>CM074719.1:609197455-609794955 GCA_037306005.1 Rhinophrynus dorsalis
GCCTCCCCCTTGCTGAATACGTCACTGAATTCCCCATATTCGGCTGGCACAGAAGGGGAGGTACACATAATCTTGACAGGGAATGATAGACAGTTCTTATTACAGTATTCAGACCAGGAATTCACTTCACATTTTTGCCAATCAAATTGAGGATTATGCAGAAGCAACCACGGGAACCCCAAAATGACTGCATGGTGGGGAGAACGAATAATTTGGAACCGTACTTCCTCCTTGTGGAGAGCCCCAACCGACATTGAAATAGGAATGGTTTCCATCGTAATAAATGCGGGTTCCAACGGTCTGCCATCGATGGCTTCAATCGCCAAGGGAGATTCTTTCTTACATAAAGGAATACTATGCAGTTCAGCAAAAGATTGGTCCATAAAGTACCCGGCTGCACCAGAGTCTACCAGTGCCAATGTCTCTATGACCTTGTCGGCCCAAGAGAATACCACCTGGATGGTGGGTTTAACAGTACTCGGATCTAGGTACTGTTGTACACCACCTAGGGCCTGTCCCCAAAGGTACCCTAGGTGCGTGCGTTTCCCGGCCGCATCGGACAAGTGCATAAAAGGTGCCCAGGTTTGCCACAATATAAACATAGGCCTTGCCTCTTACGGTAAGACCTCTCCTCCTTCGAGAGTCTGGTGAATCCCAGCTGCATTGGCTCTGCCGCTTCTGCTGGACGCTCAGTAGGAAAGGGTGGAGAGGGTGGGTTAAAAAGACTGCCCTGCCCATGGTTTCTGAAACTCGCCCTTTTCGCCAACCGTCTCTCGCGGATGCGAGAATCAATGAGCATGACATAGTCAATGAATTCGTCCAGGTCACTAGGTACATCTCGGGCAGCTATTTCATCTTTAATCTGTTCGGCGAGCCCCTGAGCAAAGGCTGCCACTAACGCCTCATTATTCCAGCCCACCTCTGCTGCCAAGGTCCAAAATTCGATAGTATCCTCGCCCAGAGTGCGTTCGCCCTACTGTATTTCCATCAGCCTCTTGGCAGCGGAGGCAGCCCTGCCAGGAACCTCAAACACTCGGCGGAACTTTCTCACAAACTCATTAAAGTTCAGAGTGCAAGGTTTGGCATTCTCCCACAATGGGTTCACCCAAGCCAATGCTTTGCCCGTCAGTAATGATATCATGAATCCGACCTTGCTCCGGTCGTTAGGAAATGCCTGGGGTGTCAACTCCAAAAATATCTCCAACTGATTGATAAAGCCCCTGCATAGAGAAGGTTCGCCATCATATCTCAATGGTAACGGTGCCGCTGCCGTTAAGCCTCTGGCACTAGTAGGAGGAGCTACAGGCGGATTATCCGGTGTCAAGACTGGGGGGACCACCGGATTCGAACTAGGCTTGTCTAGGTGTACCGTACGCTCAAGTAAGGTCTGTAACGCCAGTGCCAAACCAATTCAGCGAATCAAAGTATACCACAGATGAGAGTGACAGGAGGATCACAGGCACTGTGATAGTTTGTTTACATTAGGGAAGAGACGTCAAAGGGGTGATATGATTACCACTTACACATATATTCAAGGTCAATACCAAGATCTATCCATTGAATTATTTACACAAAGAGCTGAGCTAAGAACAAGAGCCATCCATTAAAACTAGAGGAAAGGCGCTTTCGACTGAATCAAAGACAGAGATTCTTTACAGTAAAGGCTGTAAAGCTATGGAATTCTCTGCCTTGGGATGTTGTACTTCCAGCTAATGTAACGGCTTTCAAAAAAATCAATGAATGCCTATCTAGCGCAGAACAAAATTGAAAATTATGACAGACTGATTCAAAGCAGATAGGATGCTGATCCAGGGATATATCTGATTGCCGTTTGGAGTCAGGAAAGAATGTTTTACCCACATGGGGCTAAATTGGAAATTTCTTCAGAGGGCTTTTTTTTGTTTTCCTCTGGATCAACAGGGGTGTTTTTGGCATAGGCTGGACTTGACGGATGTACGTCTTTTTTCAGCCTCATCAACTACGCTATTATGTTACAAAAGAGATCAGGGCTTAACCCAGAATAAATCCCAGAGGTTTGGTCTAAATAAAGATATATAGTAAATGTGGTATGTGAGGGGTCCTAATAGAAATATTAATATTGGGGTAGGGTGAAAATTAAGTAGGCCTAGGCAGAAATAGGAATTAGATTAATTATTGTATACAGATAAATACATAAACAAAACTATTGCGCAACTACCACCCCCTAAGAGAATAACCCTTCTATCAAGTCAGTGATAAACCAGCCTGTGTCCAGACGAGTCACAGACTAATCTTGTCTCAATGTGGAATCCCAAGTGACAATTCATAAATAAGGTGATGTTGTTCCAAGGGTGACCTACGACCCTTAAAGGGATAGTAATACTTAAAACGTAAAAAAAAATATGTTGTAGGGTTTATCCCCCTGAGTAAAACAAGGGTACTCCCACTGCCGATAGGTGTTTTATTCAAATGTTATTACAGCTCAAAGTTAATTTTTTTCAGGTGCAATATCACAGTGGCCTGAAATTCTACAGTGGCGCTGTTGCTACACGATCCTATGGACAGGTCTGGTCCCGGGACCATAAATTTCCATAGGATGGTGTAGCAACAGCGCCACTGTACAATTTCAGGCCACTGTGATATTGCACCTGAAAAAATTAACATTGAGCTGTAATAACTTTTGAATAAAACGCCTTTCAGCAGTGGGAGTACTCTTGTTTTACTCAGGGTGATAAACCCTACAACTTATTTTTTTTTTTACATTTTAAGTATTACTATCCCTTTAACCCTCTGAATGCCAGAGAGGTATCAATTGGATAACTGTCTGGCACTCAAAAGGGTGAAGATGCAAACAAATTAATAAAATTTCCAAAGTGGACAAAATGGTCAGCAAACATGTAACTGCTGCAGAACCTCTTGGGAAGGAAAGATGTTACCTACTCTTCTGTTTTTGCAGTTTTGCTCTGGAACATCTGTAATGTCAAAAAGCAGAGAAGTGACTGGCAGCTCTGCTTCCCAAGAGGTTCTGCAGCAAACACCAGGGGGTTAAATGCCCCATTTAAATCAATGGAAATATTTATAATGTGTATTTATCTCTATGGTGCACCTGGCTTGCCCCAGAATTGCACCCTTTTCTTAGTACATCAGCCTCTGTGTCTATTACAATGATACATCCTGAATCCCCACTTATGTTTAGAGTTTGGATCAGGTGAATCAATGATACACATATAGGACTGTATGGAGAGGGAGCGGAACACCCTAACTACAGGTAATAAAGGGGAGGGGAATGGGGGGACAATTTACACTATTTAATGGACAACTGGAACTCACCAGGCGCCATCAATGTAGAGACCTCCCTAATCCTACTGTTATAGGAGAAGTAACACCTCCACTTACATTATTACAGCCAGAAAATCCTAATGTCCCTATGAATTTTGCCCCGGATGTGTGTCTAATAAATATGATCTTCAGTCAGTCATGGATGTCACGCACATGGAGGCGGACCTGACAACTGCCAGCAGGACACCGACTCCTCCCACTGCGCATGGTAATATCAACATTGCTTTGCAGTAAGTTGTACACCCCTCTGGTCCTTAAAGGGACAAGTACACACATGCAGACTGTCTGCTTCAGTTTCAAAAAACTTAAAACACCACACAAGTTCCATTAGGATTTTCTGGCAACACAAAAGTTAAGGAGGGGTTATTAGGTGTTACCTCTCTTTAAACATAACCCTTTACAGAGGAATATGCAACACATTGTTTTAATCACAGACACAGGGAGACCAGAGGCACAGGGAGACAAGAGATAGACAGCAGGGATAACCAATTGCTACACCACGGCTGGTTGGGGATGATGGAAGTTGTAATCACCAACAGCTGGAGATCCAACAACTGACTCCCCCTAGTGGAGAGGATAAAAACAGGAAGAGGCTGGATTTAGTCTCTCATGGTGCTGTAGGGCCCCCAAGTGGTAAACAAAATGGTCCAGTTATGAGGCCCCTGAGATACCAGTGTCTGACATTACAGTTATATCTAGGGGCAATGAGAAGGATAACAGGTGATTTTTTGTTAAAATGTTTTCCACAATCCTGTGTAACGTCTCTTTGTAGGACATTTCCATGAAGTACTAAAGTTCTTCCACAATTAGGACTTACACATTTATTATGAATTTGCTATTGTTTTACAAGATTCAAGCACAGAGTAATCAGTACAGTAAACAAATGAGAAATGGTCAATATGAGTCTTCTCACATTAAAAGTATTCAACTGTTTTATTTCTCTTATCTTTGTGATCGTAAAGAAGGGCTGGTTTAACTAAAAACATCACTGTTTTCTTTTCTTTGATGCCTGTAATAATCTGAACTCTTACAGAAAGATTTCCCACATTTAGAACACTTAAATGGTTTTTCTCCAGTGTAGGTTCTGATGTACAACAAGATTTGAACGTTGGGCAAATGATTTCCCACATTCAGAACACACAAATGGCTTTTCTCCTGTGTGAGTTCTCTGATGTCTAACAAGAGTTGATGTTTGTTTGAAAGATTTCCCACATTCAGAACATTTGAATGGTTTCTCTCCTGTGTGAATTCTCTGATGTTTAACAAAATGTGACTTTTGGTGGAAAGATTTTCCACATTCAGAACACACAAATGGCTTTTCTCCTGTGTGAGTTCTCTGATGTCTAACAAGACTTGAGGTTTGTTTGACTGATTTCCCACATTCAGAGCACATAAATGGTTTCTCTCCTGTGTGAGATCTCTGGTGTGCAAGAAGACGTGAAGGTGCAGTAAAAGATTTACAACATACAGAACACTTCAACTGTTTATTTTTCCTATGAATTGTCTGATGCAAGACAAGTTCCTGATGCTTCTTTTTCCCTTTTGTGTTCTTATTAATAGAAGTAGAGGTGGATTCTATCCCTGTGAGATCTATATGAGAGTCTGTGATATTGGATTCTTCATGTAAAGTTACATCCATATGTAGAACTGTGTCACACTTTGTCAGAGTCTCACTAGATGAACTGTCACTAACCGGCTTTGGTCCTTCATTATTCTGCGTAAAACTGGAACATTCTGGATCTGAAAGTGAAATGTGATGTGTTTTAGTTTAAAATTCTCATTAGAGATTCACCTGTTGGAAAGAAAATAAGTAAAAATAACAGAGAACAATATTTTATTAAGCCTGTTCCAATGTGAACAGACACTGTAAAAAGTTTGAGGCTGCATTGTTTGCGGGGAATCAGAAAACTGAACACCTTAGCTGACATGTGGGCTGGATATAACCCAGAAAACAGCGGCTCACAGACACAAACTGCCAAGTTACACACACAACCCCATAGACTGCTAGTGTCAGGATAGGAAATGTAGTCTGGCAGCTCAGAGTCAATTACAGGATCAACAGCGTACCTCCCAAGTGTTCCTCTTTAGAAGGGACAGTCCCTTTTTTTTAGGCGATCAGACTTTGTGGTGTGTGTATATCAGTATCACACGGCAATAAAACTCACATAAAAGTTTGTTTGAACTTCATTATATGTATTTATAAATTAGTCTGTGTAAACAATATAATTTTGCCTTGCTCTAAATCATTTATTCAGTTACACAAAGGAGGTGTCAGTAGGTCATGAAATAAAAATGATTGGTAATGCCCCGCCACCACCTAAAACACAAGTGTCCCTCTGGCCATCTGAAATGTTGGGAGGAATACAACAGAACAATGGAGGATATTATTACTAAAACCCCTGATCTGCTTTCCTACTGATCCTCTGGGACTCACAATGCAGCATCAGTTCCTCAGCTACTATCACTTTTTAGCTGCCCTTTAATTTACCTTCACTTTATATTTGTGTTTTTTTTTTTAATTCAGTGTGGATTTGATATAGCAGAAATGAGAAACACAAGGTAATGACAAAGATATTAATATGCTTAATAAATCCAAATACATATGTAATAGACTAACCTTTAATTTAAACAGATAAATAAAGTTACCTACTGAACTGTATGCAGTGTTTAGTGAGGAGTGTACTTATACTTACATGTATCTACTGGGCATGTGATCTAAGGTGTCAGGTTGGATTAAGATTGTGACATGTACACACTCAGTATTGTAGACACATCTGTCATGTTAAACTGTATGTGTAAAAGAGTGATTTCTCACTGTGATACGGCCTTCTAAATATCCCATTGATTTAATCCTGTGAATGCCAGAAGGGTATGCAATGCATTTTATACCTCGGTGACACTCAAAGGTTTAAATTAGTCTTTTCATTCCTTGAACGTTCGAAAGGTTGCCAACATTCAAGGAGTTAAAAACCCCATTTATATTAATGGCAATTTTCATTTATTCAGTTACACAAAGATGTGTCAATAGGTCATGAAATAACCCCAATATTCTAGGTAATTCACCGCCCACCAGCCATACCCCCAAAACGCCACCTAAAAGAAAAGTGTGTCCCTCTTTGGCCATTTGAAATGTTGGGAGGAATGGAGTTACCTTGATTTTATATTTGTGCTTTTGTTTTTTAAATTCAGTTTGGATTTGATATAGCAGGAATGACACACACACAAAGTAACAAGAGATATATTAATGTTTAACTTTATACAGATAAATAAAGTTACCTACTGAACTGTATGCAGTGTATAGTGAGGACTGTACTTATACTTACATGTATCTACTGGGCATGTGATCTAAGGTGTCAGGTTGGATTAAGATTGTGACATGTAGACACATCTGTCATGTTAAACTGTAGGTGTAAAAGAGTGATTTCTCCCTGGCGGGGCTTAGCCGCGGAGGGGGGCGGGTCTGTGTCAGCTCTCTGCAGTGTCATTTCTCCCAGTACCTAGTTGTCAGTACTCTGCAGTGCCTAGGGCTGTCCTCTGACTCCTGCGCTGAGGTGCTTCTCTTTAACTCTCCTCCCCGTGTGTCCCTATTGGCCCTGGTGGGTATTTGAGACCTGCTAGCTTCCTTCCCCTTGCCCGATTATTGAGCTTTGCTCTGTGCTGTGTGGCTAGATTCCTGTGCTTCGACCATGGCTTCGTATTGCTTGGCTTCTCTGGTTCTGTGATCCTTGGCTCGGTCTGACGTTGTTTCCTGGTCCTCTCTGCTGTCCCTAACTCCCGGCATTGACCGTTTGGCATTCGCATTTTGACTCTGCCTTATTGTGTTGTGCGTGCTTGTATTGTTCTGTCTGTCCTTCTGCAGCTTATGTTCCGTGTCGGTGACATCCTCGTGACCTTGGTCTCCCCGTGGGAAGGAGAATGGTGCTCTAGTGCACTCCCGTCGGTTCGGGTATCCTGGGGATTCGTATCTCACTAACGGAGGCCTGATTCAGGTGGGTGTTAATTGCGAGAGCTCCTTACCTCTTTGGTGCTGTTCTGCCATTGCCGCTGGTGTGGGAAGCTTCTTCTCAGCTGCAGAGGTGCATTGCATCTCCCCTGTCTCTCCTCCTCTCCGTCCCCAGGACGGAGCGGGTGTCCTGCTCACATCATCCGTTGGGCATTTGTGTCCTCGTTTTGGCACAGTGTATTTAGCCGATTGCTGCACTTTATACCCTCTTGCTCTCCCGTCTGGGGGTTTTGGTCCAGCCAGCAGGATACCACCGCAGAGGGAGTAGTCTCCTGCTGAGAGGCAGTCTTCACCTTCTCTGGGTGTCTGCCCAGTACTTGCCACTTACACTCTTCTAGGCGCTCTATCTTGAGCCCCCCTTTCAGGACTGCCCTTGTTTTGTTTATTGTCTGGAGTAAGGGGTGAGTTTGGCTGAGGGTGGTCTTGGTTACGATCAGTAGCAGGGTCTCTGTTCCTCCTGTGTATTGAGGCCTGGGTTCTGTTGGATAGGGTGTTGGAGTTTCACTTACCTATTAGTAGCCATTCTCCTGGCTACCATAGTAGCGGTTCTGCCGCACAGTTTGGCCTACGACCCTGGTCTTGCTTGTAGGTTTCAGCCTTAGTATTTCCCTGTTTCCTTTCCTCCTCTATTAGGTGTGTCCTCTCCTGGGGTTCTCTTGGTGGCTATACACCCTTGGCAGTGATAGGGGTCTCAGGTATTACTCAGCCACTCCTACTTCCATCTTCGTTGCACTCCGGCTCAACTGAGGTGGAACAATCTGGCTTCGCGGCCAGCACCTTTACTCCAGCTGTTGCTGCAGCAAGGAAGTAGTGGGCCGACTTCGCACCCAAGCATCGCACTCTAGCGCTGCTCCCTTGCTTCGTAGTCAGCTGACCCCTGGGTGTCCTGACAGAATGTGATCTAAGGTGTCAGGATGGATTAAGACAGTGACACGTACAGACTCAGTATTGTAGACACATCTGCCATGTGTAAACTGCATGTGTAATAGAGTGATTTCATCCTGTGATATGACCTTCTATAAATCCCACTGATTTAATCATTTGAATGCTAATCCTTTGAATGCCAGATGAATATGTAACACATTGCAAAATGATGCATTGGCACGGAAACGGTTTAAATTGGCTTTTCGTTCCTTGAATGCTAGAGAGGTTGCCAACATTAAAAGCGTTAAATACCCTATTTACATTAGTGGGAATTTTCCTTTGTTTCTTATGGTGCACAGTTTTGCTGTATCCTTACAAACCGTAAATTGAGCTACACAAAAATATTAAAAATATATATATTTTTTTAAAACTACCATCTAATTTGTTCACATGGTCATAACAGCTGCAGAGATACCACTGCAGTGCACATCTATCCCAAAATAGGTTACACTGCCCCCTATAGTGCTGTTCCTGCCTTACTGACAAGTACACTGTTTCCCTATGGTGCTGTCCATACCTTACTGACAAGACTGGGATGGGCAACTCACCAGTAACTAGGAATAATATGGAGGCTATATACGAGTCTTGGTACAACGTAACTCATAATTGTGATGTCATTATACAAGGGTACAGTCTGCACAGAAAACACAGAAGAGAAAACAGGATTGAGGGGTTACACTAAGGCCAGAATTCATCAAGGTGCGAATGGCTAAATACCGAAGAAAATCAGAGGATTTCTTCCAACGTTAACCATTAGCCTATTCATCAATTGCCAGATTGTGTCTGCCCATTGCTTATTCATCATTAAGCGATGGCCAGATAGATCCACCAATTTCATCCCCCAGTTTCTTGCTGGCAGATCCTATTATAATCTAAGTGGAGAACAGATGTATACACATTCTCTGTATGTGTTGGTACATTAACAGTTTTCCCTGCTTCATATATGCAACGCAGGGAAACACTCCAGTTTATTGATGGTATCCATCAAAGATCACAGCGAAATATTGGAGACGAGCAGCGTATTTGAGATACTGCTTTTCCCGTACTTTGAAAAATTTTGTAAAGAACAACATAAAAGCTATATTAGTACATGGTACCACGGGAAAAATGAGCACACATCTGAGTAACTACTGAAAATAGGATTGTTTGGATAGAAGTAATTCATAGACTTCCAGATCAAGATCAATAAATGGTAGAAATAACAATCTCACTGAGGGGTTAGTTAATAGTTGTGGGAGACGTTAATATACCAGCTGACTGGCAGGGTCACATTTGGCATAGTATACAAGCAGAGCTAGGAATTAGCGCAGATCATACAATGTACTGGCAGATTCATACAGTCCTCTTACTGAGACCCAGAAATGTTTGTGGGATCAACGTCTCTTGTTAGGATTATTCTTTAACTTACTGCTAAAGGAGACAACTCACCATGAAAATAAAATATATTTGATACAGAAGCAGATGTGTGCTTGTGGGTGAGAACCAGTGTTCTGATTACCAGTCAGAGTGATTTAGTATCAGCTGTGCACTGGAAGGACAGTTTTAAAAGAAATTGTTTTTATTTGCAAAATCATTCATGAGTACCTGTTCAGGTTTTTATCCTATACTTTTATTAAATGAAGTTGTTTTATGCTATATGATTGTATCTATCAAAGCCAGACTTCCAACGAGGTATTAAAATACTGTTTATTTTCCATGTATTTTTATTTATTTAGAAGGCAAAGAAGAATGTGGGATCAAAAGGGAGAACAGCTTAACGTAGAGAAGATACCACAGAGTTCTGGACCAAGAATCCCTAAAGGTCAGAGAGCACTTAAAATGTCAAGGTCCTGTTGGAGCAGTGTTGAAGGCACATCGACAGTATGCATTATAGTGTCTTCAACATCACATCCCCATCAGTCTGACAAATATCTGCCCACATGCCTTCACCAGGTTTATGAGTTTTCATTCATCTACAAAGGCCTATTTCCATGTACAAATGAAGCATGATGACTCAATTCCATATGGAAATGCAGGATGATGAGCCATTATACTATTCAAGGAGGTGTGTTTGTATGTCAATGTGGCACTTCACCGCACTCTCTAAATTTTGACAGCGGCCTCTGCTGACTGAGCTCACAGTCTCAACGTCACCTACCTGAAGCTGGCAAAGTTGGGATCTCCCTGTACTTTCCTATGCAGTAACAGCCCTCAATCAATTAGTAGCAGAGAGGGTTGTGAACTGCTGTCGATGTGGAAGGGATGATCTCCCTCACACATCACCAGCAATACGATAATCCTGTTGTCTGACAGCATTCTCTCTGCTGCCCCACTTGTCCAGTAGGGGAGTGGAGAGAATACTTTCAGCAGTATGGACAGCATCACTCCTTTATTCCTTTGAGTGCCATAGGGATGTGCATTGCTCACCCTGTGGCATTCAATGGGTTAAAAAACACAGGACGCCAAACACCACACAATAATTCCCTTAGCTCTGTATCATATTTTATACACATTGCGTACTCCAAAGGGAACAAGGCTGGGGGTCAGGCAGCATCCATGGGAAGCTGAGTCTACCACTTGCCCTGCCCCCAGCCTTGTTCCCTTGCCCATTGGTCACCATAGAACTCCACGTCATGTCATGTCTGAACCTCCCTGGTTTTTTCCCCTTGACTACTGGTAGCCAAAAATCCCCATGGGGGGCATTGGTACCCCTCCTGATGCCCCTTGGCATTGATCACCTATCCAATAGGATAGGTGATCGATGCAATGAAAGGTGATTATTTGCCTTCTTCTACCTCCTATTCAATCAGACTGCTTTCTATCAATAATAATGGCTTGAGTAGGAGGATCCTGAAGACAAATGTTCATTAAAAGTAGGGTTTAGGAGTTCTCTTCAACCCTGTTATTAATTAATGAATGAACTCAACAGGCTGTTTGTGAATGACAGAGTGGAATAGGAAGATCCTCAAGACGTGCGTCTTCAGGATCCTACTCGTGCTGATCATTGATAGAAAACACAAATATAAACCCTTTAAGTGCCAGAGGGGCAGAGGTGGACTGACAGCACCAAGGGCCCCCGGGAAAATGGAGGTCATGGGCCCCTTTTGCTCTGCCCTTATTATGCCCCACCCATATTTATATCCCTCCCACTCCAAACCACCTCTTTTGCTACTCTTATAACCAGGGGAGGGCTGGCCTGGGGGGCAAGGGGGCAGGCTGGTCATGAATATGGGCCAGTGGGCCACTGCCTCAGTCAATTTCTCATTTGCAGCTGTAAATAGAGTATACAGAATTTAAGGAGCTACACGAGTATTGTAGCTCCATTTCAATTGTAAGGTCTGTGGTATCACTAGTGTTGCTCCATTTCAATTGTAAGCTCTGTGGTATCACTAGCGTAGATCCATTTCAATTGTCATCTCTGTGATATCAATTGTGTACTACCATTTCAGTTATAAGCTCAGAGGTATCACTTGACTTAATCTATAACATTAAAGGGATAGTAATACTTCGTTTTATCTTTATTGTATTTTGTAGGCATTAAAAAAACATGAAGAATGATATAAGTCTTATCTCTCAAACCTTTATGGTTTAAGAGATATTCACAAGCAAAGTATCCCTTCCCTGTTCAACCAGATCAGAAGGGAGGTGCCCAGGTAGACTGCAGAGAGGGACAATCTTCAATTAAGATAAGGGAAAAACCTGAAAAGCTTGTCAAGGAGGGCAGGGCTTTCATTGTTCTCATAGGAAGAAGATTGTCCCCTTCTGTTATCTGTCTGATCTATGGACTGCATTCCACATCTGAGAAGAGATGGCTTACACTAGGTAAAAGGGGCGGGAGGGGAAACTTTGCTTATGAATATCTCTCAAACCATAAAGGTTTGAGAGATAAGACATATATCGTTCTTCATGTTTTTTTAATGCCTACAAAATAAAATAAAGATAAAACGAAGTATTACTATCCCTTTAATGCCAGCTATAACATTAACAAAAGGGGTTGGGCTGGGACATTGGGCTGGAGCGGTAATAGAAACAGGCCAGTTAATTGTACTTGCCCCCAGGCCAAAAGTTGCCAGCCCTCCCCTGCTTATAACGGACATTAATGTTGTGAAGTAAAGCAAGTGATATCACAGAGCTTACAATTCTAGTGCAGCTCCATTTCATCTTCCAGCTTCTTCAGTGAAGTTCTATTCTTTCACACTGCAAGCAGGATTAGCATATAGATCACTGGCAGCTTTTACCTTTCACCTTAGGAGCCAAACCAAAAATGTAGGAGCCAGACTTTTCCCTCAGCTCCTAACGCACATTTGTAGTCAGAGGCACACGAACTTATGTAAGTCTGTATTCTGTGCTGTAATTTTAGACCCTAGCATGCAGTGACCAGTAAGCCTGTGTAGATGGGGTGCCTAACATGTGACTTTCCAGCTGCTGTTGGACTACAACTCCAATTATCTTGACTATTACAGTAGTTGTAATCCCTTTGATATGCCAAATCATAGCTATCCCTCTGATATATAAAATCACACTTGCCCCCCCAACACAACACACACGCGCACACACACACACACACTCAACAAAATCAGTCAACACCATCACTTCAGGTAATATTAAAGCACACTCTAATCAGCCCCCAACTAGCCATTTAACCCTGCTAGTCCCCAGAAAACCAATACATGACTGTCTGACCTCCTCCCTGTCAGAAGGAACCAGTGAAGCAATACAGTTCCTGTTCTTTTTTACTTTGTTCAACAGAGAAGACAGTGCAGGTAACCCCACAGTGATGAAGTGAATGACATGGGGCAACAGAAAATAAGCATTATGTTTGCTTTCTGTCCTCACCTGAATGCTGGCTGTGATCATCAGCATGTCATTTTGGGGAGCCGACCGCATCAAGCCAGCCAGCCAATCACAGACGTGGCACTCTCATGTACGGTTTTCCCACACTGAGGGTAGGGGGAGAATTTTTTCACTTTACTATAATTTCTAACAGCAAGCGGGACTGGACCACTGTAGTAAAAGCACTGTCCCTGAAGTGTTAAGTGTGCATGACGGTAATTGTGTTTGCAGCCATTCTGTTTGGAATATGGATTTGCTCCACATCCAGGAACGAAAATCTACTATAAAAACCGTGGTCAAGAGACAAATGCCACGGAGTTAATTCTTACCCCCAGACTCCCACACAACTTGGACAAATCCTAGTTAAAGCCCACTGGCCACAACAATACATTTGCTTTAACCCTCTGAGTGCCAGAAAAGTATCCAATACTTTTGCAATGCATTGGATAACATTCTGACACTCGAAGGTTTAAAACCCCCGTAGGCTGACTCCTTAGGTCTATGTATTTTCCAGGGACATTGTGCTTAGTTATGGAGATGCAGATAGAAATGATACAAATAAAAATGTTTCGTTTTGTGGAGTCTAAGCCTCTCAAACTCTTTATTATTCTCCACCCGTGCTCTCTTGCACCTTCCTCTTTTCTAGCACTGATAACAGTTTTCACTCACATCAGTGACTATGGCCTGTCTCCAGCAGCAGTGCAGACTACTGTAAGCACACCATTGCCATGCTGTCCTCCACTTCCGCTATATCAGATACTTCTGGGTACACGATCACTGAGCCTCCCTCTCCTCCAGTCATCACCACGTACCCCTGCGGGACGTGAGGAAATCAATGGACATGATGTGCTGAGCAAGAGGTTGCATATGCATGTGCAGGGAAGAGTACTCACGTCTCTTCATGGAGTCTTGATAGACTCAGTGAAGAGAAGCTTTACTTGCTGCCAGAAAGTCTAGACACCTCACTCACTTTCTTGAAAATGACAGCTGAGCGTCTCTCTCTTGAAAGCGGCAGGCCACCGGGCATCATTGCAGTGGGGTAGGAACCGTAGCAAATAATTTGGACCTCTAAACGGCGGGTGGACACCCCTTGGCCGTGGGCCCTCGGTCCGTGACCGAATGCCTGACTGGTCAGTCCGCCCCTGTACACAACACATTGCAAAGCAATGTGGAACACAGGAAACATGGGGGAAGTATCCTCAAGCCGGGAGGGCAGGGCAATTGCCCCCTTTACCCCCACCAGACATCCACAGTTTTAATGCATAGCAAATATGTAAGAAAAGAAACAGAATGGAAGAAACAGAACAAATGAATCTCAGGTGATACCAAACTGCACAACAAAGAACAGGAAACTAACAGGAAGTACACCTACACAGGCACTATGATCTGTAGGACCTTTCGGCCAAAATCATATTTACCTGAAGTCAAAACATTGACACAGCATTGTTTCAGATACCTGTGAAATGATGATATGCCATGATCTGAAAAGGGACATTTTTTTCCTGAGATCATCTGCCTGGTGGATGATCGCCTAGATTGCAGAAGCTACTGCTTCCTTAGATGCAATCTGGCCCGCATGTGCACCCTTAGGAATGACAAAGAGCAAATCAAATTTTGAAAAGGATGCATGCAATAACATAGCCCTTCAAGCACCAAACACCTAGCCACATCATAAAATTAAGCTTCTGCTCCTGTCTGTTAGATGGAGCTGGACAGACAGAAGGAAGAAATCAGGGACAACCTTAAGGAGAACCCCTAAGGGTGGTCTGCAAAACCACCCTATCAGAATGGAAAACCATGCAAGGTTTGCCACCCACCCGACAAACAACAGCTAGCAAAAAAAGCCATCTTGAGTGTCTAGAGATGCAGAGAAACTGAAGACAAGGGCTCAAAATGAGCCTTCTGAAGCACTCCCAAAACCAGATGCATGTCACACAGTGGAGAGGGATCATGAAAGACTGGATAGGCATGAGCCATCCCTTGCACAAAAGCCTGCATGTCTGGCAATAAGGCTATATACTTCTACAAAAGTACAGAAAGAGCTGAAATATGGAATAGCAGTAAGGCCAAGTCCTTTATGGAGACCATCCTAAAGAAAAGGCAAAAAGAATGACCAAAAGGCAAAAATTATGTGGGTGCTAATCTGGTAAACACACCACTTCTAGAACAAGGGACATACCCTATGGAATGCCTCAGAAGAAACCAGCCTGTGAGCCTGCAACACAGTAGCAATGACAGAGTAAACCAAAAACAAACAAAAAAAAAAACCCTAAAAAAAACCCTTCTTCCTCAGGATGCTGGCTTCAAGGCCCAAGCCATCAAATCCTACTTCTCTACCTCTGGTACAGTGAATCCCAAGTCAAGAGGTCTGTACGGTAAGCAGAGGGAGCCAAATCGGCTCTGCCACTGATAGATTGAAAAGATCTGAAAACCAGGCCCAGCAAAGCCAGAACAGGGGAATCAGAATAATAAACCAGCTCCATCCTGATTTTTCTCAGCCCAGGGAACCAGGGGAAACACGTACACCAGAGGAAATACCATGGTATGATCCCTGTGTCCTCTGATCGAGCTAGAAGGTCCCTGGATCTGCAACTGCGTTTAAGGTCCACCATTAGAGAACAAAATAAGCGGACTATAGGGATGAGAAAGTCTGCTGCAACTTTGCCTAGCCTTGGGATTTGAACTTAGGAGAGAGTGGGGATGTAAGCCTCTGCTTCCCATGAAAAGATAAACGGAACCCCAGACCATGCAGCTAAATGTCTGTTCTGTCTCCCAGCAGGTGATGTAAGACACCACCACTGCAGGACTGACTCTGCAGAAAGAATCTATAGAGGGACAGAGTCCAAAGCAGCAAGGCTAGGCAAATAGCCCACAGATCCAGAACATTAATAGACAGAAGATCTTCCGCCTTGATCCAAAGACCCTGAGCCATATGTGGGCAAAGTGTGGCATCCGTTGTGACAATGACCCAAATCTGGAATAAACACTGGCCATGCCAATGGTAGATGGACCTCTGTAGCCACAAAGGAAGGTCCGCCTTTGTCTGATCAGACAAGGAAATGACACAGGAGAACAGAGATCGATGTCTATACCAAGTTCTGAGGATTTCCAGCTGCAGTTCCCTCATATGGAATTGAGCAAACAAGACTGCCTGCAGAGCAGAAACTAGGTAGCCTAACACCAACATGTACTCCTGTACCATCACAGAGTTGCAGAGCATGGCCTGAGATACCTGTATGGACAACAAAAAATATTGTCTTCTGACAGGAAGACCTTCCCCAGAAGAGTGTCAAATCTAAAACTGTTTAAGTGAAATATCTGGGATGGAACCATAGTGGATTTCTTGAAACTGAGAACCCAACCGTGTTGTTCTAGACACCACTCGATTCTGAATCTGAAGTCATACAGTCTCCTCTGAAGAAATCTTCAGCAAAAGATTGTCACAGTAGGAAGTGGAGGAGATCCCTTGTGATAGGATTATTTTAGTTGAGAATGCATCATGGGAAGAGTTACTCTTTCTTCCAGAGGTTGAAGTGATTCCAAACGGAGAAGGGTAATATTCGCCTCATGCTCATTTGGTAAATTGATTGGGAATATCCCACTCGACATTATAATCACGAGTGCATTTTTTTTGTCTTTTTATTGTGGCATTTACATATAGTATTTGTCCCTATATCTGTTTTTTTATGTCTGATATAGGCTTGGACATACAATTACATATGGCCAACTCCGTATCTGGTATTGGCTTTGCAGGCTAAGGTATAATATGCTTAACTGCTCCAAATATGTTGCAAACCAGGCATTCATAGCATGTACAATTAAATAAACCTACCTACTGAATAATATGAAGTGTTCTTCAGTGAGAGATGTAACCATATTTACATGTATCTGCTGAGCATGCGGTATAAAATGGTAGTCAGATTAAGATTGTGACATGTATATACTCAGTTTTGTAAACATATCTGCTATGTTAAAAGGCAAATCACCATAATTAGATTTACCAATAATGACAGTATAAAAAATTTGATTCAGCTATTAATAAGTACAAAAAAGAAAAAAATAAATAAAAGGTTAGTGAATATTACAAAGAAAAAAAGGCTATACCATTGGCTTTTAGGACAAGCAGAGCGGTTCCCTAGCAAGATATGATACAAAGGGATTCCCAAGAAAACACCCAGGTTATCTACAGTTCATGACAGTTCAGATCAGTGTTCTGGTTCATATTCTGAGTGCATCATTAAAACTAGGAGACAGGGTGCTACAAGTGATTCCACTAAAACAGATTCTATTTTAGGGGTTCAGACATGGTCTCAAACTACAAAAGATGTTAAAAGACCCAACCCATTTAGGGGAGGCAGGAGAATCAAGAGAAAAAAAAATGAAATACCAGAGCCAGACCCCACCTGCTCCAAAACATAATCCACAATATCACTTACAAGGATCTAAGTACTGCTGAAATCTGTATACTTAATAAAGGTTTGTCTTTTGTCCCCACTGTCAGACATTCAGATATTTCAGCATAATTTGAATCTGAAGGATAATTTTAAGGACCAATTGTCCCTTCTATGTGCTCCCTTTTTGTAAGCCATTTTGAACCTTCCAACACCAATCTTTCTCTAGGACGTTTATTAAAGAGATCACTGAAACTTGTAACAGCTTTGCTGATCCCTGTAAGATGCATAGTAACATCAGTTGGGCTGAAAGTGCAGAGATAGACATCAGACAGAGATAACAGCATTGTAATATGCCCTGCCGATAAGGTGTGTGTGTGTGGGGGGGTCAAGTTTATCATGCATTTGGATTATTATGGTAATCAGACACCTACATTTGAGGTAACAACTATAGATCAGGTTGCTTGTAACAACAATTGGATTAGTGACCATCAGTTTAAGTATCTCACTTGTTGGTATCCAGTGATCCCTATCATCAGTACTTTATCTAAGATCCATAAAACTCCTATGATGCCACCAGGAAGTTTTTTAGTGAAAGATGGAACCATATTATGTATTATTAAAATGTCAAATTGGATTAAAGGGGATCTATCACCTCTATAGGGGTTTATCTTAAAAGTTAGGTTATATAGCGCATATGAAGAATACTGTATTTTTTTTATGTCCATTTGTCCGAATTTAATAAGAAAAGGTTTCCCTGCATCCAACTCCGGACAGACTGCGGTTACCAGCTCTGTACCACAGTCTGTCGCTCTTCCTCTGCTCCCCCATCCTCTATCCAGCCTCCTCCAATGAGGGAAACTTTCTGCCTGTAAGATGGAGTTGTCTCATTGGCCAGAGATTGCTCCAGCTTACAGACAGAAATCCTCCGTCATTGGAGGAGGCTGGATAGAGGGAGGGGAGCAGAGGAAGAGTGACAGACTGCGGTACAGAGCTGGTAACCACAGTCTGTCCTAAGTAGGGTGCAGGGAAATCTTTTCTTCTTAAATTCAGACAAATGGAGATAAAAAAAAATAAATAAATAATAATAATACAGTATTCCTCATACGCGCTGTATAACCTAACTTTTAAGCTAAACTTCTATAGGGGTGATAGATCCCCTTTAACCCCTTCGCATCCGATGAAGTACCCAGACCGTCACGCTAGTCTGGCACTTAAGGACCAGTGACGGTCCCGGTATATCACTTACTTTTACTCACCTGCAGGAGCGCGGTGAGTAATACCAGGGACTGAAGTTGATCGCTCCAAGACCGGAGCGATCTCTTTCAGTCCCTCGTTCGGCATGCAAACTTCCTTATCCGTTCCTTAACCCCTTAACGACTGGGGAATCCGGAACCGGAAGTGACTTAACGACCACGGAGCAATTTTTTTTTTATTGCTCCGTTGGGTTCCGGACTCCCCGAACAGCGTGCAGCCGCGGGGGGAGCCCGGAACTCGATGACGGTCATAGTACGTCATCGGTCGTTAAGTCAAATCGACCCTTGACGTACTATGACCGTCAAGGGTCGTTAAGGGGTTAAAGGACCACACACCCCAGGACCGCTGGTCCTTAAGAGGTTAAGATTGTGACATGTACAGACTCTGTTTTGTAAACATATCTGTAATGTTAAAAGAAATGTATAAATGAGTGATTTCTCCCTGTGAGACAGCTTTCTAAATATTAAATGGCATATGGACAAAGTAAAAGAGGAGAAAAGCATGGGGCAAACTCAGCGCCTGAAAAAAAAATAATCCAATTGATTAAATGGGGCTTTTCATCCCTTGAATTCTAGAGTGGATGCCAACATTTAAGTGGTTAAATGCTCCATTTAAATCAGTGGGAATTATTATTTGCTGCTATGGTGCAATTGTTCTCTTTGCCACGTCCTTAAATTGTAAAGGAGGATTTTAGCCTTACCTGTTAAATCCTTTTCTCTTAGTCCACATGACATACAGGTACCATGGGGATTTACCAACATTAGGCTCCCAGGATGGGAAGAGAATGAAAGGACCAAACGTCGGACCCCATGATACCAGAGTTCCCATGGACTATACAGGACAAGGAATAGCCCAAACCTAACTAAGAATTAACGGACACTGAAAACAGTATCACAGCACACAAGAACAAAAGGCAACCGGGCTCAAACAGTTCAAGAATGATAAAGCATAGGAATATAAAGGTCCTAAACAGGAACTGCCTCCAGGACCTTCCTGCCAAAACTAGCTTCAGCCAAATCAAGAACATCAACACGATATTCTTGGCAAAGGTGTGCACAGAGGACGAAGTGACCACCTTGCACAGCTGTTCAGCAGAGGCCTGATTCTTGTAGGCCCAGGAGGCCCCAACAGACCTGATAGAGTGCACTGTAATGCAGAAAGGGACTGGTTTCTTCCCGAGTTCATAAGCCTTGCAACTGGTAGACTTAATCCAAGACACAATAGTGACTTTGGATGCAGCCATACCTGCCCTAGGACCCTCAGGAATGACAAATAAGGCATTGGTCTTATGTACAGACTCAGTACGGTGCACATAGAACTTGAGGCAGTGTACCACATCTAACAAGTGGAGATCCCTCTCCTTGTCAGCATTGGAGTCAGACAAAATGAAGGCACAACAATCTCCTGATTGATGTGGAACTCAGAGACCACCATAGGAAGACATTCCTGAGAGGTACGGAGAACAGCCTTATCCTTGTGAAACACCATGAAATGCTGTTTGCGGGATAAGTCCTGCAATTCGCCTACTCTGTCGGACACAGACCACGGCCAAAATAAAGGCCATCTTCCACGTCAGCAGGCGCAGAGGAATAGTAGCCAAGGACTCAAACGGAGGCTGCTTCAAAACTCCCAAAAACAAATTAAGATCCCTCTGTGGAGCAGGAGCCTTTTAGGCAGGGAAGGCATGAGCGACTCCTGACAGAAGGTCTTGACATCTGGAAAGATGGCAATGCATCTCTGGAAAAAGACAGAGAGAGAGACAAAGTCTGGATCTTCAAGGAGCTAAGATTGAGCCCTTTGTTCACACCATCCTGTAAAAAGGACAGGACCACTGGGAGATCAAACTCTTGTGAAGACAGGTCCCTGTCAGCACACCAAGACTGAAAAATTGACCAAACCCTGTGGTAAGCTTTGGAAGAGACCAGTTTCCTAGCCTGAATCATAGTGGAGAAAGCCATGCACTCCACGTCCTTCCACAGGTAACCCTGACGGAGGAGATCCAGTCTGAGTGGCAGTGGAAACTGATCCCGAATGGAGAGAGCCACAAGTTCTGGGAACCAAGACATTCTGGTCCAGTAAGGAGCAATCATGATGACTGTCGGACAGTCCATTCGAATCTTCCTCAGAACGCTGGGGATGAGAGGTATTAAAGGGAATGTGTAAGCTAGGTGAAAACGCAATGGAATCACAAGAGCATACACAGCAAACGCCACAGGATCCCTCCAACGAAAGCAAAACAGCTGAACCTTCCTGTTGTCCCCTCAGGTCCAGTTGAGGAATGGTCTACCCCTGGAACGTGCATGGCGGAAATGGATGGAATGTGATCTTCTGCCCAGGTCAAAATAGACTTAACCTCTGACCAAAATGAAGTGCTTCTTGTGCCTCCTTGCTTGTTGATGTATGCCACCACCATGGTGTTGTCTGACTGGACGCGGACTGGACATCCCCTCAGTGTTGAGGACCAATACTCTAGTACTCACCCTGAAAAGGCAGAAAAATCAGTAACTTCTTAGATGAGAGGTCCGTAGACCAAATATTGAGCCACAAGGTACATCTAGCAGAAACGGAGAAGGCAGAAGCTTTAGCTGCAAGTTTGATGGCATCAAAGAGAGCATCAGTGACATATGTCTGAGCCTCAGACGTATTGGCCAAGACTGCTAAAAGATCCTCTTTATGGAAGCCATTTCTGACAAGGTAGGCTGCAGGGTGGCACCGATGGCAGCAAAGTTAGATTTCAGGATAGCCTCTAGCTTCCCACCAGTCATGTCCTTTAACATCATAGATTCAGCCAAAGGCAGAGCAGTAGACTTAGAAAGTTTAGAAATAGAGGAGTCAACTTGAGGTGAAGAAGCCCACTGAGCCATAGGTACAGCTTTGAAAATATCTTTGAAAGTGATAGGCTCCTGTCAGGCATCTTCCACTCATCCAGAATAACCTGGTCCAGAGTGGGATTGGGAGGAAACACAGTGTAGGATATCTTGCGCCTCTGGAAGAAGTCAGAAGAAGACTGGCCCTTATTAGTGGTAGTAGTGACCTGCAGGGTCATTATCACCGCCTTAACAAGACCTGCAGTAGATGGCATGGGGTCAGCTTCAAAGGGGTCGCCATAGGCATATGAATCTCCCCTTCCTCCGTATTTTCCTCATAGGAATCCTTGTCAGTGGTTTCTGTGAGGTCAGGAATGCCAGGTGCCTTATGGGTCACAAACCTAAAAGTAGTGTGGTGGGGGGGTTCCAGGATTGGAGGAGATCTAAACAGTATAACAAACCCAATGCTGTTACCCAGATTAAAAAATTCACCTCAGAAAGCCAAATAAAGTACTTATCGGGTAGGGAAATGGTTAACCTGAGAAGGATAGACAAGCCTCTGCGTAGGATAGTACACCAAAGAGAGAAAATGGTGTCTGAAACAGTAGCAGCCAATCGTAAGAAAGCCTGCAAAACGGGCATTCTGGAAGTTGTAGTTTTCTCTCTTTGAAGCTACCTAGCAACGATGGAACCCATACTCATGGGCCCCTGGGGCCCCCTGACACTGGGGATGTGAGCCGAATCATAGGGCAAGAGGAGACCAGAAGAATGAGCCCTCTCTCAACCCTGCAAGTCAAATGCAGAGATATATCCCAGAGCAGTTTGTCCCATAGAAGTCAATGGAGCAAGCGCAGTCGCATGTTAAGCATGCCTTAAAGGCGCAAAACTCCCAAAAAAATCACAAACTTTATAAGAGTGAATGAAGTTCCCCAAATACCCAAGGGAATATGTAGGGATAAAAGAATACTAATCTAAAGGGAAAAGTCAAAATGAGCCCCATAACCCGGATAAACTATCAGGGAAGGGTTTAATTGCAAAAATGCAGCCATCCAAAAACACTGGGATCAAAGCAAACAAGACAACCAACATGAGTGCAGGAGTTCCTGACTCCAAGAAGACCTCTGTCTGGAGGGGGACACTGGGACAAGTGGACGATGGCACTCAGAGGATTAACTCATCATTTACTTCTTTCTTCAGAAAACTATAGAGAGAACGAGCCTCAGAGAGACCCAATTAGGAGAAAGTAACTTGGGCTGCAAGATTCTCTCCACAGGGCTGCAAGGGTCCACAACAGCACCTGTCAGCTGGACAATCCTCCAGGGGAAGCCAGGAATGGTAATCCACCCCATATATAACATAGAAAATAATACAGTTCTAAAAACTAAGCAGAAACGTTCACAGCCTCCATCCAGGTTGTGGAACAAATGTAACTGGGGCGGGGCTAGTGGGATCGCCTGATAAGGAGGTGGGGAGGCTCCACCCACATCTTCTTTCTAGAAATGTTCCCGTCCACATGGAGGACCTATCGCCTCCCCATGGTACCTGCAAAGAAATAAAGTAAAAAAAAAAAAATGATAAAAAAAAATAAAAAAATAAAAAGCAATTACTGTAGTTACACTAGAATTAATGATAAAAGTCTTTCTGGCTTCTACAAAGGTTTGCTCAAGCAGGAGACAGCATCACCACCTCTCATACTGATCATATATCACCCACATAACAGTGATGGGCGTCCAGAACTACAGTCTGCACAGAAAAGACATACAAGAAAAGAAGGGACGAGGAGTTGTTCCACTGAAGATTTTAAAAACCCTTTATTATAATTTTTTTTTTGTGAAACACTATTTCAGGAGAATTTAGAAAGAAACAGCAAAGTAAACTGCATTAATTAGGAAAACAAGAACTTGGGATCCAAAAGAGATCAGGACTTAGGGATAGTAATACTTCGTTTTAACTTTATTTTATTTTGTAGGCATTAAAAAAACATGAAGAATGATATAAGTCTTATCTGTCAAACCTTTATGGTTTATGAGATACTCACAAGCAGTTTCCCCTCCTGCCCCTTTTACCTAGTGTAAGCCATCTCTTCTCAGATGTGGAATCCAGTCCATAGACCAGCCAGATAACAGAAGGGGACAGTCTTCTTCCTATGAGAACAATGAAATCCCTGCCCCCCTTGACATGCTTTTCAGGTTTTTCCCTTATGTTAATTGAAGATTGTCCCTCTCTGCAGTCTACCTGGACACCTCCCTTCTGCTCCATCTGAACAGTGTGACATCAGTAAAAGGGGTGGGAGGGGGACACTTTGTCATTGAATTACTCCTGAACTACAACTCTGACAGAACTGAAATATCACTCTCCAAAGTCCAAATACTATGGTGATTAATTAGAGCTGCTTTTATTATGAAACATTACTATCCCTTTAATACAGAAGAAATCCCAGAGGTCTGGTCTGAATAAAGATATGTGGTATGTGAGGGGTCCTAATAGAAATATTAATACTGGGGTAGGGAGAAAATTCAGTAGGTCTAGGTAGAAATAGTGATTATTATTATTTTTTTTTAATTTAATAAACCCGAATAAAAACAATGTGTTCCCTGGTCACCCTGTGTCTCTGATCTTCCCCCACCCACAGAGACTGGCGGGGGAAGCAACGTGTTGGAGACCTCTCTAGCAATCAAAGGGTTTAACCCCTTAACGACCGGGGGATCGGCACCGTGACGCGACTGAACATCCACGGAGCTTTTTTTTTTTTTTTTGTTTTACGGTTCCGGACTCCCCAAACAGCGTGCATCCGAGGGGGGAGCCTGGCACTCCATGACGGTCATAGTACGTCAGTCGACCCTTGACGTACTATGACCGTCAAGGGTCGTTATGGGGTTAAATCAATGGAAATGTTTATAATGTGTATTTATCTCTATGGTGCACTTGGTTTGCCCCAGAACTGCACCCTTTTCTTAGTACATCAGCCTCTGTGTCTATTACAATGATACATCCTGAATCCCCACTTATGTTTAGAGTTTGGATCAGGTGAATCAATGATACACATATAGGACTGTATGGAGAGGGAGCGGACACCCTAACTACAGGTAATAAAGGGGTGGGGAATGGGGTACAATTTACAGTATTTAATGGCCACTGGGGACAACTGGAACTCCCCAGGCGCCATCAATGTAGAGACCTCCCTAAACCTACTGTTATAGGAGAAGTAACACCTCCACTTACATTATTACAGCCAGAAAATCCTAATGTCCCTATGAATTTTGCCCTTGGATGTGTGTATAATAAATATGATCTTCAGTCAGTCCTGGATGTCATGCACATGGAGGCGGACCTGGCAACTGTCAGCAGGACCACAGGACACAAACTCCTCCCACTGCGCATGGTAATATCAACATTGCTTTGCAGTAAGTTGTACACCTCTCTGGTCCTTAAAGGGACAAGTACACACATGCCATCTGTCTGTTTCAATTTCAAAAAACTTAAACCAATGCACAAGATCCATTAGGATTTTCTGGCCACAAAAAGGTATAAGGGGGGGTAATTATTAGGGGTTACCTCTCCTTTACACTTAACCCTTTAAGCACCAGAAGAATGTGCAACACATTGATTGGCATCAGACCAGAGGTAGACAGAAGGGATAACCAATTACTACACCATGGCTGGTTGGGGATGATGGAAGTTATAGTCACCAACAGCTGGAGATCCAACAACTGATCCCCCTAGTGGAGAGGATAAAAACAGGAAGAGGCTGGATTTAGTCTCTCATGGTGCTGTAGGGCCCCCAAGTGGTAAATGGTCCAGTTATGAAGCCCCTGAGATACCAGTGTCTGACGTTACAGTTATATCTAGGGGCAATGAAAAGGATAACACAAGACTTTTTGTTAAAATGTTTTCCACAATCCTGTGTAACATCTCTTTGTAGAACATTTCCATGAAGTAGTAAAGTTCTCCCACAATTAGGACTTACAAATTGATTATAAATTTACTCGAATTTTACAAGATTCAAGCACAGGGTAAATCAGTTCAGTAAACAAATGAGAAATGGTCAATATGAGTCTTCTTACATTAAAATCAATCAACTGTTTTAGCTCGCTGATCTTTGTGATGCTACAGAAGGGCTGGTTTTACTAAAAATATCACTATGGTTTCTTTAAGTGCAGTCTCTGATGCTTGTTATAAGCTGAATGGTGGTGGAAAGATTTCCCACATTTAGAACACATAAATGGTCTTTCTCCAGTGTGAGTTCTCTGATGTTCAACAAGATTTGAGTGGTGTTTGAAAGAATTCCCACATTCAGAACACACAAATGGTTTCTCTCCTGTGTGGCATCTCTGGTGTACAACAAGATTTGATTGTATGCTGAATGATTTCCCACACTCAGAACACACAAATGGTTTCTCTCCAGTGTGAGATCTCTGATGTATAACAAGATGTGAAGGTGAAATGAAAGATTTCCAACATTCAGAACACTGGAACGGTTTCTTTTTTCTATTAATTGTCTGATGTGAGGCAGGTTCCTGATGCTTCTTTTTCCCTTTTGTACACTTATTAATAGGAGTAGAGGTGGATTCTGTCCCTGTGAGTTCTCTTTGCGAGTCTGTGATATTTGATTCTTCATGTAAAGTTACATCCATATGTAGAATGGTGTCACACTTTGTCACTGTCTCACTAGATGAACTGTCACTAACCGGCTTTGGTCCTTCATTATTCTGGGTAAAACCAACACATTCTGGATCTGAAAGTGAAATGTGATGTGTTTAGTTTAACGCTCTCATATGAGAGATTCAACTGTTGGAAAGAAAAAGCAGTAAAAATAATGAAATTAAAGGAGAACTATTATATGGGAACAGACATGGTAAAAAACTTGGGGCTGCATTGTTTGTGGAGAATCAGAAAACTGAACACCTTAGCTGACATGTGGGCTGGATGTAACCCAGAAAACTGCAGCTCACAGACACAAACTGCCAAGTTACACACACAACCCCATAGACTGCTAGTGTCAGGATAGAAAACATAATCTGGCAGCTCAGCTTCAATTACAGGATCAACAGTGTACCTCTTTAGAAGGAACAGTCCCTCAGAGCCAAATCCCTCTGTCCCTCTTTTTTTATACAATCAGACTGTGTGATGTGTATATAATTATCACATTACTTTACAGCAATAAAACTCCCATTATTATTTGTTTAAACTTCATTAAATGTATTTATAAATTAGTCTGTGTAAACAAAATATTTTGGTCTCTCTCTAAATCATTTATTCAGTTACACAAAGGAGGTGTCAGTAGGTCATGAAATAACACACTCCCACCAGTCACACTCCCAGCAACACCCCCTAAAACACAAGTGTCCCTCTGGCCATCTGAAATGTTGGGAGGAATGCAACTGAGCAACGGAGGAGATTATTACTAAAACCCCTGATCTGCTTTCCTACTGATCCTCTGGGGCTCACAATGCAGCATCAGTTCCTCAGAAACTATCACTTTTTAGCTGCCCTTTAATTTACCTTGACTTTATATTTGTGTTTGTCACTGGGATCACCCAATGTAAGCCACCTGAAACAGTACTCTGAGGAGGAGAAACTCCACAGAGATAAGGCAGACTGCTATTAACATGTATATACAGAGTACACAGGAACACAATACAGCAACACATTCAACAGAAAAAGATACACAACAGGGCCATCCCCAGTAGCTGAGATGCTGGGGTTCATAGAGTGGGGAATGGAGATGGCTGGCATTGGCTACACACACTAGGCAGTCTTATTGCAGCCAAGGTCAAGTTAAAGGTGCTGACCTTAGGAGCTGGCAAGCACCCCGGAAGCCTGCCTTGAGGATAGCTACTACCTACTGGGACCAAGTGAGGGAGACAGAAAAAGATATGGACAATACCTGCTGTACCAGTCGTATGTTGATGTACAGGAGCAGGAATCTCAGAAGGACTGGATTCACCGACCTCTCAATTAAAGGTACAACTATTAGGCTTAGGTGCTGAAGTTCAACTAGTTGGGCTGGAATCCGACAGACAGTCAAATGGCAGTACAGAATCAGGGACGACAGAAGGCTGAAGCAGTCAAATTTCTCACTGCTCCAGCAAACAGTGAAGGCAGATGAGTCGAATGGTTGTATCAGCTGGATTGTCGGATGGTAGGACTAGCAGGGTCAGCAATAGCCAGGCAAAGAAGAAGAAAAGTCGAGTATGAGAGCCGGGGTTAGAAACGGAGAATCAATCAATCAAGGCACTGTGCAAAGTCAAGAGCAAGAGATTAGTCAAGAAACAAGGCCAAGGTCGATACACACTGGAGGAAGTGCATGGGAACTCAGGAACAGGACTCGGAATAACTGAACATGTAGTGTAATGTTTTGATCGCTCACCAGCACTGAGGAATGGACACTTGATAAAGGCTCAGGACTGAGCACAAAAACAAGGCAGAAAACAAGGAGCCAGCAAACAGAAAGAACCAAGACAAAAACCAGGCCAGGAATACGAAAAAAGAGCAGAACATGACAGTGTTTTTGTTTTGTTTTTTTAATTCAGTGTGGAACTAATATAGCAGGAATGAGACACACAAAGTAAAAAGATATTAATATGCTTAATAGATCCAAATACATATGTAATACACCAATCTTTAATTTATACTTTATACTGTTAAATAAAGTTACTTACTGAACTGTAAGACTGTGACATGTACACACTCAGTATTGTAGACACATCTGTCATGTTAAACTGTATGTGTAATAGAGTGATTTCTCCCTGTGATAAAGCCTTCTAAATATCCCATTGATTTAATCCTCTGAATGCCAGAGGGGTATGCAATGCATTACAAAACAATGCATGCCAGAGGTACTCAAAGAGTTAAATGTGGCTTTTCATTCCTTGAACGAGGTTGCCAACATTCATACCCCATTTAAATCAAGGAGAATTTTAATTTGTTCCTTATGGTGCACAGTTGTGCTGTATCCTTAAAAACTGAGTTACACAAAAATATAATTTTAAAACAACCAATTTACATTAAAAAAGAGGCTTCCTGGCCTTTCACACGGTCATCACTGCTGCAGAGATAATCAATACCATTGCAGTGCATAGATGTCCCAAAATAGGTTACACTGCCCCCTATGGTGCTGTTCCTACCTTACTGACAAGACTGATTGGTGACTCACCAGTAACTAGGAATAATTTGGAGGCTATATACGAGTCTTGGTACAATGTAACTCACACTTTGGATGTCGTTATACAAGTCTGCACAGAAGTGAAAACAGGAATGAGGGGTTACACTAAGGCCAGAATTCATCAAGATGCTTTTCTTTGAACATTAACCATTCACTCATTCAGCAGTTGTTGGATCGTATCTGCCCATCACTTATACCACATATATATAGCCAGATAGATCCATAAATTTCATGCGCCAGCTTCAAGCTGGCAGATTCCATTACAATGTATGGGGTGAAAACATGCATACACATTTGATGTATACGTGGGTACATCAACAGATTGTCCTCATTTATGTCATTTTCCCTGATTCACATACACAAAGCAGGGAAATACAATATTACTGGTGAATACCCAGTGGTATCCTTCATTGATCGCAGCGAAGAGCCGAGTATTTAATATGTTGCTTTTCCCACAACGTGATGAATTTTGGCCTTTATGTGAAGAAAAACATAAAAGCTATATTAGTACATGGTACCAAGAGAAACATAACCACACATTTGAGTAACTAATGAAAATAGAATTGTTTGGATAGAAGTAATTTATATACTTTCAGATCAATAAATGATAGAAATAATCTCAATGAGGAGTGAGTTAATACTTGTGGGAGACTTTAATGTGTCAGGGAATTGGAAGGTTCACATTTGGCATAGTATACAAGCAGAGCTATGAATAAGTGCAGATCATACAATGCACTGGCAGATTCATACATTCCTCTTACTAAGACTCAGAGATGTCTGTGGGATCAATGCCTCTAGTTAGGGGTAATATTTATCTTACTGCTAAAAGGAGACAACTCACCAGGAAAATAAACTATATTTGATACAAACGCAGATGTGTGTTTGTGGGTGAGAACCAGTGTCCTGAGTACCAGTCAGAGTGATTTAGTATTAGTTGTGCGCTGGGTGGAAATTTAGAAAAAATATAGTTTTATTTGTAAAATAAATTTTATTTATTTTGTAAAACTTTGTTTTAGAAGGCAAAGAAGACTGTAGGATCCAAAAGGGAGCACAGCTTAAGGTACAGGAGATATTCTAGAGTTCTGGACTTTTTAATTTTTTTAAATATAAATAAAGAAGGGGGGGGGAATTTTTCACTTGCCAATAAATACTTTTCTTGTAGTCCACTGATGGGTCACTGAAGGATGCAAGGATCATGGGGCATCCCAAAAAATAGTGGGAGGGAAGAAAACTATTGAACAATGGCCTAGCGAACTTTGTGGCCAAGACTGGCTTCTGAGATGCAAAAATATACTAATTTGTGAATGTGTGAACAGATGACCAATTTTGCTGCTTTGCACAACTGGTTGACAGCTTGGTTTTTCAGGGCCCATGAAGTACTGATGGACCTAGTTGAAAAAGCTGTGTTTCTGAAAGGTGCTCTAACTGATTTCAGTCTGTATGCTTGTCTTATAGTCTATTTAAGCCATGTGCCAGTACTTGTTTTAGATTCTGGTCTGCCCTTTTTAGGGCCTTCTGGAATAAAAAATAATGTGTTGGATGTCCTAAAGGATTGTGTAACTTGGACATATTTGTAGGATACATTTTCCTACATCTAATGGATGGTGAGCTTTCTCTTTTGTGTTTGATGGATTAGGACACAATGAAGGTAGAATCATTTCTTGTTTTATGTTGAAATCGGAAACCACTTTTGGTTGGAATTGTGGACCAGTTTGTAAAAACCACTTTAGCTTGAAGAAAGAGAAGATGTGCACATAGATCTGAAACTCTTCTTACTGATACAATAGCTGTGAGGAACACTCTTAAATTTAAGTGCCATGGTAGGATATGGACTCTTTATGCAGGGACTAGTCAGTTTACCCCTTGAAAAAAAGTTACAATTTCTGGAACAGAAGCAATTTTTCTCTGGAGCAGAATTGTCGGCGCTGAAACTTGTAGTTTCAGGGAGTTCACCTTTAGACCCTTCGCTAGGCCTCCTTGCAAGAACTGTAAACGTGATGGGAGATGGAAAGGAGATGGTTCTATGACTTTGTTAGAAAAGAAGGAAAAATATATTTTCCAGATACAATGATGTATTGTGGCAGACACCAGTTTAAAGGGATAGTAAGGTTTCATATTACATGTAGCTCAGTACGTTGATCATATGTAATAGTACTGCTGTGCGATGCTCGTAATCTTCAAATCTTGCTAGTTACAGTGTAATAATATGAAATTGATCCCTACTGCCACATTCCCTGATTTAAGCATTTTTGTCCCAGATCCGACAGTGGATCATAACAATCTTCACGCAGTATTAGGATAAATCTGCCCTCCTTCGTCAAGGAGGGCAGGGTTTTCCTTATACTGAAAGAGGGAATATCTATGTGGAGGTGGCTTGCTACTGGGAAAAGGGGCAGGAGGAATCAAATTCAACATATTATTACACTGTAACTAGCAAGTTTTGACAATTAGGAACATCACATAGCACTTCTATTACTTATGATCAATGTTATGAAACATTATTGTCCCTTTAAAGGGATAGTAATACTTAAAATGTAAAAAAAATATGTTGTAGGGTTTATCCTATGGAGATTTATGGTCCCGGGACCAGAGCTGTCCATAGGATCGTGTAGCAACAGCTCCACTGTACAATTTCAGGCCACTGTGATAGTGCACCTAAAAAATTCAACTTTGAAAATTAATAACTTTTGAATAAAACATCTCTCAGCAGTGGGAGTACTCTTGTTTTACTCAGGGGGATAAACCCTACAACATATTTTTTTTTACATTTTAAGTATTACTATCCCTTTAAAGGCCCTGATCATGGTTTGAATGACCGGAAAATGGAATCTCTTGTTCTTTAAACCCTTAACGACCAGCGGTCCTGGGACATTTCCATCCCATAAGGACCGCTTTGATCTTTGCCGACATGCCGGTACACGTGACCTGTTGCGTGTATCGGCAATCCGCTTTCGGACCTAAAAGAGATTGCTCCAGTCTTGGAGAGGTCAATTTTAGGCCCCGTTTTTACTTACAGTGCTCCCGGTGGAGCACTGTAAGTAAAAAGTATGTGACGTACTATGACCGGCATCGGTTGTTAAGTATTTAAGGACCGTGACGGTCATAGTAAGTCACGTAGACCTAAAGGGTTAATATTTGGGTTTCCAGTTACACATCATCAAAGCGAGATGTAGTAAGTTGTGCTGGTGAATTGGCCCTTGAGATATGAAATCTGGAATAAGAGGAGAACACCACGGCTCTGTCAATGACACCTCTCTCAAGTGGTGAAAACAAAAGCTCCTTGGCCAAAATGGAGCTATGAGAATGGTGTGTACTCGCTCTTCCTTTGTTTTGCAGAGGATTCTGGGAATCATAGCTAGTGGAGGGAAGATGTACATTAGTCTAATTCCAAGGAATATTTTAGGGCACCTACAGCTATTGCTTGTGTATATTTTGCTCTTGAACAGAATACCGGTAGTTTTCTGTTTAACCTTGACACCAGATCTATTTCTGGAATTCACCACTGATCTGTTATCTGAAGGAAAATTTCTTGTTTAATTCCCATTCCCCTTGGTCTATGGTATGGCAACTGAGGTAATCTTCCTCTCAGTTCTCCATCCCTGGAATGTAAACAGCTGACAATGCTGGAACATGGTTTTGACCAATGAAGGATTTTTCCCTCTTCCATTCAAGCAGCTTTGCTCTTCGTTCCTTGGTAATTGGTAATTCTTTGTTAATTTATGTAAGCCACTTCTGTGGCATTGTCAAATTGAATCAGAATGGGAAAATTCTTGCAAATCTGAGTCCATGCTGAGAGAGCAATGTGAATCGTATGCAACTCCAGCCGTGATTAACCTTGAATGGAGAGGTGTTCATATACTGCTCCCCATCGAAACAGACTGGTGTCTGTCGTGACTAATTTCACCTCTGTTATGCAAAAGTGTTTTCCTCATGAACAGGTTTGGACTTGTGAACAACCATTGTAGTGACTGTCTGGTGGTCTGTGATATAGCCATCATGTGATGAATATGGATTGGATTCTTGGACCAATTTTGGAGTAATTCCAATTGTAGAGGTCTCATGTGAAACTGAGCAAAAGGAACCACGTCTTTGTGGCTACCATTTTTCACCACCATCTTCATGCAGTGCCTAACATATCTGGATGGGAGAGAATCTTCTGTATTTTCTCCTGAAGATCCAAAATTTTCTTATGTGGAAATTTTACTCTTTGCATTTTGGTATCATATATCAGTCCTTGGAATTGAATCTGATGAGATGGTACCAGTTGGGAATGGTTTAGGTTTATGATCCAACCATGATTCTTCATTGTTGACATACTTAGATGAATATGTTGTTATGTTAGCTTCTGGGACAGGGCTTTTAGTAACAGATCATCCAGATACGGAGCCAGGTTTACTCCCCTGGAACAGAGGTGTGTAATAAGAGGAGCCATTACTTTGGTAAACACACTCAGAGCTGTGGCTAGACTGAAGGGAAGTGCCACACATTGAAAGTGTTGATTTTAGTTTGCAAACATGAGAAAGTGATTAGGCCATATTAGAATTTATAGCTATGCAACATTGAGGTCTAAAGTTGTTAAAACTTCCTCTGGTTCCAATGCTGCTATCACTGATTTGATAGATTCCATCATAAAACTAAGTACTTTGAGGAACCTGTTCAGTGCTCTTGAGTCCAGGATAGGACGTGGTCCCTCATAAATCACAAAGAGCTAGTCAGATTTCTAAAAAAAACAACTGCGGGCTATGAAGATAGAACCTCAAGCCCCAAAACATTAAATGGAACTGACAGGAAGAAAAAAATAATTCCTTGGATAATGTGAAACTCTGAGGTAACCTTAGGGAGTGTAATGGATGCCTAAGTCTGCGGATGGACATAGGCCATCGTTCCGGGTTTCTCCCTCCTGAGGTCGGCTACAAGCAGGTAGCCTTGCCGGTCATTCTCCAGAGCTGCTTGAGGTGAATGGGGGGTCAAAAGGAGACCCCTGATACCATTCAGAGACAAAGTGACAGGACACGGATGAAGTTCCAAAACTAACACACTTTATTGTACAACTCTTGCTCTTTTATACAACGTTAACCACGTTACAATGTAATACTGGACAAATTATACAAAGGACAGTGACATATGGTGTAAACATAATACAAAGGGCCAGGCATGATTAAATCATTAAGACAAAGGAACTGATGAGGGGCAAACACTGGGACAAAGGTGTGTGTGTGTGGGGGGGCTCGAATACACACTTAAACAATGGCCAGGGGGTTGAAGCATCTTTTTAGTCTGTTTGAATATTCCTCTTCAAGCCCTGGCCAATCAGGTGCCTAGAATCAGCTGGCCAATCCTGGTCAATAATGTCATGGCCGTCTCGGCCTATCAGAACCTTTGGATGGGCAGCTAACCGACCAATCTCTGGGCCGCCTACTTTCCTCCATGTTAACTCTATGGAAGACCTTTAAACTTGTCACCCTGGGCTTTGGCCAATCAGAAAGCTACCTACTTCCCAAGCAACACAATGCTCAACACTATGTCAATTCCCTAGGGCATCAAGATAGGGAGACACCCACTGGTTGTCGGATGTATCAAAGTTCGTCGACAATCCAGCGAGCATACAGTCCAGTCCCTTTAAACTTGTGGCCAATCAGAGAGGGGAGGACTTTTCCCTATGTAAAGTCAATGGCGCCCGTTAACTCCGACCGACCAATCAGGAGCCGGCCAATGTTTAAACTGATGGCGGTTTGTGGTATTTTTTCCAGCTGTCTTTAGCTGAGTGAATTCAGTCTTCTGAGAAGAGCTGGTTTTCCATAACCCGTAGTAACCTCCACCAGTAATGGGCTAAAGCCCGTTACAGGGAGAAACCCTAAGGGGGTCTGCAAAACCACGCTATCAGAGTGGAAAACCAGAAAGGGCAGGCGTGAAAAACAAAGCTTGAAGTTTGGCCACCCTCCCGACAGACACAATAGAAATCAGAAAAGCTATCTTGAATGTCTAGAGATGCAGAGAAACTGAAGACAGAACATCAAAAGGAGGCTTCGGAAACACTCCCAGAACCAGGTTTATGTCCCACAGTGCAGAAGGATCCTGAAAGACTGGATAGGCATTAGCCAGCTCTTGCTTGAAAGCCTGCATGTCTGGCAATAAGGGGATAAGAGTCTAAAGTACAGAAAGAGCTGGAATCTGGAATTAAGAGAACAAGCCCTTTTTGGGGGTCATCCTAAAGAAAAGCTACATGACCAAAAGGTGAAAAAGTCAAAGCCACTACCTCTGGTCCTCACACCACTTACAGAACAAGGACAATAACCTATGGAATGTCTTGGAAGATACCAGCGTGTGAACCCAAAACACAGTAGCAATAACAGTCAGAAAAACCCTTCTTCCTCAGGATACTAGCTTCAGTCTTCTTCGCTTCCTCAGGATGACACACTGAACCCAGAGTTCTGAAAGCAGAGGGAGTGGAAACAACTCTGTCATTGATAGATTTAGAAGGTCTGAAAGCCAGGCCCAGCGAAGCCATAACAGGGCAATCAGAACTACATAAACCAGCTACATCCTGGTGTAAGGAAACACTTACACCAGGGGAAAAAGCTATGGTATGACCATTGTGTCCACTCCATGAGCTAAAGGGTCCCTGGATCTGGCACAGAACTGAAGAAACTTGCGGTTCAGCCATTAGGTGCACTGTTAGAGAACCTCACAGGCCAACTAAAGAGTCAAATACCATGTGAGAAAGTCTGCTACAACATTTTCTACCCCTGGGATATGAACTGTGAAGAAAGCAGGGATGTGAGCCTCTGCCTACATGAAGAGGAGTCGAACCTCGGACCATGCAGTCACACTTCTGGTCCCCCCTAGTCAGTTGATGTAAGCCACCACCATTGCATTGCTGGACTGAATCTGCACAGAATCTCTGGAGGGACTGAGTCCAATGTAGCATGGCTAGGAGAAATGGCAGCAGATCCAGAACATTGATGGAGAGATGATGTTCTACCCTGGTCAATTATCCTGAGCCCTGTAGGACCCAGTGAGGCATCCCAGCCTATCAGGCTAGCATCCATCATGACTATGACCCAATTTGGAATAACCACGGTTGTGCCAATGACAGATGAGATCTCTTCAGTCACCAACAAAGGTCCACCTTCATCCGTTCAGGCAATGATATGACACAGGAAAGCTAACTGATTTCTGGGAAAATATCTCAGTGGGATAATGCACCCCCATTCAGACAGGATCTTGTGGTACGGGCAGTACATAGATAACCTCCTGTTCATATGGAATGTCTCAATACAACCAATATAATGTTAAATGAACTTCTTACTAATCCATCTCCTTCCTGGATTTAATTCACACTGGTGATACTGGGATTTAATTCACACTGGTGATACTGGGATTTAATTCACACTGGTGATACTGATCATTGTATGCCAGCTCTGCACATTCCTCTGAGTGTAGTATCTTTTGAACTGGATAACCTTCACCTTCACCACATGCTCCACAAGAAATGTACTCACTTGTTTGAGAGGTTAGGACTGCCACTTCTGTGCTGTTTTTCTTTCTTGTTTCTGTTGCAGTTTAATGGTGTGGAGGGTCCCCGCCTCCTCTTAACAGAAGTGAAGAATCCTCGCTTGTGGACTTGTGTCACTACTAGTAGGAACAAGATTTTAATGTGTATACTAATGTTGTTTTTCGTGGCGCTTTCTTATGTCCTGTTGAGTGCACTGGAATCTGTAGTGCTAGACAGCAGGATAGACATATACAGCTCTGCACTTTCACATTTCCATATCAATAATATACCGAAAGGGCAGTCTCTGCCTTTATGTAGATATTGCTCTTCAGAAGAGGAATCTGATAAAGCCTTATTGGAGCCTTTTCATAGATTTAGTGTCATATGTTGTGGCTCAGATTTACTATCCCAGGCATATGATTTTGCCAAGTGTAGGCCCAGGGAGGAGACAAAACAGGAGGCTTCAGATGGTAGGTACTACAATCAGGTTCATCACCGCATTTAACAGTATGCAAATATAGTGTAAAGGGCACACTAACTGCATATATCCTCAAAGATCCAGCTGTTCAATACCCACTGTGACCTTGGAGTAAATGGTCACCAATACAAAAAAACAAAGCACCACAAAAATTAAAAATGGGTAAGCACTCAGATCTTCTAGAAATCTATATATAGCAAATATAGATGGTACAAAGATAGTAAGTAAAATTATTTAATACACTAAATAAAATAAAAACACACACACACATATATATATATATATATATATATATATATATACACACTAGCAGGGATTTTTTTTTTTTTTATATACACAGACACATGTGCCAACACACACATACACAGGGAGACACAGTGATAGACAGAGATGCATGCAACACACATACATAAACACACATGCACTGGCATATACAAACAGTGACACACAGATGCAAAGCAGAACATACATACATACAGTATGAGCAGTGTAAGTAACATACCTCCCAACATTTCAAATGGCCAAAGAGGGACACTTGTGTTTTAGGTGGTGTTACTGGGGGCGTGGCTGGTGGTGTATTTTAGATAATTTTTAACCCTTTGAGTGCCAGGGGGTAAGCAATGCATTTCATCCCCTCTGGCATTGAAATGGTTAAGTTGCGCTTTCTGTAAGTGAATGATTTAGAAGAAGATGAAAGTATTTTTACACAGACTAATTTATAAGATATATACAGAAGTTTATACCCACATTACTTTGGGTTTTTATTGATGTGAAGCAATCTGATACACTGGTATATACACCACATACTGTGATCTCCTAAATAGAGGAGCAGAGGGATTTGGGTGTCAAACAGGGACTGTCCCTCCTATACTGTATAGTGCCAGTCCTTATACACAGACACATGCAGACTGTATACTATAAAGCAGAGGTTCTCAACCCATGCCCTCAGTGGCCACTAACAGGCCAGGACTTAGGAATTTCCCTGCTAGAACACAAGTGTGTTGATCAGAGGCTCAGTCTTATTGATTAACTCACCTGTGCTCTTAAAAGGAAATTCTAAAATCCTGGCCTGTTAATAGCCACTGAGAGCACAGGTTGAGAACCACTGCTATACAGTGCCATACCATTGTAGAGAATCTTAAACCCTTTGAGTGCCAGGGGGTAAGCAATCCCCTCTGGCATTGAAATGGTTAAGTTACTCTTTGTGTAAGTGAATGACTTAGAAGAAGATGAAAGTATTTTTTCACACAGACTAATTTATAAGATATATACAGAAGTTTATACCACATTACTGTGGGTTTTATTGATGTGGAGCAATCTGATACACTGGTATATACACCACACAGTGTGATCTCCTAAATAGAGGAGCAGAGGGATTTGGGTGTCAGACAGGGACTGTCCCTCCTATACTGTATAGTGCCAGTCCTTATACACAGACACATGCAGACTGTATACTATACAATGCCAGACCATATATAAATAGTTTGTCATACATGCTATACAGTGAGCTATGTACAGCATGGAGATGATTGCAGGAACTGGCACCTCTACTTACAGACAGACTAACAAACAATCTGCTCTCTTTCTCTCTCTTTGTGCAATATATAAATACAGTCACAACCATGTCTCTGCCATTTACCAGCTCAGCTGAAGCCCTGCTCTGCACTGCCTGATCATGTCTCTGCCATTGTTCCAGTTTCCCAGCTTCTCTGTGCTAGCAAGTCAGCTCCCCAGCATCCTGCCTGCTGATTGGTTAGAAATTGGGTCACTTATAGTAACTGGCAGGGCTGTGCAAGGTCACAGACAGGGAATGAAGAAGCTGCATATGAGTGGTTTATTGTAGCGAACCCATAACCTTGTATCCATGTGCTGGGAACCTTGATGCATAATACAGATTTGGACCATGGCCTTCCATCTGTAGCTTGAACATAGTTTCCATCATCCTCAGCTGCTCAGCATATGTGTGTGTGTGTATGCGTCTGCCAGTGTGTGGGGGGCATGTGTGTGTGTGTCTGTGGTGTAGGAGTGAGTGGCAGCCATTTTTTTTTCCAGCCTTAGATAGTGGTGGGCAGGCTGGATAGTGGGGGCGGGCCAAAAATCACACCCCCATTGAATCACCCAATGGGAGCAGTAACGCCTCCTTACTGCCGCCCCTGGCCGAGTTTTGACAGGCACAAACTCTTCATATATACATACATACATATACATACACATACATACATACACACACTATAAAGGAGAACATGGTCACAGCAGGGTGTGATTTCCAGATGCAAAGAGTCACACCACCTTAGAAATTCAACACCAGTCTCCCTAATGTTACACAGAATGCATGATTTTGACAACAGTGTGCAGGGTGCCTACTGATGTCAAAATCTCTGCACGGAATCACATCAAATTCATTAGCCTTTCATTGCCTCCTCCTTAACTACACAGTAAAATCAAGTATGCATACGCCTCGCCTAAACTATGCAATAAACTAAGCTTCTTCATCGCATACAAAGTGCAATGAACCACACACAGTACTTTATAAACATTCATTGTCAACACCTGCTGCGTAACCCATACATACTCTATTCAACAGTCTTCTCAGCAATACATATTGAAAGACTCCCCTCCGAACAGGACAACAACTACATACAAAATATTCACCTGTAATTTCTACGAAGAATAACACCTCGTTGTAATTTAATCACCCTCCCCTCCATTCGCCGCATCCACTCCCCCCTGCAAACAATTCAACTCGTCCACAATTCAAGTACTCCTCCCCTGTACTGGCCACTTTGTACCTTCTTGCAAAAAATAAAAAATATTAAATTCTCACTTTCATCCGCTTCGGTGCTGATTGTTCACATTTCGCCTTACACGCGCAACACCAACCAATTCAACTGGGCCAAATGACGGACACAGCTGCTGTGTGCTGGGCCTTCTCCTCTGTGTTGTCCATCATTACCACTTCAACCTCTGTTCCCCCTCGCTGCATCTTCACCTTGCCTCCACTTACTCCCTTCATCACATATTTGCTCTCTGTTCCCCTGTCACACATAAAAGGATTAACCCTTTAAATGCCACAAGGGTATGCAACACATTGCAAATCAATGCACTCCGCACCCCTTTGGGGCTCAAACGGTTCATGCAACATTCATGTGTGATGCCAATTTACACCGACATTCACTGAGTTTCCATCCTATCGATCACATTCATGCCTTCACTGAGTGACACGGGGGTAAGCAATGCATTGCTTTCAAATGTGTTGCCTACCCCATGCCACTCAATGGGTTAACCATTTCAGTACCAGAATTCCTAACAGCCGCCTGCCACCATCTTTGCCTCTGTATTTTGGCAAGAAACGTTTATCTCCCCGCCGGCAGCACCAAAGGAGTCCCAGGTATGGAGACACCAGTTGTACACAAATAAGTTGTAGGAGGAGCTAGGAGCACAGAAAAGTTGGGTAGGGGGTTCAGAGTTGCTGGGGGACACAGGAGGGAGGGAGAACTGTAGGATTGCATTTGGAGAAGAGACTCTGGAGGGGGGCAGACAAAAGTTGTTGTGGGGGGTACTGTACTATAATTCTAGAGATCCATACTTCAATTTATGTCACAGTCAGCAAACCTAGGTCACACCAACCGTTCACTATAACTCCCATCATCCCCGTCCAACCAACAGTCACAACTGAAAATCCTATCAGTCCTGCTTTCTTCCTATAACCTTCTAACACATACACTGAAAGGCTCATTTAACACTGCAAGTCCTCTGATCATAAACACTAACAGCCACACAGGCTATAAGACAACTGCTTAACCCTTTCACTGCCTGAGGGGTACACAACGCATTGCTGTGCAATGCCTTGCCTACCCTTCTGCCACTCTAAGGGGTTCATGCCGTTAGGCTTCCGTTTCCTTTGTCTCCTTCCACCAGGGCCGGACTGGCCTACTGGGATACCGGGAAAATTCCCAGTATGCCGCCTGCACTGGGCTTCCCTGGGGCTGCTTTAAAATCCAGAAAAGCAATCCACGGCTGCAAGGTGAGAGGACCGTGGCCGCGTCTCATGTGTGCACACTGGCACGGCAGAGTGGAGGCAGGCCAGGTCTAGTCCCAGTGACGTCAGACTCAGCGTGAAGAACAGCACTGCGTCTGCGCACCGGGTCGGTCGCCCGCACCTTAAGGAGAGAGACCTGAGAGTCTGAGTGGGAGCACAGAGTCAAGTGTTTCCAGACTTTCCAGCACCAGCACAGGCAACCGAGACAAGTAATCCTCCTGTTTTTACTAGGCAATGTAGTGCGCTTGTTGTGAGGAGACGATAACTGGGATATGGATTGCCTAATAAACTCGTTGTGTGTTCAGCGCCTAGAGGGCTGAAACGCACTGACTTGCAGTGCGTTGTACCGATTAATGCAAAATGGGCCATACTAATGAGGACAAAAGCACTGTCTACATGGTAGAAGTAGAAGTCTGTTCTATCTAAATATCTCAATGTGTCTTGTGGTCTAGGCATAACTTAAGTAAGCAAACTAAGATATTGAGAGAATATTTCTTCAGGCTGACGCCTACGTTAAACGTACCCTACTACTTCATCCTGCATAAAGCTGATAATCTAATCTAATTGAATTTCTATACATGTACTGCAAGTGCAGAATGTGTAAAGGAAACTGCTGATCACCTTTTACATTACCTGTGATCCTTGCACGTGTTCACAGGGATTGTTACTGTAATGAACACACATAACTGTCCCTGGTCTTAAAAGTGAATTTTCACCTCCATATTGTGGTATCTTTTAATAGGCTTGGAAGCTCCAAGTGTAAGTAGTATTATCTAATATCAAAGAATACCCTATAGTGATCTACTGCCTACTTGTAGAAGCAACTGGGCTCCATTTATTAGGTATCAGATTCCAATCCACATCTTTAGTCTCACTGTTCCTTCAAACGTCTTCCCTTTTACAGCTTTCTTTACACACACACACACACACACACACACACACACAGTTGACTGCCCAGTTATGTATTATCTATTCAGGCTTCAGTAATGCTTAACCCTTTGAGTGCCAGAGGGGTATGCAACGCATTGCTTTTGCAATGCATTGCATATCCCTTACCCCAATGGCCCTCAAAGGGTTATCACACCTAAGCAATAGGTTCTGGTTAGTCTGTCGGACTATGAGCACTTCTTAGCATTTTGCTGCTTTTCTGAGTCTGTGCATGAGTTTAAATATTAACATTGCAATAGTGTGAGCACTTTCCTAACGTCAGAGCTAGCCTCCACCCAATGTTCCTATAACCCCAATTCCTCTTCCAAACAGTCTACTGATTCCATCAGGAGGGGGTGGGGCAGTGACACAGGGGATTAGGAGGAGGGACAAAACTTAGTGACACGGTGGCACTGGCTGGGGCCTGGGGGGCTAAGAGTGACACAGGGGGATGGGGGGGGGCTAACTGCTTTGTAAACCCCGTCAGCGAGGGTATAAGTGTTACAAGTGGAAACTATCATCAAGCAGCAGTAATCGAGGTCTGGCACTCAGAGGGTTAAGAAGTAAAACGTTAGCTAGGGTAATTAGAGGTTTTATGAACAAGAAAAAAAAATGGCATTATGCTATGGGGCTGGTATAACGACGCAGTGCTCTGGAGCTGGTATAATGAGACAGTGCTCTGGGGCTGGTATAACGACGCAATACTATGGGGCTGGTGATAAACTGTATTATACATTATGTCTGCAGTTACACAAAATGGATGCAGTGCAGGCCTGTGTTGGGATCTTTCAGTGTGTAATTGTGGCTAAGTGAGCTCATGCTACTGGAATGTTTCCAAAAATGGGAATTGCTCTTCCAGTCAGCTTGCTTCTGTTCTTAATGTATACAATGTCCATATATGACCAGATGTGTAGATAAGGGCGGCCACCATGTAATCCTTTGTTCAGACACTGTATAAGAAAGTCTCCATGTTGTTTCACAAGTGGATTTCTGATACATGGAGATATATTTACATTGCTGCATATGATAGACTGAGGTGTTGTAAACCGCCTGAGACCACAGATTAATTTGAATAATAAAATTTCTGTATAAAGTAGAAGTGGTACTGGATTTATTAGAAGAAAATGATTTCTAACAGCTGTTATGCAATTTTTTCCCGGGCTGGTTTTCATTCCCAGTCTGGCCCTGCCTCCCACCTTTCCCCTTCATATCAGCCCTCCGGTGACAGAGGTATATCTCTATGCATAGGTCTGTGTGTGTATATATATATCTGTATATCTAGGTTTTGTGTATGTATGTATGTATGTATGTATGTGTGTGTGTGTCTATCTATAATAATAATACATAATAAGTGTGTGTATGTATGTATGTTAATATGCGTATGTGTCTGTGTATAATAATATGTATGCGTGTGTCTCTGTATGTATGTATGTATGCATGTGTGAACTCTGTAGTACAACGAACATACCCTTCACAACACAGTTCTTATAAAGCGTTTCACCTAACATAAGTGAATACAAGCATAACCAAAAATAAACAGACGGGCAGCACCGTCCCACACTGCTAATATTGTCTAAAAAAACATCCTACATAAAGTTAAAGGATATAGATCTTATATATTAAATTAACATTATAGGTCTCTTGAGCACACCTACAAACATGAAATAAAACTGGATATAAACAAGTGAAAAATGAATTTTTCACAGCTTATCTCGAAATGACGCTTCGTCATCCCGCGCGTCGTTTTGGGCGTTGGGTCTGGACGCACTTGGCATCTGTGGTGGCCACCCGCGTCATCTGGCTAGGTGGTTTGGCAGGCTCTAGATGACGTGAGATGGGTGCAGGTGTTTGACGCATCTCGGGTAGATGCGTCAATTACGGGCGCGAGGCTGCGTATTGACGCGGGCCTCAACTTTATACAGGAAGATCTGGTCAGTCCCCTCCCATCTACTTCCTGGCTCTTGGTATTTAAGGGAACTGGATTCCTATCTAGTTACCCTTACGTTGTTGTTCACTGCAGTTGTATTTAGCTTGTATCCTGATATCCTGTGTATGACCCTGGCTTATCTGACTATCCATCCTGGTGCTGACCTGTGGCTCTGTCTGACTCTTCTCTGTGCGCTCCCTATCTGTTTGGACACCCAGTCTGGTGCAGACCTGTGGCTCTGGCTGACTACCTGCTCCGTGTATGACCCTGGCTTGTCTGACTCTCCAACCTGGTTCTAACCTGGGGCTCTGACCATCTATCTCCTCTGTGTTGCCTCCTGTTTAGTAGACATCCTAACTGGTGCAGACCTGTGGCTCTGGCTGACTACCCGCTCCGTGTATGACCTTGGCCTGTCTGATTATCCAATCTGGTGCTGACCTGGGGCTCTGTCCAGCTACCCTTGGTGTTGCCTCCTGTTTAGTGGACATCCTAACTGGTGCAGACCTGTGGCTCTGGCAGGCTCTAGCTTTACTGACTGCAGGCGTGAGTCAGTAGTCTCCCTTGTTGCCTTCCCTTTCAGGAGACGGCCTTCTGCAGGTGTGAGTCAGTCTTCTCCCCGGTTACCATCATTAGAGGAGACCATTCGGGTCTACGCTAGGCATTCTGGCGTATGAGACTACCATTGGCTTTGGCCTAGTCTCTGCAGTCTGGGAAATTGGAGGTAGCCTCCTATTTCTGATAGAGTCCCTGTCTCTTGGGTTACCCTCTGCTTCTTCCTGAGACTACTATGTATTTTATATATATATATTTTGCTATTCTTATTGACTCTAATAAAGGTGATTTTACCTAAACTGTCTGACTCTTGTCTTGCTTGCAAACTGTGACAATTTGTGAATAATGTAGTGAACTACAGTCATAGATTGATAATATAGATGATACAGATAATAACTGGTGTTGAATAAACAATTGTACGTCATCAAACATCAAGTGCTAGAATAACAATCATACAACAACTGGAACCAATTGTGGATGATAATGAACGTAAATGGAAGTAACTAGTAAATAGTGGCTCCAATCCTATGACTAACAATAAAATCTTGATGAATATATGAAAAGATGGATATGATCGTTCAATTCCTTCGTTGTTCACGGTGATAAAAAAAAAATGCTGAGTATCTAGTCTAGTGGTTAATATATAGTAGGTGATAAATGGTGAACATTTCTCCAATAATCAAAACATACAGTATAAATGTCAATACTTGTCTATTGGTAGAATTGTCTTTTAATAATAAACAAACAGATTAATCAGTGATAAAGAATTTGTATTTGAATTTCAAAAGACGCTCCACCTATGGCCGGTCAAATGTCTCCATTTCGCAATATGTCTTTAAAGTCTCCATAAGAAGTTTCCATATGGGAGCTAGAGTAGTGGAGGCATAATATAAATATGGCCTAGTTCTTGTGTACTCGTCCTCCACACAAGAACTATATTGTGCTGTTGTATAAATAAACATATTGGATTAGAATCCTGGATACAGTTTCACTACATGGACTCAATGAGAGAACTCCGTTTATTGCTTATGTATCACAGCTGAGAAGCACATGATATTTTCAGTCATTAACTCATGGCAATTCATTTTTCATTCCCTCCCCCCCCCCTTTTTTATAGCTTTCTTAAAAAATATATATATATTTGCTCTGAAGAACATTTGAACTTGTATTCATTGCTCTGGACTGGCAGGTTTATTGACCAAAATAATCTGTTAAATGTGTATATAGCAACCTCACACGACATCACCCTTTTCACTGTTGTCTTCTCTATTTCTTTTTAGTGCAGACCTGTTCTTCAAAACTCCTCCGTTTTGTAATTTACACATAAAGGGAGTTTACCACATGACACATTGATTTTACACGTCATCATTCTTTGGCAATATTTCAGTCCATATTTTTGAAGCCACAGTGTCATTCATCTGTTATACGTTCACTATCACCTGTTGTGTCACTTTTTTCCACATTGTTAGTTCCTTTTGTTAATATATTTGAGCTCTCATAATTCTTGATATTGTTCTGTGCCAGATAGGTGAAAGCAGTTGCATTATCTGCAAGTACATTCCGAGGCAAAGAATTCCATATCTTTAACGCCCTTACTGCCTTTGTTTTAGTTGAAAGTGCATTTCCTCTAGTCTTAATGGATGACCTCTTGTTCTTAGCTCAACTCTTTGTGTAAATAATTCATTGGATAGTTCTTTGTATTGACCTTGTATTTGTAAATGGTAGTCATATCACCCCTTAGGCATCTCTTATCTAATGTAAACAACCCAGTTTGGCTAGATCCTATTAATTTGTGTAAATAAAATACTTTGTTCTAGGTATAAAGCATGTATTCAGTTTTACAAAATGTTATTAACAGGTCATGAAATAATCTAAAAATTGTCAGTAATGTCCCACTCAGAAGTTGCACCCCCTGCAACACCACCTATAATAAAAGCGTCCATCTTGTGGCCATTTGATATGTTGGGAGATATGCTTGTATATGTTTGTCTGTATAGCACATTAGTGTGCAAACATATTCACAGAATAAATAAATACTACAAATCATTCAGCACAACAATAAATATAAACAACTTACATAATAGGCAAATAAAAGGAGGTTATTAATTAAGATGAGAAATCCTGGAATCCCTGTCCAGAAGAGTTTACAGTCTGGGATCTCAGATACTGCAGAATCTCTTATGGATAAGATGTGTCAGTCACCATTCTACTCTTTTGGGACAGATTGGCTCTTCTCTATAGAGTGGTAGCCAACATTATTGTCATTAAAGGGATAGTAATACTTCGTTTTATCTTTATTTTATTTTGTAGGCATTAAAAAAACACGAAGAATGATATAAGTCTTATCTCTCAAACCTTTATGGTTTAAGAGATATTCACAAGCAAAGTTTCCCCTCCCGCCCCTTTTACCTACTGTAAGCCATCTCTTCTCAGATGTGGAATACAGTCCATAGACCAGACAGATAACAGAAGGGGACAATCTTCTTCCTATGAGAACAATGAAAGCCCTGCCCTCCTTGACAAGCTTTTCAGGTTTTTCCCTTATCTTAATTGAAGGTTGTCCCTCTCTGCAGTCTACCTGGGCACCTCCCTTCTGATCTGGCTGAGCAGTGTTACATCAGTAAAAGGGGCGGGAGGGGGATACTTTGTCATTGAATTACTCTTGAACTACAACTCTGACAGAACTGAAATAACACTCTCCAAAGTCCAAATACTATGATGATTAATTAGAGCTGCTTTTTATTATGAAACATTACTATCCCTTTAAAAACAGAGGAGCAGTAATTCACCAAGGGGACACTTTATACATTGCAGTTTATGCTGGATTGACGCTAGGGTGGATACAAACTAAACTTGATAGGATAGCACTGGGAACATCGGCAGTTATTAATCTTCCTTTAGATTTGTATATAAACTAATCAGTCTAATAAACTACGGAAAATTAAATCAATGACGGTGATGTACTAAAAGCAAACTGAGCAATTCTGGGTCAAACCAACCGCACCATAGGGGACAAATTAAAATGCCAATTGATTTACAATGGGCTTTTAACCCAATAAATCCAACCTATTGATGGTTTGCTCCGGAATTGCTCATTACGTGCTGCAGCTCAAATAGACAATTCCATGTAAGCGAAGGGAAATACTTGGGAGAAGAAACTTTATACAATTGCACTTACATCGTAGTGGACAACCTGAGGCAGCTACTGTCAGATTACAAGTCCCATCATTCCCTATCAGTCAATGGCTGGTGGGGAACCATGGGAGTTGTAGTCTGGCAGCAGCTCGGGAACCTCAGGTTGTCCATCGAAGACTTACATAGACCTAAAGATAGAGTCTGAGGGGAACTGTGCAGCTCAATTCTTTGCACACCCCCACTAGTACCTAGTACCCAGGATTAGTTCATTCCATCAAATCCACACATACACATGCTTCAACTTACATTAATTTAGACCCCCAAGTCCATTCCTCCCAAGTGTCTCTTTTTAGGAGGGACAGTCCTAAAGACCCAAATCCCTCTTTCCCACCCTGTGTTTAGAAGATCAGACTGTATGGTGTGCAAATAAGTGTATCCTCAGAAATAAAACTCACATTAATGTTTATATAAACTTCAGTATATGTGTTTATATATTAGTCTGCCTAAATAAAATACTTTGGGCTTGTTCAATATCATTTAATCAGTTACACAAAAGAAGTGTCAGTAGGTTGTGAAATAACCTAAAAATTACTGGTATTGCCCTACCCATCAACCTAAAACAAAATTGTCTCTCTTTGGCCATTCAAATGTCTAATCATTCACTCAGTTTATCTAAATCCTTCTGCAGAGAAATTACATCCAGCTCTGTATGTATTTAATTACACAACTTAATGTCATCAGCAAAGACTGAAATGCTACTTTCAATTCCTACTTCTAGATCCAGGACTGAACCCTGTGGCACCCCAATTACAACTTTAGACCAATGTGAAAAAGTTCAATTTACAAGAATTCTCTGCCATTTATCACTTAACCAGTTCTCAGTCCATGCAGATATCAAGTCCCAAACAGAAGCCTTTTAATTTATATAGTAACCTGTTGTGAGGCATTGTATCAAAGGCTTTTGCAAATTCCATGTATACTTCATCATCAATTCTCTTGTCCAGATTAATTTACTTGCTTTTTACGAAAGAGCAAGTATAAGACTGACACCAGTCTACTGGTGCTGACTCCTACTAATAATATTGTTTGTCTTCACATAGTTCTGAATACTGTCAGTAATCATTCTATGGAAGTCAAGCTCACAGGTCTATAATTTCCTGGTTTGGATCTTGCCCCCTCTTTGATCAATGGAACTGCATCAGTTTTCCTCACAAGGTAATATGCCTGATGAAAGTGAATCAATAAAAAATTAAGTATAATGGTCTTTCCTTTAATACTGGGTTAATCTTTGTAAAACTGGCCTTTTTAAAAGTGAATGTTTTGGTTAAAAGGGAACTCACCTACTAATAATATTGTTTGTCTTCACATAGTTCTGAATACATAGTTCTGATGTAGTTCCATTTGAACAAGGTACTATGCCTGATGAAAGTGAATCAATAAAAAATTAAGTATAATGGTCTTTCCGTTACTGAACTAAATTCCTTAAGTACCCTTGGGTGTATACCATTAGGCCCAGGTGCTTTATTCACCATGACATTTTCCAGTCTCTTTTGGACCTTGTCCTCAGTAAGCCATGTATATGATGGAGGAAACTCTGTGGTTTTGTCTGTTTGCCCATAGCCTGTCATTGCTGTTTCCTTTGTATATACTGAAGCAAAGAATGTATTTAAAGGTGTCAGCCATAGCCTTATCCTCACTAATCAATTCACCTGTCTCAGTCCTAAGAGGACCAATATCAACCTTAACCTTTTTGTTATTAATATACTTGCAGAATTGTTTAGGGTTTTTCTTGCTCTCATTTACAATAGTTCTCTCATTTTCAATTTTAGCTAGCCTAATTGCTTGTTTGCAGATTATTGTGCATGTGTATCTTTGAAAATTATATCCCACTGAATATCCTTTAATACTGGGTTAATCTTTGTAAAACTGGCCTTTTTAAAAGTGAATGTTTTGGTTAAAAGGGAACTTACCTTACTGAACCCTGACTTCCTGTTGTAGCTCAGTGTGGATGAAGCACTGATCCGTGTTTTTTTTCTTGTAGAGATATTAGTTTAAAGGGATAGTAACCTCGAAAAAAAATATAGGCAAATTTATAGGTACAATTAAAACATACTTACTGCCCTCATTCCCATCTCTCTAACCATTATGGTTTCAGAGATATAATAAAATAAAGGTCTCCATTCCCTCAAGTTTCTGCCTGACGAGCTGTAAAGCTGTCAGAGGTAGAACCCAGCTGACAGACTTTAGGAGGCTCTTCAGGAGTGCTGACACTGGGATATCTATGTATACTTACTTCATCGGAATGGTCTACAAAGTGTGCGTGCAAGCCAGGCACATGTTGTAGACCATACAGATGAAATAATTATAGTTAGATATCTTGATGACCGTGCTCCTGAAGAGTCGCCTTCTGGTCCCGGAAGCAGGAACTCATGACGTCCGCTATACAGAGTACTCATAAGAAGGGGGAGGGAGCGGAGACCTTTATTTTACTACATCTCTCAAACCATTACGGTTTGAGAGATGGGAATGAGGGCAGTAAGTATGTTTTAATTGTACCTATAAATTGGTCTGTACTTTTTTTTTTTTCAAGGTTACTATCCCTTTAAGTTGTGCTGATGACATCAGTTTTTCCTCAGGCTGCGGGTACAGCTCCGGTCCGCAGCATGTCAATCTTTCTCAATTCCCTTTCTCCACATAGTGCCTCGTCTTCTCCTCCTCCGGTGATGGAGGAGGACCGCGTATGACCTGGCGCGCTCTCGGGCATAGACTGAGCGCCTTCATGCGATCCGTCCTTTATAATCAGTGCCAGTCCTCTTGCCTAACTAAAAATAGCCACAGAGGCAAGCGGACTGAGCATGAATACTGTAGAAATGTGCCCAGTCACAACAATAATCATGCTCAGTCCACTTGCCTCTGTGGTTATGCAGTCCTTTTCCGTCACTGCAGGAGGAGAAGAGGAGGCACTGCATGGGGAAGGGAAACTGAGAACGACTGACAGGCTGCGGGCTGGAGCTGTACCCACAGCCAGAGAAAAACGGACTTCAAAAGCACAACTTAAACAAGTAATTACACTACAACTACTGCATTAAAGGGATAGTAATGTTTCACCAATTAATCTTCATAGTATTTGGGCCATGGAGAGTGTGTTATTTCAATACTGTCAGAGTTGTAGTTCAAGAGTAATTGAATGATAAAGTATCCCCCTCCCGCCCCTTTTACCTAGTTTAAGCCGCCTCCCCTCAGATGTGGAATCTGGTCTTGAGACCAAACAGCTCACAGCAAGGGACAATCTTCTTACTGTGAGAACAATGAAAACCCTGCCCCCATTGACAGCTTTTTCAGGTTTTTCCTTATGCTCACTGAAGATTGTCCCTCTCTGTGATCCATCCGGACAGTCTTGCTGCTCTGAGGTGAGCAGTGTTACACTAGGTAAAAGGGGAGGTTGGGGGATACTTTATCATTCATTTACTCTTGAACTACATCTCTGACAGTATTGAAATAACACTCTCCAAGGCCCAAATACTATGATGATTAATTAGAGCTGCTTTTATTATGAAACATTACTATCCCTTTAAAAAGAAAACACGGATCAATATTTCATCCACACTGAGCTACAACAGGAAGTCAAGGTACAGTAAGGTGAGAGTTCCCTTTTAAACCCTTGCTATTGGGTTCCTCATAACAAATGTAAAAGGATACCATATTGTGGTCACTACAGCCCACATGATCCTTTACCTGTACATGGTTTATCATGTCAGAATTGTTTGAAAGCACTAGATCAACTAGTTGGGACATAAAATTGTCATTAATCATACACAGAAAATAATTTCCCTTTGTTGTGCTGGAAGTCATATGGATACAGTCAATTTGAAGATAGCTGAAATCTCCCATTACATTTCCTGACCTAGAAGCCTTTCCTATTTGCAGTAAAAGTTGGGCTTTCTCAAACTCCCCAATGTTAGGTGGCTTGTACGAAATCCCCATTAACATCTCTTTATTATGTGTGCCCCCAGTGTGTATTTCAGCCCACAGGGCCTCTACATTTTCACTGGACCCTACATTTATATCTTCCTTCATGCTAGGTTTTAAGTCCTGCTTTACATGTAGGCATAACCCCATCTCCTTTTACTAACCATATCCCTCCTAAGAAGTTAATAACTCTAGATCTGGAGCAGAAGTGGGAAACCTTGTGGTTCAATGAAAAGACCATTAGATCCATGGTTGGAAGACCCTACAGACAGATTATGGAGATGAACACCATCTGGCTGAGTTACCAGTTCTCTGAATCCAGACACAGATGACTTAGAAAGTCCTCCGATACATTGTCTATACCTGAAATGAAAGAAGAAAAGAGCCTGCAGGTGAGCTTCCACCCAAATGAGAATTAACAGATCCTCTGATCACACAGATGAGCTCCTGGTTCCTCTTTGGTGGTTGTTATAGGTCACCAGACTTGTACTGTCAGAGTGAACCCAAAGTGACAGGCCCTGAGGAGGAACAGAGGCCAGAGAAGAAAAGCAAGGCAAATTGCCAAGTGTTCCAACATGTTGCTGGGCAGAAGACTCTCTCTTGGCCCAAAGGCCCTGAGCTGTCAATGAGCACAAGGTGGCTCCCCAACTTGTCACGCTGTCATCAGTAATGATTATCAACCACGACATGTATGTCCACCATGCAAAAAATCTTGCCTAAAAACAGATGGCCTTGAACTGGACTGCGAGGAACAGTGGACATGGAAATAGAAGGGATCTGAAATCTATTCCATACCCCTTCCAAGATCACCTATACAATCTACTGGTGCTCCATATTTTGTGAAATACACAGATAACCTCTGATCACCAGAGGAGGACCAATTCTGCAAGGCATGCAGAGGTCATCTGGGGGTTTCTGGGTAGGATTCTTTCCTTCCCAAGCTAGTTTGGGTTTTGGGGGAAGGGAGGATTTGGCATCCTTGGTGCATGCATATATTGGTATGGTAACTAGAGGTAATAGTGCAGTCGTTCCCCTAGTAGCATGCCTAGTAACTTTGTCCATTTCTAGCACAAACAACTGTTTGCCCACAAAAGTGAGAATAAAGAAGGACAACTTGGAAGACTAATCTGCCCACCATATTTCAGCCAAAGAATAAAACATGCAGCAACAGTGTGCACCAAGGGATTCCCAGTAATCCTAGAAGAACTGAAAGCTGCTTCAGTAAGATATGCACTAGGATTTTAAGAACAGCAAAATATCATCCTCTTCAGGGGTGTCCTCATGGAAAACATGAAAAAGTTGGTCCCTCCATATCGCCCTAGTCATCCAAGCAACTGTGAAGGTGGGATATAAAGTGGCACCGGAAGTCTCAAAATTCACCTTAAGCAGCGAATCCAGACAATTGTCTGCCTGGTCTTTAAGTGCCGACGCACCTGAGAAAATCAGAGTCATAAAGAGAGAAGGGATATAAGAGAGAGACATCTGGGAATAAAAACAAGCCAAAAGATTTGAGAGGCTCTGAGCACGAACAAAAACAAAGTTGCCTGTTCTCCAGCTTTTGGCTTGTTTCTGAGAAACACTTAGGGTCTCTCCCTAAGTGTACAGGGTAATCCAGACGTGGACCCCTTGCTCTCAGTGCCTAGGGAAGCCAGCTGCACCTCACAGACAAGGCCCAAACAAGGCCAAAATATACATTTAGGGTTAGCTGGTTTTTCCGTGCAGAGGGGACACGCCCATCATATTGGAACTGGACCGCCCTTTAGGGGCAGGATTAGTCTAATATGTATGTGGAAATGTCTCCTCTGTAACGGACCTAGAGAGCTAAAATGTGATGCTCTTGAGCGGTGACTAGCCGTAGAACAGGCAACTTTGCTTTTGTTCATGCTCAGAGCCTCTCACATCTTTTGTCTTGTTTCATTTGATCTTTTGTCATCAAGCCCCCCCGAGACACTTTTCTCTTTCTCGTGTCCCTTATGCCATTTCTCTTCTTGTTTTTTAACCTGTCTGTCTATGAGTAGGGTTGTGTTTGGTTTTAAGTTAGAGAAAGACGCCAGTGAAAAATAATGGAACAGAATATGTTTGCGTGAGGTTAGCAGCTACAGTTACAGTTATTTAGTGTTTATTACTCACATGTACTGATCACGACAGGAATGTCCTCTTCCTTACAGTGCTGGGGAAAGATCACCTCTTGTGGCTCCATCTGTGATATCAAATGTCGATCTGGTTTTGTCTGTGAAATCAAGTGACACATTGGTCACGAGAGTCCCAACATAAATTACACCCTGCACTACTTCAAGGCTATGAAATGCTTGTGAAGGAATACATTTCAGACAGTATGGGGACCAGTGTTCTACCTTCCTGTTCCAGACCCAAACAGTGGCAGCTAGTAAAACAGCTCCACTGCCACCCTAAATTGGCCATCCACATCAAACTACTTTTTCTCTGCTGCTAAAACAGCGTGGGCAATTATTTTGTCCTCTGTGATATATATCAGTTTAAAACCTACTTGTAGGGTCATACAAACCCTCTACAAACCTCAAACACAGGTAAAAGAGTGCGCGTGTGTCACTGTCCACTTTGGATGGGGGTGGTGGGGGGGGGGATACAGGGCAGTGGAGGTTTCACACGGCTGTTGATTTTACCAGTTGCCAGCTCAAATCACTGCAGGGACCTGTAAAGTTTGTGTAAAAAATATTGCACAACAAGATATACAACATTAAAGGGGAACTACAACCCGACACAATCTTTACCTTCACTAAGTCCCCATCTGGCGACTAGCTGCTTAGTAGCACTAGTTGCCAGAATAATTACCTTATTTAATAGATTTCTGCTCTCTTCCATGGGTGACAGGCAGGACGGAGCGCGGACATCTTGCCATTGTGACGTCCGCGCGCCTGCGCTGTCAGTCCCAGACGAGTCTAGTAGGTGTTGCTAGGAGCCATTTGGCTCCGGCTGGGACTGACAGTGCAGACGTGTGGATGTCACAGTGGCAAGATGTCCGCGCTCCGTCCTGCCTGTCACCCATGGAAGAGAGCAGAAATCTATTACATAAGGTAATTATTCTGGCAATTAGCGCTACTAAGCAGCTAGTCGCCAGATGGGGACTTAGTGAAGCTAAAGATTGTGTCGGGTGGTAGTTCCCCTTTAAAGGATCATATTCATATACATCAGCAAATGTTGTATATAGGATACAATGCATAAAACGTGAATCGGGATGCTACATTGGTTAAACAGTCTTACCGCTAAACCTAAGGATGAATACACACAGTTAATCTATTGAGAAATAAAAATGAAGAACCATCACATTCGGTCATCATTTTACCCAAGGTAACCACTTCATCCATAACATCAAAATCAAAATACTCAGCAGGAACTTCAAAAATACACAGCAGTGAAAGATGCTTGAAATTAAGATGGTCACTTCAATACTAAACACACTGAACATAACCCTTTGAGTGACATAGGGGTACACACCCCTCTGGCACTCAAAATGTTAATAAGGATTTGGGATTTCTTGCACATTACCAAAATGATATACAATCTTTACTTCCATTTAATTTGTACTGGTACATGTTTACTCATTTCTCTCACTATATTTTTGTACTTGTATCTGTGCACTGTGATTCTGTCTGTCTCCCCCTGCCTCTTGTGCTGCCACCCCCCTCACATTCCTATCAAGGGATTCATTTATTAGGAGTTTTAAACTTTCATTTGCAGACCCAAACTTCCACCGTGCTTAACTGTTGCCAGCAGACAGTCATTTTTGTACCAGTCTCCTGCCCTTCGGCAAACAAACTGCCTTCTGCTACAGCCAAATATTTCAAAATTTTGACTCCTCAGTCCAGAGCACCTGCTGCCATTTTTCTTCACTCCAGTTCCTGTGTTTTCGTGCATAGTTGAGTCACTTGGCCTTGTTTCCAAGTCGGAGGGATTGCTTTTTTGGCTGCAAGTCTTCCATTAAAGGGATAGTAATACTTCGTTTTAACTTTATTTTATTTTGTAGGCATTAAAAAAACATGAAGAATGATATAAGTCTTATCTCTCAAACATTTATGGTTTATGAGATATTCACAAGCAAAGTTCCCCTCCCCGCCCCTTTTACCTAGTGTAAGCCATCTCTTCTCAGATGTGAGTCTGGTTGTATGACAGGACAGATAACAGAAGGGGACAATTTTCTTTGTATGAAAACAATGAAAGCCCTTCCCCCCTTGACAAGTTTTTCAGGTTTTTCCGTTATCTTAATTGAAGATTGTCCCTCTCTGCAGTCTACCTGGGCATCTCCCTTCTGATCTGGCTGAACGGGGGGGGGGATACTTTGTTTGTGAATATCTCTTAAACCATAAAGGTTTCAGAGATAAGACTTATATCATTCTTCATGTTTTTTTAATGCCTACAAAATAAAATAAAGTTAAAACGAAGTATTACTATCCCTTTAAAACCACTTCTGATCAGACTTATCCAGGAAAGTAGATGGGTGTACCAGGATCCCACTGTTTTCTGCCAATTCTGAGCTGATGGCACTGATGCACATCTTCTGATTTTGAAGGGAAATAAGCATGATGGATCTTTCATCTGCTGCACTAAGTTTCCTTAACTGCATCTACAGTCCTCAACCTGGGAGAAACCTTACTGATGCAGTATAACTACCTTGTGTCTTGTTGCTGTGCTCCGTCTTGCCATTGTGTGTAACTTTTGTCATTAAACTGTCTTCAGCAACCTCACCTTGTTAGCAGAGTTTGGCTGTTCCTCACCCAGTTTTATTCCTCCTACACAGCTTTGCTGTTTCAGTTATTGATTGTGTTTCAGCCCACATTTTAAATTGATGATCATTAGCACCTGTTTGGTATAATTATTTAATCATACACCTGACTATATGCCTGCAAAAATCCCTGACTTTATGCAAGAATTGATGCTTTATGAATAGATACATACACAAATACATACACGCACACCCACACAAACACATTCAAGAGCATTAAAAAGGAGTGGCTCATGCCCCTCATTGGGCACCCAGGCTTAGTATACTTAAGCTTGTATTATATTATTATTATTATTATTATTATTATAGGCTTTATTATTGACAGCCCTATTTATGATCTTTATCAAGAGTCCTGTGAGTCCATACTGCTTCAATAAGTTGTTAGGACTTTTCTATATACTTAAAGGGATAGTAATGGTTCACAAAAACAGGAGCTCCAATTAATCTTCATGGTTTTTGAGCCATAGAGAGTGTTATTTCAATACCATCAGAGTTGTAGTTCAAGAGTAATTGAATGATAAAGTATCATCCTTTTACCTAGTGTAACACTGCTCATCTCAGATGTGGAATCTGGTTGCTTGACCAGACAGATAACAGCCAGGGACAACCGTCTTACTGTGAGAACAATGAAAACCCTGCCCCCACTGACAAGTTTTTCAGCTTTTTCCCTTATCCCCTTTTCTCTGCAATCTGCCTGGGCACCTCCCTGCTGCTCTGAGGTGAGCAGTGTTACATCAGAAAGGGAGGGGGGTACTTTATCATTCAATTACTCTTGAACTACAACTCTGACAGTATTGAAATAACACTCTCCATGGCCCAAATACTATGGTGATTAATTAGAGATACTTTTATTATGAAACATTACTATTCCTTTAAGAGCCACATTACTGAATATCAAAGTGCCCATCCTGAATAGGTTTTATATTTATTTTGTATTTTTTGGGGTGGGGTTCAATGAGGTTTTTGGGTACCATATGTAAAATTATATTTTATATCTATATCTATATCTACACATACACTAGTTATATATATATGTAATAAAAATGAAATATGCCAGAAACAAAATAAAAATAAAACATGCATAACAATGATTTTGCCCCAGATTGTTTGTGGGTAAAGTATAGTACCGTGTTAGCCATAGAAAAAACAAGAGACTGGTAGAGTAAAAATGATAGACACAACACATGTAGAACAAAAAATTGTGTTGTTAACCTCTCATTACACAAACCAAGCAAAGAGGAGTTATCTATACTTTCAAAGGGACTTTCCTTCTGCCCAACTAAACGAATGGATAAAATTAAACTCTGCAGTGATATGGAAGAGTTCTACAGAAAGCTTAGGCTCAAGTAATTCTTTAACCCCTTAAGGACCCATGACGGTCCTGGACCGTCATGACTTAAATGATAGCAGCGTGCCTCAGTGCACGCTGCAATCAAATTCCAGGCCGAGACTGAGCATTCCAAGACCGGGGCGTTCAGTCTCAGCCCTTCTTGCTTGTGCCGGTTCATGTGATCGCCGTAGCAGCAATCACATGTACCGGCATTCTGAGAAACAGAGGCAGTACAGCATGCTGTCTCTGCGTGTCTCGTCTGCCTCTGTCTCCCTTGCTATCAAAGACAGAAGCAGAGAGGAGACACCTAGTGGTAAATGAAAATACAGCAGCTGAGGGTATTAACCCCTTCACTGCTGGTGCTGGAGGCTGGCTAAATGCAGGTCAATTTCTGACCTGCAATGATACTTTTATTTATTTATTTTTTTTTACAAAAAAAAAATATTTTTTGTAAAAAAAAAAATCTCATTAAACAATTTTGGAAGTGTGATTGTTGTGGGGCCATGTAATACACTTATACGCACCGCCAAATGTCATAGATAAAAAAGTGGGAAAATAGGGTGGGAAAAAGGGACATGGGGATTTTCACCCAGGGGGGACAGTGGCCACTTTAAACTGTGCATTTTGTAGGTATGATTTACCGGTCATACCTCTCATGCAGTCTCCATAAAAATTTAACCCTTTGTGCCCAATTGATCCCAAGAGAAAAAACAAAAATGGTGTGGTTTTTTTTACCTTTTTTTTACCATTTTTTTTTTAATTTTAATAAAGTAAATGGTGAGTTATCCATATAAGTGGGGTATCAAATGAAAGCCCTATTTATGCTTAAAAAAACAGTATATAATTTATGGGGGTGGACTAAAAGCCAAAACACTGTTGAACAAAGATATAGTCAAAAAGGTCAGAATTGCTCCGGTCCTTAAGGGAAAACAACCTCAGATTTTACCGGTCCTTAAGGGGTTAATGACAAAATATGATATTAGTCTTATCTGTTAAATCCTTTTCTCTTAGTCCATATAGAATATAGGTACCATGGGGGTTTATCTTCCTTTGGAAGGCAAAACACAAAAAAAAAAAAAAAAAAGGCAAAGTTTTGTGGGAGGAGACTGACAGTACCAGGGGTGGTGCTTCGAGTGCCCCCATGATGATTAATGTAAGCCACGGCCATGGCATTGTCCAACTGGACTCACACTGGATGACCCTTTAAGTGAGAGGTCCAGTACAACAGAGAAACATGGATTGCCCTGAGCTCCAGAACTTTGATGGACTGAAGAGACTCCTCCACAGTCCACCTGCCCTGGATCCCCAGGTGACAAAGTACTGCAGCACCCCAGCTGCTTAGGGTGACATCCACCACTGCAAATCCCACCTGGCTTCTGGAGAGAGGGAGAGCTACAGATCCAGGAGATCCGGATTCCCATGCCAGATCTGGATGACAAGTCTCTGGAGTTCCCTGGTGTGCACCCGAGAATAAAAGTACCGCTTCTAGGGTCGACACTAGGCAGCCTAGAACCCACAAGTGACCGAGGCCGAGGGCAACTCCAGAGCTTAGAACACATCCTGAGTGATATGTAGTATCTTGTCTTTTAGTAAGAGGACTTTCACCAGAGGGGTGTTGAACCTCATGCCAAGGAACATTAGCTCCTGGGACGGCATTGGAGAAAATTCAGTATGTTCAGAATCCACCCATGGTGGACCAGGAGTCGAGCCCATTCTTTAACCTGCAAAATCGAGAGTTCCTCCGAAGGGGATTTAAGCAAAAGATCATCCAGATAAGGGGTCATATGAATGCCTGGGTGTGAATGTAGGCCAACAAAGCCCCATGACCCTGGTAAAGACCCAAAGAGCTGACGCCAGGCAAAATGGCAGAGTGGTGAACTGGTAATGCTTTGAGTCAACGGCAAAACTCAGATAGCATTGACTGTCAGGGTGGATCGGGATGTTTAGGTACGCATCCTAAATGTCTATGGATGTCAGATACTCCGCTCGGCACATTGCTGTAACCACATACAGGTTGAGACACTTGACGTCCAGGATGGGACTGTACCTGCCGTCCCTCTTCAGAACCACAAACAGGTTGAAACAGAAACCTGCACCTTGCTGCTGGGGAGGTACTGGAACCAGAGCCTTCTTGTCCAGCAGGGATTACACTGCTTTCCAGGAACAGCAGAAGTTTGGCTGGAGCTACATGGACTCTGGACAGAAAAAGCTGGAAAGGAGGAAGGGACTTGAAATCAGTCCTGCACCCTTCCAGGATTACTCGCAAAACCCACTGGCACACAACAGAGCCTTCCCAGGGGTCCCGAATAAAGTGAAGAAGCCTGTCTACAAGAGCCTATGGACTAGGATTCCACAAGTCATGCGGAAGCTGGCTAGACAGCCTTAAGCCTTGAAGCTGTTCGCTTGGGCTGCCACTGTTGTCTGGGCTTGGTGGGGGGTCATTGGGTGTTGGCCTGCGATGCTTGCGGCCTTTGTGCCTCCGTTTGGAGGGGATGAAAAAGATGCAGTTTCCTTGCCACAGAAGTGTACTTGGTGGACATCTGAGGTAACAGGGTGCTCTTGCGTCAATGATGATCTGCTTCAACACAGTTCCAAAGCGAGACTTGCCCTTAAAAGGTAAGGAAACCAGTGACTTCTTGGAAGACCAAATCTTAAGTCACATAGTGGTCATGCAGTAACAGAGAAAGAAGAGGCTTTGGCAGACCGTCTGACCGCATCAAACAAGGCATCAGAAACCTATGCATTGGCCTTCATCATGTTGGTCAGGAAGGCCAACAAGTCCTCCTTGGGAGAAGTCACAAGGACAGCTTCCATCATCTATTCTCCCCAGACTGCAACAGGTCTGTTGACCCAGGAAGAGGCAAATATAGGCCCAGCCCAGTGACCGCAAACTTGGGCATGAGGATAGAGTCAAGTTTTTTTTATACACTAAGAGCCGTGCGCTTGGCTAGCCTGGAAATTGGAGAATCCACAGAGGGAGGAGAAGCCCACTGAGCCAAAGCGGTCTCTGAAAAGGGGTACAGCTTAGAAAACCTCTTTTAGATAGACAACCCCTTATCTGGTGTCTTCCACTCGTCCAGAAGTATCTGATCAAGAGTGACATTATGGATAAATACAGTAGAGTATTTCCTATGCCTCTAGAAAACACCTGTAGAGGATGTACCCTCATCAAGAGTGTCAGGAACCAGAAGGATCCTCAAAACAACCATGATTAGCCCCTCAGCATAGAGGAGATGGTCAGCCACATACGAGTCCTCACAGGAGTAGGAAGAATCCACATCTTCATATTCCCCTTCCTCACGTTCAACCTCAGAAGAGGCCCTTATGAGTGCAGGCTTACTCTGAGCCCTATTGGCCACATATCTAAAAGTGGTAGGGACATTCAGGACTGAAGAACCCCTTTAATGGACAGAGGAAATTGGGACATAGTAGACAACTTAACCCAAGCTGCATCTTGTTCAGTGCTGGAGGCACCCTGCGGGGTAGTAGGGGACCATAGCACAGGAGGGGCTGAGAGATCCAGAAATCTCTCTATGGAGCCCCGTTTGGCATGAGGAATGAGCGCACTCTGACCTCTTTATATCAAAAGGTTGACTATACGTCTCAGATACGTTCACAAACAGAATTCAATGGCGCAAAGATGGCGGCTGCTAATTTTTGAGGTACCCCAAAATACTCTCTGACCCCAGGGAACATGGGGGGGGGTATAAAGACAGGTCACTAAAGGTAGACGACTAAGAAAAGCCCCCAACCTGGAGAAAGCAGCAGGGAAGGTGTTAATAGTCCCAATGTAGTCATCCAGACTCCATAACCCAGGGGAAGAACAGTAAATAATATACCCAACATGAGTGCAAGAACCCAAAGGTTCAGAGAGACCCATGTATGAAGAGGCAAAAGTAGGGACAAAGTGGACCAAAGCACTCAAAGGGTTACTCACCAATCTTCACCTTTGGTCTTCAGGTTGCCATTGTGAAGGAAACAGACCCCAGAGAAGTCCTGCTGGGAGTGAAAACATGGGTTACAATATTCCCTCCACAGGGCTGCCAGGATCCACACAGCACCTGCTCACTGGTCAATCCACTCCAGGGAAGCCCAGTAATGGTAACCCTCATAATGGGGGAATTGCAACAGCCGCATATCTATAGATACAACAATAAATAAGCTGAAACTAAGGCAGCAGTGTTCCAAGCCAGTCCTTACATGTCAGGAGCACATCAAAGACTGGAGGCGGGGAAACATTGGCCTGCAGAAGGGGAGGAATGCTCCACCCTGAAGAACTTGTCTTTTGATGTGTTCCGTCTTCCAAAGGAAGATCAATCCACATAGTACCTGTGTTTCATATTGGATAACAGAGAAACACCCTATACGTGTCACTGCTTGGCATCTTATTTAAACTATGGGGGTAAAGGAGAATGGTGCAATTTATTCTTTATTGTAAAGACAGCCTGTTGACTTAATCTGGTACATGCACTCAAGCAGCCCTGTCACTATTAATGAGAACTCTACAACACCAGGTCACAGAGTTCTCCCTGTGATCTCTCTACTGGGAACTGAATGGAGGAGTCTCCAAGTAGATAGAAGGAGACCATGATGTCACTGTCAGAAAGATCCCCTTCCAAGTCATGAGCACAAGAGTGAACTGTCACAGCTGACAGCCCTCCTGTGTGGATCCTCTAGAGTCCACCTGTCATCAGGCTGGGGAAGTCTACAGTCAGCTCCGTATATAAATACCATAATGACTGAAAGCCTAGCCATTATATATGGTATAAGGGATGTTAATGGGTCAAGACATATTTCTTTTAGGATATCTACTCATGCAGTTTTGTACCTGATAATCCTGTGTGATTCTGTTATTTTCCTCTGTACAATCCTGTGAATTGGATGGATGGATGGGATGTCTTTCTGGTCTGTGTCTGTTACTGGATTCATCTGTAGGAAAGTAACACACAGTGAATACATAGACACACACAGTAGATTATAACAGCAGATGAGAACCATTTGGTACAATAAGTCTACAAATTTACCATGTGGAGAGTCTATCACTGACCTGCCCAGGTATCAGCACAATTTTAGAATTAGAATATATATTTTCCACAAACATTGTTTAATATTTAATTTTTTCTCCACAAACATATTGTTTTTTTAATATTTAACACTGAGTGTCAACCAGTGGGTCATCTTCTGCCCCTTCCAGTACCTGCCATGCCCTGGACTGTTATAAAGGACCAACATTTGTGGCAGGGCTTCGCTTGTGCAGTTTTGTTTTCTTAACTATTTTATTTTTAAAGACCGACCTAATGGTGGGGCATAAGGACCCCCCACCCCCGCCCCAGCTATTTATCTCTCTCTTCAAACAGTTCTGGATGTCATGACCATGGAGGCAGACATGACTGTTGCAGGCAGAGTGCATGAACATTCTACCACTTTAAGGACCAGAGAGGTGAGCAACCAGTTATGGAAGTAATACCTTCTAATAACAACCCCTGTTTAACTTCTACTGGCCAGAAAAAAATATCCTTTTGGCGTGCAATAATTTTGCCCAATAGATAACCTCTTCAATCAGTTATGGATACCATGGACACACACAGGCATGTCAGAAGGACTCAAACATTCCACATAACTCCACATGACCAACTTCTATTTCCTATCAGGAACTACTAAGCTGCATAAACTGAAGTTCAATGTCTCAGAAATCATTGTATGAAAATAAAAATGACTAACATAAATATAGGTGATTTTAGACTCCCTTTTCAAAATCAATTATTTGTTACACAGTGACAAATCTCCTTTAAGTAGATTCATGTACTCTACTTGCTTCAGACTGAAAGAACTGTCAGCAGCTGTCATGTCCTCCTCCATTGACCTGACATTCATGACTGACTGAAGTTTATCTCTTCAACAAAAGCAGAAGGGAAAGATTCATAGGGGCCATTACAACTTTCAAGACACAGTATGATAGGCGCATGGTTAATATTTGGAGGGGTCCTTTAATAATGAGATTACAATTTACTACTCCAAAATAATCTGATGCTGATAGGCTAACAGGGATTGAAGCTACTGTGAAAGAAATCAACTGTTTTGTAGGAGACAAAGATTCCATTCATGTTACTAGGGCTTAATCCTGTGAGTTGGTGCACCCTCTGTCACTCAAAAGGTTACCCCATGAATGCTAGAAAGGTCTCCAATATATTGCATTTAAGAGGTTAAAAGACATTTAAAATCAATGAAAATGTAATTTGCCCACTATGATACAGCTGGTTTCTACTCTAGCACTTTTTGCCTATGTTTTTTATTGATCCTGTCACAAAGGGAAAAAGCCCTCTTGACTCTCTACCATGTCTTTTAAGAGTCACTCTAGATTTCCAGATGGACCAGACTAATCTCAAGACCACGCCTGAGTTTAAATGGATTGACCACAATTTTGAAGAGTTACAGGAAGTTACTAAAGCACCGATGTCTTGGGTCACTTCTCATGTAAGAATCAATTGATGAAAAATAACAAATTGGTCTCAAAATGGAGGCCAGCCCTGTGTATACTGTGTGAGGAGACTATACAAAGAGAAGGGTAATGGAAAGCAGAGGAGAGATGTCACTTTTAGTTCCAAGCCTCCTGATGGAAGAACCTTCACCACAAGGTCCACGTGGCCCCCATCAGATGAGAGAAATGTTGAACCTCTTAAACACCACATTTACTGAATTTCCTCTATAAATGGGGAGTGTGGTGATGAGATGCAGTAACATGTTACCCACCTCCCACCCATACAGAGGCTGATGTACTATAGACACATGGAGCAATTCTGGAGCAATCCATCTGCACTACGGGGGAAATAAACATGCCGTTTGATGTAAATGGTGCTTTGTAACCCCAGGATGCTAGAGAGACCACCAATGCACTGCTAAATAAATAAACTGGAAATATGTGAATGTTCTATTTGTCGCCTATTGCGCAATTGGTTTGATCCAGATCTGCTCTAATTTTACTTCACATCAACCTCACTAGGTGTAACGGACTTATGGTCCGTTTCAAGTGCATTTGTAAATACATTTAACAGATGCAGGACCCCTGTTTTAATAAATTGTTTGGACTACAATTTTTCATGGGCCTGCACGTGTTAAACTGTTGTATTTCTGTGTGTTATCACCTTATGGTCCCCCATTGTATGTGTCCCACTGTCTGGTCCAGGTTTGATTAGATGTTTAACCACTGTTGTGTGGTCACTACTGTGGTCTGTGTGATGAGACTGGTTGGGTACTGTGGGTGTCTGTAAATTGCTTCCATTGTGCTGTGTGTTAATTGTATTAATCTGTTCCTGTCCTGACTGCATGTTACATCTCCCTTTCCCTGGCAATGTGGCTATATAAACCCTGCCCACCACCAACAAAAGAACGAGTGTTCTTCGACTACAACAGCTTGTTTGGTGCGTCTTCTTCTGTGAATGGTCGAAAAAGTCCCCTTTGATTCCCATTCCTCAAATCCCTACAACTTGAACCAGCAAGGCTACCCCTTGGTAGCCACATCATAGAGAGAGAAGCCCAGCACGCTGGCTAGGGGCTACACAGGTCTACTGGTTCCCGTTACACTAGGCTGTAAGATGTAATGTGAATTGGTCCAGTTCTGGTCAGTACATCAGCCTCACTAGTCTGTAAGATGTAATGTGAAATGGTCCAGTTCTGGTCAGTACATCAGCCTCACTAGGCTGTAAGATGTAATGTGAATTGGTCCAGTTCTGGTCAGTACATCAGCCTCACTAGGTTGTAAGATGTAATGTGAAATGGTCCAGTTCTGGTCAGTACATCAGCCTCACTAGGCTGTAAGATGTAATGTGAATTGGTCCAGTTCTTGTCAGTACATCAGCCTCACTAGGCTGTAAGATGTAATGTGAATTGGTCCAGTTCTGGTCAGTACATCAGCCTCACTAGGCTGTAAGATGTAATGTGAAATGGTCCAGTTCTGGTCAGTACATCAGCCTCACTAGGCTGTAAGATGGAATGTGAATTGGTCCAGTTCTGGTCAGTACATCGGTATTAGTGTTTAGGTCTCACCTCTGCTGATTGGTGCAGGGATTTCCTCCTCCTTCCACTGCTGGGGAAACATCCCATGTCCTGGCTCCATCTGTGATACAATATAAACACATAGATTAGGGCTGAATTACATCAGGATTAATGTGGTAGTAAGAAAACTAACACTTCCTTATAATCACCACCATTGGTGATTTTGTGCTGTAAGATAAGATCTTCAGTTAATCCTGAATGTCATGATCATGGAAGTGGACACAAAGTGCGAAAGTGAGCAAGGGGTGTGCAAGTGAGAACACACACACACACACACACACACACACACACACACATTATATATTATATAGGCAAGGCTCAAAATTTCCACTCGCCACTAGCCAATGGCGAGTGAAAACTTAGCCCTAGCGAGTAGAAATTCAGCCCTGGTGGGTATGTTTTGGATTGCAGTGGCGAGTAACGTTTCAGGTCTGGCTAGTAGCAAAGGATTTAAAATGATAAGCCCTGATATAGGTTTAGGTGGAAGGTGGGCACTCCATGACGAAGTGAAAATAAAGCTTATAAATTGCCTAGGTCCTACTCTAAGTACAAGGACTTAAATATAGCAAAGTTATTGGAATACGAATCCCAATCAGAAAGCGCACACTAGCAGGGCTGGATTTACATCTCAGGAGCCTGTAGGCACAGAAATCTGAAGCCCCCCCCCCCCCCGTGGGCCATCTCCACTGGACACCTACACAACACTCCAAATCTCCACATTACCCCTCACATAACCATATTGCCCTCACATTGCCCATCATCTCCATATTGCCCCCATCAGCTCCATATTGCCCTCACATTGCCCCCATCAGCTCCAAGTTGCCCAATCATCTCCATTGCCCCCCTCAGCTCCACCTTGCCCTCGCATTGTCCCATCAGCTCCAACTTGCCCTCACATTGCCCTCATCATCTCCACATTGCCCCATCATCTCCAACTTGCCCCCATCATTTCCAACTTTCCCTCGCATTGCCCCCATCATCTCCAACTTGCCCCCATCAGCTCCAACTTGCCCTTGCATTGCCCCCATCAGCCCAAACTTGCTCTCACATTGCCCCCATCAGCTCCAACTTGCCCTCACATTGCCCCCATCATCTCCACACTGCCCCCATCATCTTCACATTGCCCCCCCCCCCGCATCCGTTTCCTACCTCCCTGGTGGTCCAGCGGCAGGGAAAGTCTGTACCTCCTTCTGCACAGACTGTATGCTTTTGCTCCCATGCGGTCTCCTCTTCAATAATGCAGAGCGCTGGGAGATGATTTCATGGAGATGATTTCATCTCCCAGCGCTCTGCATTACTAAAGAGCTGATGAGGGAGCAACAGCATACAGGTCTGTGTGTAGAAGGCACAGATCTTACTATGCGGCTGGTTACTGACGCCACTGTGCGCAGCGCAGTGATTTCAGTGACAGGCGCCCCTCTGTGGGGTGCGCCTGTAGGCAGATGCCTACTCTGCCTTATGGCAAATCCGGCCCTGCACATTAGGTCTTAATGAGAACAGGATTTAATTTATTGTGTCAACGTTTTGGCCCCATACTGGGCCTTCCTCAAGACAAAGAATGCAAAACAAAGATGTTCTTAAATACAGTATCAGAATAGAATTGCACCAAAATTGCACGAGGTACTGTTAAGTGACGTTAATGAATAGGAGACGCACATATAAGTCTACAGGAAAGCTCTCTCTTAACCCTAGTGTTGCCAAACATAATTAGACAATGTGTACTTGTTATAACTTTACACAATATGCAATGAAATCGTATAACCCTAAAATACAGAAGCGAAACATGGAGGACACCTGTACAATGTTGCACTCACGTATTGAAAAGGTTACAATTGTAATACAAACAGTGTATACAGTAATGGATAAAACCAGCCTGTGTTAATCCATAAAGACATCGAAGAACAATATGCACAGTTACATACATATATAAGTCTGAGTATTCTAATGGTACCTGACCTCCTCGGATGTTGTCCTCGATCCTGTCTATTCACTCCAATTATGCAACCCAAACCCGATTCCAAATTCTTAATCTTACTAAGTGGCTGTGATGTAAAGTCCTGCTTGTTAATAGCATGTATATCCGAGCCACTGGCTCTACGTGAGCCTCAACATTGTGGACTACACAGACTTCTATCTTGTGGTCATTAAGAGCATCACTCGTCTCCCGGCAGGGTTGGTCGCTGAAAGTCCGATGCATCCCCCGTGTTACAGGGGGAAGAGTATGGTTGGTTTGTAATCCAAAATGCATTTACAGTGATCATAGTGTGAACCGGATGATGGTTCCAGGGATTAATGTGCCGTGGATAATAATCCAATTGTCCATAAGGAAATATGCAACACCACTGGCTCTACGTTTGCCGCAGTGCAGTGGACAACACGGAGTCCTATGTTGTGGGATTGTCTGTTTCAGTGCAAAGATAATAAATTCCGATAGTAATGTTCACATGTGTTGGAGTGAATAGGTTCACAGAGGAAAAATATTAACCGGGCGTCAGGACATTGTTAAAACAGGTATAGCCTCCCTTACATTAGTAGGGTGGCATGAAAGTACTAGGGTATTCAGAAAATTGAATACGCACATCATTGAACGTGATAAACAGCTTGAATCAAACGTATATGAACACACACAGAGTGCCTTTTGTGGTTTCCCGAATATAACACATAACTATAGAGATGTAGGGGATCACTTGATATGACTATGTGAAAAAGATATCAATGAAGTGTCTGCCCATAGTACCTATAAGATTGGAGCTGCAGTGAGGGAAATGAATACTACCGGCCAGTGAATCTCAATGTGTGTTAGGGAACGGTATATGAATGAAACAGAACTGAAAGCTAATGGAAGTCATTTCATAAGTGGTGTCGATGCCGAGTGTAAATTATATTGGGATGTGACAGTAACTGACAATCTTATTGTATGCACAGGTCATATATTTATCTAACCCGAATATGTATGTCCCTACGTGCACGTAACAAAATTGACATTCATAAACAATAAACCAGTATGTCGATTATTGAACCTGGTGGATTTCTGATGCTGTAGGCATTTGTACTATGGACTTTTGAACAATATTTACATAACGGGTGTATAACACGCTTGTTATTATAATGAGAACTTGAATTGTAGGATGTTTACCATAATGGATTTTCACTTATATTTTGATTCCAGTATTTTGGTGGATTCCTCATGATTGAATACCACCATAACAGGACATTAATCAAGATTATGCCTATGCCGTTTTATTTATATGTCCATATCCCTTATCTCCTTTCTATATTTTGGTGATTTAATATAGATCTTTTATTTAATCAAGTACGTGCCCTTTGTATGGAGTGGGATGTTCTTTGCCCATTTCCTCACACAGCAGCTGCCTTCAGCTGGCAGCGCTGACTTGTTGTTTTACTTGGATACCGGTTGCTTAGCAACCCGGCCGCATGGTTTCTGGTGACGTCACTCGCCCCACTGAGCGCAGGGGAACGCCGATATTTTGCGTTCCAGCAGTGGCTTCAGCGGGAATTGGTGAGTACACCTCTTGTTTTGCTATTTATATTGTGTCATTGACATTGTTAAACCCTTTTGCCCTGACGAAGTTCTATCCTGGCTCCATCTGTGATACAATATATAGATTAGGGCTGAATTACATCAGGATTAATGAAGCAAGAGAACTATGATATCCTTATTATCACCCCCATTTATCTTACTACAGCCTTGAAATTCCACTTAAATTTGACTTGGTAATTTTGTTCGATAGAGAACATCTTCAATCATCCTGGATGTCATGTCCATGGAAGCAGACACGAAGTACACAAGCGCGCCCACACACAATACCAAAAAAGACACACACACACACACACACACTTGCACAGAGCTTCACTTACACATTTGCAGCCAAGTGTAAACATACAGCTAGGTTCACATATGGTCACACACACCATCACACATACAACCACTCTCACGCCAAAAAAACACATTGTCACAGATATCTCCACACTCACATACTGTCACATATACAAGTATAGTCACACACCTGATGGCAGCAACACTCACCCATTCTGGGGACTCCTACTCAGCCTGTCCCATTTCCCTGTGTAACTAATGACTTAGCATTATAAGATCACAGAAAGGAACCCATGATTACCCTGGAGATCTGGGATCTCTGCACTTCTCCAGTATCAATATGAGAAGTGGACCTGTGACCTGCATGTTACATCTTAGACTTGTTCCTTGTAGGATATCTAACCCTGCAATTTCCTACCTGATAATCCTGTGTGGTCCTGTTATCGTCTTCTGTACAGTCCTGTGAATAAGGATGGATGGGACGTCTTTCTGGTGTATTTCTGTTACTGGATCCATCTGTGGGGAGTGAACACACAGTGAGTGAAATTATATACATAACACACAGTTACTCTAGACTTGCAGATGGATCAAAAGGATATCATATTAACTCTTCAGATAAAATGGATTGACCACAAGTTTTCAAAAGTTTAGGGTCTCTGTTCATGTCAGCATCAGTGAAATAAAATGATTAAAAACTAAAAAAAATAAGCAGTCCCAAAAAATGTATCTCTGAATTGAGAGTAGCATGAAGCTACCCTTCATGCTACTCTCAATTCGGAGACACATTTTTTGTAACTAAGTTCTGTGCCTCCTGGTGGAAGAACCTTTACCCCAAGGTCCACGTGGCCCCCGATTGGATGAGAGGGAAATGCTGAACCTCTTAACCACCACATTTACCCAATTTCCTCAATAAATGTGGAGTCTGGATACAAGATGCAGTAACATGTTACCCACCTCCCACCACACAGAGGCTGATGTACTATAGACACATGGAGCAATTCTGGAGCAATCCATCTGCACTACAGGGGAAATAAAAATGATGTAAATGGTGATTTGTAATCCCAGAATGATAGAGAGGTCACCAATTCACTGCTAAATAAACTGGACATTTGGGAATGTTCTATTTGTCTCCTATATTGCACTTGGTTTGATCCAGATTTGCTCCAGTTTACATCAGCCTCACTAGGCTGTAAGATATAATGTGAATTGGTCCAGTTCTTGTCAGTACATCAGCCTCACTAGGCTGTAAGATATAATGTGAATTGGTCCAGTTCTGGTCAGTACATCAGTCTCACTAGGCTGTAAGATGTAATGTGAATTGGCCCAGTTCTGGTCAGTACATCAGCCTCGGTATCAGTGTTTAGGTCTCACCTCTGCTGATTGGTGCAGGGATTTCCTCCTCCTTCCACTGCTGGGGAAACATCCCATCTCCTGGCTCCATCTGTGATACAATATAAACACATAGATTAGGGCTGAATTACATCATGATTAACCATTTGAGTGCAAGAGGGGTACACAACTCATTGCTTTGCAATGAGTTGCATACTCCTCCAGCAATCAAAGGGTTAATGCAGTCATAAAAGAATTATTTGGTTCAATAGAGGACATCCATGATGGACTTAATATGTTTTGTCCATGGAGGCAGACATGACAGATCTTCGCAGCTTCCCTCCCCCAACCGAACTGAAGCTGGCAGACTGCAGGAGCTTACATAACCCTTAAAGGGATAGTAATACTTAAAATAAAAAAAAAAATGTTGTAGGGTTTATCCCCCTGAGTAAAACAAGAGTACTCCCACTGCTGAAAGGTGTTTCATTCAAAAGTTATTAATTTTCAAAGTTGAATTTTTTTTAGGTGCAATATCACAGTGACGTCCGTGCGCCTGCGGCTCCAAAAGGGACTGACAGCGCAGGCGCACGGACGTCACTGTGACGAGATGTCCGTGCTTCCTGCTCCTGTGAACCTCGGAAAAACTGCAAAATCTTTGGAACCAGGTAATATTTCTGGCGACTAGCGCTACTAAGTAGCTAGTCGCCAGATGAAGACTGAATACATGTAAAGTTATTGCGGGGTGGTAGTTCCGCTTTAAAATCTTAAATACTGAACAGAGGCACTAGGCAAAATTCATACAGACCATTGGGATTTGCTGGCCACAGTAAGGTAAGTGTGGTGGTTATATTTAGCAAGAACCAGTTCTCATTTAAGGAATACTAGACGAACAATACAACATGTATTGTGGAAAAAACAAATGACAGAGGACCTCCAGGAAGTTATTGGTATCAAACTCAGCTGTGTAGGGAGAGTATTGCTTTCGTACATAGTGTATAGCAAGCCTCCTCCTCACAGTAAGACAACATGTGTTTATATAGACACAGGAACCATGGGGTTATACCAACAGTAGGCTCCAGGTGGTGGGAAGAAAGAGAAAGGACCTCATGTCTACGACTGTTCAGAAACTGAACAGCCTGGACCAAAAACTGTGTCAACGGACACTAAAAAACTTGAACAGCACAAAAAAAGCAGGAGCCAACTGGGATCAAACAGCTGAACAACAGTAAGGCACAGGAAAAAATAGGTAATTAGCCAAGCAGAACCTCCTAAAGGACCTTCCTGCCAAAGTGGACTTCAGCCAAAGCCAGAACATCCACACGATAGTGCTTAGCAGTGGTATGCAAGGAGGACCAAATCACAGCTTTGCAGAGTTGCTCAGCCCAGGCCACATTCTTGTAGGCCGAAGAGGCCACAACAGACCTGGTGAAATGTGTCCTTGAAGGAACAGGGTTCTTTCTGAGTTTGTACAACTGGTGTATGCTAGCCTTCATCCAAGAGGCTATCGTAACCTTGGATGCAGGCCGTCCAACTTTATGACCTTGTCATGCTGATCCACAGGTCCAGTTCATGTCTGCTCTCCAGCGGCGTGCTCAGTGCATCTTTACCTCTTCTCGCGAGGCTTTGCCGGCCGAGATCTTATCTGTGCATCATCACTTATGCACCTATGTGACGGGCGATATTCCTCCTACATATGTTCTCTTGGCTTGTACACTTCCTTCGGCACGCTATCGAAGCGTTAGTATGCTGTAGTTGATCTAGTCTATATTGATTCTCTTGTTGCCAATTTCTGCCTGTCTGACCTAGTCCTTGCATCATGATATTGTCTAGATACCGGTTACCGACTCCTGGACTTGTCTGACCTGCTCTGTCTCCAGATTTTGTCTATTTAGCCCTCCAGTTGCCAACTTCTGCCTATTTTGACTACGTCCTTGTCTTCTGATTTTGTTCTTAGCTGCCAGAATGTTGCCAACTCAGTTCTCCTGACTATCCCAGCACCTGCTCCTCCAGTGATCATCCTCAGAGCTGCCATTACCTACATTTGAAGATCTACCTTCTACCCATCTCTTGCAAGTAGGTACCTTGTATTTGTTCCTGATGGATTTTTGCAGTTTCTCCCTGGGGTTAGCAGGGTATAGTCCACCCGTGGTTGTGTATCCTGGGTCACCCTCGGCTCAACCGTATGGGGCCCATCTAGCTTCCCGTCTAGCACCTTTATACAGCCAGGCTGCAGCACACACAGCCTCCCAGTCTTCCCCTGCTTCGCTGGTTTGACTGACCGGCTATGGATCTGAGTGGATTTCTTAATCATTGCATCCTCCACTTCCCTTGTCAACCGGAGGCCTTTGCATCGCATCAAGCTAAGGTCACCTTTCTTGTTTCACTCTTGCGGGGTCAGGCTCTTGCCTGGGTCTCTATGTTAGCTGACCATCAGTCACAGCTCCATAATGATACACCTGGGTGTCAAGCAGTGGCAAAGTCTGGTATCCTGGAGATTCAACAGGGGCATCAGTATGCTGTGGAATTTTTTAAGGCACTGATTGGGGAGAGTGTGTTTTGAAGGCTGCCTTTTGTAGAGGGCTGTCCAATCAACTCATCACCTGTAAATGCCAGAATCTTTGGAGAGTCTCATTGCCTTGTGTTTCTCTAAAGAACATCAACTCTCTGAGAGGCACTCATAGAGAGACCGTGATCGTTCACGGCGTCATCCATGCTAATGGCTCCTTGGATTCAGGAACCTCCTGCTGCAGACACCGTGCCACACGGAAACTGGTCAGCTTTACCTCCTTCCAGAAGAAAAGAAGGCCAGCCGACATTTGTTGGACCTGTCTCTATTGCTACAAGCCAGTTCCTTTGCTTGTGCTTGCCCCAACAAGACGGGAAACTCTTGGATTTAGGGCGTGAGGGATCTTCACTAAGTCTTCCTTTGGTTCTCTCATGTACTGAACAATGATTAACCTTTCCTGTGGCCAATGGAGCCGTGTCTGTGTCTGCATTCATCAACTCCAGTGCAGCCGGCCTTTTTCTTGACTTCTCCTTTGCTCAGCGTAGTGGCATAGCACTATGGAACCTCACTCCTCAGATTTCTATAGTGACTGTAGATGGTTCTCCACTCGGATCTGGGTACATTTCCAGGGTTTCTCTTCCCTTGTTGCTGAGGACCCGTCCTAATCATTAAGACACTGTTGAGTTGGGTGTCATCAAGGCCATTAACACTCCTATTATTTTGCATTACCCACAGTTGTGCAAGCAAATCCCAGTTATTGACTGGGTTCACGGTACGTTGATTTTTCCTGATCTTGTTTCGGTTTCCAGTCAAAGAGGATGGATCCTGACTTAGGCATTCCAGCATCATATACGGCTTATTCTGATGTCTACAATAAACAGAAGGCTGAGGTACTTCCGCCACACCGTTCTTATGATTGTGCTATTGATCTCGTACCTGGATCCACTCCTCCTAGAGGGAGGACCTACCCATTGTCCCTTCCTGAGACTGCTGCTTTAGAAGCCTATGTCAAGGACAGTCCAGCTCGGGGCTTTATCTGCCCCTCCTCTTATCTGGCTGGGTTGGGGTTCTTCTTTGAGGATAAAAAGGATGGGGCCTTAGTCCTTGTATTGGGTCCCTGTGGGTGAACAGTTTCACCCACAGGAATTGCTATCCTCCTCCTCTCATCTCTGAGCTTCTTGACAGTCTTCACGGACCTACCACATTCATTATGTTGGATTTACGAGGAGAGTATAATCTCATACGGATATGCAAGGGGGATGAATTCCAGACCACTTTTAACGCATGATTCAGGAACTATGAGTACCTGGTTATGCCCTTCAGTCTATGAAATGTCCCCGGAGTGTTCCAGGCCTTTATCAATTATATATTCCAAGATCTGCTCACGGATTTCGTTGTGGTATATCTTTATGACATGATGATCTTTTCCAAAACTGACTGAACATCATACTCGCGTGTGTACGGTTTTGGGTCGGTTACATACCCATAATCTGTTTGCCAATATAGAAAAGTGCTTGAATGAACAGTTTGAGTTTTCCCTTTTGGGATTCTTTGTGTCCTCTTCTGGCTTGGCTATGGATCCAGCCAAGTTGGCAGCTGTAAAGGAGTGGCCACATCCTAGTGGTGTCAAAGCCATACAGAGGTTCAACAGTTTTCCAATTAATACTTCTCTGGCATCATCCAACCCATGGTGTAGCTCACTTACAAGTGTGCAGATACCCAGAAGTGGTAGCTTTTTATACACTGAAAGAGGCTTTCACTACAGTTCCTGTTCTGCGGTATCCAGACCCACTTCAGCCTTTTTTTTATAGAAGCTGATGCCCCGGAGAGTGGAGCAGATTCATCTCAGTGTTCATCTACTTCTGGGAGTTTTTCTCCCACCACTTTTTGGAGTGCTAAAAGAACTACAATACCAGAAATCGGGAACTGTGTAAGATTAGCCCACTCTCCAGGAACCATGTCTAGGAAACCTAGGAAGTCCGACAGCACTCCTGGAATGTTCACATCGAAGATGGCAAAACATGGGCCTCTTAGCTTAGAATGTACCTTACCTCGAACCAGGTTGCGGCACTGGAAGTTCTATATTAACGGTTGATGTATGCCATGGCTGTGGCATTGTAGACTGAACCCTTACTAGTCTTCCCCTCAAGGGTGAGATCCAGTACAAGAGGGCCAGAAGAATCACTCTGAGTTCTAGAACACTGTTGGACTGAAGTCACTCCGCTGCAGTCCACCTGCCATTCCTCCAAAGTGACTCAGAAACACACCCCAGCCTCTCAGGCTGGCGTCCGTCGCGATAAGTCCATTTCGGTATCACAAAGTGTTTCCCCTGTTCCAGTTTGTGCCGACGCAATCATCCCTGAAAGTACAAGAGGGCCTCTGGGGAAAGATCTGGTGATCCAGGCGATCCAGATTCCCAGATGTATTCAGCAGAACATGCCTTTGAAGTTCATTTGTGTGTCCTGAGAGTAAGGCACCGCCTCTAGTGTTGACACTAGCTGACTGTGACCGAGGGCTACTCCAGAGCCTGACACCCCACCTGCATTTCCAGAGAGATCTTTTCCTCTGGTGGGAAAACTTTTCCCTTGCCGGGTGTTGCACCTCATCCTCAAGAACATCAGTTTCTTGGATTTCAGCATGTTCAGAATCCAAAACATGGTGGACCAGAAGCCAGGCACAGTCTTGGACATGCTGATCCAGAAGCTCCTCAGAGGGAGCTTTGATCAAAAGATCGTCCAGATATGGTGTCATGGAATTGCCCCTGGTTTGAATTAAGGCTGCTAAGAACCCCATGACTTGTGAACACACGGGGAACAGAAACCAGGCCAAATGGAAGAGCTGTGAACTGGTAGTGATCCGAGCCTTAGGCAAAATGCATCCTGAAGGTCTAGGAAGGCCTTGTACAGACAAGCAGTCAGGGAGGGAGCAGTTCTCTATGATCACATGCTAAGAACAAACAGCATAGCCTGAAACTGTCCTTTCAAGATTTCTCCAACAAGACCCATCTACATAAAATACAAGTTTGGGAATAGGGAGAGGGACATCCTTGAGGTCTACCCTGGGTAAAACCAACTGAAAAATCATGGGGTTCCCCATCAGTGGGACAAGGAAAACGGGTAGGTGGATATAGTACTGGACAGTGTGTGAGTGTAATATGATATTCTCCTACTGTCAGCTGGTCATATCTAGTTAGTCTGAGAGATGGAGTTTTAGCTTTTAACAAGAGAGCAGAGATAGTATGCAGAACAACAACTGTGATCCCAAAATGAGGACAGCAACTACAGGGTGCAGTGCTACAATAAGCAATGGGGCAGTGTTGGCTGCTATGAAGCCGAGCCAGAACACCCAAAGCAACCCCTCCTTCTCTTGTTTTGTGAAACATTACTATCACTTTAAAACTCTGACTGCCAGAGGGGTGCACAACACATTGCTTTGCAAGGAGTTATGCACACCTCTGGCATTCAAGAGGTTAAAGGTGGAAATGTCACTTTGTAACAAATAGTGGATTTTGAAAGAGACTTCAAAATTGCATATATTTACATTCATTGGTCTATGAAAATGAGCTAGTACTCGCTGGCAGGAAGTGGCAGGTGGGATGGAGAGGTGTGTGGGATGTTAGTAGGAGTGGAGATGAGGCACAGTGTGGAATGTTAGAGAGTAATGACTGGAATTTCAGATACTAATATGTATAAATATCTATTAAGCTAAATATCTCAAACCATTGATTTTAAAAAATATATATATATTAATAGAAATAGTGGATTTTGATAGCTCTTTAGAAAATCACAGGTTACAAAGTGGCAGTTCCACAATATATCAGTCTGAATTTTCATTTGCCCCTTATGGCACAACGAACTTGTATCGAAATTGTCATTGTCACATACCTCCACACCTGCATACTGTCACATAGCTGATGGTAGCAACACTCACCCATTCTGGGGTTCCCTACCTCTCACCCAGCCTGTTTCCTTTCCCAAATGGTACAAATTGGAACCAGTAGTTACCCTGGAGATCTAGACTCTCTGCAGCTCTCCAGGATCACCATGAGAAGTGGACCTGTGTCCTGCATGTACTGTGAGATTTTACACACTTCTCTTGTAGGATATCTAATCCTGCAGTTTTCTACCTGATAATCCTGTGTGATCCCGTTATCCTCTTCTGTACAATCCTGTGAGTAAGGAAGCATGGGACCTCTTTCTGGTGTATTTCTATTACTGGATTCATCTGCAGGAAATGAACACACAGTGAGTGACATTTTATTATATATTTATTTTTACCAAGTGGTCAGTCTATCAGTGACCTGCACAAGTATGTAAGATATTAAAGGGACACTAGCACCCAGATAATCTTAATGGCCACTATTATCCGAGTGTCCAAGACTCCAGGACCACCTTCTTAATAAGACCAGGGGAAGGAGCTTAGGGTCCTACAAAAGAATTATATCCGCAATCAAACGGATATAATAATGAGGCCGGATTTACATACCAAGCAACCCTAGTCCTGCAGAATGTGTTACTATAATTTTATTTGTTATTGTTGTCTAGCTGTGGTGTAAAGATGGGGGGGGGATGTAATTAACCTTCTGAATGCCAGATGTGTACAGAACACATTGCAATGCAAATCATTAATGAAACAAGACAAAAAAAAAAGTTAAACGCTCAAAACTGTGGCATGAATGTGACAAAGGATTTGGCACATTATCCCACAAAATAAAAATATTTTTGGTCCCACTGGATGACAGGGGGCTGCACGATTCATTGTAAGCGATGGGTTGTGCACCCCTCTGGTGATTGGAGGGTTAACCCATACATTCTTTAGACCTAGCCAATTCTGGTCAAATTTACTGGAGGGTGAAAAAGGTAATTAATCTTCTTTGCATTTTCTAGTCCACTTCAAAGACATTACGAGACCCTAGAGTATAATTTATGGCGCACTGATAATATTCTGCTAGTAGAATTTGACCCTTTTGGTGCCACAGTGTTATCCAATGCATTGTGTTGCAATATGTTGGATGTCTCTAGACGTTAAAGGGACAGAAATGTTTCAAAATAAACGCAGCTCCGATTATTCTTTATAGTTTTTGGGCCATGTAGAGAGGTATTATCGTTCTCTACGATGTGTAATTCCAGAGTAACTGAATCACCATCCCGCCCCTTTTACCCATGTAAAGCTGCACTGCAAGATAATCCAGATGGATCACAGAGAATGACAATGAAAAATCTGTCAAGGGGGCAGGGTTTTCATTGTTCTCACAGTAAGAAGATTGTCCCTGGCTGTGAGCTGTCTGGTCCCAGGACCAGATTCCACATCTGAGGGGAGGTGGCTTACACTAGGTAAAAGGGGCGGGAGGGGGATACTTTATCATTTAATTACTCTGGAAATATACATAATAGAGAATGATAATGCCTCTCTACATGACCCAAAAACTCTACATGACCCAAAAACTGGGAATGAACAACAGCACAATGGCCTGTTCTACAGCTAGTCACCGCTTTCGCAATAAAAATCTTAATTATATTTAAAAAAATAAATAAATAAATAAATAGTTTGGCTGTTCTTCACCCAGTTTTATTCCTCCAACACAGCTGTTTCTGTTTCAGTTTATGATTGTGTTATATTATATTGACTAGTTGAAGAGCCAATTACACGGGCCACAGTGCCACTGCCAGTCGGCAGTAAAGACTGCCCGTGCTGCGGCTGATACAGAGTGGGCAGTCTCTACTGCACATGACTGCATTGTTACAAACTTTCTAGCAAATTATTATATAGGATGATCATTAGCATCTGATTGGTATAATTATTTAAACATACATCTGACTATATAGGCCTACAGAATCCCTGACTGTGCAAATGTACCTAGAAGAATTGATGCTGTTTTGAAGGCAAAGGGTGGTCACACCAAATATTCATTTAATGCAGATTTTTCTTCTGTTCACTCACTATGCATTTTGTTTATTGATAAAAATAAACTATTAACATGTCTATTTATGAAAGCATTCTTACTTTACAGCATTTTTTTCACACCTGCCTAAGACTTTTGCACAGTACTGTAAATGCAATTTAAAGGGATAGTAATACTTCATTTTAACATTATTTTATTTTGTAGGCATTAAAAAAACATGAAGAACGATATAAGTCTTATCTCTCAAATCTTTATGGTTTATGAGATATTCACAAGCAAAGTTTTCCCTCCCCGCCCCTTTTACCTAGTGTAAGCCATCTCTTCTCAGATGTGGAATGCAGTCCATAGACCAGACAGATAACAGCAGGGGACAATCTTCTTCCTATGAGAACAATGAAATCCCTGCCCCCCTTGACAAGTTTTTCAGGTTTTTCCCTTATCTTAATTGAAGATTGTCCCTCTCTGCAGTCTACCTGGGCACCTCCCTTCTGATCTGGCTGAGCAGTGTTACATCAGAAAAAGGGGCGGGAGGGGAAACTTTGCCATTGAATTACTCCTGAACTACAACTCTGACAGAATTGAAATAACACTCTCCAAAGTCCAGATACTATGATGATTAATTAGAGCTGCTTTTATTATGAAACATTACTATCCCTTTAAGAATTAAACCATTGACAGTGCAACTGTATTGAACAATTATGAAAGAATAATCTAAGAAAAACAAAATCAGTGAAGTACTTCAAATTAGTGTAAAGTTCCAAGTGAGGTGTCTCTGGCTCAATGTTTTTCTTTATTTATTATTAATCTAGAAGTGGGTATTTGCTGAGGACACTAAACTGTGTAAGGGAATACATAAAGAGAAGGATGGTTTATCTTAGCAGAATGATTTGGTAAGGTGAGTAAATGGATGGAAGAGAGACAGATGATGTTTACTATAGGTAATTGTAAGGTTATGCAATTGGGTTGCAGAAACAAGAATGTTACATGTACAGTAAATGGGGAACTACTTTGGATTACATGTACATACGACTTCATAATAGTGTGCAATAGGGAACAACCATGAATATCAAGTAGAAAAAGGGCCACGGAGGAACAGGATGGGAATAGAATTCTGACTCTATAAATCCTTGGTAATGCCTTATCTAGAATATAAAACAGCATTTTGGCCACCAGTTCTTAAAAACACATTTCTAGCCAAGTAAAGTTCATCAAAACTGTGTCCTTTGTGGTTATGCAATAGGACAAATTTATAAAATGTACCACTGATGCATTAAATATTTATTATAGTGTAAAATTAAATTGGGCCTAACCTTTCCATTCTGTCCCCCTGACAATATTACAGTGTAATTTACTTTTGTGGAACCCCAACCCCTCCAAATGAACATTTATATTAGAATGAAGATAAATCTCGCCTTACCCAGGAAGTTGATGGCCAATTCCAGGCGCGTCTGGTCATTGTCTCTCTCCTGTATCAGTGAGTTAGGGGAAGGTTCCACCAGGGGGCTCTGTGTCGTGCAGAACCCATCCATTACACAAGGCCTGCTGAATTCTGTCACACAGTGTTTCTGTTTCCTCACAACCATGTAATCCTACATAGAGACACATTAATACATATCACTGAGCATTGTGTTATGTTCTTGTAGGTCAGTTACTTTGTACTGAGAAAATTCAGTCTTCTGAAAGGAACACTAACAGAGTTCTAAAATCTATTATTACACATCCTCTGTGGGTCTCCCATTTCTACATTTGGGCTCCAGGGTCCTATTACTATAGTAACCTTGATAGGGTGTCTATGAAGTGATTGTTCTGCATTGTCTTTAAATGGACTGAGCAAACATACCAGCCTTTCAGAACAGAGGAGTCCCTTTAATCCATACTCTATCAATCCCACCAATTCTTTATCAATATTGTGTCAGCTTATAATAAACCTACTGACCGCATTAGGAGTTCCATATATGAGCAGAAGGCTATGAAGGCAAATATCAAAAATAAAAAAATAATAAAGAGAATTGTTCCAGGGACCCAATGAGTTGATAAAGGAGCAGAACCATGATCTCCACTTGTACTAACATCCTGTCACGGTAGTCAGGCAAAAAGAAGGACAGACAACAGTATATGACTAAAGCCACCTTTATTGATAAATACAGAATTAATAGGAATGATCACACAACCCCAGACCACTGGACTCTGCCCACAGCCCACTACCCAGAGCTACACACTGTGCTGAGCACTGCACTACTGATGCTATAACGCAGGAGACTAGGAACAGGCCTATGGTTCTAATAGTGTCTCCTACACAGGTATAGCAATACAGAGGCACCAGGGAGCGAGAGCAGCCAAGGCCACAGGGGCACGGAGGCAAAAGGTAGGCCCGCTGGTAAATGCCCAGAGCTAGTAGTAAGCCAAAGGTACAGGTCAGAACCAAGTGGGTAGTCATACAAGCCGGGGTCTACACGGAGCAAGTAAGTCAGCCAGAGCCACAGGTCAGAACCGATCTGAGTAGCCAGACAAGCCTGGGTCTACACGGAGCAAGTAAATCAGCCTGAGCCACAGGTCAGAACCAATCTGAGTAGTCAGACAAGTCTGGGTCTACACGGAGCAAGTAAATCAGCCTGAGCCACAGGTCAGAACCAATCTGAGTAGTCAGACAAGTCTGGGTCTACACGGAGCAAGTAAGTCAGCCTGAGCCACAGGTCAGAACCAATCTGAGTAGTCAGACAAGTCTGGGTCTACACGGAGCAAGTAAGTCAGCCAGAGCCACAGGTCAGAACCGATCTGAGTAGCCAGACAAGCCTGGGTCTACACGGAGCAAGTAAATCAGCCTGAGCCACAGGTCAGAACCAATCTGAGTAGTCAGACAAGTCTGGGTCTACACGGAGCAAGTAAATCAGCCTGAGCCACAGGTCAGAACCAATCTGAGTAGTCAGACAAGTCTGGGTCTACACGGAGCAAGTAAGTCAGCCTGAGCCACAGGTCAGAACCAATCTGAGTAGTCAGACAAGTCTGGGTCTACACGGAGCAAGTAAGTCAGCCAGAGCCACAGGTCAGAACCGATCTGAGTAGCCAGACAAGCCTGGGTCTACACGGAGCAAGTAAATCAGCCTGAGCCACAGGTCAGAACCAATCTGAGTAGTCAGACAAGTCTGGGTCTACACGGAGCAAGTAAATCAGCCTGAGCCACAGGTCAGAACCGATGTGGGTAGTCAGACAAGTGGGATCGTACACAGAGCGGATTCGGAGGTCAGGCACAGGTCACAATGAGAAAGTAAGAGCTACAGCTGAAGCACCACATAAGGGCAATGACTCCACAGCCTAAGGAATTTTAAATAGGAGCACATCGAGGTGGGAACCAATTAGGCAGATGAGCACAGGCTTATAACCGAGCACGTCACTGAGCCTGCTCTAGTGACGTCAGAAATGAGGAAGTAGCTGGAGGCCATGCCGGCCGGTGGCCATACAGAGGTAGGAAGCACAGGAGCGCTAGGCTGCCTAGGGATACTGTGATACATCCCTTCCTAGATCTAACCTTATTCTTTGTATGGCTTGGGACTGGACTCACATGTAACTAACAGATATTCATTGGCTGAAGGAGGAAATTAAAAATGTTTCTTACCATTATTTGTATGTCACGTGTGTCCCTACACGGCATTAGTGTGGGTTATTGTCTCTACTCTCCAGCTGAGTAGGAATTCTCAACTCCTTCAGATATGCTCCTGCCACTAGTACCTTCAGTTTTCCTTTTGGCCAAGCTGCAAAGATACAAGGCGTACAAATGTTATAGAAGGGTTGGGTATGCCATGTAGGGACACAGAAGAAATACAGATAACAGTAAGAAAAATCTCATTTCTTCTGTGTTCCTCCCTGGCATTAGTATGGGGACTTAAAAAGCAGTACCCCATGAGAAGGGTGGGGAGGATAATAATAAATAAAAAAAAAGCATAAAAACATGGAAGGATCCTATTATAGTCACAGTGGCACAACTGCTTCCAGAACCTTCCTTCCATACTTGGCGTCAGCAGAAGACTGTACGTCCAGGTGGTAATGCTTGATAAACGTGGATAGCAAAGATCTAGTAGCTGCCTTACATATGTTGGAAGGAGAAGCTTCTGCTTTTTTAGCCCATGAAGTGGACATGGCTCTGGTAGAATGAGCTCTGAGATTTTTGGGGGCCAGCTGCCCTGCTTCCAAATATGCTAATTTGATGCATTCAGTGATCCACCTGGGAATGGGAGCCTTGGATGCTGCCTTCCCCATTAATCTTCCTTGAAAATATATAAATAATGAATCTGAAGATCTACATTCTTCTGTCCTAGATAAGTAAATGGAAAGGGCCCTAACCAAATCCAAATTACGAAACTGAACATCCTTGGTTGCTGAAGGGTTAGCACAGATGGAAGGAAGCACAATCTCCTGGTTCAGGTGAAACTCTGAAATTACTTTACCCCTGAAAGATGGCTTGGGTTTTAGGACCACTTTATCCTGATGAAACATCAAAAAGGGGCTTTCAGAGAACAAGGCTTGGAGTTAATTAATTCTATGGGCCGAAGTTATGGCAGTAAGGAAAAACTACCTTTAAGGTAAGATTCCTTAAGGAGATCTCTTGCAGAGGTTCAAAGGCCTTTGATAACTGGTCTAACACCAGATTCAGATCCCAAGATGGAACGATACTACGTATAGTGGACCTACGTATAGTGGGCCTGATCTTGGAAATTGCCAGTAAATAACGTTTAAGGAGGTCATGTTCTGTCAATTGAATAGCTAACATGCCTACAAGGCAGATACTTGGACTCTGATGGATTCTGGTTGCAATCCCTTGTGAAACAAATTCTTGCAGGAATTCCAATATCCTGGAGATACTGATGGAAGGATCTTGAGGGAATTTGGCTTTAAACCATCTAGAGAACATTGACAACACTCTAGAATACATCTTTGAGGTAGTATCTGCTAGCTACCGATTCTGATAATCCTTTGTTTTTCAACATGAACTGTTCAACCTCCAGGCCATCAAATGTAGAAAACTGGGGTTGGGATGACAAATGGGTCCCTGGGTCAGTAGACTAGATGTTATCTGAAGTCTCCAGGGCGGTGGGCGGTGCTACTGACATTGTAACCAGGAAAGAATACCAAGGCCTTCTGGGCCAATCTGGTGCTATCAAAATAATGTTTGCTTGGTCCCGCTTGATCTTCCGTATTAAGTCCATGAAAATCGGAAATGGTGGAAATATGGTGGAAATATGTATGAGAGATTGTAATTCCAAGGAAGTCTCAGAGCATCGATGCCTGCTGCATTCTGATCTCTCCATCTGGACAGAAAGACTGGGCATTTTGTGTTTTTCCTTGTGGCCATGAGGTCTATGTCTGGTTGTCCCCAGTGTTGACATATCTACTTGAACACTAGAGGATCCAGAGACCATTCCCCCCGGGACTACAGGACTCCTGCTGAGGAAACTGGCTACGACATTGCTTTTTCCTAAGATGTGAGTGGCTGAAATTCCCCTCAGATTCCTTTCTGCTCATATGAGAATCTTCCTGGCTTCCTTGTCTGCCCTGATTCTTTAAGTACATTACTGTCAGAAAATTGTTGGATCAAAACAACATTCTTTTTCCTTTTAGAGTAGATGTCGGATGCAGTACCATACTGCTCTTACTTCCAGAATATTGATGTGAAGAACATTCTTTGAAGCCTTCCATGTCTCTTGCACCAACCTGTTTGGATGGCGTCTGTCATCACGATTTCCCAGTTGTGATCCTCTAGACTCGAGCCTTTCCTGAGATTTTGAGACTGATGCCACCACGTTAATTCCTTTCATGTTATCTGTAAGAGAGGTAGCCTCTGAAATGGGTTCCCAGAATCTTTGTTCCAGAATTGCAAGAAATTGAGCTGGATCTGTTGCATGTGCAGTCGTGACCAAGGTACCACTTGTATTTTTGACGATCGGTTTCCCAGAATCTCCATGAAGTCTTGCAAGGTATGGGCTAGGTTTCTTATGAATAGACCTACCCTTTTGGCGATACTTCTGATCCTGTCCTCCGTCAGACATACAGTTTTTGTCTGAGAATTCAGCTGTAATCCCAGAAAGGTAATCGATTTGGAGGGAAGAAGCTGGCTCTTGTTCTCCTTTATCAGCCATCTCAACTGATGAAGATGTTCCAGAGATTCTCCGGTGTGTTGGATTGCCTTGTTCTGGGTTTCCGCTAATATAATAATGTCGTCCATATAAGATATTGACACTACTATCTCTTGAAAAGCCTCTGATTTAGAGTAGTTAATTCTGGGATATAACATAACACTGAATGTGTCTAATAAAAGTGTAACATTCCATTAAGAAATGTATATGAAATGTCAGTACAAGGATCTCTCTGGTGAGTGAGTAAGATTAGAGGAAAGACGGTATATACTTCAACAAAAGATGGTGTTTTTTACAGTAAGGTCTTAAATTAAATTGTGGAATTCTTTGCCCAATGATGTGGTAATGGCAGATACAATGGATACATTTAAAAGAAGATTACATGCATTTCTTTCAAAACTCTAGGGAGACAGTTGGCAAAGAAAAGTGATCTATAAACATTAACTATGGAGCACATCTCAGAGAAAGGAGTGTGATTATATACCAAGGGCACATGCAGCTTCCAAGGGTAGGGAGAGAAGAAAAATCTAAATTTTAGATTTCCAGCGGTCAATGCCCAAGTACCTAACAAGTATAACAGATGCCCGCCAAAGGACACCCACAGAAACTTTGTGAGAACTATTAGCAAGGCAAGGGGAGGACAAGTAGGGGACCTTGCAGAGATAAAATTCCTAAAATGTAGGGATTCAAATCCTAACAAAAGAGACTGAGTGAGAGCCCCCAAGTGCTAATAAAAAGTTTCCCAAAAAGAAAAGGGCATCATTAATCCCCGGTTCCCACATGTTCAACAAGTGGCATGTGGTCACAAGAAATATACCAAAAACAAAAACTTTGTCTCAGAATTATATGTAGGTAGGGCGTTAATAAGATACTCAAACCAGCTCAGCCTAAACGTCAAAGGAGTCAACCTAACCAAAATGCGGAACATGCATGATACCTGTTCAAAAATAAATTTTCTTGAACCGCAATAACGGAGTATAAAATCCCACCCCAGACAGAGAACACAAATCTGTACAACAAATGAGAAAAAAATAACAAGCCTTCAATTGAAGTTCCCAAAAAATAAATGGGCATCCCCAATAACTGCATGTCCCACAAGTGACATATGAACACAATACATGTTTGTTGCAACAATAAAACACCAGTGATAGCTATTGGTGAAAGAAAGAATGTGGACCATGTGGGTAATCAACCAGCTAAAATTGTCATGAAAGCAATACTACTAGGCTAGCATGGATCCAGTGTAAGTGAGGTTGTTCATGAAATCTTCACAACTAGTCAGAGAACATGGGATAACCAAACCAGTGCCAAAGAGAAGTAAAAGAATGTAATACCAAAGTGCATCCATATTTGTCTCTTACAAGACAGTGGGAGTGCACTTGTTTTACTCAGCAGGAAAAGTAACACAGGTTGTCATAAAGTTTGCTGCCCCCTTAAAAGGAACCGGCAGGAGTATAGGATGTACAATACCACAAAATAATACAAAAGAATTCCTAATGCCACTTGAAAAATAAAATCACTAGTTAAACCGCGACTAGAGTTTGGTGTACAGTTCTATAGAGACCATACCTGCAGGAGGACATTAATTCATTGGAGCCTATTCAAAGAAGGGTCATTAAAATGTTGAATGGCCTAAATAACACGTTAGGAGAGACTCCAGGGCATTAATATGCATATCGTGGAGAACAGAAAAACGAGTAGTAGGACTAAATCCTTCACATCTATTAAGGGATTTAATAACATTTATGACAGAACCATTATTCCGTTCATGACCTAACCATTATTCATAAGAGGAGGAATACAAGGAGGAGAGGGCAATGTCTAAAATAAGAAGGCAGAAAAATAAGATATAAAAATAAGAGACATATGCAGGAAAAAAAAAAAAAAACACATTACAGATGTATGAAACAGCCTCCCAATAGGACTGGTAGGGGCTAAAAACAGTAAAATAGGATTTTAGTCTTACCTGTTAAATCGTTTTCTTAGTCCATATGTAACACAGGTACTATGAGGATTGATCTAACTTTGGAAGGCGGAACACATCGGAAGATAAAAATTTGAGGGTGGAGCCTTCCCTCCATTTCTGTAGGCCAACCTAGCCCTGTCTCCAGTTTTTGATGCGAGACAACCTCACCAGTTAAGGACTGCGAGAGAAGAAGAAGTAAGCTCCTGTAAGAAAAAGACCCTAGAAGGACTCCTGTGCCCAGACAGGCAAGACCAAGAGAGGTCCCTTTCTCTGGGTGGGAGACTTGTTTTCTATATGGACAAAGAGAAAAGGATTTAACAGGCAAGGCTAAAATCCTATTTTCTCTATCGTCCAATATGGAACACAGGTACCATGGGGATATTCCCCCAGTAGGCCCCCAGAAGTGGGAAGAAGGAGAAAGGACCACACACCTGTCCCCATGATACCGGAGTTCCCTAGGACTATCCAAGATTGGAACAGCCCAAACCGTCAAATGGCACTAAAAGGATTCACACCGCACTACGCCAAGAGCCAGCCGGGCTCAAACGGTTGAACAACAGTAAGGTACAGAAAAAAAGGAGTGATCTTAGACAGACAGACTGCCTAAAGGATCTTCCTGCCACAGCTGGCTTCAGCCAGATCATCCACATGATAGTGTTTGGCAAAGGTATGCAAGGAGGACCAAGTGTCACCCTTGCACAATTTTTCAGCCGATGCTTGATTCTTGTAGGCCCAGGAGGCCCCAAAATACCTGGTGGAATGTGCTGTAACATGTAAGGGAACAGGTGTCTTAATGAGTTTGTACATGTTATGAATGGTAGACTTGATCAAAGAGGCGATAGTGACCTTGGAATTAGACTGACCTGCCCTGGGACCCTCAGGAATGACAAACAAGGAATCTGTTTTACAAAAAGACTCCATGCAGTGCACAAAAAACTTAACTGATGAGAGTTGGTACCGTGTTAGCCGTAGAAATACAGGAGGCAAATATAGTTTTTGATACCTTTTATTGGCTAACTAAGCAGATTTAATTGCAATCTAAGGTCTTGAAAGCTTGCATTTAAATCTGCTTAGTTAGTCAATAAAAGGTATCAAAAACTATATTTGCCTTCCATAAAACTTAAGGCACCAAATAACAAACACACAACAAGTGGAGATCCTGTTCCTTGTCAGACTTAGGGTCAGGACAAAATGTAGACAGAACAATCTGCCGATTGATGTGGAACTCAGAACCCACCTTAGGAAGGAAATCTTGGGACGTGTAAACAACTGCCTCGTACTTGTCAAAAAACAGGAAAGGCGGCTTGCAAGACATAACCTGCAACTCAGCTATTCTGTGGACTGAGTCAATGTCAGACACAACGGAGTGGTAGCAAAGTACTCAAAGGGAGGTCTCTGAAAGACGCCCAGAACCAATTAAAGTCCCACAGAGGAATGGGAGCTTTGTAGGCAGGGAAAGCATGAGTGACCCGCTGATAAATACTTTGACATCAGGCAGAGTGGCAATACCCCTCTAGAAGAGCACAGAAAGACCAGAAATCTGAGCCCTCTAGGAACTCAAATTGATTTCTTTGTGCACACCATCCTGAAGAAAAGACAGGACCACTGGGAGTAAAAAGTCCTGCGAAGACAGATCCCTGTCCACACACCAGGAATGAAAAATGGACCAAAACCTGTGGTAGGTCTTAGAGGAAACAGGCTTCCTAGCCTGGATCATAGTGGAGATTACTTCAGGAGAGAAACCCTTCCTCCTCAACATGTGGGCTTGAACAGCCATGCTGTCAAAGCCAGCTTCTCCACGTAATCTTTCCAAAGGTAGCCCTGAAGGAGGATGTCCAGTCTGGGTGGCAGTGAAAATGGATCCTGAACGGAAACGCACACTAGTTCCGCAAACCACGCCCTCTTGGTCCAATAAGGAGCAACCAGAATCACAGTTGCACCGTCCATCCTTATCTTGCTGAGCACCCTGGGAATGAGGAGAATCAGAGGAAAGACGTAAACGAGGTGGAAGCAACACGGAATCGCCATCGCATATATGGCGAAAGCCAGAGGATGCCTCCAACAGGAGCAAAATATCGGGACCTTACTGTTGTTCCTCATGGCCGTTAGTTCTAACTGTGGCAACCCCCACCTTTGCACAATCAGGTTGAACACCTCCAGATGGAGTTCTCACTCTCCTGGATCTACATCTTGGCAACTTAGAAAGTCTGACAGAATGTTTTCTACACCTGGAATGTAAACGGCAGAGATGGCCGGAACGTACGCTTCTGCCCAGCCCAGAATGTACTTCAGCTTGTACCATGTGGTGGTGATTCAAGTGCCCCCCTTGACATTGTCTGACTGCACTCGTACTGGAAGCTCATTCAACTGAGACAGATCTCCCTGAGCTACAGAACATTCATGGACTGAAGGGATTCCTCTGCAGTCCACCTGCCTTGGATTCCCAGGTGACCCAGAACCACACCCCAGCCTCTCAGGCTGGCATCCGTAGTGACGAATGTGATCTCGAATGGCTTCCCCTGGTCCAGGTTGTGCCACAGCAACCACCACTGGAGATCCTTTCTGGCTTCCGGAGAGAGGGAGAGCTGCTGATCTCAATTCCCATGCCATGTCTGGATGTCAAGTCTCTCAGGGGCATACCAGGGAACTCCAGAGTAGGGCACTGCTTCTAGGGTAGACACTAAGCGGCCCAGAACCCTCATGTACTCAAGAGCTTCGGCCACATCTTGTATGATCTGCAGGATTTTGTCACGTTGCAAAAATACCTTCCCCAGGCGGGGGTCAAACCTCATTCCCAGGAACACAGCTCCTGAGATAGCATTGAGAAGGACTATTGATATGCATTGGAATTGGTACTGCTCAGTGTTGAAGGCTCAGTGTTGAAGGCAAAATGCAGATAGCAATGATTATCAAGATGGATCGGGATGTGCAGGTATGTATCCTGAAGGTCTAGGATGCCCGATACTCCCCTACGCACATTGCTGTGTTGACAAAGTGCAAGAACTCCATCTTGAAGCAAGCAGTCTCCACATACAAGTTGAGACATTTGAGGTCCAGGATAGGACGGCCACCGTTGTCCTTCAGAACTACAAACTGGTTGGAGTAAAAACTTGATACTCTCTCAATCTTGAGAGGTACTAGAACCAGAATCTCCTTGTACAGAAGTGACTGCACCGCCTCCTGGAATAGTCATTTTTCTGAAGCGCAGAGACTCTGAACCGTAAAAACAAAAAAGGAGGAAGGTACTTGAACCCTATTCTGCAATCACCCACAAAACACACTGGTCCGCAACAGTTTTCCCATGCATCCTAGGAAAAGGCGAAGATGTCCGCAGACCAGGATTTCACGAATCATGCAGAAGCTGGCTTGACAAACTTAGGCCTTGAAGTAGTTCACTTTGGCTGCCGCAGCTGCCTGGGCTTGGCAGGGAGAGCTGGGTAGAGGCCTGTGAGGTTTGCAGCTGTTGCACCTCCTTTTGCAGGAACGAAAAAAAGATGTTTCAGTGCCATAGCAGGGTGTTTGGAGGACATTGTGGCAACAGCCTACTCCTCCCCCCAGAAACATTTCTGAAACTTGACTTAAAAAGGCAAGGAAATGAGTGACTTCTTGGAAGATTGGTCTGCAGATCAAATCTTGAGCCACAATGTTCATTGCGCAGCAATAAAGAGTGATGAGGCTTTGGCAGATAACCTTACCGCCTCAAACAGGGCAGCTGAATCCTACATGTTAGCCTCTGTCACATTGGCTAAAAAGGCCAATAAGCCCTCTTTGGGAGCATCAGCATGGACAGCTTCCATCAGCTGCTCACCCCAGATCACAACGGCAGAGGCCAATATAGGCCTCAATGCAACCCCAGTGGTTGCAAAATTAGACTTGAGAATAGAATCAAGCTTCTTATCCGCTACATCTTTAACTCCTGCAGCTTCTGCCACCAGCAGAGCAGTGGACTTGGCTAGCCTGGAAATTGGGGGATCCACAGAAGTACATGGCGCCAGAAAAAAGGGTACGACTGTCACGGACTCTCAGTAAAGAAACACACAAAACAGTACAAGTGAATTTAAACCAGTTTACTGAGCAATAGATAATCAGAATACTAGTAATAATAATGAACACTTCCTCAGTCAGTGGGGAGATGGATGTGAGGACAGTGTCTACTCCACTACCCAGGAGCTGACACTGAACCACCGTAGGTCTATGGTACTGAGTCTTAGAACCAGACTTGGACCTACCACAAAAGGAAGGAATGATGGGACTAGTACAGGAGCATACCCAGCAGAAGCACAGAGTGAACTGACCACCAATACCAATATCATAACTGGTAGCACCACTCAAGGCAGCAGTGTAGGTGCTTAGATAGATGCAGCCAGATAGGAGCGCACTACTGAGGCAAGGAGAAAGACAAGCTGCACTCTATCTTACCAAAGGCAACTAGGAGGCACAGAGTGTAGGTAGCACTGCAAGTGCTAAGCCGGGCAACAGGTAAGCGTAAGAGGCGAGTGCCCAGGAGTGAGACTAAGTTGCACTAGCTGCCCGGAAGCAAATGGAAGGCACCAAGTGGAGGCAACCTGCAAACAACCAGCTGGTAGCTGAGCTACTAGGTAAAGGAGTGCGCCCTGTATCAGCCTAGTGGTAGTCAGACAGGAGGAGGCACAAATAGAGCGTCAGTCAGACAGGCCATGGTCAGGAACCAGATCGTGTAGTCAGCCACAGCAAAGGTCAGCACGGAGTGGGTAGTCGGACAAGCCAGAGTCATACATGAATCAGGCAGTCAGCCACAGCCTAGGTCACAACCAGAGCGAGTAGTCAGACAAGCCAGGGATCGAACACCAGGAGACAAAGTAAACCAAGCACGGGTGAGAGGAACAAACTAGATGCGCACAGGAACACCATAAAAGGGCAAAAAGTTCTGGCCTCAATGAGGTTTATAAAGCTGCAGGAGGCAGGACCCAATTAGGCCCAACAGAATAGGCCCATAAAGAGGTGTCCGTGCCAGTGCCTGAAACATGACTAAGACATGAGGAAGTGGCCGGAGGCCCTGCCGGCCAGTGGCCATAAAGAGATAAGAGCACAGGCTCACTTTAGGCCTCAAAGGCAGACTGTGATAATGGATTAGACAACATCTTATCTGGTGTCAAATATTCATCCAGAAGAATTGGATCAATAGTGGCATTAGTGGAAATACAGTAGAAAGTTTCCTACGCCTCTGGAAGATGTATGCAGAGGATAGACCCTCATCAAGGGTGTCAGGTATCTAAAGGGTCCTTAAAACAGCCCTGATAATCAACTTGGCAGAGGATCAGCCTCAGAAGAGTCCCCCTTCTTTGCAGTCATCCTCAGAAGGGTCCTCCTCAGAGGAGACCCAATGAGTGCAGGCATACTCTGGGCCTTAGTGGCCACATACCTGAAAGTGGAAGGGAGCTTCCAAGACTGAAGAACCCTTTGGATGTTGAGAGGAAATTGGGCCATAGTGGAGAACACATTTTTGACCCAAGATGGCTCTTGTTCAGCATTGGAGGGACCTGGAGGAGTGGTAGGGGCCACAGTGCAGAAGGGGCAGACAGAGCCAGAAAACTCTCTAGGGAGCCCCGTTTGGCATGAGGAACAGTAAATAAAGGGGAAGGGGTCAGGGATGCCACAGAATTCTTAGCCTTAGGTCTAGCCCCATGCCCCTTAGAATCCAACATCCTGACAGGTGTAGTGTCTAAACAAGTACAGAATACAAGTAATAATTCCCCAGATAAATAATTTGGCTGAGGAAAGCCCAGAAAAGTACCAATCCGTGAGGTGAAGGGTTAGTCTGTATAGGATAAGCAAGAGAGAAGCAATATAGCGACCGCAAAACAAACAGCCAATCAGAAGAAAGCCCGCTAAATGGGCATTCTGGGTAATATAGTCTTCTCTGTTTTATTGCCTAACCCCAAGACACTCAGGATGTGAACCAGATGAAAGGGCATGAGGAGACAAGAAGAATGAGTCTAGTCTGAATTTTGTAGGACAAACAGTTGCAGAGATATGTCCCAGAGAAGTTCAACCATAGAAGCTAATGGAGCCAAGATGGCGGTGAGGGAAGCACGTCTTAAAGGCACCGTGTACCCAAAAAATGGATAACAGTGAAAGTACCCCAAAGACCCCAGAGAACAGGAGTAATAAAGAGACTGTCAGACACAGTAACCACGAAGGCAAGGGTAGCAAAATACATAATATTTATTAAAAATGAAACAAGATGTAGCCAACAGGCTAGTGAACATACATAGACAGGATATAATATTTACACATAGGCAGGAACACACATACAAACAAAATCCAAAGCCAAGAAGAATAGTCAGACGTAGCCAGGATCAGGAGCCAGAGGAGGTAGTCAGACGTAGCCAGGATCAGGAGCCAGAGGAGGTAGTCAGACGTAGCCAGGGTCAGGAGCCAGAGGAGGTAGTCAGACGTAGCCAGGATCAGGAGCCAGAGGAGGTAGTCAGACGTAGCCAGGATCAGGAGCCAGAGGAGGTAGTCAGACGTAGCCAGGGTCAGGAGCCAGAGGAGGTAGTCAGACATAGCAAGGGTCAGGAGCCAGAGGAGGTAGTCAGACGTAGCCAGGGTCAGGAGCCAGAGGAGGTAGTCAGACATAGCAAGGGTCAGGAGCCAGAGGAGGTAGTCAGACGTAGCCAGGATCAGGAGCCAGAGGAGGTAGTCAGACGTAGCCAGGGTCAGGAGCCAGAGGAGGTAGTCAGACATAGCAAGGGTCAGGAGCCAAAGGTGGTGGTCAGACTAGCTAGGGTCAGCAGCCAAGGAGGTAGTCAGTCTGGCCAAGGTCAGGAAGCAGACAGCAGAACCAGGGACACAGCCAGAGGGATCAAATACCGGAGTGGAAGTCAACCAATGCGCAGGTCACAAACAAGAGCACACAGTAACTAGCGGACAGGCACCACGTAACGGCGACTGTCAAAGGATTGACTCAGCATTTATAACAGCTAGAGCGAGAGCAGGAGTAACTGCATGGCCGACAAATGCCAGAGAAGGAGCGTGCGCGCGTCCAATCAGAGCCCAGCATAGACGCATGCATGATGTACTAGGAAGTGCACCTTGGCAATCAGGACTAGCTGAGCGAGCCCTCACAGCGCATTGAGTATGCAGGTATAAGAGGTCAGACTGCTGCACCGCTGTGAACCCTTACAGAGATGGAACCATGAAACCCAGGAAAAGTCCCCAACCTGGTGAAACCAGCAGTTAAGGAGTTAACTAGTCCCAATGCAGCCATCCATTCTCCACAACCCAGAAGATGAACAGTAATAAGATACCCAACATGAGTGCAAGAGCCCAAAGGCTCAGAGAAGCCCCTGCATGAAGGAGGCAAAAGTAGGAACAAAGTGGACCAAGGCACTCAGAGGGTTACCCACCAATCTTCACTGTACCACTGTGATGAAGCAGAGTCTCAGAGAGGCCCTGCTGGGAGTGAAAACTTGGGTGGCAAGATCCTCTCCACAGGGCTGCAAGGGTCCACACAGCACCTGCTCACTGGTAAATCCCTCAAGGGAAGCCCAGTGATGACAACCCTCCTAATAGTGGAATTGTGACAGCACCATATCTGATGAAATTTACTCACAGATATTTGGTTTTCCTCTGTGTCCTTCCACTGCAGAGACTGTGCGTATTAAGCTCAACCTTCCAGCTGGTTGGACCAATTAAAATGATAACTGTGCACTTTCACCTCCCCACTGCAGTTATACGATTGTCCAAGCTGAAGAGAGACAACAGGTTAGATATCATAGCCAGTGAATGTAGTAATTACCAGTAGTATCAAACGTTCAGCATAGCAAAACTAGGAATGGTACGTTACCCACAAAACAGTAGAGAGGAAATATTGGAGAGTAATTTTCACCTTTTCCTGTGTCCAGTCCACGGCACAGACTGTGGGACTTACCAGAGCAGTACCTCAGGTTCTAGGGAGGGAACCAAACACTTCTATTATGGAACAGCTGCTTCAAGCATCTCCTGCCAACTTTTGAATCTTCAGATGCTTGTAGGTCCAGTCTATAGTGTTTGATAAACATGCAAACTGAGGATGAGGTAGAAGCCTTACATCTCTTTTCTGGTGTAGTGACTGCCTTTTTTGACCATGAGGTGGAAACAGCTCTGGTGAAATGTGCTTTAATACCATGATGAGGTTCCATACCGGCTGAATCATAAGCAGTCAAGAATCAACTAGCTATAGGGGATTTGGATGCTGCTATGCCTTGAAATTTCCCAAAGAAATGTATGACAACTGCATCAGTCTTATGAAGGAGCTGCATTTTCGTCTTGTAGATCTGTAAACAACAAATTAAGTCCAGATTGAGCAATTTCCTTTCAGTATCAGGGCTGGGATCTGAACAGAAGGATGAGATAGTAGATCGTGTACATCTGGAAGAGGCATGGGAGGCTGCACAGACATCTGCTGTAGGTCAGCATGCTATAGTTTCTGCAACCAATTTGGAGCAATGAGAATGAGTTGGATTTGCTTCTCCTGATCTTCATTACAACTGCCGTGAGTACTGTAATGAGAGAGAATAGGTATGCCAGTCTGAAGTTCCACGGAAACCGTAGGAAATCCTGTCCCAGAGAACATTTCTCTTACCAATGGGACAGGAACCTCTGGCACAGTTTGTTTTTGTAGGTGGCCATCAGGTATATTGTGGGAAAACCCAGGGACTTTTTAAGGACCATTCTCCTGGATCTATTCTTCTTCTGCTTAGGTAGTCAGCCTGATGGTTGACATGACCTGATAAGTAGGATGCAGATAGGGCTTGTATGTGTGTTTCTGCCCAATGCAGGATTCATATTGCCAGTCTGTTGAGTGGAACTCTTCTCGTTCCTCCTAATTTAGGAGGTATTGGGACTGCTGTGACATTGTCTGATTGAATTAGGACTGCAGTCTTGTAGAGTGCATCCTTGAATTGTTTGAGACACTTTCAGACTGCTAGAAGATTCAGCAGGTTGATGTGTAATCAAGCATCTTGAGGGGTCCATGTTACCTGCATAATCGGCTGGTTCCAAATTCCTTCCCAGACCAGTGTGCTGGCATTGGTAGACAGAATCTGCCAGTCTAGTTCCAGTAGCAGGGACCTGCCCTAAATTGGGTCAATGTACCCACCATAACAATCTTGTAGATGGTTGAATCGGAGTCCTCTGGGAAAAAAATTGGATGGATTTTTCTTGTAGAACCTCATAGTTTTCCTGATTTAGCCGTGTATGAGCCCTTGCCCAGGGTATGAATCGTTGTGCTGATAACAGGTGTCCCAATAACTGTGAGAATGTCTTGGAGTGTGGCCCTTCTTGTGTATAAAATTGGACACGTTGTGCATTATGAGATCTTGTCTTTCCAGAGACAGGGTTGCTTCTTGTAGTATCGCGTCAAATGTGATCCCCAGAAAGGTAAGATTCTGGGAGGGTAGGAGTTGAGTTTTGTCAGTATTGATGAGCCACCTCAGCTTCTGAAGGAGAACTAGACAAGCATTTGTGCTGGTCGCTGATCTTGATCTTTCTATGATCAGGATGTCGTCGTCAAGATGTGGAACAATTCTTATCTGCTGTCTGCGTAATTCTACCATGGCAACCACCAGAATTTTGGTGAATACTCGGGAAGCAGAAGTCAACCTGAATGGAAGAACACAGCAATGATAACGGTTCTTGAAGATGTAGAACCTTTGGTATTTTATGTGCGATTATCTGATGGGAACATGGTAGTAAGCATCCTTGAGGTCAAAATTCTTGTAAGATATGACTGAGGCTGAATCATCTTTATAGTGAATGTAACCATTTCCACCTTGAAACGGCACACTCTTGTAAAAAGAATTGAGATGTTTCAGATCCAGAATAAGTTGTAGTTCTCCTGAAGGTTTCATTACAGAGAAAAGAGTGGAATAACATTCCTGACATTTCTGACTCATTGGTACCAGTTCTATAACATGGTTCTGAATAAGATTTTGAACAGCTTTCAGTGTTTTCTTCTCAAAGTTTTTGTATCTGATTTGTGACGGTCTGAACTAATGACATGTGGGGAAGGTCTGAAATTCTAACGCATATTCCATCTCCAGTATATCTGACACCTATCTGTCTGGGTGAATCTGCTTCCATGTGTTCTAGAAGAGCTCCAGTCTTCCCCTTACTGGAGCCAGAGATGGGGCGAGTCTGGCTTCATTTGAGTCTTGCTATGGAAATCCAATCCGTTTCCAGGACTGGTATTCCGAAACGCTCCTCTTTTCCTCTGGACTTAACCCCAGCCAGATTTATACCTTCTTGCTTCACGAAAGGACTGTTTTCTTCCTTGAGTGGACCTTGATGGTGAATTCCGAGCTCTTTCCTTCAGAGGTAGAAATGGACTCTTACCACCAGAACGTATCTTTATAATCTTCTCAGGTCAGTCATCAAAGAGTTTTGAATCAGTAAATGGTAATGTAACCAATCTGTTTTTGGATGAGACATCTACTCCGTAGGATTTTATCCATAATACCCTTCTTGCAGTGACGGATAATGCAGATGATCTTGCTAGCAGTCGGATATTAGCAAGAGGCATCACACAAGAAATGTACTGCTTCTTTGAATGAAGACAGTTCTTTCATAACTGGAATCTGGATAAAGATGGTTCAATCTTGTCTTCCAGGTCAGTTAACCATATATGCAGGACATGGAACATACAGACCATACTGATTGCAGATTATAGGTTATTCCTGTCAAGGTCTGGCTGAGCTGCTCTACTCTGCTGATTGATTCTGATGCCTGAGCTAATCCAGAAGCTCTGCTGTTGATTGCTGCGGACTTCCCTTTCCTCAGTCAGGCTGAATCAGCTGACCTCTCTTTGATTAATCACCTGACTTATCAGCCAACCCTCTCAGGGTATTTAAAGCAGCTTGGCTCACTTCCTGACTGACCTTGTGTTTGTTGCAGACTGCTGTGGATTCTCCTGTGCTCCTGTTTATCCGTGTATGACCTGGCTTCGTCTGATGATTCTACTGTTCTCCTGACTCCTGGCTTGTTCCTGACATCGCAGACTTCTGTGTTCCTGACTCCAGCTTGGCTGAGTACCTCTCTTGGTTCCTGACCCTGGCTTGTCTTTTGGTTTATGCTCCTGGATCACAATTCTGTTTTATTTTTGTCACCTTAATAAAGGTGTTTTGCTTATTATATTTTTGTGTCTGTCTGGTTCCAGGTCCTTAACAATTCCTTATGGTGGAAAATATTTTTTAAAGGGTTCTGTCAGCGCTCTTATGAATGGGGTAATGTAGTGTTGTTCTGTCTTCCAGAAATATGGTTGTTCTACAAGAAATTTGAGCCACTGGAGCAGCCACCTTAGGTGGGTTATACCATTTAAATAATGTCCTGTGTGGAGTTATGAACAGGAGGACTGGTCCTCATGTAGCAAATGAAGGCCATATCCACAACATTAAGGTCTTTTTGTACTTCAGAGAGACCGAAAGTCTTCCTCATGGTTGATATAAGGTGATTTCTACTTTTGCAGGCATGGCCACATCCAATTGGGATGGAATTTAAGTCCCAGCAGAAAATTTTGTTTTTATAACGGCCTTGTCCACATTTGAGGTGTCAGTGCCCTTATGGTTATCCTCTTTTGATTCCTTAGTTGCAGGCATATTAACACTTTATGCAGTATTGGCAAGTACTAAGCTTAACTTAAATATAAACAGGCATATTACAAAATATATAATACATTTTTATACTCACAGTACCAGCAAGCCATCCTCCTGCAGTGTCTTAAATATTAGGGCCAGAAACACTGATCCTCGTGTATGCATTCCACTGCAGGAACGCATGTCGTCGCACTTCCAGTTCTGAGCCGGCATATGTCATCAATGGCTGAAGCAAGTGAGCCGGGCATGAGAGAACTGCACCGGTCATTCGCTTAAAGAAACAAAATAACCCATGCAACCCCTTTGATGATGGGGTATGAGATCCCAGCAACGTAGTGGAACTACGAGGTTGGCAAGCTGCATAGAGATAAAATAAAAAATACTTGATTGACAGAGGCTCCTGCCTCCATCCTACAGCTTGGTAGGACCAAATAACTGCAGTGGGGAGATGAAGGTGCACATTTATACTTTTAATTGGTCCTACCAGTTGGAAGGCGGAGCTAAAACCCACAGTCTGTGCTGTGGATTGGACACAGAGAAAAAATAAGCTAAAACTAAGCAGCATTTTTCCAAGCCATACCCAGTTCAGTCAGGATCACATCAAAAACTGGAGGCAGGCTAGGTTGGCCTGCAGAAGGGCAGGGAAAGCACCACCCTCAAGACCTTGTCTACTTATGTGTTCAGCATTCCAAAGGAAGATCAATCCCCATGGTACCTGAGTTCCATATTGTTAGACAGAGAAATTAATTTTACAACTCTTCGGATAATGATACGGCTGTTATAAGGAATACATAGGAAAGAGAGTTTTAACTCGCTAGAGAAATGGGCAGAGTAGATGGTACAGCAGGTTCTCTGTCATCTAATTCTATGGGGCTTATGTAAGAAGCCAAAGTGGAGCAACATTTAGGCAACACAAATAAACCTTATATAACAAACAAGTCTTAACTGATTAAAATCTGTCTTTAACCCCTTGAATGCTAACAAATTCTACAATGACTTCTCTAGCACCTAAGGGCTACATTTCTCAAATTCTGTGTATTTGGTTTGCTCTGAATTGATCTACTTTGTCTTTATGCATATTTCCCTTTCAATTCACATCAAGCAGAACTATCTCCTTATCTTACTATCCAACTGATCCTGGTCCCACATGGCCACTGGATCTTCATTTATCAAGACCTCTTCCTAGACTCCTGAGCTTTTCTTTTATTACATCTATCCCTGCACACTGCTTTCTGTCCAGCTTCAAAATTAATTCTCAGTAAGGCCCCAGATGAACTACTGCAGATCACAATAATGTCCTGATCTGTCCAGTATCTCTCACCTCTTCAGTCAGCAGGAAGATGATCTCCAGGGTGAGATTCAGGATCTTCTCATTCACCTGACTCCTGTCCTTGTTCATCTTCAGTGAGTTATGGAGATGATCAGAGAACCGGCTCTGGTCTTTTTTGATGTGTTCGGCTGTGGGGGGACAACTGCAAAGAAAAACTTTATATTTATACAATATACTGTGACTGATCTTCAGAGTAATTGCTACAGAAACAAGGGAGTGAATGAGATATGTATATATGTAACCAACTGTAAGTTCGAAGGGCATGAAACATTCAATGACCACCAACTCCTCAAAATATCCCCCCTCTCCACTCACACACACCCCAATCCGGGGGAGAAAAAAAATCATGGTTTCCAAGAATCAGTTCTCTGGGACTTGGTGATTCAAAAGCAAAACTTTATTTAATACTTGACTCCATGGCCATGGAGGCAGTCGTGGTTCTTTGTTGTAGGAAACCAGGACCCCAAACTACTCCCATCTAAGGCTCTCAAAGAAGACTTCAGTGGGACTACGTAATGGCCTAGTGTCCTGCAAAAAGAATCACTTCTGCCTCTATATACAATATTCATCATAAAATATATATTTAGCCAATGAATGCACAAATAATTTATTCAGAGGAGCCATAAGGATTTCCAGCCACCTCTACACAACCTCAGTGCACTGAATGCATGAACTTGATGGAGATATCATCAGTCTGCACAGTCTCATAGGAAGCAATTTTCTCTATTTTCTTGTAATCATATGATTGGAGAATGGGTCTGTTTACACCTGAACATGATGGTACTGAGCATGAGGTAGTGCTTAACTGATTGTTCAGTATGAAATGAGCCTCTGTCCAGCATAACAGATGGACTGCAGGGAGTCACAATGCTCAATTCAAGTCCTGTCCTGTTTTCACACACTCTTCATGCTCCTCTCCAATCTATAAGTGATTCCTTCCATCACACTCCATCCACGGTCACTGCCTACTCACCTTCCATACCCCGGTTCTGATTTATGTCCCACCACTGGACTCACCCTCCATGCTCCATTTCAGATGTGGTAAATGTTCACTCACCCTTGGTGCCTCCACACATCCTCTATACCCTTTGTTCACTTTCCACCCATGCCATTGCACATGCGCATGCCTGATCCACCTCTTCTGGAAGGTGTCAAACCATGCGCAACCACATCAGAGCACTGAAACAGGACAAACATATACACACACATATATATATATATATATATATATATATATATATATATATATATATATATACACACACACAATTGGAACCAGAAGTTTACATACACTATATAAAAAGACACATGAGAGAGAGAGAATTTTTTAAGGCATTTTTATTACTTTCTGCAAAGTCAAAAGTTTACATATACTAGAATTACTATGCCTTTAAACAATTTGGGACAGCCCATATGATGATGTCATGTCTTTGGAAGCTTCTGATAGGTTTATTGGCAACATCTGAGTTAATTACACACCTGTGGATGTATTTTAATGCACACCAGAAACACACTGCTTCTGTGTGTAACATCATGGGAAAGTCTAAAGAAATCAGCCAAGATATCAGGAAGAGAATTGTGGACTTGCACAAGTCTGGATCATCCTTGGGTGTAATTTCCAGATACCTGCAGGTGCCTCGTTCATCTGTACAAACAATTATACGCAAGTACAAACAAGATGGGAATGTCCAGCTATCATATCGCTCAGGAAGGAGACGGGTTCTGTGTCTCAGAGATGAACATGCTTTGGTCCGACATGTGCATATCAACCCAAGAACAAAAGCAAAAGACCTTGTGAAGATGCTGTCGGAAGCTGGTAAGATTGCGTCATTATCCACAGTGAAACGAGTACTGTATCAACATGGGCTGAAAGGCCACTCTGCCAGGAAGAAGCCATTACTCCAAATGAAACATATAAAAGCCAGGTTAATGTTTGCAAATGCACACAGGAACAAAGACCTACATTTTTGGAGACGTCCTGAGGTCTGACGAAACTAAAATTTAACTGTTTGGCCATAATGACCATCGTTATGTTTGAAGGAAAAAGGGAGAAGCTTGGAAGCCTAAGAACACCATCATAACTGTGAAACACGGAGGTGGCAGCATCATGTTGTGGGGTTGTTTTGCTGCAGGAGGGACTGGTGCACTTCACAAAATAGATGGCATCATGAGACAAGAAGATTATGTGGCAATACTGAAGCAACATCTCAAGATATCAGCCAGGAAGTTAAAGGGGAACTTTCACCCCGCAATAACTTCATGTCCACTTACTGCTCACCTGGCGACTAGCTGCTTAGTAGCGCTAGTCGCCAGAAATCTTACCCGGTTCTTCAGATATCGGCGTTTTACAGGAGCAGGAAGCACGGACGTCTCTTCACAGTGACGTCCGTGCGCCTGCGCTGCACAAGGGACTGACAAGGGACTGACAGCGCAAGTGCACGGACGTCACTGTGAAGAGACGTCCGTGCTTCCTGCTCCTGTAAAACGCCGATATCTGAAGAACCGGGTAAGATTTCTGGCGACTAGCGCTACTAAGCAGCTAGTCGCCAGGTGAGCAGTAAGTGGACATGAAGTTATTGCGGGGTGAAAGTTCCCCTTTAAAGCTTGGGCGGAAATGGGTCTTCCAAATGGACAATGACCCGAAGCATACTGCCACACTGGTTACAAAGTGGCTTACGGATAACAAAGTAAATGTTTTGGAGTGGCCATCACAAAGCCCTGATCTCAATCCTATTGAAAATTTATGGGCAAAGCTGAAAAGGCAGGTGCGAGCAAGGCGACCTACAAACATGGCTCAGTTACACCAGTTCTGTCAGGAGGAATGGGCCAAAATTCCTACCAACTATTGTGGGAAGCTTGTGGAAGGATATCCAAAACATTTGACCCAAGTCATACAGTTTAAGGGCAATGCTACCAAATACTAATGAAATGAATGTAAACTTTTGACTTTGCAGAAAGTAATAAAAATGCCTTAAAAAATTCTCTCTCTTTCATTATGCTGGCATTTGGCAAATATAAATAATTTTGGTAATCCTAATTGACCTAAAACGGGTAAGGTTTATTCTGATTTCATGTCAGATAATGAGAAAAAAGTTGCATTTGTGTCTTTTTATATAGTGTATATAAACGTCTGGTTTCAACTCTGTGTGTATATATATATATATGTATGTGTATATATGTATATATATAGTGTATATATATATGAGAGTTGTGTAATACTGTGCTTCGCAGTGTGTTGGAGCTGAAAATTCAACAATCCAGTGATTAGAAACATTGCTTCCTTTTTGAATTCATCTGGATGTCAGGGGAAAACAGTACTACATGAAAGTACACTTTTAGTACCAGACACATTTCCAATGTATTGGGTTGCAATGCGGTGGATAACATACATAATGGCTACTTCTGTTTAGGATGTCTTCTGTAGTGTCTGTCTTCATAACACACCTCCTTTATAAAACGTTCTGTGTTTATATAGCCATCCATACAACTTGTTTACTGGTTTTATTAAAGGGGAACTTTCACCCACAAGCAGGTTAATCTAATTGGATGCCATTGTAGCTATTATAGGGGTCTTTGTAATTTTTTTTATACATTGTTATAGAATTAGCTTTTCCAAACTTTAACTTTTGAATATATGCACTTACAGTTCTGCAAAGTTATCCCAGTGCCGACGTCAGCTCCACTCGCCACCCTCCTGCCTCTCCCTAGCACCACCTTCTTGACTACCATTGCAGGTCTAGACACCGCTACTGAGGTAGCTTTCTGTGCTTTGCAATACTTTCACCTGGCTGGCAAATGTAGGCTTTTCTTAACCCTTCATTTACCACTGAGGTGATATGAAAGTATTGCAAAGCACAGGAACCTACCCAAGTAGCTGCGTCTAGAGCCGCAGTGGAAGACAAGAAGTTGGTGCTAGTGAGACGTAGGAGGGTGGTGGGTAGAGATGATGTCAGGACTGGGACAGCCTTGAAGAGCTGTGCATGTGTGTGTCACAGTTTGTTATGACTCTCAGACACAGAGTTAAGATAAAAACACAAGATTATTGAAAAGTTTAAGGGAAAACCCTCGCTGGTTAGCATACACATGTAACATATAGCTTCAATACATAGTCATAGTGAGTAGTGGTATACAGAATGTAAGACAGGATCTACCGGCCCTGCCAATACCGGGTAAGGCAACCTTAGACTGGCACTAGATGGAATAGGTTCTACCGGCCTTACCAATATACCGGGCAAGGCAGCCTGGAAGACTAGCAACCGAGGAGGAGGCGGCTCTACCGGCCCTTCCAATATACCGGGCAAGGCAGACTTGAGACTGGTACAACGAGGAAGGAGGCTCTACCGGCCCTGCCAATATACCGAGCAAGGCAGCCGTGAGACTGGTACAACGAGGAATGAGGCTCTACCGGCCTTGCCAATATACCGAGCAAGGCAGCCTTGAGACTGGTACAATGAGGACTGAGGCTCTACCGGCCTTGCCAATACCGGGTAAGGCAACCCTAGACTGGCACAAGATGGAATAGGTTATACCGGCCTTACCAACATACCGGGCAAGACAGCCTGGAGGCAGCAAGTACTGGAACGCAGGCAGGGATGGCCTCAGCGACTGGCATAAGGTGTAGCTAGCCAGTCGCCTATGATGGACCGACAGAGGCCAGCTGGGTTATTAAGATGTAGAGAACCCAACAAATTAATGGAGCGAACCAGTACCCACATACAGGGGTTACACAATCTCTACCGGTGCTGTAAGGAACACAGCAAGCAGCCGGTTAACATGGAGCGAACCAGTACCCGTGTACTGGAGATACACAATCTCTACCGGTGCTGTAAGGAACGCAGCAAGCAGCCGGTTAACATGGAGCAAACCAATACCCACGTAGTAGAGTTACAAAATCTCTACCGGTGCTGTAAGGAACGCAGCAAGCAGCCGGTTAACATGGAGCAAACCAATACCCGCGTACTGGAGTACACAATCTCTACCGGTGCTGTAAGGAACACAGCAAGCAGCCGGTTAACATGGAGTGAACCAGTACCCGTGTACTGGAGATACACAATCTCTACCGGTGCTGTAAGGAACGCAGCAAGCAGCCGGTTAACATGGAGCAAACCAATACCCACGTAGTAGAGTTACACAATCTCTACCGGCGCTGTAAGGAACGCAGCAAGCAGCCGGTTAACATGGAGCGAACCAATACCCACGTACTGGAGTACACAGTCTCTACTGGTGCTGTAAGGAACGCAGCAAGCAGCCGGTTAACATGGAGCGAACCAGTACCCGTGTACTGGAGATACACAATCTCTACCGGTGCTGTAAGGAACACAGCAAGCAGCCGGTTAACATGGAGCAAACCAATACCCACGTAGTAGAGTTACACAATCTCTACCGGTGCTGTAAGGAACACAGCAAGCAGCCGGTTAACATGGAGCGAACCAGTACCCGTGTACTGGATATACACAATCTCTACCGGTGCTGTAAGGAACGCAGCAAGCAGCCGGTTAACATGGAGCAAACCAATACCCACGTAGTAGAGTTACACAATCTCTACCGGTGCTGTAAGGAACGCAGCAAGCAGCCGGTTACCATGGAGCGAACCAATACCCGCGTACTGGAGTACACAGTCTCTACTGGTGCTGTAAGGAACGCAGCAAGCAGCCGGTTAACATGGAGCAAACCAGTACCCGCGTACTGGAGATACACAATCTCTACCGGCGCTGTAAGGAACGCAAGCAGCCGGTTAACAAGGAGCGAACCAGTAACCGCGTACTGGAATTACACAATCTCTACCAGTGCTGTAAGGAACGCAGCAAGCAACCGGTTAACATGGAGCAAACCAGTACCCGCGTACTGGAGATACACAATCTCTACCGGTGCTGTAAGGAAAGCAGCAAGCAGCCGGTTAACATGGAGCGAACCAATACCCACGTACTAGAGTTACACAATCTCTATCGGTGCTGTAAGGAACTCAGCAAGCAGCCGGTTAACATGGAGCGAACCAGTACCCGCGTACTGGAATACACAAACAAGTGGATGAAAATGTCACCAAAGGCGACTGGAGGAAGGAGACACTCTGCAAGTATCCAGGAGCAGGAACACAGCTGGTACTGGACAGGAAGCAGGACCGGAGCAGGAACAGGAACCCCAACCGGATCAGGAACGGAAGCTGGAACCGAGGACGCTGTCAGACAGGAACTCAGGCAATCACTGGAGAGCAAAGATAGTAGACGGCCCAGGAAGCTCAGGAACACAATGCAGGTGCAGGTGACATAGAAACACCACGAAAGGGCAACCAAGGGGTGCCCAAGCCCAGTCTAAATAGGCAATACTGGACAGGTTGAAAGCAGACAGCCAGTGGAGAGCCATTCAGGTAACTGACAGGAAAGGCAGCAAATCACGGGCATGGTGATAGCGTGCCATACAGCTGTGTGCCGAGCACATCTTCAATACATACAAAAACCCATATAAATTGCTACAATAGGCATCCAATTATACTAAGTTGCTTGGGGTGAAAGTTCCCTTTAAAGCACACGGGCAAAGCCGTACCAATATTGCTATTATATATACACAGCACTGTGGAAAAAAATGCTGTTAACTTAGAATGCCTTCAAAAATAAACATGTTAATAGTTTATTGTTTATCAGTTAACAAAATACATAATGAGTGAACAGAAGAAAAATCTAAAATCAAAAATCAATATTTGGTGTGACCACCCTTTGCCTTCAAAACAGCATCAATTCTTCTAGGTACACTTGTACACAGTTTGTTGAGGAACTCGGCAGGCGGGTTGTTCCAAACATCTTGGAGAACTAACCACAGTTCTTCTGTGGATTTAGGCAGCCTTAGTTGCGCCTCTCTCTACATGTAATCCCAGACAGACTCCATGATGTTGAGATCATGGCTCTGTGGGGGACATAACATCACTTCCCGGACTCCTTGTTCTTCTTTATTCTGAAGATAGCTCTTAATGACTTTGGCTGTATGTTTGGGGTAGTTGCCATGCTGCTGAATACATTTGGGGTCAGCCTCCCTGATGGAACTGCATGATGGATAAGTATCAACCTGTACTTCTCAGTGAACAAACTGCTTTCTGCTAAAGTCAAAATATTGCAAATTTTGACTTATTAGTCCATTGCATGCCCTTTTCATAGATATCAGCACTCTAGCGGACAGAAGAAAATCCTGGTCACGGGACAGGCCGTCAGCTCTTCAGCGGAGCCATAATAGCACTATATAGAAAGAAATACTTCATTGGAACGGTCTACAAAGGTGCCTACAGGAACACTTCGTAGACCATTCCAATTAAGTATTTATTTCTAGAGAAAGCTATTTCGAATGTGCTGAAGAGCTGCCGGCCTGTCCCGATGACTAATCTTTTTGGCCCAATGCATAACTCCCAACATTTCAACTGGCCAAAGAGGGACACTTGTGTTTTAGGGGGTGTCTCTGGGGGATTGTGGTGGGTGGGGCATTACCAAGAATTTTTAGATAATTTCATGACCTACTGACACATCTTTGTGTAACTGAATAAATAACAGAGCAAAATCAAAGTATTTTATTTACACAGACTAATGTATAAACACATATACTGAAGTTTAAATAAACATTAATGTGAGTTTTATTGCCATGGAGCAATGTGATCCACTTATATACACACCACACAGTCTGATTTCCTAAAGAAAGGGACACCAGGGTGGGAAAGAGGGACAGAGGGATTTGGGTCCTAAAGAGGAGCACTTGGGAGGCATGCTCATGTGTGGTGTCATTGCCAGGGGAACCCCCTCTCACCCACTGCCCCCCCCACCCACCCTTGTAAGGGGGACATCACCTCTCACATTAGGAACACACACTCTCCCATTTACACTTTCTTTCCTAACAGCAACAGGACCCTCCTCTCACTCACTAGGGGACTGTGGTGTCCATTTCCAGTGAACCCCTCTCACTCACTAGAGGACTCTGGTGCCCATTTCCAGGGAACCCCTCTCACTCACTAGGGGACTCTGGTGCCCATTTCCAGGGAACCCCTCTCACTCACTAGGGAACTCTGGTGCCCATTTCCAGGGAACCCCTCTCACTCACTAGGGCACCGTGGTGCCCATTTCCAGGGAACCCCTCTCACTCACTAAAGGACTCTGGTGCCTATTTCCAGGGAACCCCTCTCACTCACTAGGGGACTCTGGTGCCCATTTCCAGGGAACCCCTCTCACTCACTAGAGGACTCTGAAGCCCATTTCCAGGGAACCCCTCTCACTCACTAGGGGACTCTGGTGCCCATTTCCAGGGAACCCCTCTCACTCACTAGGGGACTCTGGTGCCCATTTCCAGGGAACCCCTCTCACTCACTAGGGGACTGTGGTGTCCATTTCCAGGGAACCCCTCTCACTCACTAGGGGACTCTGGTGCCCATTTCCAGGGAACCCCTCTCACTCACTAGGGGACTGTGGTGTCCATTTCCAGGGAACCCCTCTCACTCACTAGGGGACTCTGGTGCCCATTTCCAGGGAACCCCCTCTCACTCACTAGAGGACTCTGGTGCCCATTTCCAGGGAACCCCTCTCACTCACTAGAGGACTCTGATGCCCATTTCCAGGGAACCCCTCTCACTCACTAGAGGACTCTGGTGCCCATTTCCAGGGAACCCCTCTCACTCACTAGGGGACTGTGGTGCCCATTTCCAGGGAACCCCTCTCACTCACTAGAGGACTCTGGTGCCCATTTCCAGGGAACCCCTCTCACTCACTAGGGAACTCTGGTGCCCATTTCCAGGGAACCCCTCTCACTCACTAGGGGAGTCTGGTGCCCATTTCCAGGGAACCCTTCTCACTCACTAGGGGAGTCTGGTGCCCATTTCCAGGGAACCCCTCTCACTCACTAGGGGACTCTGGTGTCCATTTCCAGGGAACCTCTCTCACTCACTAGGGGACTCTGGTGCCCATTTCCAGGGAACCTCTCTCACTCACTAGGGGACTCTGGTGCCCATTTCCAGGGAACCCCTCTCACTCACTAGGGGACTCTGGTGTCCATTTCCAGGGAACCTCTCTCACTCACTAGGGGACTCTGGTACCCATTTCCAGGGAACCCCTCTCACTCACTAGGGGACTCTGGTGCCCATTTCCAGGGAACCCCTCTCACTCACTAGGGAACTCTGGTGCCCATTTCCAGGGAACCCCTCTCACTCACTAGGGGACTCTGGTGCCCATTTCCAGGGAACCCCTCTCACTCACTAGGGGACTCTGGTGCCCATTTCCAGGGAACCCCTCTCACTCACTAGGGAACTCTGGTGCCCATTTCCAGGGAACCCCTCTCACTCACTAGGGGACTCTGGTGCCCATTTCCAGGGAACCCCTCTCACTCACTAGAGGACTATGGTGCCCATTTCCAGGGAACCCCTCTCACTCACTAGGGGACTCTGGTGCCCATTTCCAGGGAACCCCTCTCACTCACTAGGGGACTCTGGTGCCCATTTCCATGGAACCCCTCTCACTCACTAGGGGACTGTGGTGCCCATTTCCAGGGAACACCTCTCACTCACTAGGGGACTCTGGTGCCCATTTCCAGGGAACCCCTCTCACTCACTAGGGGACTCTGGTGCCCATTTCCAGGGAACCCCTCTCACTCACTAGGGGACACACTCTCCATCCCTCAGCGGACCCTTCTTTCTCTCACTGCCGAGGGGCCCCTCTCATACACTACAGAGGACAATATGGATCTTCTACGGCTGATATATAACAACTTCTGTCGGTGTCAGTGTACAGCTGGAGAACCACATGTCCCCTCCTCTAGGAATAAACAACCGGGAGGTGTATAGTTGGTGTCAGTATATCTGGATATACACCGCTGTTTGTATCTAATAACACTGCCCACTCAACCTATAACATGGCCACGTACCTCCCACACAGCGACATTTCTCACACAGTTTATCTGGGGGCAAAGTTCCTGACACAGTGAGTGGACGAGGCTTCTATTCAAATGAGTGCAGTAACCCGGATGTTTGTGAAACAGTACAGCATGTACGATAGAAAGAGGGGAGTGACATCGTATAGTGTTATGGGTCCTGAAATTGACGCCATCACTATGCGCGTCCTATCGACACAGAGCTCTAAGATGTTGGGATTCTCGCTGGATGAGGGAGCGTATATTTTAGGTGTTCCGCTGCAGGGGTTTTTAAGGGTCTATATGGCTGAAGTGTGCCTCTTTAGGAGAAACAGTCACCCTGTAAACCCCTCTTTTTTGGAGACATGTAGTGTGTGTATAAGTGTAGTACGTTGCTATGCCACCCTGATATTCTTATTTTTAGGAGAACAAATAGTGTCTGTGTGTATAAGTGTATTACATTGCCATACCTCCCAAGTGTGCCTCTTTACAGTCCCCCTGTAAGACCCAAATCCCCCTTTTTTTTTTTTTTTAAAGAGAACATGTAGTGAGCGTGTGTAAGTATAGTACAATGGTATACCTTCCTTCTTTTTCATGCCGCCCTGATGTCCCTCTTTAGGAGATCATGTGGTGTGTGTATATATAATATAACACCTCCCAAGTGTCCCTCTTGTTATGAGCTCAGACTATGTGGTGTATACGAAGGTATTATATTGTTCTGCAGCAATACATACCTCCCAAGTGTCCCTCTTTTAGACCCAAATCTCTTTGTCCCTCTTTCCCACCCTAATGTCCCTCTTTTTAGGAGATTAGATTGTGTGGTGTGTATAAAAGTGTATCACATCGCTCCACAGCAATAAAACTTACATTATTGTTTATTTAAACGTCAGTATATGTGTTTATAAATTAGTCTGTTTAAATAAGATACTTTGGTCTTGTTCTAAGTCATTTATTAGGTTACACAAGGAGGTGTCAATAGGACATGAAACAGCCTAAAAATTCTGGTTAATGCCTCGTCCACCGGCCACACCCCCAGCAACACCCCCTAAAACACAATTGTCCCTCTTTGGCAATTTGAAATGTTGGGAGGTATGGCAATACAACTCATATTAATGCTTGTTTAAATGTCACTATACATGTATGTATATTGGTCTGTATGAATAAAATATTTTTGTCTTTCTCTAAATCACTTATTCACATATAAAAACAGATGTCTATAGGTCATAAAATAACCTAAATGTCCTTGGTGCCACACCCCAGCGACACCACCTTAAACTTAAGCATCTGTCTTTGTCCAGTTGAAATGTTGGGAGGTATGCATTGCCCCACAGCAATAAAATTCACATTCTTGTTTGTCTAAACTTCAGTACATATGTATTTATAAATTAGTCTGAGTAGATAAAATACTTTGGTCTTGCACTTAATCATTTTATTGATTTACATAAAGAGGTGTCAATAAGTAATGAAATAACCTAAAGTTCTCAGTAATCCTATCCCATCAACACCACTAAAAAGAAAAGTGTCCCTCTTTGGTCATTTGAAATGTTGGGAGGTATACTCATGCACAGTCCAATTTTCAGCATTTCCCCTCTACAAAGGTGCTGATGTAGCTGCGCAGTTAATGGGAAGTAGGGCAGAAGCCTGGGAAGTGGGACATTATGTTAATGTGGCAGGACAGTGGGATTGGGCCCCAAAATTGGGTCTGTCCCGCTTAAATCGGGACAGTTGGCTGCTATGGCATTTAGACTGGGAGAAGATCTGGGGCTTAATTCAATTTCATCCGTAATGCTGCCGGTAGTAGTTTTAAGTCACAGTTAGGTATTCTATTACCTGTACTGTGAGCAACTACCGAATGGTAAAAGTGCACAATGGGTGCTAAATTAACCTCCATAGAAATCAATGAGAAAGCAGATGAGTTTGCTATTCAATCACATGCAGTGGCTAGTAGCACGAATTAAGGAGTCTGTTTTTCTCGTAAAATTTGCACCTAGAAAACTAGCCTTTGAGTCCCTAATGCATGTATGTAAACACTGATGTATAATTGAAATGTGTTAAAAAAAAAACAAAAAACATGCGCATCTAGAGATTCCTACACTAGTGACCCGTGGATGCAGTCATATGGGGCAATAAGCCCAGTATCAATACACCCAAGGTAGCCAAAACATGAGTGAAATGAACATAAACTTTAACCATTTGAGTGCCAATGGGGTCTGCAAAGCATTTCAGAGCATTCCACAACCCTCTGGCACTCAAAGGATTAATCTCCCTGAAGCTAACACCAACCCATTAACACTGAACACCTGTAAGTCTGAGTCTGAGAAGCATTATCGACATCCCCATAGCAGAGCTTATAATTATAACTCCTTTGCTACTAGCCAGACCTGAAAAGTTACTCGCCACTGCAATCCATAACATAACCACCAGGGCTGAATTTCTACTCGCCAGGGCTGAATTTTCACTCGCCATTGGCTAGTGGTGAGTGGAAATTTTGAGCCCTGCCCATAGTCTATATACTGGCATTGACACCTGATGAATAATATGTTTTCTTACCAGGAGACTTAGACAGGATTTGTATCTAAACATAGCGTCTATTTTAGGATAAAGTTTGGATGTAATTTATCAATATGAAGAACAAAAGTTAGGTTGGAGTCAAGCCGCATACCAGAATATTTGTAGAAGTCGATTGGGGCCAAGATACAATATTTTTTTTTCATGGTTAAATGGATATTGCTGATTTTAACCCTCTGAGTGTCAGAGTGGTATCCAAATCATTGCAACATAAGGCGATGGATACCACTCTGGCAAAGGGTTAAGTAGTTTGTGTTTTGTACCAAATACCATTGTGACAGTTTTGTCAGTATTTAAAGGGATAGTAATGTTTCATAATAAAAGCAGCTCTAATTAATCATCATAGTATTTGGACTTTGGAGAGTGTTATTTCAATTCTGTCAGAGTTGTAGTTCCAGAGTAATTCAATGACAAAGTGTCCCCCTCCCGCCCCTTTTACTGATGTAACACTGTTCATCCAGAGCAGAAGGGAGGTGCCCAGGTAGACTGCAGAGAGGAACAATCTTCAATTAAGATAAGGGAAAAACCTGAAAAGCTTGTCAAGGGGGGCAGGGCCTTCATTGTTCTCATAGGAAGAAGATTGTCCCCTGCTGTTATCTGTCTGGTCTATGGACTGCATTCCACATCTGAGAAGAGATGGCTTACACTAGGTAAAAGGGGCGGGAGGGGAAACTTTGCTTGTGAGTATCTCTCAAACCATAAAGGTTTGAGAGATAAGACTTATATCATTCTTCATGTTTTTTTAATGCCTACAAAATAAAATAAAGTTAAAACGAAGTATTACTATCCCTTTAAGAACAGTTTGTTTGTAGCTATCCATCTTTCAGCTTCAGAGAAATCATCTTGTCAAGTGGCTTCAGACTGTGATACCTTTGGATGTTTCGTGTAGATTATAGTATCATCTATACACATAAGGGGTTTAATGGCTGCACTGCATCATTGCATATTGTTGAATGTCTTTTTCTGTAGACCTTAGAAATGGAGAATGATTAGAGATTTTAATGTATGTTTTTATTATGTCTTGTGTGTAGTTTGCCAAACAGGGGACCCAATGATGCAGTGCATGATTAACTGTGAATGTATATATATTAGCCCGGTACTGGGAAAGAAGAAACAGTCTTCAGGCATTCTACTGTTTTTGATACTGTATTGGAATGACTTGGCGTATGGTGTGTGATGTCGTGCTCTGATGACGTCTGAGGATGGGGCGGAAGTGATGCTTTGGTGCAGGGCCTCTCACTCCGGTGCCACCAGGGGAGATGGCGTGGGTATTTAGTGGTGGTTCTCACCATAAGCACTTGTTTATAGAAGGTCAAGCTGAAGAAAGGGAACTGATGCCCCCAAAACGTTTGTAGGCCTGGAAGCCTTCCCGCCTAAGTTAAACCATGTTTGCTCGATAAAACACACTGGAGTAAACCAAGAACTGGGGAGTGCCATTCTCCTTATTTTCACTGATCATCTGTATACATGTGCACAGAAGATGGTTTGCAAGCCGTGGCCATCCTAAAAATATTTGTAGGAGTCGATTGGGGCCAAGCTGCAATAAGATTTTACAATGGTTAAATGGCTGTTGCGGAGTTTAACTCTCTGTGTGTTAGATAGCTCTCTGGCACTCAAAGGGATAAGTAGTTTGTGCTTTGTACCAAACACCAGTGTGACCATTTTGTCAGTATTTTAGAACAGTTTGTTTTTAACTGTCCATCTTTCAGCATCAGAGAAATCATCCTGTAGTCTAGATTATAGTATCATCTGTATACATTTGCATAGAAGATGCTTTTCAATCCGTGGCCAGATCATTTATAAATAGGGAAAATAGAAGAGGGCCAAGAATGGGATCCCCACTTGTTATTTTAAACAGAAAGGAAATATTGTCAGCGATGGACACATACTGAGTTCTGTCTGATAAATAAAATCAGAACTAGATTAGAGAATGACTACTCAGTCCTTTGCTTTTGAATGTAAGCTATGTATAGTGTACTGCGTATGTTACAATGGACAGAAGAAAGTAATTTTAAAGGTGTAGATGCCTTCTCTTGCTGTTTGAGGACCAGGGTTGGATTCTGTGTCATGTGCCAAGGCAAATAACAAAAGACATACACATGCTGAGAGTTGTTTGCTGTGAGCATATAGTGAAAGCGTGTGGGTTTCTTTGATTATTGTGCCTGTGTGAGCTTGTTTTTAGCTCTCTCCACCAGCACGCAGAGGGTAGTGCACATGTAAACAGAAATTCATGGTGGATTATTATGTTATGGTGCAAGTGAAGAGCATGATTGTGGGGATAAAGGGAAAACTGAATTAAACATGGAAGGGTTAAAACACATAAGATTAATATGTTCATTTTGGTATGCTTCTCGCAAGGATTTTGTTTAGAATGACAAATACACCTGTTTGTAATACTTCTATTATGTCTTCCCTCCTATTTTTAATCCCTTCCTACTTGTTTCTTGCCTGTTAGCTTTAGGTGGTTGTGTTGCAACTGCTCAATATCAGTATTTTCCTGCCCCCCTTTCTGTAATCAGACCCCCCTGAAGTCCAGGACCCCCTATCTGGAGACAGCGGGTGGCATGCAGCGGGACAGCATGGTAGGCCCTGACAGGGCAACACAGATAAGCAGAGGAGTTCCAGGAGTGGAAGAAGCAGGTGGCACATGCAAGAATACCGCCCACTGCCCCTACTTCATGGCTGCCTCCCGAGGGGGGATTCTGGTTAGTAAGGTGGGCTTTAAGATTTTTTTAATAATACAGCATAGAGGAAGTGGGCAGGGAGCGCATGAATGCTACCTGCTGCCTTCAGATGGGGGGGGGGGGTCCTGGACTTCAAGGGGGGGGGGTCTGATTACAGAAAGGAGGTCCAGCAATTACTGATATTGAAGTGGGGGGAAACTGGGAAGGGGAAGGTGATAGAGGCGGGTATTTTAATTTTTTTTTCTGTTTTTTTGTGGTGTTTGGGTTAGTGTGACCAGACGTCCCCGGTTTCCAGGGACAGTCCCCTGATTGAGGGCACTGTCCCCAGATAGAATGTGTCCCCGGAATCAGCTGGGAACCTGCCATGTTTCACCAGGAACCATAAATCCTATTAATGCCTCCTGAACCTGTACTGACATCGTGGGAGGCTTAATGAGGACCCCTGGTTCTGTATTAGCATAAGCCTGATGCATCGGAAGAAGGTGTGACCTGTCACCTCCTGAGTGATCACTGAGCAAGCCAATGATTGCGACTTTCTCTCCAGCAGCTTCAGAGGAGAGGACTGGAGGAAGAGTGACGACAGCTTGATCACTGACATTGCTGCGTGTGTTGCGTTGTAGGGCAGGAGAAGCAGTAGAGGCAAAGCGGAGCAGAGAACCTGCGCACCCCTCTCCTGTCCAGCCAGTGGGGACAAGAGAAGTGAAAAAGAGGCATGGGGGCAAGTGGGGTAAAGAAGAGGTCATGGGGACAAGAGAAGTGAAAAGAGGCATGGGGCAAAAGGAGTGAAAAATATGGCACGAGGGACAAGAGAAGTGAAAAAGAGGGCATGGGGGAGACAAGAGAAGTGGAAAGAGGCATGGGGGGGACAAGAGAAGTGAAAAGAGACATGGGGGGGACAAGAGAAGTGAAAAGAGACATGGGGGGGACAAGAGGAGTGAAAAGAGGCATGGGGGGACAAGAGAAGTGTAAAGAGGCATGGGGGGAAAGAGGAGTGAAAAGAGGCATGGGGGGGACAAGAGAAGTGGAAAGAGGCATGGGGGGGACAAGAGAAGTGAAAAGAGACATGGGGGGGACAAGAGGAGTGAAAAGAGGCATGGGGGGGACAAGAGAAGTGTAAAGAGGCATGGGGGGAAAGAGGAGTGAAAAGAGGCATGGGGGGGACAAGAGAAGTGTAAAGAGGCATGGGGGGGACAAGAGAAGTGAAAAGAGACATGGGGGGGACAAGAGGAGTGAAAAGAGACATGGGGGGACAAGAGAAGTGTAAAGAGGCATGGGGGGGACAAGAGAAGTGTAAAGAGGCATGGGGGGAAAGAGGAGTGAAAAGAGGCATGGGGGGGACAAGAGGAGTGAAAAGAGGCATGGGGGGGACAAGAGAAGTGAAAAGAGACATGGGGGGACAAGAGGAGTGAAAAGAGGCATGGGGGGGACAAGAGAAGTGAAAAGAGACATGGGGGGGACAAGAGAAGTGAAAAGAGACATGGGGGGGACAAGAGAAGTGAAAAGAGACATGGGGGGACAAGAGGAGTGAAAAGAGGCATGGGGGGGACAAGAGAAGTGAAAAGAGACATGGGGGGACAAGAGGAGTGAAAAGAGGCATGGGGGGGAAAGAGGAGTGAAAAGAGACATGGGGGGGACAAGAGAAGTGAAAAGAGGCATGGGGGGGACAAGAGAAGTGAAAAGAGACATGGGGGGGGAAAGAGGAGTGAAAAGAGACATGGGGGGGGCAAGAGGAGTGAAAAGAGGCATGGGGGGGACAAGAGAAGTGAAAAGAGACATGGGGGGACAAGAGAAGTGAAAAGAGACATGGGGGGGACAAGAGGAGTGAAAAGAGACATGGGGGGGGCAAGAGGAGTGAAAAGAGGCATGGGGGGGGAAAGAGGAGTGAAAAGAGACATGGGGGGACAAGAGAAGTGAAAAGAGGCATGGGGGGGACAAGAGAAGTGAAAAGAGGCATGGGGGGGCAAGAGAAGTGAAAAGAGGCATGGGGGGGCAAGAGGAGTGAAAAGAGACATGGGGGGGACAAGAGAAGTGAAAAGAGGCATGGGGGGACAAGAGAAGTGAAAAGAGACATGGGGGGACAAGAGAAGTGAAAAGAGACATGGGGAGGACAAGAGGAGTGAAAAGAGGCATGGGGGGGACAAGAGAAGTGGAAAGAGGCATGGGGGGGACAAGAGAAGTGAAAAGAGACATGGGGGGACAAGAGAAGTGAAAAGAGACATGGGGGGGACAAGAGGAGTGAAAAGAGGCATGGGGGGGACAAGAGAAGTGTAAAGAGGCATGGGGGGAAAGAGGAGTGAAAAGAGGCATGGGAGGACAAGAGAAGTGAAAAGAGACATGGGGGGGACAAGAGAAGTGAAAAGAGGCATGGGGGGACAAGAGGAGTGAAAAGAGACATGGGGGGGACAAGAGAAGTGTAAAGAGGCATGGGGGGGACAAGAGAAGTGAAAAGAGACATGGGGGGGACAAGAGAAGTGAAAAGAGACATGGGGGGACAAGAGGAGTGAAAAGAGGCATGGGGGGGACAAGAGAAGTGAAAAGAGACATGGGGGGGACAAGAGGAGTGAAAAGAGGCATGGGGGGACAAGAGGAGTGAAAAGAGGCATGGGGGGGGAAAGAGGAGTGAAAAGAGACATGGGGGGACAAGAGAAGTGAAAAGAGGCATGGGGGGGACAAGAGAAGTGAAAAGAGGCATGGGGGGCAAGAGAAGTGAAAAGAGGCATGGGGGGGCAAGAGGAGTGAAAAGAGACATGGGGGGACAAGAGAAGTGAAAAGAGGCATGGGGGGGACAAGAGGAGTGAAAAGAGGAATGGGGGGACAAGAGGAGTGAAAAGAGGCATGGGGAGGACAAGAGGAGTGAAAAGAGGCATGGGGGGGACAAGAGGAGTGAAAAGAGGAATGGGGGGACAAGAGGAGTGAAAAGAGGCATGGGGGGACAAGAGAAGTGAAAAGAGGCATGGGGGGGACAAGAGAAGTGAAAAGAGGCATGGGGGGACAAGAGAAGTGAAAAGAGGCATGGGGGGGGACAAGAGAAGTGAAAAGAGGCATGGGGGGGACAAGAGGAGTGAAAAGAGGAATGGGGGGACAAGAGGAGTGAAAAGAGGCATGGGGGGACAAGAGGAGTGAAAAGAGGCATGGGGGGACAAGAGAAGTGAAAAGAGGCATGGGGGGGGACAAGAGAAGTGAAAAGAGGCATGGGGGGATAAGAGAAGTGAAAAGAGGAATGGGGGGACAAGAGGAGTGAAAAGAGACATGGGAGGACAAGAGGAGTGAAAAGAGGCATGGGGGGGACAAGAGGAGTGAAAAGAGACATGGGGGGACAAGAGGAGTGAAAAGAGACATGGGGGGGACAAGAGGAGTGAAAAGAGACATGGGAGGACAAGAGAAGTGAAAAGAGGAATGGGGGGACAAGAGAAGTGAAAAGAGGCATGGGGGGGACAAGAGAAGTGAAAAGAGGAATGGGGGGACAAGAGGAGTGAAAAGAGGCATGGGGGGGACAAGAGAAGTGAAAAGAGACATGGGGGGACAAGAGGAGTGAAAAGAGACATGGGGGGACAAGAGGAGTGAAAAGAGGCATGGGGGGGACAAGAGAAGTGAAAAGAGACATGGGGGGGACAAGAGGAGTGAAAAGAGACATGGGGGGGACAAGTGAAGTGAAAAGAGGAATGGGGGGGACAAGAGAAGTGGAAAGAGACATGGGGGGGACAAGAGGAGTGAAAAGAGACATGGGGGGGACAAGAGAAGTGAAAAGAGGAATGGGGGGACAAGAGGAGTGAAAAGAGACATGGGGGGACAAGAGAAGTGAAAAGAGACATGGGGGGGGACAAGAGAAGTGAAAAGAGACATGGGGGGGGCAAGAGGAGTGTAAAGAGGCATGGGGGGACAAGAGGAGTGAAAAGAGACATGGGGGGACAAGAGGAGTGAAAAGAGACATGGGGGGGACAAGAGGAGTGAAAAGAGACATGGGGGGGACAAGAGGAGTGAAAAGAGGAATGGGGGGGACAAGAGGAGTGAAAAGAGGCATGGGGGGGACAAGAGGAGTGAAAAGAGATATGGGGGGGGAAAGAGGACTGAAAAGAGACATGGGGGGGACAAGAGAAGTGAAAAGAGGAATGGGGGGACAAGAGAAGTGAAAAGAGACATGGGGGGGACAAGAGGAGTGTAAAGAGGCATGGGGGGGACAAGAGGAGTGAAAAGAGACATGGGGGGGACAAGAGGAGTGTAAAGAGGCATGGGGGGACAAGAGGAGTGAAAAGAGACATGGGGGGGACAAGAGGAGTGTAAAGAGGCATGGGGGGACAAGAGGAGTGTAAAGAGGCATGGGGGGGACAAGAGAAGTGAAAAGAGACATGGGGGGGACAAGAGGAGTGAAAAGAGGCATGGGGGGACAAGAGGACTGAAAAGAGGCATGGGGGGACAAGAGGAGTGAAAAGAGACATGGGGGGGACAAGAGGAGTGTAAAGAGGCATGGGGGACAAGAGAAGTGAAAAGAGACATGGGGGGGGACAAGAGGAGTGTAAAGAGGCATGGGGGGGACAAGAGGAGTGAAAAGAGACATGGGGGGACAAGAGGAGTGAAAAGAGGCATGGGGGGGACAAGAGGAGTGAAAAGAGACATGGGGGGGGAAAGAGGACTGAAAAGAGACATGGGGCGGACAAGAGAAGTGAAAAGAGGCATGGGGGGGACAAGAGGAGTGAAAAGAGACATGGGGGGGACAAGAGAAGTGAAAAGAGGCATGGGGGGGACAAGAGAAGTGAAAAGAGGCATGGGGGGGACAAGAGAAGTGAAAAGAGGCATGGGGGACAAGAGAAGTGAAAAGAGGCATGGGGGGGGACAAGAGGAGTGAAAAGAGGCATGGGGGGACAAGAGGAGTGAAAAGAGGCATGGGGGGGACAAGAGAAGTGTAAAGAGGCATGGGGGGACAAGAGAAGTGAAAAGAGACATGGGGGGACAAGAGGAGTGAAAAGAGGCATGGGGGGACAAGAGGAGTGAAAAGAGACATGGGGGGGGGAAAGAGGACTGAAAAGAGACATGGGGGGGACAAGAGAAGTGAAAAGAGGAATAGGGGGACAAGAGGAGTGAAAAGAGGCATGGGGGGGACAAGAGAAGTGAAAAGAGACATGGGGGGACAAGAGGAGTGAAAAGAGGCATGGGGGGGACAAGAGGAGTGAAAAGAGACATGGGGGGACAAGAGGAGTGAAAAGAGACATGGGGGGACAAGAGGAGTGAAAAGAGACATGGGGGGGACAAGAGGAGTGAAAAGAGGCATGGGGGGGACAAGAGGAGTGAAAAGAGACATGGGGGGACAAGAGAAGTGAAAAGAGACATGGGGGGGACAAGAGAAGTGAAAAGAGACATGGGGGGGACAAGAGGAGTGTAAAGAGGCATGGGGGGGACAAGAGGAGTGAAAAGAGACATGGGGGGACAAGAGGAGTGAAAAGAGACATGGGGGGGACAAGAGGAGTGAAAAGAGACATGGGGGGGACAAGAGGAGTGAAAAGAGGAATGGGGGGGACAAGAGGAGTGAAAAGAGGCATGGGGGGGAAGAGGAGTGAAAAGAGACATGGGGGGGGAAGAGGACTGAAAAGAGACATGGGGGGGACAAGAGAAGTGAAAAGAGGAATGGGGGGACAAGAGAAGTGAAAAGAGACATGGGGGGGACAAGAGGAGTGTAAAGAGGCATGGGGGGGACAAGAGGAGTGAAAAGAGACATGGGGGGGACAAGAGGAGTGTAAAGAGGCATGGGGGGACAAGAGGAGTGAAAAGAGACATGGGGGGGACAAGAGGAGTGTAAAGAGGCATGGGGGGACAAGAGGAGTGTAAAGAGGCATGGGGGGACAAGAGAAGTGAAAAGAGACATGGGGGGGACAAGAGGAGTGAAAAGAGGCATGGGGGGACAAGAGGAGTGAAAAGAGGCATGGGGGGACAAGAGGAGTGTAAAGAGGCATGGGGGGGACAAGAGGAGTGAAAAGAGACATGGGGGGACAAGAGGAGTGAAAAGAGGCATGGGGGGGACAAGAGGAGTGAAAAGAGACATGGGGGGGGAAAGAGGACTGAAAAGAGACATGGGGCGGACAAGAGAAGTGAAAAGAGGCATGGGGGGACAAGAGGAGTGAAAAGAGACATGGGGGGGACAAGAGAAGTGAAAAGAGACATGGGGGGGACAAGAGAAGTGAAAAGAGGCATGGGGGGGACAAGAGAAGTGAAAAGAGGCATGGGGGACAAGAGAAGTGAAAAGAGGCATGGGGGACAAGAGAAGTGAAAAGAGGCATGGGGGGGACAAGAGGAGTGAAAAGAGGCATGGGGGGACAAGAGGAGTGAAAAGAGGCATGGGGGGGACAAGAGGAGTGAAAAGAGACATGGGGGGGGGAAAGAGGACTGAAAAGAGACATGGGGGGGACAAGAGAAGTGAAAAGAGGCATGGGGGGGACAAGAGAAGTGAAAAGAGACATGGGGGGACAAGAGGAGTGAAAAGAGGCATGGGGGGGACAAGAGGAGTGAAAAGAGACATGGGGGGACAAGAGGAGTGAAAAGAGACATGGGGGGGACAAGAGGAGTGAAAAGAGGCATGGGGGGGACAAGAGGAGTGAAAAGAGACATGGGGGGGAAAGAGGACTGAAAAGAGACATGGGGAGGACAAGAGAAGTGAAAAGAGGAATGGGGGGACAAGAGGAGTGAAAAGAGGCATGGGGGGACAAGAGGAGTGAAAAGAGGCATGGGGGGACAAGAGGAGTGAAAAGAGGCATGGGGGGGACAAGAGGAGTGAAAAGAGACATGGGGGGGAAAGAGGACTGAAAAGAGACATGGGGGGACAAGAGAAGTGAAAAGAGGAATGGGGGGACAAGAGGAGTGAAAAGAGGCATGGGGGGGACAAGAGAAGTGAAAAGAGACATGGGGGGACAAGAGGAGTGAAAAGAGACATGGGGGGGACAAGAGAAGTGAAAAGAGGAATGGGGGGGACAAGAGGACAGAAAAGAGACATGGGGGGGACAAGAGGAGTGAAAAGAGACATGGGGGGACAAGAGAAGTGAAAAGAGGCATGGGGGGGACAAGAGGAGTGAAAAGAGGCATGGGGGGGACAAGAGGAGTGAAAAGAGGCATGGGGGGGACAAGAGAAGTGAAAAGAGGCATGGGGGGGACAAGAGGAGTGAAAAGAGGCATGGGGGGGACAAGAGGAATGAAAAGAGGCATGGGGGGACAAGAGAAGTGAAAAGAGGCATGGGGGGGACAAGAGGAGTGAAAAGAGGCATGGGGGGGACAAGAGAAGTGAAAAGAGACATGGGGGGGACAAGAGGAGTGAAAAGAGGCATGGGGGGGACAAGAGAAGTGAAAAGAGGCATGGGGGGGACAAGAGAAGTGAAAAAGAGGCATGGGGGCAAGTGGGGTAAAGAAGAGGTCATGGGGACAAGAGGAGTTAAAAAAAGAAGGCATGGGGCAAAAGGAGTGAAAAATATGGCACGAGGGACAAGTGGAGTGAAAAAGAGGGCATGGGGGAGACAAGAGAAGTGGAAAGAGGCATGGGGGGGACAAGAGAAGTGGAAAGAGGCATGGGGGGGACAAGAGAAGTGGAAAGAGGCATGGGGGGGACAAGAGAAGTGAAAAGAGGCATGGGGGGACAAGAGAAGTGAAAAGAGGAATGGGAGGACAAGAGGAGTGAAAAGAGGCATGGGGGACAAGAGAAGTGAAAAGAGGCATGGGGGGACAAGAGAAGTGAAAAGAGACATGGGGGGGACAAGAGGAGTGAAAAGATACATGGGGGGGACAAGAGGAGTGAAAAGAGGCATGGGGGGGGATAAGAGAAGTGAAAAGAGACATGGGGAGGATAAGAGAAGTGAAAAGAGACATGGGGGGGACAAGAGAAGTGAAAAGAGGCATGGGGGGGGACAAGAGGAGTGAAAAGAGGCATGGGGGGACAAGAGAAGTGAAAAGAGGAATGGGAGGACAAGAGGAGTGAAAAGAGACATGGGGGGACAACAGGAGTGAAAAGAGGCATGGGGGGACAAGAGAAGTGAAAAGAGACATGGGGAGGACAAGAGAAGTGAAAAGAGGAATGGGAGGACAAGAGGAGTGAAAAGAGGCATGGGGGGCAAGAGAAGTGGAAAGAGGCATGGGGGGATAAGAGGAGTGAAAAGAGGCATGGGGGGGGATAAGAGAAGTGAAAAGAGGCATGGGAGGACAAGAGGAGTGAAAAGAGGCATGGGGGGGAAAGAGAAGTGGAAAGAGACATGGGGGGACAAGAGGAGTGGAAAGAGACATGGGGGGGACAAGAGAAGTGGAAAGAGGCATGGGGGACAAGAGAAGTAAAAAGAGATATGGGGGGACAAGAGGAGTGAAAAGAGACATGGGGGACAAGAGGAGTGAAAAGAGGCATGGGGGGGACAAGAGAAGTGGAAAGAGGAATGGGGGGACAAGAGGAGTGAAAAGAGGCATGGGGGGGACAAGAGAAGTGAAAAGAGACATGGGGGGGACAAGAGGAGTGAAAAGAGGAATGGGGGGACAAGAGGAGTGAAAAGAGGCATGGGGGGGGGAAAGAGGACTGAAAAGAGACATGGGGGGGACAAGAGAAGTGAAAAGAGGAATGGGGGGACAAGAGAAGTGAAAAGAGACATGGGGGGGACAAGAGGAGTGTAAAGAGGCATGGGGGGGACAAGAGGAGTGAAAAGAGACATGGGGGGGACAAGAGGAGTGTAAAGAGGCATGGGGGGACAAGAGGAGTGAAAAGAGACATGGGGGGGACAAGAGGAGTGTAAAGAGGCATGGGGAGACAAGAGGAGTGTAAAGAGGCATGGGGGGGACAAGAGAAGTGAAAAGAGACATGGGGGGACAAGAGGAGTGAAAAGAGGCATGGGGGGACAAGAGGAGTGAAAAGAGGCATGGGGGGACAAGAGGAGTGAAAAGAGACATGGGGGGGACAAGAGGAGTGTAAAGAGGCATGGGGGACAAGAGGAGTGTAAAGAGGCATGGGGGGACAAGAGGAGTGAAAAGAGACATGGGGGGGACAAGAGGAGTGTAAAGAGGCATGGGGAGACAAGAGGAGTGTAAAGAGGCATGGGGGGGACAAGAGAAGTGAAAAGAGACATGGGGGGACAAGAGGAGTGAAAAGAGGCATGGGGGGGACAAGAGGAGTGAAAAGAGACATGGGGGGGGAAGAGGACTGAAAAGAGACATGGGGCGGACAAGAGAAGTGAAAAGAGGCATGGGGGGGGACAAGAGGAGTGAAAAGAGACATGGGGGGGACAAGAGAAGTGAAAAGAGGCATGGGGGGGACAAGAGAAGTGAAAAGAGGCATGGGGGGGACAAGAGAAGTGAAAAGAGGCATGGGGGGACAAGAGAAGTGAAAAGAGGCATGGGGGGGACAAGAGGAGTGAAAAGAGGCATGGGGGGACAAGACGAGTGAAAAGTGGCATGGGGGGACAACAGGAGTGAAAAGAGGCATGGGGGGGACAAGAGGAGTGAAAAGAGACATGGGGGGGGAAAGAGGACTGAAAAGAGACATGGGGGGGACAAGAGAAGTGAAAAGAGGAATGGGGGGACAAGAGGAGTGAAAAGAGGCATGGGGGGGACAAGAGAAGTGAAAAGAGACGTGGGGGGACAAGAGGAGTGAAAAGAGGCATGGGGGGGACAAGAGGAGTGAAAAGAGACATGGGGGGACAAGAGGAGTGAAAAGAGACATGGGGGGACAAGAGGAGTGAAAAGAGACATGGGGGGACAAGAGGAGTGAAAAGAGGCATGGGGGGGACAAGAGGAGTGAAAAGAGACATGGGGGGGGAAAGAGGACTGAAAAGAGACATGGGGGGGACAAGAGAAGTGAAAAGAGGAATGGGGGGGGACAAGAGGAGTGAAAAGAGAAATGGGGGGACAAGAGGAGTGAAAAGAGGCATGGGGGGACAAGAGGAGTGAAAAGAGGCATGGGGGGACAAGAGGAGTGAAAAGAGGCATGGGGGGGACAAGAGGAGTGAAAAGAGACATGGGGGGGGAAAGAGGACTGAAAAGAGACATGGGGGGGACAAGAGAAGTGAAAAGAGAAATGGGGGGACAAGAGGAGTGAAAAGAGGCATGGTGGGGACAAGAGAAGTGAAAAGAGACATGGGGGGACAAGAGGAGTGAAAAGAGGCATGGGGGGGACAAGAGGAGTGAAAAGAGACATGGGGGGGACAAGAGAAGTGAAAAGAGGAATGGGGGGGACAAGAGGACTGAAAAGAGACATGGGGGGGACAAGAGGAGTGAAAAGAGACATGGGGGGACAAGAGAAGTGAAAAGAGGCATGGGGGGGACAAGAGGAGTGAAAAGAGGCATGGGGGGGACAAGAGGAGTGAAAAGAGGCATGGGGGGGACAAGAGAAGTGAAAAGAGGCATGGGGGGGACAAGAGGAGTGAAAAGAGGCATGGGGGGGACAAGAGAAGTGAAAAGAGACATGGGGGGGACAAGAGGAGTGAAAAGAGGCATGGGGGGGACAAGAGAAGTGAAAAGAGGCATGGGGGGGACAAGAGAAGTGAAAAAGAGGCATGGGGGCAAGTGGGGTAAAGAAGAGGCATGGGGGGGACAAGAGGAGTTAAAAAAAGAAGGCATGGGGCAAAAGGAGTGAAAAATATGGCACGAGGGACAAGTGGAGTGAAAAAGAGGGCATGGGGGAGACAAGAGAAGTGGAAAGAGGCATGGGGGGACAAGAGAAGTGGAAAGAGGCATGGGGGGGACAAGAGAAGTGGAAAGAGGCATGGGGGGACAAGAGAAGTGAAAAGAGGCATGGGGGACAAGAGAAGTGAAAAGAGGCATGGGGGGACAAGAGAAGTGAAAAGAGGCATGGGGGACAAGAGAAGTGAAAAGAGGAATGGGAGGACAAGAGGAGTGAAAAGAGGCATGGGGGGGACAAGAGGAGTGAAAAGAGGCATGGGGGGATAGAGAAGTGAAAAGAGACATGGGGGGGATAAGAGAAGTGAAAGAGACATGGGGGGGACAAGAGAAGTGAAAAGAGGCATGGGGGGGGACAAGAGGAGTGAAAAGAGGCATGGGGGGACAAGAGAAGTGAAAAGAGGAATGGGAGGACAAGAGGAGTGAAAAGAGACATGGGGGGACAAGAGGAGTGAAAAGAGGCATGGGGGGACAAGAGGAGTGAAAAGAGACATGGGGGGGACAAGATAAGTGAAAAGAGGCATGGGGACAAGAGAAGTGAAAAGAGGAATGGGAGGACAAGAGGAGTGAAAAGAGGCATGGGGGGGCAAGAGGAGTGTAAAGAGACATGGGGGGACAAGAGAAGTGAAAAGAGGCATGGGAGGACAAGAGGAGTGAAAAGAGGCACGGGGGGGGAAAAGAAGTGGAAAGAGACATGGGGGGGACAAGAGGAGTGGAAAGAGACATGGGGGGGACAAGAGAAGTGGAAAGAGGCATGGGGGGACAAGAGAAGTGAAAAGAGGCATGGGGGACAAGAGAAGTGAAAAGAGACATGGGGGGGACAAGAGAAGTGGAAAGAGGCATGGGGAGGACAAGAGAAGTAAAAAGAGACATGGGGGGACAAGAGGAGTGAAAAGAGACATGGGGGACAAGAGGAGTGAAAAGAGGCATGGGGGGGGACAAGAGAAGTGAAATGAGGCATGGGGGGGACAAGAGGAGTGAAAAGAGGCATGGGGGGGGATAAGAGAAGTGAAAAGAGACATGGGGGGGGACAAGAGAAGTGAAAAGAGACATGGGGGGGCAAGAGAAGTGGAAAGAGGCATGGGGGGGACAAGAGGAGTGAAAAGAGGCATGGGGGGACAAGAGAAGTGAAATGAGGCATGGGGGGGACAAGAGGAGTGAAAAGAGGCATGGGGGGGATAAGAGAAGTGAAAAGAGACATGGGGGGGGACAAGAGAAGTGAAAAGAGGCATGGGGGGGATAAGAGAAGTGAAAAGAGACATGGGGGGGACAAGAGAAGTGAAAAGAGGCATGGGGGGGACAAGAGTAGTGAAAAGAGGCATGGGGGGACAAGAGAAGTGAAAAGAGACATGGGGGGGACAAGAGAAGTGAAAAGAGGCATGGGGGGGGAAAGAGAAGTGAAAAGAGGCATGGGGGGGAAAGAGAAGTGAAAAGAGACATGGGGGGGACAAGAGAAGTGAAAAGAGGCATGGGGGGGACAAGAGAAGTGAAAAGAGGAATGGGAGGACACGAGGAGTGAAAAGAGGCATGGGGGGAAAGAGAAGTGAAAAGAGGCATGGGGGGGACAAGAGAAGTGAAAAGAGGCATGGGAGGACAAGAGGAGTGAAAAGAGGCATGGGAGACAAGAGGAGTGAAAAGAGGCATGGGGGGGAAAGAGAAGTGAAAAGAGACATGGGGGGAAAGAGAAGTGAAAAGAGACATGGGGGGGACAAGAGAAGTGAAAAGAGGCATGGGGGGGACAAGAGAAGTGAAAAGAGGCATGGGGGGGATAAGAGAAGTGAAAAGAGACATGGGGGGGAAAGAGAAGTGAAAAGAGACATGGGGGGGACAAGAGAAGTGAAAAGAGGCATGGGGGGGACAAGAGAGTGAAAAGAGGAATGGGAGGACAAGAGGAGTGAAAAGAGGCATGGGGGGGAAAGAGAAGTGAAAAGAGGCATGGGGGGACAAGAGGAGTGAAAAGAGGCATGGGAGGACAAGAGGAGTGAAAAGAGGCATGGGGGGGAAAGAGAAGTGAAAAGAGGCATGGGGACAAGAGAAGTGAAAAGAGGCATGGGGGGGACAAGAGTAGTGAAAAGAGGCATGGGGGGGACAGAGAAGTGAAAAGAGACATGGGGGGGACAAGAGAAGTGAAAAGAGGCATGGGGGGAAGAGAAGTGAAAAGAGGCATGGGGGGAAAGAGAAGTGAAAAGAGACATGGGGGGGACAAGAGAAGTGAAAAGAGGCATGGGGGGGACAAGAGAAGTGAAAAGAGGAATGGGAGGACAAGAGGAGTGAAAAGAGACATGGGGGGACAAGAGGAGTGAAAAGAGGCATGGGGGGACAAGAGAAGTGAAAAGAGGCATGGGGGGGACAAGAGAAGTGAAAAGAGGCATGGGGGGACAAGAGGAGTGAAAAGAGGCATGGGAGGACAAGAGGAGTGAAAAGAGGCATGGGGGGGACAAGAGGAGTGAAAAGAGACATGGGGGGGACAAGAGAAGTGAAAGAGGCATGGGGGGGAAAGAGAAGTGAAAAGAGGCATGGGGGACAAGAGAAGTGAAAAGAGGCATGGGGGGGACAAGAGGAGTGAAAAGAGGCATGGGGGGGACAAGAGGAGTGAAAAGAGACATGGGGGGGACAAGAGAAGTGAAAAGAGGCATGGGGGACAAGAGAAGTGAAAAGAGGCATGGGGGGGAAAGAGAAGTGGAAAGAGACATGGGGGGGACAAGAGGAGTGAAAAGAGGCATGGGGGGACAAGAGGAGTGAAAAGAGACATGGGGGGGACAAGAGAAGTGAAAAGAGGCATGGGGGGGAAAGAGAAGTGGAAAGAGACATGGGGGGACAAGAGAAGTGAAAAGAGGCTATGGGGGGGACAAGAGGAGTGAAAAGAGACATGGGGGGGACAAGAGAAGTGAAAAGAGGCATGGGGGACAAGAGAAGTGAAAAGAGGCATGGGGGGGAAAGAGAAGTGGAAAGAGACATGGGGGGGACAAGAGATGTAAAAAGAGACATGGGGGGGACAAGAGGAGTGAAAAGAGGCATGGGGGGACAAGAGGAGTGAAAAGAGGCATGGGGGACAAGAGAAGTGAAATGAGGCATGGGAGACAAGAGAAGTGAAAAGAGGCATGGGGGACAAGAGAAGTGACAAGAGGAATGGGGGACAAGAGGAGTGAAAAGAGGCATGGGGGGGAAAGAGAAGTGAAAAGAGGCATGGGGGACAAGAGAAGTGAAAAGAGGCATGGGGGACAAGAGAAGTGAAAAGAGACATGGGGGGAAAGAGAAGTGGAAAGAGACATGGGGGGGACAAGAGGAGTGGAAAGAGACATGGGGGGACAAGAGAAGTGAAAAGAGACATGGGGGGGACAAGAGGAGTGAAAAGAGGCATGGGGGGCAAGAGAAGTGAAAAGAGGCATGGGGGGGAAAGAGAAGTGGAAAGAGACATGGGGGGGGACAAGAGGAGTGGAAAGAGACATGGGGGGACAAGAGAAGTGAAAAGAGACATGGGGGGGACAAGAGGAGTGAAAAGAGGCATGGGGGGAAAGAGAAGTGGAAAGAGACATGGGGGGGACAAGAGGAGTGAAAGAGACATGGGGGGCAAGAGAAGTGAAAAGAGGCATGGGGGGGACAAGAGGAGTGAAAAGAGGCATGGGGGACAAGAGAAGTGAAAAGAGGCATGGGGGGGACAAGAGAAGTGGAAAGAGGCATGGGGGGACAAGAGATGTAAAAGAGACATGGGGGGGACAAGAGGAGTGAAAAGAGGCATGGGGGGACAAGAGGAGTGAAAAGAGGCATGGGGGACAAGAGAAGTGAAATGAGGCATGGGAGACAAGAGAAGTGAAAAGAGGCATGGGGGACAAGAGAAGTGAAAAGAGGCATGGGGGACAAGAGAAGTGAAAAGAGACATGGGGGGGACAAGAGAAGTGAAAAGAGGCATGGGGGACAAGAGAAGTGAAAAGAGGCATGGGGGGACAAGAGGAGTGAAAAGAGGCATGGGGGACAAGAGAAGTGAAAAGAGGCATGGGGGGGACAAGAGAAGTGGAAAGAGGATGGGGGGGACAAGAGATGTAAAAAGAGACATGGGGGGGACAAGAGGAGTGAAAAGAGGCATGGGGGGACAAGAGGAGTGAAAAGAGGCATGGGGGGACAAGAGGAGTGAAAAGAGACATGGGGGGGACAAGAGGAGTGAAAAGAGGCATGGGGCGGACAAGAGAAGTGAAAAGAGGCATGGGGGGGACAAGAGAAGTGAAATGAGGCATGGGGGACAAGAGAAGTGAAAAGAGGCATGGGGGACAAGAGAAGTGAAAAGAGGAATGGGGGGACAAGAGGAGTGAAAAGAGGCATGGGGACAAGAGAAGTGAAATGAGGCATGGGGGACAAGAGAAGTGAAAAGAGGCATGGGGGACAAGAGAAGTGAAAAGAGGCATGGGAGGACAAGAGAAGTGAAAAGAGACATGGGGGGGACAAGAGAAGTGAAAAGAGGCATGGGGGGGGACAAGAGAAGTGAAAAGAGGCATGGGGGGACAAGAGGAGTGAAAAGAGGAATGGGGGGACAAGAGTAGTGAAAAGAGGCATGGGGGGGACAAGAGAAGTGAAAAGAGACATGGGGGGGACAAGAGGAGTGAAAAGAGGCATGGGGGGGGACAAGAGGAGTGAAAAGAGGCATGGGGGGGGACAAAAGGAGTGAAAAGAGGCATGGGGGGACAAGAGAAGTGAAAAGAGGCATGGGGGGGACAAGAGAAGTGGAAAGAGACATGGGGGGGACAAGAGAAGTGAAAAGAGGCATGGGGGGGAAAGAGAAGTGAAAGAGGCATGGGGGGGAAAGAGAAGTGAAAAGAGGCATGGGGGACATGGGGGGACAAGAGGAGTGAAAAGAGGCATGGGGGGGACAAGAGAAGTGAAAAGAGGCATGGGGGGGACAAGAGAAGTGAAAAGAGGCATGGGGGGACAAGAGAAGTGAAAAGAGGAATGGGGGGGACAAGAGGAGTGAAAGAGGCATGGGGGGACAAGAGAAGTGAAAAGAGGAATGGGGGGGACAAGAGGAGTGAAAGAGACATGGGGGGGACAAGAGGAGTGAAAAGAGGCATGGGGGGGACAAGAGAAGTGAAAAGAGGCATGGGGGGGGACAGAGGAGTGAAAAGAGGCATGGGGGGACAAGAGGAGTGAAAAGAGACATGGGGGGGACAAGAGAAGTGGAAAGAGGCATGGGGGGACAAGAGAAGTGAAAAGAGGAATGGGAGGACAAGAGAAGTGAAAAGAGACATGGGGGGGACAAGAGGAGTGAAAAGAGGCATGGGGGGACAAGAGAAGTGAAAAGAGGAATGGGAGGACAAGAGGAGTGAAAAGAGACATGGGGGGGACAAGAGAAGTGAAAGAGACATGGGGGACAAGAGAAGTGAAAAGAGGCATGGGGGGGACAAGAGAAGTGAAAGAGGAATGGGAGGACAAGAGAAGTGAAAAGAGACATGGGGGGGACAAGAGAAGTGAAAAGAGGCATGGGGGGGGACAAGAGAAGTGAAAAGAGGAATGGGAGGACAAGAGGAGTGAAAGAGGCATGGGGGGGACAAGAGAAGTGAAAAGAGACATGGGGGGGACAAGAGGAGTGAAAAGAGGCATGGGGGGGACAAGATAAGTGAAAAGAGGAATGGGGGGACAAGAGAAGTGAAAAGAGGCATGGGGGGGGACAAGAGAAGTGAAAAGAGGCATGGGGAGGACAAGAGGAGTGAAAAGAGGCATGGGGGGGACAAGAGAAGTGAAAAGAGGCATGGGGGGACAAGAGGAGTGAAAAGAGACATGGGGGGGGACAAGAGTAGTGAAAAGAGACATGGGGGGGACAAGAGAAGTGAAAAGAGGAATGGGGGGACAAGAGAAGTGAAAAGAGGAATGGGGGGACAAGAGAAGTGAAAAGAGGCATGGGGGGGGGACAAGAGAAGTGAAAAGAGGAATGGGAGGACAAGAGGAGTGAAAAGAGGAATGGGGGGGACAAGAGAAGTGAAAAGAGACATGGGGGGGACAAGAGTAGTGAAAAGAGACATGGGGGGGACAAGAGAAGTGAAAAGAGGAATGGGGGGACAAGAGAAGTGAAAAGAGACATGGGGGGGACAAGAGAAGTGAAAAGAGGCATGGGGGGGGGACAAGAGAAGTGAAAAGAGGAATGGGAGGACAAGAGGAGTGAAAAGAGGCATGGGGGGGGACAAGAGAAGTGAAAAGAGGCATGGGGGGGACAAGAGGAGTGAAAAGAGGCATGGGGGGACAAGAGAAGTGAAAAGAGACATGGGGGGGACAAGAGAAGTGAAAAGAGACATGGGGGGACAAGAGAAGTGAAAAGAGGCATGGGGGGGCAAGAGAAGTGAAAAGAGGAATGGGAGGACAAGAGAAGTGAAAAGAGACATGGGGGGACAAGAGGAGTGAAAAGAGGCATGGGGGGGACAAGAGGAGTGAAAAGAGGCATGGGGGGGCAAGAGAAGTGAAAAGAGGCATGGGGGGACAAGAGAAGTGAAAAGAGGCATGGGGGGGACAAGAGAAGTGAAAAGAGGCATGGGGGGGATAAGAGAAGTGAAAAGAGGCATGGGGGGACAAGAGAAGTGAAAAGAGGCATGGGGGGGACAAGAGGAGTGAAAAGAGGCATGGGGGGGACAAGAGAAGTGAAAAGAGGCATGGGGGGGATAAGAGAAGTGAAAAGAGGCATGGGGGGGGGCAAGAGGAGTGTAAAGAGGCATGGGGAGGACAAGAGAAGTGGAAAGAGCGATTTCTCCCTGTGAGACAGCTTTCTAAAAACTAAATGGCACATGGACAAAGTAAAAGAGAAGAAAACGTGGGACAAACTCACTGCATGACAAAAAAAATCTCATTGATTAAATGGTTGCCAACATTCAAGAGGTTAAATGCTCCACTTAAATCAGTGGGAACTTTTATTTGCTCCTATAGTGCAATTCTTCTCTTTGCTACATTCTTGAACTGTAAATAAAGTAAAAAAATATAAGATAACTAGAAATCTACTACTGTATTTACACTAGAATCCTATATAATAATTCGCCAAGTTGTGTGTAACGCCCGACATGCGCAGTAGATACTGCTGCGCATGCGGCAGTCACACGCAGTGGAGACTGCTCGCGCCGCGGCTGATACAGAGCTGGGCGCTCCGAAGGAGAATGGTATGCAATGCATTGTGTACCACTGTGGCACTCAAAAGGTTAAATGATGCCTTTCCTTCCTTGATCACTAGACAGGTTGCCAATATTAAAGGCGTTAAATACCCTATTTATATCAATGGGGATTTTCATTTGTTCCTTATGGTGCACATTTGCACTATAGATTTAAAAATGGTAAATAAAGTTACACAAAAATATAAAATAAATACAGATTGGAAAACAGTTATCTAATTCTTCCTATCCTCTAGAAAAGTTTGTTCACACGGTCATCACTGCTGCAACGATACCACTGCAGTGCACAGCGGTCCCAAAACAGGTTACACTGCCCCCTCAGTAGCATGGTAAACGGCACTTGCTTTAACCCCTTAAGGACCCTTGACGTACCAGGACCGTCACGGTCCTTGAACTACTCAATAGGGCCTGAAATAGACCGCTCCAAGATCGGATCTCTTTCAAGCCCCATAGTGACGCGCTGATACACGTGACAGGTCACGTGTACCGGCGCGTCAAAGTGCCCCTATGCGGTCATTATGGGACGGAAATGTCCCATGACCGCCGGTCCTTAAGGGGTTAACCTTAGCCCAGAAAAATGCAGCTCCGAACTGAAGCACCTACACGCTCCCTGGGGCTGCTGGGGGGGGGAGGTGGGAAGTCCTGAGGAGGCGTGTCACACATAAAGGGTGCCGCGCATTACGGTAGTGCCTGTTTACAAGACTTCATATCTCCAATGTCAGGCTACTAAAAATAAAATGAATAACATCGCTAACATTACTTTTTCACATACAACCCTTGCTCAAATTATTTTTTTAAGTGAATGTTCTCCTTTAAGCGATGGCCAGATAGATCCACCAATTTCATCCGCCAGCTTCCCATTACAATCTATGGGGCGAACACATATATAGACATTTGCTGTATGTGTGGGTATATTGCCGGATTGGCCCCATTTACACAGAAAAGGGTTAATCTGGAGAAGGAGAGCAAGAAGAGTATTTCTTTGCATAGGATAAGCAAGTTGGAAGAAAGACTGCGAAACGGTCATTCTGGGAAACAGTCTTCTCAGTTGCTGTTGCCAAGCAATGCCTACTGCAACCATTGAATCACCGCAGGCCTCCTGGACACTCATGATGTGAACCGGATGAAAGGGCATGAAGTGACAAGAAGATCCGTCTCTGACATCTGTATGTCAAACAATTGCAGAGATATGTCCAAATGAAGTTCTCCCATACAAGTCAATGGAGCAAAGATGGTGGCGCGGGCTCCTGTTCTTAAAGAGGCTACAGTAGATATTCAGGCAAAAGTATAAAGAGCAGCCAAAGATTCAAAACCTCCAACATGTAAGAGGAACTTAAAAAGGAGACCCAAGACAGGGGAAACTACAGAAAACAGCAGGGAAAGGGTTACACCTATAAATGGCAGACATCCTTGCTCCAGACCCTGGTAATGAACACTGATAAATGAAATTTCCCAACAAAGGAGCAGGAGCCAACAAAGACTCAAGAGAACCTCTGTATGGAGAGGCACAGGACTGGGACAATGTGGACCAAAGGCACTCAAAGGGTTACTCACCAGTCTTTTTTCTTCAGGTTACCATTGTAAGAGAAAGAAAGCAGAGCTCAAAGACTCAACTGGGAGGGAAAACGTGGCAGCAAATTCCCACCACAGGGCTGCAAGGTTCCACACACAATGTGTACATTGGTCAGTCCACTCCAGGGGAAGGCTAGTAATGGTAACCTGCCTAATGGGGGAATTGTGACATATCCTATATAATAATTTGCTACAAAGTTTGTAACGAAGCAGTCATGCGCAGTAGAGACTGCCCATGACGAGGCTGATACAGAGCTGGCCACTCTGAAGTCAGACTGGAGGTCTGACTTTGAAGCGTCCAGCTCTGCATCAGCTGCGTAGAGGGCAGTCTCTACTGGGCATGACTGCACCACGACCGCCCGCCACTGTGGCCAGTGTACACGGGCTCTTCTACTTGTCTATCAGAAAACAATAAAAAAATCTAAAAACTATGAGTGTCTCCTGACCATGCAATCTCTTCTCAGGACACATTCATAATGGTGATTACAAAGCAGAGGTGGGCTAAGCTGGAGTTGGAGCATGGAGTCTCCACCCACAAGACTGTCTTTTGAGCTGTGTCCTGCCCCATGGTACCTGTGTTGCATATTGGACGTAAGAGAAAGCCAGTTTCTCCACATTCTCACGCCACAAATAAACCTGGAGCAAGAGATCTGGCCTGGGAGGAAGGTGGAGCGCATTCTGAATCAAGACTGACCAGGTCTGCAAACCATGCGCTCCTGGTCCAGAAAGGAGCGACCAGAATGACGGTCACACCGCCCATCTTGATTTTCTGGAATATCCTGGGAATTTGAGGAAATGGAGGAAACACATAAGCTAGGTGGAAGTTTCACGGAATCAACATCGCTTCCATGGCAAAAGCCAGAGGATCTCCTGTCTGGGAGAAGAAGGTCAGAACCTTCCTGTTTTACTTGGTGGCCATGAGGTCTATCGTCAGCACCCGCCCAGAGTTGCACAATCACGCAGAATGCTTCCAGGCTGAGTTCCCACTCGCCTGGATCCATATCTTGGCGACTGAGAAAGTCCTCCAGAATGTTTTCTACCCCTGAAATGTGAACGCCTGAGAAGGCAGGAACGTGATGTACCTCACCTCGAACCAAGCAGCTGCACTGAGTGTACCCCCTTGGCAATTGATGTATGCGACAGCAGTGACATTGTCTGACTGAACCCTTACTAACATCCCCTTCAATACTGAGGTCCAGTACACAAAGTGCCCATCTGCCTTGGACCCCCAGAACCGTATCCCAGCCACTCAGGTTGGCATCCATTGTGACCAGGGTCCACTCTGGGATCACAAAGGGTTTCCCCTGTTCCAGGTTGCGCCGGAGCAAACCACCACTGGAGTTTGCGACTGGCCTCCGGAGAGGGAGATATCTGTTGATCCAGATACTCCGGATTCCCGGACCAGCTCAGGATGACATGTCTCTGCAGTTCTCTCTTATGGACCTGAGAGTAAGGCACAGCATCTAGTGTTGACACCAGTCTGGCCAGAAATCTCATGTACTCCCTGATCATGGCCGAGGGCCACTCCAGTGCCTGGGAGACTTCCTGCAGCACAAGAAGAATCTTGTCCTCTGGGGAAGGCTTTCCCCTTAAGGGTGTCAAAACTCAACCCCAGGAATGTGAGTTCCTGGGAAGGAATCAGAGAGGACTTAAGTATGTTCAAGATCCACCCATGGTGGACCAGAAGTCTGATGCATTTCTGAATTTGACCAGCACACAGCTCCTCTGAGGGTACCTTGTGCAAAATGATTGTGCAGGTAAGGAGTCATGGAAATGCCACAAATGTGGATGAAGGAGGCTGAGGCCTCCATGACCCTGGGGAACACATGAGGTGCCGAAGCCAGGCCAAATGGCAGAGCCGTGAATCAATAGCGATCTGAGCCTACCACAAAATGCAGGTAGCGATGGCTGTCCGAGTGAACAGGAATGTGTAGATGCACACCCTATAGGTTCAGAGATGATAAATGCTCTCCCAGGCACATCACCACTATGACAGAAAGCAAAAATTCCATCTTGAAGCACGTAGTCACCACATACTTATTGAGACATTTAAGATTCAGAATGGGATGACAGCCGCCGTCCTTCTTCAGGACCACAAACAGGTTGTAATAAAAACCTGAGCCATGCTCTGGGAGAGGTATAGAACCTATTTTGCCAGCAAGGAATCCACTGCCTCCTGCAACAGCCGTACCTTGTCTGGCTCTATCATCACCCTTGTCAAAAAGAAGCAAAATGGAGGAAGGGATCTGAAATCTATGCTGTACCCTTCCAAGATTACCTACAAAACCCACTGGCCCATGATCAAGGACCCCCAGGTGTTTCAAAAAAGGAGGAGACAACCCCCTACAGGCAACAAGTGACTAGGATTCCATGAGACATGTGGAAGAGTGCTTGACAAGCTTAGCCCTTGTAGCTGCTAGCTTGGGCTGCATGACCTGTCTGGGCTTTGTGGTGGAGCAGCCTTGAGATACTTCTGAACCTTAAGGCCTCTGCATCTCCATTTGGTGGGGGAAGGGAAAATATGCAACTTCCTCACCATGGTCGGATGTTTGTTGCCTCAAATGGCCACTAAAGTGCTCTTACCACCAATAGCATCACTGATCATCTGTTTCAGCTCAGATCCAAACAGGGACTTGCCGTGAAATGGCAAGAAAAACAGTGACTTCTTGGAAGATTGGTCTGCAGACTAAATCTTAGGCCACAAAGTGTGTTTCACAGCCAACAGAAAAAACAGTGGCCTTAGTTGACAACCTGACCGCATCAAAAAAAGCCTCAGAAACATCATTGTTAGCCTCCTTAATGTTGGCCATAATAACCAACAGATTCTCCTTGAAAATATCAGCACGGACAGCCTCCACCAGCTGTTCTCCCCACACGGCAACAGCCCTGTTCACCCAGGCAGATGCAAAAATAGCTCTAAGTACTTCTCTAGTGGCCGCAAAAGCTGCTTTGAGTATAGATTCCAGCTTCTTGTCAGCTGCCAAAGGCAGAACAGTAGACTTAGCCAACCCAGAAATAGAAGGGGTCCAAGGTTGGAGGTGAGTCCCACTGCACCAAAGCTGTCTCAGAAAAGGGGTTCTGGTAACAGAACAGTTTGTTGATGAACAAGTGGGTTTGTTGGGGTTTAACACTCATCTGGTAACAATCTGGTCAAGAGTGGCATTGAGAAGAAAGAAGGGAGATCACTTCTTACTCCTCTGGAAGACATCCGCAGAGGAAGACACATCATCAGAGGTGACAGAGACCTGAAGCGTCTCCAAGACTGCCCTAATGAGCCCCTCAGCAGAAGGGAGGGCGGCAGACTCATAGGAATATAGGAGTAAGAATAATTTATATCTTCATAATCCCCCTCATCCTCTTCCTTCAGATAATTCCTCATCAGAGGAAGCACCTAAAATCTGAGGAGAGCTCTTAGAAATAGGGGCCACATACTTAAAGTTAGTGGGGGGCTCCCAAGACTGAAGAGCCCCTGAAGAGAAAAGGGAATTTGGGCTACTGAAAACATTTGTCTTAACCCAAACTGGCTCTTCATCGGTGCTGGAGAGACCTGGCAGAGTAGTGGGGCCACAGAACAAGAGGGGCAGATAGATCCTGAGTACTCCCTACGCAGCCCCATTTGGCAATAGGAAGAGTAAGTGAGGGGGTAAGGGACACCTCTGAGTCCTTAACCTTAGATTTACCCTCATGCCCCTTAGAGTCCAACATCCTTAAATAAAGTGTACTAGAAGCACATCCAGAATAATATATCACCCTTGAAAACCCAGAAAATACACTTATTTGGCAAGTGAAGGGTTAATCTGGAGAAGGAGAGCCTGCCTCTGTGTGGCATAAGCAAGAAAGAAGTAAAGGTGACTGCAAAACGGACAGCCAATCAAAAGAAAGCCCACAAAAATGGCATTCAGGGAAATGTGGTCTTCTCTGCTACCTAGGAATGCCTAAATCTCAGTTAGTGGAATCGCTATAAGCCCCCTGGTCACTCCGAATGTGGGCCGAATAATAGGACACGTGGAGACAGGAACATAGGGCCCTCTCTCACTTTCTTATCTAAAACTGTTGCAGAGATATGTGCCATAGAAATATGTTCCCAAACGAATGGAGCAAAAATGGCAGCAGAGGTCGGTCTCCCATTCTTAAAGGGTCCGCATCAGTAAATCGGGCAAAACCAAAAAGGTAACCCAGAGACCCAAATACCCCAGGGAACATCTAAGGGGGAATACAATTAAGGCAGAAGTGAAGGAGAAGTGACAAGAGCCCCCGCAAAGCCCCAGAAACAGCCCAAACTGCAGTGAAAAGGTTACCTCCAAGCAAAAAAGCAGCCATCCTTACTCCAAAGCCCTATGTGTAGATAACAGGCAGATAAATAAAATACCCAAATGAGTGCAAGAGCCTGAAAGGAAAACTTGGCAGCAAGATTCCCTCCACAGGGCTGCAAGGGTCCACACAGCTCCTGCACACTTGTTAATCCACTCCAGGGAAACCCAGTAATGGTAACCTGCCTAATGGCGGATTATACAGCTCCATGTCTAATAAGGAAAATAATAAACAATCTTAAGAAAAAAAACTGTTTCCTGCCTTCCTTTTTCGTAGGACATATGAAATCTGGTTAATACAGGAGGGGGAAGGGTTGAGCTAGAGGAGAGTCTCAACCCGTAAGACTGTCTTTTGAGATCTGTCCTGCCCTCCAAGAAGAGGGACTCAACCCCATGGTACCTGTGTTCCATAATGCATGCAAAAGTAATTAGCAATCTGTAAACCAGTGAGACACTTTTACAGGAAGAAATCAAACTCCTAAAAAAAGGATTAAAAATCAGACAAAGGAACTTCTATATATTTTCCTAGATAACCAGAAATCTTTCATTTTAAGGTTTCATAAAACATTTTAATTCAAAGCTATGGCCTAGTTTATTAGGAATATCATCCCATTCCAAAATGTACCCTCGGAAAATGATGTCCCATATGATAAAAATATTTATTGCATTTCATTTCGCTAAATAAGCTAATTCACAACGATTCCAACCAAACACTACCATATTAGAAAGAGGTAATAGTCTGGATGTAAATTCAATTAGTATTTTTTTAAACCTTTTCTTATTCCAAAAGGTTAGGTCAACTTTTGTGGAGTCCAACATCTGATCAGGGATATCACGTCTCTGCCTAGAGTGAGACCAAATATACTCAGAGATATACACTCTACTTAAATAGATCTCTCCTATGCCACCCATCTGGGCATGAGCCAAGGACCAACATAATAATAGGAATGATAAAGCAATTGAGAAAGATGGAAAGGTGTATTATAGTAGTATAAGTTGGGAACCAACATGCTGCCATACTTTTTTCTGCAAAAAAGGGTGTCTCTTAATTCAGGTGTTCATGTGCTGAAATGTAGTGATAAAGTGTACTGTGCATCCCCAGTAAATCGGACTTTTGGATTAGTATGGGAAGAGTCTGGAATAAGTATAAGAACTTTGGAAGGATAACCATTTTTTTAGTGTCTAAACCTATTTTTACTGCCAAATAAAACAGATAATCCCTCCTCCAAGTAAACTTAAAGTTTGTTTTTAAAGCAAACTCCCCCCCCCCCGTGGGCTTAAGTTCAAACATATAATTTCTGACTTCTCCTCGTTAATCTCCAACCCTGATATATTAGCAAAGGAATCTAAGATGTTCTTTAAAGGGATAGTAATGTTTCATAATAAAAGCAGCTCCAATTAATCATCATAGTATTTGGACTTTGGAGAGTGTTATTTCAATTCTGTCAGAGTTGTAGTTCAAGAGTAATTCAATGACAAAGTATCCCCCTCCCACCCCTTTTACCTAGTGTAACACTGTTCAGCCAGATCAGAAGGGAGGTGCCCAGGAAGACTGCAGAGAGGGACAATCTTCAATTAAGATAAGGAAAAACCTGAAAAACTTGTCAGGGGGGCAGGGCTTTCATTGTTCTCATAGGAAGAAGATTGTCACCTGATGTTACCTGTCTGGTCTATGGACTACATTCCACATCCGAGAAGAGATGGCTTACACTAGGTAAAAGGGGCGGGAGGGGAAACTTTGCTTGTGAATATCTCTCAAACCATAAAGGTTTGAGAGATAAGACTTATATCGCTCTTCATGTTTTTTTAATGCCTACAAAATAAAATAAAGATAAAACGAAGTATTACTATCCCTTTAAGACTGGGACTGAATGTAAGGAATCGTAACTGAACTACTGTACATAAGATCATACCTGTAGAGGCAAACTTGGTCTTGGTAAGTATTCACAACTCCTATTTTCTCATTCTGCCTTATCAATTCTGCCAAGAGTTCAATCCAAAGTGCAAATATTAACCGGAATAAAGGATATCCCTGTCTTCTTCACTTTTGTATTGGGATACTCCCACTTTCTATGTCCATAACGCTTATAATGCTATTAGAATCATGCTGAACACAATTGGAATAATCAGTAATGTGTCCCTCTAGCCCAAAATGCCCAAACTTGTGTCTCATAATATTCCAATTTACTGTATCAAAAACTATGAGGATATCAAGTGAAAGTAGAACTCCACTGTTTGTCTTATTGCGTCTTCAGCCATCCGGGATATTTAAGGGATAGTAATACTTCGTTTTAACTTTATTTTATTTTGTAGGCATTAAAAAAACATGAAGAATGATATAAGTCTTATCTCTCAAACCTTTATGGTTTAAGAGATATTCACAAACAAAGTATCCCCCTCCCGCCCCTTTTACTGATGTCACACTGTTCAACCAGATCAGAAGGGAGGTGCCCAGGTAGACTGCAGAGAGGGACAATCTTCAATTAAGATAAGGGAAAAAACTGAAAAACTTGTCAAGGGGGGCAGGACTTTCATTGTTCTCATAGGAAGAAGATTGTCCCCTTCTGTTATCTGTCTGGTCTATGGACTGCATTCCACATCTGAGAAGAGATGGCTTACACTAGGTAAAAGGGGCGGGAGGGGAAACTTTGCTTGTGAATATCTCTCAAACCATAAAGGTTTGAGAGATAAGACTTATATCATTTTTCATGTTTTTTAATGCCTACAAAATAAAATAAAGTTAAAATGAAGTATTACTATCCCTTTAAGAACTCTCCCGACATTATAATTACTATGTCTACCTGGAACAAAGTCCATCTGGTCTCTGTCTATTTGGATAATATTTTAAGGTCACAGTTCATTAAATGTATAGTTTGTTAGCCATCTACCTCTCCTACATTTTTACCTGGTTTCTCAATGACTGGAATAGTTTTCAAGTTAGCCTCTCTGTTTTACCCTCATTTAGAATATACTGCAAAAAATTTTAGATAAATGCAGAAATATTTCAGTGGGGAAAAACTTTATTATAAACATTACTGAATCCATCCAGCAAATTCAGTAGACTAGGTAAAAATAGGAATTAGATTACCTGTTGCATACACATGCCGGGGCGGGGGTGGGGGTTAGATTTCTAGAAAGTCTGTTTGATCATAATTATAAGATATAAGAAAGTAAATATGTCTGATTCCTTTACTTCTGGATTTATTATTCTCCCTTTGCCAAGAAGGAACATCTGCCCATTGCAATGATATCGTTGGCGTTTTTCATCATGCTTGTTGAGGAAGGACAAAGGTTTTCAATAGTATAACAGAGTTTCTTGAATGAACATATCCTAAAATGTTATTAAGTTGAATAACTGATTCATAGAAACCTTTAAATTAGGAAACAGGATCCCTCAATGATCCCTCACTGTCACTCCCTACAAGGAAGGATTACTGACACGTCAGTGATAAACCAGCCTGTGGCCAGAGGAGTCACAGACTAATCTTGTCTCAATGTGGAATCCCAAGTGACAATTCATAAATAAGGTGATGTTATTCCAAGGGTGACCTACGACCCTTAACCCTCTGAGTGCCAGAGGCCAATGCACTGGATACCTGTCTGGCACTCAAAGGATTAAGATGCAAACACATTAATAAATGTGGCAAAATGGACACAATGGTCAGCAAAACTGTTACTGCTGCAGAACCTCTTGGGAAGGAAACATATTACCCACCCTTCTGTTTTTTGCAGTTTGGCTCTGGAACATCTGTAATGTCAAAAAGCAGAGAAGTGACTGTCAGTTCTGCTTGCCAACAGGTTCTGCAGCAAACACCATGGGTTAAATGCCCCATTTAAATCACTGGAAATGTTTATAATGTGTATTTATCTCTATGGTGCACTTGGTTTGCCCCAGAATTGCACCCTTTTCTTAGTACATCAGCCTCTGTGTCTATTACAATGATACATCCTGAATCCCCACTTATGTTTAGAGTTTGGATCAGGTGAATCAATGATACACATATAGGACTGTATGGAGAGGGAGCGGAACACCCTAACTACAGGTAATAAAGGGGAGGGGAATGGGGGACAATTTACAGTATTTAATGGCCGCTGGGGAGAACTGGAACTCCACAGGCGCCATCAATGTAGAGACCTCCCTAATCCTATTGTTATAGGAGAAGTAACACCTCCACTTACATTATTACAGCCAGAAAATCCTAATGTCCCTATGAATTTTGCCCTTGGATGTGTGTATAATAAATATGATGTTCAGTCAGTCCTGGATGTCACGCACATGGAGGCGGACCTGGCAACTGCCAGCAGGACCACAGGACACAAACTCCTCCCACTGCGCATGGTAATATCAACATTGCTTTGCAATGCGTTTCACGCCCCACTGGTACATAAATGGTTAAGGGGAGGCAGGGTTCATTATTGTTATAGATAGTATGGCCTTTGGTCCCCTTGTACATTTAATCTTTCGTTCAGATTATTGGGGGGGGCTGTGATCAGAGGCACAGGGAGACCAGAGGTAGACAGCAGGGATAATCAATTGCTACACCACAGCTGGTTGAGGATGATGGAAGTTGTAGTCGCCAACAGCTGGAGATCCAACAACTGACTCCCCCTAGTGGAGAGGATAAAAACAGGAAGAGGCTGGATTTAGTCTCTCATGGTGCTGTAGGGCCTCCAAGTGGTAAACAAAACAGTCCAGTCATGAGGCCCCTGAGATACCAGTGTCTGACATTACAGTTATATCTAGGGGCAACGAAAGGAATAACGAGTGAAATTTTGTTAAAAGGTTTTCCATAATCCTGTGTAACGTCTCTTTGTAGGACATTTCCATGAAGTAGAAAAGTTCTTTCACAATTAGGACTTACAAATCGATTATGAGTGCAGTACAATTTTTCAGTATTCACACGGGGTAAATCAGTTGAGTAAACAAATGAGAAATGGTCAATAAGAGTCTTATTACATTAAGAGCAATCATTCGTTTTATTTATTTTATCTTTGTGATGATAAGGGCTGTTGTAACTAAATACATCACTATGGCTTTTTCTCTGATGTCTGTAATAAACTGAACTGTGACGGAAAGATTTCCCACATTCAGAACACTTAAATGGTCTTGCTCCTGTGTGAGTCCTCTGATGTTCAACAAGATTTGAGAGTTGGGTGAATGATTTCCCACATTCAGAACACACAAATGGCTTTTCTCCTGTGTGAGTTCGATGATGTACAACAAGAATTGAGCGTCTGCTGAAGGATTTCCCACATTCAGAACACAGAAATGGTTTCTCTCCAGTATGAGATCTCTGGTGTGCAACAAGTTTTGAAGGTGCTGTAAAAGATTTCCCACATTCAGAACACTGGAACCGTTTCTCTTTCCTATAAATTGTCTGATGTGAGACCGGTTCCTGATGCCTCTTTTTCCCTTTTGTCCGCTTATTAATAGGAGTAGAGGTGGATTCTGTCCCTGTGAGTTCTATTTGAGAGTCTGTGATATTTGATTCTTCATGTAAAGTTACATCCATATGTAGAATTGTGTCACACTTTGTCACAGTCTCACTAGATGAACTGTCACTAACCGGCTTTGGGCCTTCATTATTCTGGGTAAACCTGGTGCACTCTGTATCTGAAAGTGAAATGTGATGGGTTTTAGTTTAAAGTTCTCATTTGAGAGATTCACCTGTTGGGAAGAAAAACAGTAAAATAATGAAAATAAAAGACAACCATTATATTATATTAAGCCTGTTCCCATGGGAACAAACATGATAAAAAGCCTGGGGCTGCCTTGTTTGTGGGGAATCTGAAATGACATGTGGGCTGGATTCAAACCAAAAAACTCACAGACACAAACAACCAAGTTACACACACAAACCCATAGACTGCTAGGATTAGGACAGAAAATGTAGTGTGGCAGCTAGCGTAAATTACAGGATCAACAGTGTACCTCCTAAGAGTCCCTCTTTAGAAGGGACAGTCCCTCTTTGAGACCCAAATCCCTCTGTTCATCTTTTTTATGTGATCAGACTGTGTTGGTGTGTATATGAGAGCAATACATTGCACCACAGCAATACATCCCAGGGTGGCCACAGCCCACACTTCTACACTCCGAACCTACAGATCTGGGGGACCAGCAAGAGACAGAACCTCCACACATGCTGGTGGCTATCACTGTGTCAGTCTCCACTCTGTGTGTGTGTGTATGTCTGTTGCATGTGTGTGTGTCTCTGTCTGTTGTGTGTATGACTGTTTCGCGTGTGTGCGTGCGTGCGTATGTCTGTTGCATGCGTATGTCTGTTGCATGTATATGCATGTCCGTTGCGTGTGTGTGCATGTGCATTGCATGTGTGTCTGCATGTCTGTTACTTGTGTGTGAGCATGTCTGTTGCTCGCATGTGTGTCTGCGCATGTCTGGTGTGTGTGTGTGTGTGTGTGTGTGTACATATATGTTCATCTCCGGTGTGTGTGTGCATGTCTTTTGCATGTTTCTGCCGCCTACTGTGTGTATGTGTCTGCCTGTGTGTTGCATATAGCTGTGCTTATCAGTGTGTCTACATTTCGCACACGTACGCCCAATGGTCATAACATGACAGGCATCACCATCCCACATTGCTAGTTATTAATAAAACCCCTGATCTGCTTTCCTACTGATCCTCTGGGACTCATAATGCAGCATCAGTTCCTCAGCAACTATCACTTTTTATCTGCCTTTTACTTACTCTTGACTTTATATTTGTGTTTGTCACTGGAATTATCCAGTGTAAGTGACCTGAAACTGTACTCTGTGGAAGAGCAATTTCACAGAGAAAAGGCAGACCGCTATTAATACGCACATACAGAGTACACAGGAACACAACACAGAGCAGTTCCCAGTAGGCGAGATGCTGGGGTTCATAGAGTGGGGTAAGGAGCTGGCTGGAGTTGGCTACCACCAAGGCAGCCTTGCTGCGGCCAAGGCTGAGTTAAAGCTATGAGTTTGGTGCAATGTATTAATTGGGATGTCATTAAGTGATAGCCAGATAGATCAATCAGTTTTATCTGGTGGATCCCATTACAACCTATGGGAAGAACACATGTATACACATTCGCTGTATGCCTTGGCCCCATTAACACAGTTTTCCTGTCTCATATACACAATGCAGAGAACTACCCAGAAGGTATCCATCAATGATCACAGCGAAGTGCTTGTTAAGAGCAATGTAGTTGATATGCTGCTATTTCCTGCATATTGATGAATTTCAGTCTTTACGTGAAGAACAATATAAAGTCTATATTAGTACATAATACCAAAATTTAAGCATACGTTTGAGTAACTATTGAAAATAGGGTTGTTTGGACAAAACTAACTTATAGACTTCCAGATCAAGATCAATAAATGGTAGAAATAACAACAATCTCAATAAGGGGTGAGTTAATAGTTGTGGGAGACTTTAATATACCAGTTGACTGGCAGGATCACATTTGGCATATTATACAAGCAGAGCTATGAATAAGCGCAGCTCATACAATGCACTGGCAGATACCCTGAAACATTTGCGGGATCAAAGCCTCTTGTTATGGATAGTCCTTTACTTAATGCTAAAGGAGACAACTCATCGTGAAAATAAGAGAGGATTTTAGTCTTATCTGTTAAATTCTTTTCTCTTAGTCTATATAACTCACAGGTACCATGGGGAGGCGACAGATCCTCCCAGTGGGCTGGAACAATTCTATAGAAGTGCAGGGGTGGAGTCAGGCTACCCAGCTAGCCCCCACCCAGATAGACATGTGAAAAGCCTACTAACTAGGAGTGCAAGAAGGAAGAGGGGAAAAACTCCTGTGAGCAAAGAACTCAGGAGGATTCCCACGTCCAGCCACAGGAGACCCAGCATGGCCCCTTTCACTGGGTGGAAGTCCTGTAAATTATATGGACTAAGAGAAAAGGATTTAACAGCTAAGACTACAATCCTAGTTTCTCTGTCATCCAATATAGCTTACAGGTACCATGGGGATGTACCAACACTGAGCTCCCATGGTGGGAAAAAACTAAGGAAAGGACCAAGCTCCGATTCCTGTGATACCAGAGTTCCCATGGACTATCCAGGACACGGAATATCCCAATTAACAAAGTGTCAACAGACACTGAATAACATAACATACCACACAAGAACAGTTAAAGAGCCATAAAGGCACAGAATGAGAAAAGTCCTAGACAGGCAAAACCGCCTCCAGGACTTTCCTGCCAAAGCTGGCTTCAGCTGAAGCTAGAACATCAACATGGTAGTGTTTGGCAAAGGTGTGCACAGAAGACCAAGTGGCCTCCTTGCACAGCTGATCAGCAGAGGCCTGATTCTCATAGGACCAGGAGGCCCCTCCAAACGTGGTGGAGCGTGCTTTAACATGGAAGGGAACATGTTTCCTTCTGAATTCATAAGCCTTGCGGATGGTAGACTTAATCCAGGATGTCACAGTAACCTTGGACACAAACCAGCCCTGGAACTCTCAGGGATGATAAATAATGCATATGTCTTATGAAAAGACAGTACCACATCTAGCAAGTGGAGATCCCTCTCCCTGTCAGATTTAAAGTCAGGACAAAAGGAAGGCACAACATTCTCTTGATTGATATGGAACACAGAGACCACCTTAGGAAGAAATTACTGGGAGATACAGAGAACAGCCTTATCCTTGTGAAACATCAGGAAAGGCGGTTTGCAGGACAAAGCCTGCAACTCAGCCTCTCTGTGGACAGAGATCACAGCCAAAAGAAAAACCATCTTCCATGTCAGACATAGAGAAATGGTAGCCAAAGACTCAAAGGGAGGCCGCTGCAAGACTCCCAAAAAGATTAAGGTTTCACTGGGGAATGGGAGCCTTAAAGACAGGCAAAGCATGAGCGACACCCTGAAAGAAGACTCTAACATGTGGCAAGATGGCAATACATCTCAGGTAGAGGACAGAAAGAGGTGAGGTCTGCACCTTCAAGGAACTAAGGCTTAGATCCTTGCTCACACCATCTGTATGGAGATGTGGAAAATATGGTCCCATCTTAAGCAAGAAAGGCTTAATTAGGGTTTTGTGTTACTTACTCAGGGGTTAATGCTTTCCTTACAGATTTGTGCATAACACGTTTCGCAACTGCTTTGTGATTATACAACACTGTTTTGCAGTTCTGAGCTTTGCCAACTGCATTTATCCTTGCAGCCATAGAGCACGAGCTAGGCATGTAGGGGTGCCACACTAACAGTGTAATCTGACAGATCAATGCCTTCAGAGCAGTAGGTGAGAGGGGGTAAATCTGTGTGATGTGGGGATTGGGTCAGAGCTTCACCGGAGAACATGTGTGAAGTGTCCCGGCTGTGTGACTGTGTTGTGTCCATGCAGGAAGGGGAGACGTGTCATTGCTGTGTGACCAAGCAGTCCTAACCAGGAGCTCTCCTATACGCACTGAAGTACATTGGCTGATAAGTATTCCATGATTTTTGCTATGATTAATGGCTGATAAGTAGGACATACTATTTGAGCATTATATGCTAATCACTAATAAAATCTTTGATTATACCTATAGTCTCTCTGTTTATTTACATTGGAATACAAAGACCCTTTGTTTACACCATCCTGCAAAAAAGACAAGATCGCCGGGAGATCAAACGCCTGTGAGGACAGATCCCTGTCCACACACCAGGAATGGAAAATGTATCAAACCCGGTGGCAGACCTTGGAAGATACCAGTTTCCTGGTCATAGTGGAGACCACGTCAGGAGAATAGTCCTTCCTCCTCAGGATGGAGGCATCAAAAGCCATGCCATCAAAGCCAGACGTTACACGTCATACCTCTAGAGGTAACCCTGAAGGAGGAGATTCAAAGGAAACTGATCCTGAACAGAAAAGGCCGCTAGTTCTGGAACCAAGGCTGCCTGGTCCAGTAGGTGACGATCAAGATGACCGTTGTACCGTCCATTTGAATCCTCTTCAGCACCCTGGGGATGACAGAGAATGGAAGAAAAATGTAGGCCAGATGGAGGCGCCGTGGAATCAACAGAGCACAGGTCGAAAACTTCCAGATGAAGCTCCCACTGCCGGGGTCTACTGTCTGGCAGTGGAGACGGCAGGAACGTGTTCTTCCAGCCAGGCTAAAATAGCGACCTCAGACCAAACAGAATTGCTTCTTGTGCCTCCTTGCTTGTTGATGTATGCCACGGCCATGTCGTTGTCCGACTGGATGCAGATTGGACATCCCCTCAGTGGAAAGGACCAGTACACCAGAGAGTGAAAAATCTCCCTGAGCCCCAGGTGACACAGGACAACTCTCCAGCCACAGAGGTTGGTATCCGTTGTCACCAGAGTCCAATACTGGACTACGAAGGGCTTCCAACAACCAAAGGAGGTCCTGCCTCGCTTCCTGAGGAAGAGAGACCAGATGGTCCAATAGATCTGGATTCCCATGGCAAACCCAGATGGTGAACCTCCGAAGCTCCCTGGTGTGAGCCATGAAGTACGGAACCGCCGCCATGGTGGATATCAAGCAGCCCGACAGATGAAAACTTGCACACCGGAGCTGAGGTCCACTTCAAGGACTGGGGCACCCGACATATGATCTGTTAAATAGAGTCCTCTGTCAGAAAAACCATACCCTCAATGTACTTTGGATCTCAATATACTTTCCTATGCAGTAACAGCCCTCAGTCATTTAGTAGCATGGAGGGTTGTGAACTACTGTTGATGTGGAAGTGATGCTCCCCCTCACACATCACCAGCAATACGACAATCCTGAAGTCTGACAGCATTCTCTCCGCTGCCCCATTTGGCCAGTAGGGGATTGGAGAGAATACATTCAACACCATGGACAGCATCACTACCTTATTCCTTTGGGATGTGCATTGCTTACCCCTGTAGCAATGAATGAGGTAAGAAAAAGGTACAACAAACACTACACAGTTATTCCCTTAGCTCTCTATCTTATTTATTACATGTTGTGCACTCCCAATGGAACAAGGCTGAAGGTCAGACAGAATCCATTGGGATTTGTGGTTACTACTTGCCTTCAGCCTTGTTCCCTTGCCCACTGGTAGCCATAGAACCAAATGTCACTGTCTGACCCTCCCCAGCCTTTTCCCCTTGTGTACCGGTAGCCACAAATCCCCACGGGCACTTCTTGGGAAAGGGAACAAGGCTGGGGGAGGGGGAGTGTCAGTCAGTGTGTGTGGGCTAACACACAATGATTATGTTTCCCCACAATGCTTATATTCAACATGCTGCCTCCAGTACAAACCGACATATGATGCCCCTTCCATTAGACATATGCTTACCTTAATGTTAAACCTTTGAGTGCCAGAAGGGTACACAATGCATTGCAATGAGTTGAGTACCCCTCTGGCACTCAAAGGGTTAATATCCATGTAACAAATCATTAAATATTAAAATAAATAAATACATTTTTAGTTCTAAAATAAAATCCGACTTCGCGGGGGGGGGGGGGGCCATCGGAACCCATCCTGATGCCCCCTGGCATGGGATGACCAGTTAGGTCACTTCACCACTTACTCAAGTCCCTTGCTTTCTGTCAATAACCGGATCCTCAAGACATGTCCCGTGCACAAGGGAACAAGGCTGAGGGGCAAGTGGTAGCCACAAATCCCCATGGATTCTGCCCGGCCCCCAGCCTTGTTCCATTGGGAGTGCACAACATGAGTAAAATATGACACAGGGCAAAGGGAATAACTGTGTAGTGCAAGGTGTACTTTTTTAACACACTGAGTGCCACAGGGGTGAGCAATGAACATCCCTATGGCACTGAAAGAGATAAGTGAATGATGCCGTCCATGGTGCTGAAAGTATTCTCTTCACTCCTCTACTGGCAATAGGGATCTTCTCCTCCCCTCCCTTGCATCCATAAATGTTAGTGCATATGGCGACAAAATCATATCACCATAGCATCGACCTTTAGTGCATCTCCTACCTGGTCTTGTAAAAAAGAAGAGGGGTAATACATTTGGTATTAGGGGAAGGATTAGTTCACCAACTACATTCGTAATAGGGTTTATGAGGCAATATTGAGTTGACCCAGTTGAAAACAGTTAGATTTATGGTCTTTAAAAGTGGATTTTTGTGTACTTGCCAATAAATCATTTTCTCTTAGTCCATGTGGAACACAGGAAACATGGGGTAAAATATCCTCCAACCAGGAGGGCAGGGCAATTGCTCGCAGAGGTGGGGACTCTCTCTGCTTTGCTTTACCCCCACCAGACATCCACAGTTTTAATGGATAGCGAAGATGTAAGAAAAGAAACACAATGGAAGCCAGTGAGCAAAAGCCCAGAACTAGAGAACCGAAGAAGACCCCTATGTTCTATATGGGCTAAGAGAAAAATATTTATTGGGAAGAACAGAAAAATCCCCTTGCATCTCATGTAGAATACAGGAACCATGGGGATTTAGAAAAGCATCCACCAAGATTCCAGGGAGGGAAAGAGAAACTCCTCAAAACACAAACCAGTTGCAACAGAGACAAACTGGTACAACATGAATCTCAGGTGACACCAACAGGGAACAACAAAGAACAGGAAACTAATAGGAAGAACACCTACACAGTCACAATGACCTATAAGACCTTAAGTCCAAAACCATATTCTGCTGAAGCCAGCACATTGACGTGGCAATGTTTGATAAATGTGTGAAATGATGACCACGTCATTGCCTTACACAACTGTTCAGGACATGCCGGTTTGTTGTAGGCCCAAAAGGCACCCACCAACATGATGGAATATGCCATGACAAGAAAAGGGACAGGTTTCTTCCTGAGAACATCTGCCTGGTGGATGATTGCGTTGATTCTAGAAGCTACTACTACCTTAGATGCAATCTGGCCTGCACGTGCACCCTTAGGAATGACAAAGAGCAAATCAGATTTCTGAAAAGGATGGGTGCAATAACATAGCACTTCAAGCACCTGGTGTCACGGTTTTTAAGAACTCTCAGACAATTTGGTAAGGTATAAATCAGCTTTATTAAGAATAATAAAGAACACAGGATCCCTTCACAGGTACAGATCCGGACAGTATCAAGGTACTTCCCAAATCTGACACAGGTCAGGGTACGGATATAAGCAAAACAGGCAATAATATAGAAGCAGGAACAGATGACAGGAACCAGGAACTGAACCTCAACAGTACCACCTAGGAAGTGACCCACGAGCAGAGGGTAGGTACTGACATGGCCCTGGTAACAGGGGAGCACAAAGACTGACAATAGTCCGCCCTAGATAGAGACTAGAGAGACCAGAGATAGGACTGACAGAGTGGACAGGGAATCTCCCTGAGGCCTGACAGTAGAGGTAGCTCAGGCAGACACAGGCACAGGACTAGCCCAGAGGGCTGAGGTAGCCACAGGCAATATTGACAGGCACAGGCTACTCTAGGAGATATAGGTAACCGAAGGCCACACTTACAGGCACAGGCTCAATCTCTGGAGTTATAGGTAACCGAAGGCAACACTGACAGGCACAGGCTCCATCTCTGGAGGTATATGTAACCGAAGGCAACACTGACAGGCACAGGAACAGGCTCGGAAGCTAGCGTACTCAGTGAGACCTGGAAATGCACAGAGAGCTCTATAGAGCCACAACCTTGAACGGTACCAGAGAGCGCTAGTAAGCCACAGCCTGAATCGGTACACAGAGAGCAGTAGTGAGCCAAAGCCTGGATCGGTACACAGAGAGCGGTTGTCAGCCACAGCCTGGATCTGTACACAGAGAGCGGTAGTCAGCCACAGCCTGGATCGGTACACAGAGAGCGGTAGTCAGCCACAGCCTGGACTGGTACACAAAGAGCGGTAGTCAGCCAAAGCCTGGATCGGAACACAGAGAGGTAGTCAGACAGTCCGGGTAAGCAATGGTAACATGGCAGCGAAGACAGGAGCAAGGTCAGACAAAACCAGATCATACACAGAGCAGGAATCACAGCAACAAACGTCAGGTCAAGAACACCACAAAAGGGCACCAAATGATAGACAGGACTGAGTTTAAAAAGGCAAACACTGTGCGTAGCAGAACCCAGCGGCCAATAAGAACCCAGCAGGAAATAGGCAGGAAGTAACAATGTCGACAGAACGTGAGATCACGGGCACCGTGATACCTGGCCACATCAAAAAATGAAGCTTCTGCTCCTGTCTATTAGATGGAGCTGGACAGACAAATGGAAGAACAATCTGCTGGATAGTGTGAAATTCAAAGACAGCCTTAGGAAGAAACCCTAACGGGGCTCTGCAAAACCACCCTATCAGAGTGGAAAACCAGATTGGGAGGCATGCACGACAAACCTTGAAATTTGGCCACCCACCTGACAGACAATAGCTAGCAAAAAAGCCATCTTGAGCATCTATACATGCAGAAAAACTGAAGACCAGAGCTCAAAAGGAGTCTTCTGAAGCACTCCCACAACCAGACACATGTCTCACAGTGAAGAGGGATCCTGAAAGATTGGGTAGGCATGAGACATCCCTTGCGCAAAAGCCTGCATGTTTGGCAATAAGGCGATACGTCTTTGCAAAAGTACAGAAATAGCTGAAATCTGAAATTAATAGTGTTAAAATCAAGCCCTTTTTGGAGGACATCCTAAAGAAAAGCCAGAATGAACAGAAGGCAAAAGGTTGCAGCTGCTAACCTGGTATGCACACCACTTATAGAACAAGGACCATACCATGTGGAATGCCTCGGAAGAAACCAGTCTGTGAGGCTGCAATATAGTAGCAGTGAAGGAGTCAGAAAAACCCTTCTTCCTCAGGATGTTGGCTTCAAGATACAAGTCATAAAAGCCTACTTCTCTATCTCTGGATGACACAGTGAACCCTGAGTCAAGAGGTCTGTAAGCAGAGGGAGCCAAAACTGATCTGCCATTGACAGATTGAGAAGATCTGAAAACCAGGCCCAGCGGAACCAGAAAAGGGCAATCAGAATAACATAAGCCAGCTCCATCCTGATTTTTCTCAGCCCACATGGAATCAGGGGAAACAAACACACCAGGAGAAAATGCCATGGTATGATCATTGTGTCCACTGATCGAGTTAAAGGATCCCTGAATCTGGAACAGAATTAAGGAATTCTGCGGTTAAGGAGAGGGGCCATTAGGTCCACCACTGAAGAATGAAATAGGCGAACTATAGGGCTGAATACCATGTGAGAAAGTCTTAGGATATGAACTACGGAGAGAGCGTGGATGTAAACCTCTGCCAAATCACCTTAATTATGGTTACCAATAATGACTGTATAACAAATTAGAATCAGTCACTAATAGGTACAAACAAGAAAAAAAACTAAATAAAAGGTTAGCGAATATTACAAAGAAAAAAAACTATACCATTGGCTTTTAGGACAAGCAGAGCGGTTCCCTAGCAAGATGTGACCCAAAAGGATTCCCAATAAACACCCAGGTTATCTACAGTTAATGATAGTTCAGATCAGTGTTCTGGGTCAGATTCTGAGTGCATCATTAAAACTAGTGAACAGGGCACTATAAGTGATTCCACTAAAACCGATTATGTTTTAGGGGTTCAGACACGGTCTCAAACTGCAAAAGATGTAAAGACCCCACCAATTTAGGGGAAGCAGGAGGGTCAAGAGAAAAAATGAAATACCAGAACCAGACCTCCCCCCTCATTTTCCAAAACATAATCCACAATATCACTTACAAGGATCTAAGTACTGCTGAAATCTCTATACTTAAATAAAGGTTTGACTTTTGTTCCCACAGTCAAACATTCAGATATTTCAGCATACATCGAAACTCAAGGATAATTTTAAGGACTAATTGTCCCTTCATATGCTCCCTTTTTGTGAGCCAAAAGCCAACACCTATCCTTCTCTTAGGATATTTATTAAACAGATCACTGAAACCTGTTAAATCTTTGCTGACCCCTGTAAGATGAGTAGTAACATCTCTCTGGGTGACAGGGCAGAGATACAGACATTAGACAGAGATAATAGCACTGTAATATGCCCTGCTGATAAGGTGTGTGGTGGTGGGTGTGTGGGCAGCAATTTATCTTGCATTCCGATTATTATGGTAAAGAGCTGCTTTTTCAGCTCAGTTATGAAACTACGTACAAAGGTCCGTCTTTTGACATCACATCTAAATTTAAGGCAAATATATATGCCAGATTACAGGTTGCTTTTAGTAACTGTGTTGGTGACCATTTGAAGACATTTATTAAACAGATTACTGATACCTTTAAAAGCTTTTGCTGACCTCTGTAAGAATCTTAGTAATCTCTCTCTGGCTGAAAGGGTAGTGATACAGACTTTAGTCAGAGCATCGTAATATGCCCTGCTGATAAGAGGTGTGTGTGTGTGTGTGTGTGTGTGTGTGTGTGTGTGTGTGTGTGTGTGTGTGTGTGTGTGTGTGTGTGTGTGTGTGTGTGTGTGTGTGTGTGTGTGTGGCAATTTCATCATACATTTTCATCATTATGGAAATACCACACCTACGTTTGAGGCAACCATAGATGTTAGATTACAGGTTGGTTGTAATAACTGGATTGGTTACAATCTCTTTGGGTATCTCACTTGTCTGCATCCTGTGATCCCTATCATCTATACTTTGTCTACGATCCATAGGACTCCTGTGATGCCACCAGGAACTTCTTTAGTGAGAGATGTAACCATATTTACATGTATCTACTGATTATGTGGTCTAAAATGTCAAACTGGATTAAGACTGTGACATATACTGAAAACTGAACCTCCTCCCTATTCAGCAACACATCAATTACAAAGTACTTCTCACCTTTAATGCTCTCCACACTTCTACCCCTCCTTATTTCTCTTCCCTCATCTCCTCTTATATTTCTGGCCTCCTCCTTCAGTCGGCACACAATGCACCTCTTGTTGTACCATCCACACCCTCTGCCCTCTCCCGTCTCAATCCTTTTTCACTTTCCTCTCCCTACCTATGGAACTCCATACCCCTCTCCCTACCTCTTGAAAAATCCCCCTCTCTCTTTAAGTCTACCCTGAAATCTTATCTTCTGGAGCACTAGGACCAGTGGCGTAACAATAGGGGTCGCACCTGCGACCAGGCCCGTCACTCTCAGGGGCCCGGCCGCCCCGTGCGAACCCCTCGCCATCCGCCCGCAGCACAGCTGATGTCCCGGCGGCCAGCGCTCGAGTAATGCAGAGCGCTGGGAGATGACAATCTCCTAGCGCTCTGCATTACTAAGGACCACGCAGGAGCATGTCACACACACAACGCTAGACCACCAGGAGGTAGGAGGACGGGGGTCAGTAGGGGCAATGTGGCGATGGGGGCATTGTGGAGATTGGAGGAGAAATGTGGAGCATGAGGGGCATTGTGGAGATTGGGGGGAAATGTGGAGCATGAGGGGCATTGTGATGGGGCATTGTGGAGATTGGGGAAATGTGGAGAATGAGGGGCATTGTGATGGGGGCATTGTGGAGATTGGGGAAATGTGGAGCATGAGGGGCATTGTGATGGGGGCATTGTGGAGATTGGGGGAAATGTGGAGCATGAGGGGCATTGTGGAGATTGGGGGAAATGTGGAGCATGAGGGGCATTGTGATGGGGGCAATGTGGTTGAGGGGGGCCAATGTGGTAGGTGGGGGGCCCGTGGCAGTTCTTGCACCAGGGCCCCGTGGCGTCTAGTTACGCCTCTGACTAGGACCATGCACTACCTATGGCCAAACTCAGCACTTATAATCTCAGCACCTGACACCCTCTTACCCCATTGTTTGTCTCCTTTTACCCATTTAGACTGTAAGCTCCTTGGGGCAGCGACATTTCTCCTATTGTTTCTGTGATTGCGGCACTTTTATCCCTTCCTATTTATGTAACATACTCTATTGTAAGATGCTACGTACACTGTTTATACACATACATATACAGAATCTGCTTTGTAAACATATCTGTTATGCTAAAAGGCATGTATAAAAAGAGTGATTTCTCCCTGTGATACAGCCTTCTAAACACTAAATGTCATACGGACAAAGTCAAAGAGGAGAAAATGTGAGGCAAACTCACTGCATGAAAACAAAAAAAATCCTATTGATTAAATGGGGCTTTTAACCCATTAAATTCTAGAGCAGATGCCAACATTCAAAGGGTTAAAGGGGAACATTCACTTAAGAAAATAAATTGTGTAGTGGTTTCAATCACTACAACATGATTAGTGGTGTTTTTTTGTTTTAATGACCTACTTTGGGTTACAATGTGGCACTTCCGGGTTCCTCGGCACGCTGTTAAGTGCTGCTCACATCCGCAGGACTTCCCACCTCTCTCCCAGCTGCCCCAGGGAGTGCGTTCATGCAACCTCATTAGCATGGTAAATGGAGTTTGTTGTAACAATAACCCACTTAAACGCCCCCACGAAAGGAAGCATTAATGCAATCCCCCGGGGGCAGCTGGGAGAGAGGTGGGAAGCCCTGCCACATTGTAACCCTTAAGATCTTCCAAAGTAGGTCATTAAAAAAACAAAACAAACAAACAAAAAAAAACAAAACACAGCTAATCTTGTAGTAGTTGGAACCACTACACAATTTTTTTTTCTTTAATGAATGTTCCCCTTTAAATGTTCTATTTAAGTTAGTGGGAACTTTTATTTGCTCCTATGGTGCAATTGTTCTCTTTGCTACATCCTTAAATTGTAAATAAAGTTACAAAAAATATAAGGTAAATAGAAATCTACTACTGTATTTACACTAGAATTAGTAATAAAAGGCTTCCTGGCCTCTATAAAGGATTGCTCAGTCAGGAGACATCATCACCATGAACAGTTGTCTCTAAATAAGATACGTGTCACCTATCATACTGGTCATATATCACCCACATAACAGTGATGGGCGTCCAGAACTACAGTCTACACAGAAAAGACACACAAGAAAAGAAGGGACGAGGAGTTGATCCACTGTGGTTTTTAAAACCCTTTATCATAACTATTTTAACAGGTTTTTGTTTTTTTTTGGCAAAACTTGTTTGTTACAGGAGAATTTAGAAAAAAACCCATAAAAGTGAACTGTATGAATAGGACAAACAAGAACTTGGGATCCAGAAGAGATCAGGACTTAACACAGAAGAAATCCCAGAGGTTTGGTCTAAATAAAGATATATAGTAAATGGGGTATGTGAGGGGTAGAATTATTAATATTGGGGTAGACAGAAAATTCATTTGGTCTAGGTAGGTAGGAATTAGATTTATTGCTGTACACACTTGCTGGGGGTCTGTGTGCTAGATTTCTAGAAATTCTGTTTTATCATCATCATTATAAGATATAAGAAAGTAAACATGTCTGATGCCTTTACTTCTGTCTGTGCATGTATGTGTGACAGTGAGTGTCGGAGGCTCTTATTGTCACCTTGCTGAGAAGGACATCTGGCCATTGTAAGGATATAGTTGGAGTTATTCATGTTTATTGATGACGGACATAGGTTTTCAAAAGAATAACAGTTTTTTTTTTTCAAACATATACTACCATATAATTAATAAGTAGATTAATGGATTCACAGAAACCTGTGATTAGGAGAATCCCTCAATGATCCCTCATTGTCACTCCCTACAAGGAAGGATTACTAACACGTCAGTGATAAACCAGCCTGTGTCTAGATGAGTCACAGACTAATCTTGTCTCAATGTGGAATCCCAAGTGACAATTCATTAATAAGGTGATGTTGTTCCCAGGGTGACCTATGACCCTTAACCCTCTGAGTGCCAGAGACCAATGCATTGGATACCTGTCTGGCACTTGAAGGATTAAGATGCAAACACATTAATAAATGTGGCAAAATGGACACAATGGTCAGCAAAACTGATACTGCTGCAGAACCTCTTGGGAAGGAAACATATTACCCACTCTTCTGTTTTTTGCAGTTTTGCTCTGGAACATCTGTAATGTCAAAAAAGCAGAGAAGTGACTGTCATTTCTGCTTGCCAACAGTTTCTGCAGCAAACACCATGGGTTAAATGCCCCATTTAAATCAATGGAAATATTTATAATGTGTATTTATCTCTATGGTGCACTTGGTTTGCCCCAGAATTGCCCCCTTTTCTTAGTACATCAGCCTCTGTGTCTATTACAATGATACATCCTGAATCCCCACTTATGTTTAGAGTTTGGATCAGGTGAATCAATGACACACATATAGGACTGTATGGAGAGGGAGCGGATCACCCTAACTACAGGTAATAAAGGGGAGGGGAATGGGGGGACAATTTACAGTATTTAATGGCGCTGGGGACAACTGGAACTCCCCAGGCGCCATCAATGTAGAGACCTCCCTAAACCTACTGTTATAGGAGAAGTAACACCTCCACTTACATTATTACAGCCAGAAATCCTAATGTCCCTATGAATTTTACCCTTGGATGTGTATATAATAAATATGATCTTCAGTCAGTACTGGATGTCACGCACATGGAGGCGGACCTGACAACTGCCAGCAGGACCACAGGACACAAACTCCTCCCACTGCACATGGTAATAACATTGCTTTGCAATGAGTTATACATCCCTCTGGTCCTTAAAGGGTTAAGGGGTGCAGGGCTCATTATTGTTATACATAGTATGGGCTTTGGTCCCCTTGTACATTTAATCTTTCCCTCAGATTATGGGTGGGAGGTGATCAGAGGCACAGGGAGACCAATGGCAGCAGGGATAATCAATCAACCAATCAATGGCAGCAGGGATAACCAATTGCTACACTACGGCTGGTTGGGGATGATGGAAGTTGTAGTCACCAACAGCTGGAGATCCAACAACTGACTCCCCCTAGTGGAGAGGATAAAAACAGGAAGAGGCTGGATTTAGTCTCTCATGGTGCTGTAGGGCCCCCAAGTGGTAAACAAAATGGTCCAGTTATGAGGCCCCTGAGATACCAGTGTCTGACATTACAGTTATGTCTAGGGGCAATGAGAAGGATAACAATTTCATTAGTTAAAACGTGAATAAAAAAGTGGGTGAACACTTGGAAATAAACTCAGAAATGTAATAATCGGTGGCTAACACAATTGTGCTATACAAAGAATAAATGCGACAAGAATTCAGTGTTGTGCAAAATATGAATTGAATACAATCCGAATAATAAAAAAATCTATATATTACACATATATATATTACACAGTAATAACTCACAGTATTAGTTTATACAGATCACGCTATGTTTTGTATACTTCTTTTTATGTGTGGTTCATATTCATCCTGAGAGTGAAATCACGTATCACATTATTGTCTCCACATAACTGTAATTGTTTTTTAAGTGTACTATATCGATTTTTTTTTATTATTATTCGGATTGTATTCAACTGATATTTTGCACAGCACTGAATTCTTGTCACATTAGTTCTTTGTGTGTATAGCACAATTGCGCTAGCCACCGATTATTACATCTGAGTTTATTTCCAAGCGCTCACCCACTTTTTGATTCACATTTTGCCGCTCTTTTTATAGACAGGGGTTTGTGTAGCTGCTAGATTATTTTTATCAGAACTATTGTCAATTTGTATAGCAATATTATTATTTTAAGCACTCACCTAATATTAGCCATAATTTGTTAAAATGTTTTCCACAATCCAGTCTCTTTTTGTAGGACATTTCCATGAAGTAGTAAAGTTCTCCCACAATTAGGACTTACAAGTGGATTATGCATTTAATAAATTTTACAAGATTCAAGCACAGGGTAAATCAGTTCAGTTTACAAATGAGAAATGGTCAATATGAGTCTTCTTACATTAAAAGTAATCAACTGTTTTATTTCTCTGATGTTTGTGATGATAAAGAAGGGATGGTTTAACTAAAAATATCACAATGTTTTTTTTAAGTGTAGTCTCTGATGCTTGTAATAACTAGAACTGTGGTGGAAAGATTTACCACATTCAGAACACACATATGGTTTTTCTCCTGTGTGAATTCTCTGATGTTCAAGAAAACTTGTGCGTGTGCTGAATGATTTCCCACATTCAGAACACATAAATGGCTTTTCTCCTGTGTGAGATCTCTGATGTCTAACAAGTTCTGAGCTTCGGCAGAATGATTTCCCACATTCAGAACACACAAATGGTTTTTCTCCTGTGTGAGTTCTCTGATGTATAACAAGAGATGAGTTTTGGCAGAAAGATTTCCCACATTCAGAACACACAAATGGCTTTTCTCCTGTGTGAGTTCTCTGATGTATAACAAGAGCTGAGTTTTGGCAGAATGATTTCCCACATTCAGAACACACAAATGGCTTCTCTCCAGTGTGAGATCTCTGATGTCTAACAAGATTTGAATGTGCAATAAAATATTTCCAACATACAGAACACTGGAACCGTTTCTCTTTTCTATAAATTGTCTGATGTGAGACAGGTTCCTTATCCCTTTTCCCTTTTGTGCTCTTATTAATAGGAGTAGAGGTGGATTCTGTCCCTGTGAGTTCTATATGAGAGTCTGTGATATTTGATTCTTTATGTAAAGTTACATCCATATGTACAATGGTGTCACACTTTGTCAGTGTCTGACTAGATGAACTGTCGCTAACCGGCTTTGGTCCTTCAATATTCTGGGCAAAACTCCAACATTCTGGATCTGAAAGTGAAGATGTGTTTTAGTTTAATGTTCTCATAGAAGAGATTCGCCTGTTGGAAAGAAAAGCAGTAAAAATAATGACATTAAAGGGGAACCATTATATTTTATTAAGCCTGTTCCCATGGGAACAGAGATGGTAATGCCTGTGGCTTCATTGTTTGGGGGGAATCAGAAAACTGAACACCTTACCTTATCTGGCATACGGGCAGGATGTAACCCAGAAAACTGCAGCTCACAGACACAAATTGCCGAGTTACACACACACATAACCCCATAGACTGCTAGTGTCTGGAACATAGTCTGGAAGCTCAGAGTCACTTACAGGATCAACAGAACAACGGAGGATATGGTTAATAAAACCCCTGATCTGCTTTACTATGGATCCTCTGGGGCTCACAATGCAGCATCAGTTCCTCAGCAACTATCACTTTTTAGCTGTCCTTTAATTTACCTTCACTTTATATTTCTGTTTGTCACTGGGATCACCCAATATAAGTCACTTGAAACTGTACTCTCCACAGAGAAAAGGCAGACTGCTATTAATACGTACATACAACAAGTTCAACAGAAAAAGATACACCACAGGGCAGTCCCCAGCAAGTAAGATGCTGGGGTTCATAGAGTGGGGAACAGAGCTGGCTGGTGTTGGCTACCCCCAAGGCAGCCTTGCTGCAGCCAGTGCGGAGTTAACTCCTTCAGTTAAACAAAATATTATCGGCTCCAGTACTGAGTGGACGTTCTTTGTATAAACAGGCATTCAAACCAATTCAAATATAAACAGATTCTGAACAGTGTATGTGACGATATGGCCCTGGTGTCTCTGCCACAGATGGTACGGCAGTTCAGTCACGTTATCGTCCATGGGTTTCTTTCGCTAACCTGCACAGCTAACCGCTATACTAAGCGCTAGGACCCGGTACTTGGAGTCGTGTATCCACCGGCAATGCAGGATATACTGCACGGATAGATCCGGTTCTTATAGAATATTCTATCTATCTAGTCCCCTGGCACTTCTCTATGAGTAACTGCTCTATAGTGGACGACAAAAAGACAAGCACGCTCCTTCTTGTTAAATCATAAACTCCCTTTGTTTTCAAACAACACAACACAAGGGGCAGTCTCCACATTGACATTAAACAAAGGTTACAAAAGGTGGGTGGGAAGTGGACACTTTCGGCCTGGCAGCCACCCTGTATACATTCCCAGTGCATAGCTGTAACCATAAAACCTACTGTAGGAATCTCAGACAAAGGGGGAGGGGAAGTGGACAATTTCAGTCTAACAGCCCCCTTCCAGAACCATAAAACACTCAAGCTGGCTGTAATCTGACCCTCTGAATGGGGGAAGGTATTCTCTCTATACCATTCAGTATTTGTGTCCACGTGATCCCAGCCAGGGGGAGGAGAGGCTCTGCCTCTTGCGGTGTGTGACCAGTTACAGTCCTGTTCGTCACAGTGTATAACCTGTTAGTATGACAAGTGTGCCGGACTAATGGGCTCTCCAAAGCCATTCAACTTGCACCAAAAGAAAAATATAAACCGCATCAACTTGAGTCACACAACTTCAGACAATATAAAATCAAAATATCTGTACCTTTATTATTCCAGTTAAAAAGAAACTATACCCTGAAATCAAAGTTTTACAGTGGGTTTTAATCTTTAACCCAACATTAGAGCTGTGTGTATTTTTTTTTTTCAAATTGCCTACAAGTTGTGATATTAGCCCTTCAAAATCAGGCACTTCTGCATTCTACGGGACTGTATGTACCGCATGACGCATCAGGACTTCCCAGCTGCCCCAGGGGACGCGTTCATGCTCCGCTTCGTAGCTGGATTTCTGTGGTGTAGCATTACAGCAACCTCAGTAGCATAGTAAACCGAGTTTGGTTAACCATGTGTGAGCAGCATATGTCTGACTTTACTGGGGGAGGCAGCATATGTCAAATGGAAGGGGCAGCATATGTCTGATTGTATTTGGGGGGGGTAGCATATGTTGAATTTTACCTGTGTAGGGGAAGCATATATCAAATCTGAACTGTGGGGCAGCATGTTGAATATAAGTATTGTGAGGGGAACATCACCATTGTGTGTTAGCCCACATACACTGGCTGGCACCCCCCAACTTTGCTCCCTTGCCAGGCAGTGCCCATGGGGATTTGTGGCTACCAGTAGACAAGCGGAAGGCTGGGGAGGGTCAGACAGTGACACGTGGTTCTATGGCTATCTGTGGGCAAGGGAACAAGGCTGAGGGCCAAGTGGTAGCCACAAATCCCTATGGATACTGGCTGACCCCCAGCCTTGTTCACTTGGGATGGCGCAACTTGTATAAAATATGATACAGAGCGAAGGGAATAACTGTGTAGTGCAAAGTGTAATTTTTTAACCCACTGAGTGTCACAGGGTTGAGCAATGCACATCCCTATAGCACTGAAAGAGATAAGGGAGTGATGCTGTCCATGGTGCTGAAAATGTTCTCTTCACTCCCCTACTGGCCAAGCAGAGAGAACGCTGTCAGACTTCAGGATTGTTGTAGTGTTGGTGACGGGTGAGGGAGGGTATCCCTTCCACATCAACACCACTTCGACAATCCTGTATGGCAATAGGGATCTTCTCCTCCCCTCCCTACCTGAGAGTTGAACAAACTTGGATTTATTATTTTTAAAAGGAAATTTTTGTGTATTTTCCAATAAATAATTTACTCTCAGTCCATGCGGAACACAGGAAACATAGGGTAAAGTATCCTCCAGCCAGGAGGGCAGGGCAATTGCTCTCAGAGGTGGAGACTCTCTCTGCTTTACACTCCCACCAGACATCCACAGTTTTAATGCATAGCAAAGATATAAGAACAGAAACAGAATGGAAGCAAGAGAGAAAATGCTCTAAACTAGAGAACCCGCGAGGACCCCCTACATGGAATTAAACAGTTGTTTTTTCTCTGTGAAGGAAGTCCTATGTTTCATATGGGCTAAGAGAAAAGGATTTATTGGTAATTACACAAAAATTCCCTTGCATCCTATGTGGAATACAGGAACCATGGGGATATACAAAAGCATCCACCAAGATTCAAGACAAACCAGTTGCAACATAGACAAACTGGTACAACATGAATCTCAGGTGACACCAACACAGTACAACAAAGAACAGGAAACTAACAGGAAGGACACCTACACAGGCACAATGACCTGTAGGACCTTCCATCCAAAACTATATTCAGCTGAAGCCAGCACTTTGACACAGCGATGTTTGACAAGTGTGTGAAATTATGACCATGTCATCACCTTACACAGCTGTTCAGGAGAGGCCGGGTTGTTGTAGATCCAAAAGTCACCAACCAACATGACTGAATATGCTATGATCTGAAAAGGGACAGGTAAGAAACATCTGAGAACTGAGAACATCTGGCTGGTGGATGATTGCCTAGATTCTAGAAGCTACTGCTGCCTTAGATGCAGTCTGGCCCACACCCTTAATTATGGCAAATCACATTTCTGAAAGAGATGTGTGCAATAACATAGCACTTCAAGCATCTAGCCACACAACAAGTAGTGAAGCTTCTGCTCCTCTCTATTAGATGGAGCTGGACAGACAGCAGGAAGAACAATTTGCTGGATAATGTGAAACTCAGAGACAACCTTAGGAAGAAACCCTAATGGGGCGCTGCAAAACCACCCTATCGGAGTGGAAACCTATTAGGGAGGCATACCTTGAAGTTTGGCCACCCACCTGACAGACAATAGATAGCAAAAAAAACATCAAGAGCATCTATAGATGCAGAGACACTGAAGACAGAAGTATAACGGAGCCTTCTGAAGCAGTCCCAGAACCAGATTCATGTTGCAAAGTGGAAAGGGATCCTGAAATACTGGGTAAGCATTAGCCATCCCTTGTGCAAAAGCCTGCATGTTTGGCAAGAAGTCTTTACAAAAATACGGAAAGAGCTAAGATCAAGCCCTTTTTGGAGACCATCCTAAAGAAAAGCCAGAATGACCAGAAGGCAAAAAGGTTGCAGCTGCTAACCTGGTATGCAAACCACTTATAAAACAAGGACCATGCTCTATGGAATACCTCGGAAGAAACCAGTCTGTGAGCCTGCAACAACAAAATCCTTCCTCTGGATGCTGTTTTCAAGATCCAAGCCATCAAAGCCTACTTCTTCTCTACCTCTGGATGACACATTGAACCACGAGTCGAGAGGTCTATAAGCATGGACATTGACATATTGAGAAGATCTGAAAACCACGTCCAGCGGAGCCAGAATAGGGCAATCAGAATAACATAAGCCAGCTCCAACCTGAATTTTCTCAGCCCACAGAGGATCAACGTTGCCTAGCCTTGGGATATGAACTACGGTAAGAGTGGGAATGTAAGCCTCTGCTGCCCATGTGAAGATAAATGGATGCGGAGATCATGCAGCCACACTTCTGTTCACCCACCACCACCACAGGTGATGTAAGCTACCACCACCACTGCACTGTCGAACTGGCTCGGTAGAGGGAATCTATAGAGGGACTGAGACCGATGTAGCAAGGCTAGGGAAATAGCCCGCAGCTCCAGAACATTAATGGACAGAAGATTTGCCCCCTTGGCCCAAAGACCCTGAGCCAGATGTGGGCCCAGTGTGGCATCCGTTGTGACAATATCGCAAATTTGGAATAACCAATGGCCGTGCCAATGATAGATGGAGCTCTGCAGCCACCAAAGAAGGTCCACCTTTGTCCGATCAGACAAGGAAATGACACAGGAAAGCGGAGACTGATGTCTGTACCAATTCCAGAGAATTTCCAGCTGCAGCACCCTCATGGAATTGAGCAAATGAGACTGGCAAAAACTAGGTAACCTAACATCTTCATGTACTCCTGTACCATCGCAGAGATGCAAAGCACGGCCTAAGATACCTGTAGGGACAACTAAAGAATTTTTGTCTTCTGACAGGAAAACCTTCCCCTGAAGAGTGTCAAATCGAATATGGATTACGTGAAATATCTGGGACAGAACCACTGAGTATTTCTTGAAACTGAGAACCCAACATTGTTGTTCTACACACCACACAATTCTGAATCTGAAGTCATACAGTCTCCTCTGAAGAAATCTTCGGCAAAAGATCGTCAAGGTTGGGAGCGGAGGAGATCCCTGGTGATAGGATTATTTTGGTGAAGAATGAATCATGGGAAGAGTTCCTTCCAGAGGTTGACGTGATCTCTGAGAAGAGAAAGGTAATATTCTCCTCATTCCCATTGGGTCATTTGATTGGGAATATTCAAACTCTCACATTTCATTCACGAGTGATTTTTAGTTGGCTTTTTATTGTTTATATTTGCATATAGTATTTGGCTTTGTTTCTCTGTTTTTTCTGTCTGTTATGGGCTTGGCCTTACCGTTACACATAGTTAAGCCCATATCTCGTATGGCCTTATCATGCCAAGGTATAATATGCCGAATTGCTACAAATAAATATGTTGCAGACCAAGCATTCATTCATATTGTGTACAATAAACCTACCTACTGAATAATAGGATGAGTTCTTCAGTGAGAGGTATAACCATATTTACATGTATCTACAGAGTATGTGGTATAAGATGTTACTCACATTAAGATTGTGACAAGAAAAGGAAAAAAACACCTTAATTAGGGTTACCAATAATGACAGAAAAACAAACTAGAATCAGCCATTAATAATTACAAACAAACCAAAAAATAAAGCAATTATAGGTTAGCGAATATTACAAAGAAAAAAAACACAGTACCTTTGGCTTTGAGGACAAGCAGAGCGGTTCCCTAGCAAGACACAAACCAAAAGTTTTCCCAGTAAACACCCAAGTTATCTACAGTTAATGATAGTTCAGATCAGTGTTCTGGTTCAGATGCTGAATGTACCATTAAAACTAGTAAACAAGGTGCTAAAAGTGATTCCACTAAAATGGATTAGATTTTAGGGGTTTAGACTTTGTCTCAAACCACAAAAGATGGTTTGAGATGGAAGGCAGGAGGGTCAAGAGAAAAAAAAATTAAATACCACTGCCAGACCTCCCTCCCGCTTCTCCAAAACATAATCTACAATATCAGTTCCAAGGTTCTAAGTACTGCTGAAATCTCTGGTTTTTCTTTTGTCCCCACAGTCAAAAATTCAGATATTTCAGCGTACTTCAAAACTCAAGGGTCATTTTGATGATTATTTATCCCTTTCATCTGCGTCCTTGTTGCAAGACAAAAACCATTTGGACTCTTCCAACACCAGTCCTTCTCTAAGGACATTTATTAAACATTTCACTGAAACCCGTAAAAGCTTTGCTGACCACTGTAAGTTGCGTAGTAACATCTCTTGGGGCGAAAGGGCAGGGATACAGACTTTAGAGATAATGGCATTGTAATAATACTTGCTGTTAAGGTGGTGGTGGGGGCAGTGATTTTATAATGCATTCTGATTATTATGATAAACAGTTGCTCTCTCTCAATGACCAAACTACGTAGAAACGTCTGTCTTTAGGAAGTTCTTTAGTGAGAGATGTAACCATATTTACATGTATCTACTGATTATGTGGTCTAAAATGTCAAGTTGGATTAAGATTGTGACACGTACAGCCTCAATACTGTAAACCTATCTGTCATGTTAAAAGGCATGTATAAAAAGAGTGATTTCTCCCTGTGAAACAGCTTTCTAAACACTAAATGGCATATGGACAAAGAAAAGAGGAGAAAACGTGGGGCAAACGAAATGCATGAAAAAAAAATTTAATTGACTAAGTGGGGCCTGTAATCCCTTGAATCCCTTGCTATGTCCTTAAATTGTAAATAAAGTTGCAAAAAAACTAAAAGAAATAAAAAGCAACTATTGTATTTACACTAGAATTAGTAATAACCAGTTGTCTCTAAATAAGATACGTGTCACCTATCATACTGGTCATATATCACCCACATAACAGTGATGGGGGTCCAGAACTACAGTCTGCACAGAAAAGAAGGGACGAGGTGTTCCTCTATTGAAATTTTCTAAATCCCTTTATTATAACTTTATTTTAACAGATGTAGTTTTTTGATGAAACTTTGTTTCAGGAGACTTTAAAACAACAAAGTAAACTGTATTAATAAGACAAACAAGAACTTGGGATCCAAAAGAGATCAGGACTTAACACAGAAGAAATCCCAGAGGTTTGGTCTAAATAAAGATATATAGTAAATGTGGTATGTGAGGGGTCCTAATAGAAATATTATTATTGGGGCAGGGAGAAAATTCAGTAGCCCTAGGTAGAAAAAGGAATTAGCTTAATTGCTGTATACACATGCCGGGGGTAGGATTAGATTTCTAGAAAGTCTGTTTTATCATCATCATTATAAGATGTAAGAAAGTAAACATGTCTGATGCCTTTACTTCTGTCTGTGCATGTATGTGTGACAGTGAGTGTCGGAGGCTCTTATTGTCACCTTGCTGAGAAGGACATCTGGACATTGTAAGGATATAGATGGAGTTTTCAGCATGTTTGTTGATGACGGACATAGGTTTTCAAAAGTATAACAGAGTTGTTTGAATGAACATATCCTAAAATGTAATTATTAGGTAGAATAATATATTCACAGAAACCTGTGATTAGGAAGCAGGATACCTCAATGATCCCTCATTGTCACTCCCTACAAAGAAGGATTACTGACACGTTAGTGATAAACCAGCCTGTGGCCAGACGAGTCACAGACTGATCTTGTCTCAATGGCACTCGAAGGGTTATGCAAATAATGTAATAAATGTGGTAAATAGGACAAAATGGTCAGCAAAAATGTAACTGATGCAGAACCTCTTGGGAAGGAAAGCAAACACCAGGGTTTTTTTTTGTTTTTTTTAAATACACCCAGAATAAATAAAATGTGTTCCTGATGCCCTTGTGTCTCTGATCTTCCCCCACCCCAGAGACTGGAGGGGGAACCAATGTGTTGGAGACCTCTCAAGCATTCAAGGGGTTAAAAGCCCCATTTAAAAAAAATGTAAATGTTTATAATGTATATTTATCTCTATGGTGCACTTGGTTTGTCCCAGAATTGCACCCTTTTCTTAGTACATCAGCCTCTGTGTCTATTACAATGATACATCCTGAATCCCCCCTTATGTTTAGAGTTTGGATCAGGTGAATCAATGATACACATATAGGACTGTATGGAGAGGGAGCGGAACACCCTAACTACAGGTAATAAAGGGGAGGGGAATGGGGGGACAATTTAAGTATTTAATGGGCACTGGGGACAACTGGAACTCCCCAGGCGCCATCAATGTAGAGACCTCCCTAATCCTACTGTTATAGGAGAAGTAACACCTCCACTTACATTATTACAGACAGAAAATCCTAATGTCCCTATAAATTTTGCCCTTGGATGTGTGTATAATAAATATGATCTTCAGTCAGTCCTGGATGTCACGCACATGAAGGCGGACCTGGCAACTGCCAGCAGGACCACAGGACACAAACTCCGCCCACTGCGCACAGTAATATCACCATTGCTTTACAATGAGTTATACACCTCTCTGGTCCTTAAAAGGGTTAAGGGGGGGGGCAGGGTCCATTATTGTTATAGATAATATGGGCTTTGGTCCCCTTATGCATTTAATCTTTCCTTCAGATTATTGGGGCACAGGAAGACCAGAGGCAGACAGCTGGGATAATCAATTACTACACCACAGCTGGCTAGGGATGATGGAAGTTGTAGTCATCAACAGCTGGAAGTACAACAACTGACTCCCCCTAGTGGAGAGGATAAAAACAGGAAGAGGCTGGATTTAGTCTCTCATGGTGCTGTAAGGCCCCAAGTGGTAAACAAAACGGTCCAGTCATGAGGCCCCTGAGATACCAGTGTCTGACATTACAGTTATATCTAGGGGCAATGAAAGGGATAACAAGTGAATTGTTAAAATGTTTCCACAATCCTGTGTAACGTCTCTTTGTACGACATTTCCATGAAGTAGTAAAGTTCTCCCACAATTAGGCTTACAAATCGCTGGTGAATGTACTGGAATTTTACAAGATTCAAGCACAGGGTAAATCAGTTCAGTAAACAAATGAGAAACGGTCAGTATGAGTCTTCTTACATTAAAATGTAAAGAAGGGCTGGTTTAACTAAAAACATCACTATGTTTTTTTCTCTGATGTCTGCAATAACTTGAACGGTGGTGGAATGATTTCCCACATTCAGAACACACAAATGGTTTCTCTCCTGTGTGAGATCTCTGGTGTACAACAAGATTTGAGTGTTGCCTGAAAGATTTCCCACATTCAGAACACACAAATGGCTTTTCTCCTGTATGAGATCTCTGATGTACAACAAGATTTGAGATTTGTCTGTATGATTTCCCACAATCAGAACACACATATGGCTTTTCTCCTGTGTGTATTCTCTTATGCACAACAAGATGTGATCTTCTGCTGAATGATTTCCCACATTCACAACACTTAAATGGCTTTTCTCCTGTGTGAGTTCTCTGATGTACAACAAGACTTGAGGGCTGTATGAAAGATTTCCCACATTCAGCACAAACAAATGTTTTTTCTCCTGTGTGAGATCTCTGGTGTACAACAAGACGTGAAGGTGCAGTAAAAGATTTACAACATACAGAACACTGGAACTGTTTCTTTCTTCTTTGAATTGTCTGATATGAAACAGGTTCCTGATGCTTCTTTTTCCCTTTTGTGCGCTTATTAATAGGAGTAGAGATGGATTCTGTCCCTGTGAATTCTATTTGCGAGTCTGTGATATTTGATTCTTCATGTAAAGTTACATCCATATGTAGAATGGTGTCACATTTTTTCAGAGTCTCACTAGATGAAATGGAACATTCTGGATCTGAAAGTGAAATGTGACGTGTTTTATTTTAAAGTTCTCATGTGAGAGATTCACCTGTTGGGAAGAAAAGCAGTAAAAATAAAGAAACAAAGGAGATTATATTTTATTAACCATTTGCGTACCAGAGGGGTAGCAACGTATTGCAATGTGTTGCATACCCCTCTGGCACTCAAGGGGTTAAGTCTGCTCTCATGGGAACAGCAATGTTAAAAAAAAAAATGAGGTTGCATTGTTTGTGGGGAATCAGAAAACTGAACACCTTATCTGACATGTGGGCTGGATGTAACCCAGAAAACTGCGGCTCACAGACACAAACTGCCGAGTTACACACACAACCCCATAGACTGCTAGTGTCAGGATAGAAAACATAGTCTGGCAGCTCAGAGTCAATTACAGGATCAACAGAGTACCTCCCAAGTGTCCCCTTTTTAGAAGGGACAGTCCCTCTGAGATCTAAATCCCTCTGTCTGTCTTTTATAGGTGATCAGACTGTGTGTATATTTAAGTATCACCTTGTTCTACACCAATAAAACTCCCATTAGTATTTGTTTAAACGTCATTATATGTATTTATAAATTAGTCTGTGTACATAAAATATTTTAGTCTTCATCTAAATCATGTATTGAGTTGCACAAAGGAGGTGTCAGTAGGTCATGAAATAAAATTTTTTGGGAATGCCCCGCCCACTAGCCATGCTCCCAGCAACACCCTCTCTGGCCATTTTAAATGTTGGGAGGAATGCAACAGAGCATATTATTAATAAAACACCTGATCAGTTCCTCAGCAACTTTCACTTTTTAGCTGACCTTTAATTTCCCTTGACTTATATTTGTGTTTGTCACCAGGATCGCCCAAAGTAAGCCACCTGAAACTGTATACTGTGGAGGAGCAACTCCACAGAGAAAAGGCAGACTGCTATTAATATGTATATACAGAGTACACAGCAGCACAATACAGCAACACATTCAACAGAAAAAGATACACGACAAAGCAGTCCCCAGTAGACAAGATCCTGGGGTTCCTGGACTCGCAGACCTCTCAATTAAAGGTACAACTATTAGTCTTAGGAGTTGAAGTTCATCTAGTTGGGCTGGAATCCAACAGACAGTCAAATGGTGGTACAGAAACAGGAAAGACAGAAGGTTGAAGCAGTCAAACTCTCACTGCTCCGTTGAATGATGAAGGCAGATGAGTCGAATGGTTGTATCAGTTGGATTGTCGGATGGTCGGACTAGCAGGGTCAGTAACAGATGGGAAATTAAGTACACAAGCAGCAAGAAGGAGATTAGTCGAGTAGGAGAGCCGGGTCAGAAATGGGGAATCAATCAAATCGAAGAACTGTACAAAGTTGAAGAGCAATACACACTGGAGGAAGGGCAATGGAACTCAGGAACAGGACTAGGAATAACTGAACATGTAGTGTAATGCTTTGATCGCTCACCAGCACCGAGGAACTGATGCCTGATAAAGGCTCAGGACTAAGCACAAAACCTGGGCAGGAAACAAGGATCCAGTGAAAGGAAAGAACTAAGACAAAAACCAGGCAAAGGATAGGAAAAGGGCAGAACATGACATGCTATAGCAGGAATGACATATTAACAAAAACTTGGTACCCTAAAGTTAATTGTTACTTGCGCTTCAGGTTAAAAATAGATTAACAAAAAAAAAAAAAAAACATATATATATCCCTGCTATTAGTTACTATCCCAGTGCACCAATCACAGTGAATTAACCCATTCAGTGCTGGAGAGAAGTCTTAAATAATAAGTGAAGAAAACAGATTCTAAAAATACTTGGTAATATGAATTAAAAACACTTTAGCCATGTGGAAAACCCACTCCTATCCACTGGCTATTCAGTGTCTCAGTATAAAGGGTGTGAACCGTCAGTTAGCATCGATGAGTGCGGTGTCCTTAAAAACTGTAAATTGAGCTACGCAAAAATCTAAAATACAAAAATCTGAAAAACAACTAAATTACATTAAGAAAAAAAAAAAAGAGATGGTTCCTAGCCTCTTTGTTCACACAGTCATCACTGCTGCAGCAATATCACTTCAGTGCACATCTTTCCAAAACAGGTTACACTGCCCCCTATGGTGCTGTTCCTACCTTACTGAAAAGACTGTGATGGGTGACTCACCAGTACCTAGGAATAATTTGGAGGATATATAGGAATCTTGGTACAATGTAACTCATAATTGGGATGTCATTATACAAAGACACAGTCTGCACAGAAAAGACAGAAGATAAAACAGGAATGGGGGGGTTTACACTAAGGCCAGAATACATCAAGATGCATTTCATTGAACATTAACCATTAGGGTTTACACTAAGGCCAGAATACATCAAGATGCATTTCATTGAACATTAACCATTAGGCCATTCAACATCTGTTGTATCTTATCTGCCCATCTCTTATTCATCATTAATTTTTCTATGGACAGCTCTGGTCAGTTGACCATAAATCTCCATAGGATGGTGTAGCAACAGCGCCACTGTGCAATTTCAGGCCACTGTGATATTGCACCTAAAAAATTCAACTTTAGAAATTAATAACTTTTGAATTAAACACCTTTCAGCAGTGGGAGTACTCTTGTTTTACTCAGGGGGATATACCCTACAACATATTTTCTTTTACATTTTAAGTATTACTATTCCTTTAAGCACAAGATGGTGAGTTCTGAAACTCTTCTTGCTAATACAATAGTAGTGAGGAACACTGTTTTGAATGTCAGGTCTTTGATAGAGGCTGATGACAATGGTACTAAATTTAAGTTCCGTGGTGGGATAGGGTCTCTTAATGCAGGGACTAGTCAGTTTACCCCTTGAAGAAATTTTACAATTTCTGGAATAGAAGCAATTTTTCTCTGGAGGAGAATTGTCAGTGCTGAAACTTGTACTTTCATGGAGTTCACCCTTAGACCCTTCACTAAGTCTCCTTGACGGGAAATGGAAAAAAAGACGGTTCTATGTCTTTGTTAGAACAGAATAAAAACTATATTTTTCTAGATACGATGATATATTTTGGCAGACACCAGTTTAAAGGAATAGTAGTGTGTTTATTACTTGTAGCTCAGGACATTGATCATATGTAACAGAACTGCTGTGCGATGCTCCTAATCTTCAAAACTTGCTAGTTACACTGTAATAATATGTTGAAGTTGATTCCTCCTGCCACTTTCCCCCAATAGCAAGCCACTACCACACATATCTTCCCTTGACGAAGGAGGGCAGGTTTATCCTAATACTGTATGAAGATTGTCCCTCACTATTATCTGCTGTAAGATCAAGTTCATATTATTACACTGTAACTATCAAGTCTTGAAGATTAGGAGCATCGCACAGCAGTACTATTACTTATGATCAATGTTCTGAGCTATATGTACTATCCCTTTAAAAGCACTGAGCCTTGTTTGAATGACTAGAAAACAGAATCCCTTGTTCTTTAATATTTGGGTCTCCAGTTACATGTCATCAAAGTGAGATTCAATAAGTTGAGGTGGTGAATTGCTCCTTGAGATATGATATCTAGAATCTGAGGAAGATGCCATGGTCCTGTCAATGACATATCTCTCAGGTGATGAAACTAAGATCCCCTTGGTCAAATGGAACTATGAGAATGGTGCATACTTGCTCTTCCTTTATTTTGCGGAGGATTCTGGTAAACATAGATAGTGGAGGGAAGATGTACACTAGTCTAATTCCATGGAAATGTTAGGGCATCTACAGCTACTGCGTGTGGATAGCTTAAAAATCCCTTATTTCAATACTGTTAGTCTTCAGTACTGGTTTGTCTCATTTGATCTTTTGTCAGCAAGCCCCCCGCTACACTTTTCTCTCTCTTGTGTCCCTTATGCCATTTCTCTTCTTGTTTTTTCACCTGTGTTTATCCCTGTTACTATGAGTAAGGATGTGTTTTGTTTTAAGTTAGAGAAAGATGTGCATGACCTACATTGCTTTATATGCATTTGTAAAACATCAATGAAAATAATGGAAAAAAATACTGGGTGTGGTTAGCAGTCACGTCGTTATTTAGTGTTTATTACTCACCTGTACTGGTCACGACAGGAATGTCCTCCTCCTTACAGTGCTGGGGAAAGATCAGCTCTTGTGGATCCATCTGTGATATCAAGTGTCCATCTGACTCCATCTGTGATATAAAGTGTCACACTAGTCATACGAGTCCCAACATAAATTTCACCCTGCATTACTTCAAGGCTGGGGGAGAAAATAGGATTTTAGACTTACCTGTTAAATCTTTTTCTCTTAGTCCATATGGAACACAAGTACCATGGGGTTGAGAACACCTTCTCAAAAAGAGCCATGTGGGATTCCCAGCCTCTTCTGCAGGTCATCCCTTGCACTGCCTACAATTACGATGTGAGTAAAACCACCACACTAACAGGGACAGCAAAAAAAGAGGAAGAAAGCTCCTAAGAAAGGAATCGCATCTACAGACAGGTGAGACCAACAAAGGTCCATTTCTCTGGGTGGGAGACCTGTGTTCCATATGGACTAAGAGAAAAGGATTTAACAGGTAAGACTAAAGTCATATTTTCTCTATCATCCAATATGGAACACAGGTACCATGTGTATATACCAACATTAAGCTTCCAGTGGTCAGAAGGAGGAGAAAGGACCTCATGCCTGTCCCCATGAAACTGGAGCTCTAGGACTATACAGAACTGGAACATCCCAAAATAAAACTAAGTGTTAACACTGAACTTGCACGGGACAACAACGGGGCTCAAACCGTTGAACAACAAAAAGGCACAGTGACTTTGGGTCAGGACAAAGGGAAGTCACAACAATCTCCCGCTTGATGTGGAACTCAGAAACCACCTTAGGAAGAAATTCTTGAAAAGTTAGCAACACTGCCTTGTCCTTGTGAAAAACCAGGAAAGACAACATGCAAGACACATCCTGAAACTCAGCAACTCTGCAGACTGAGATCATTGCCAGTAGGAAAGCCATCTTAAACATCAACGGACACATAGAGATGGGTAGTAGAGGACTTAAAAGGAGGCCTCTGCAAAACACCCAAAACCAAATTATAGGTCCCCGGTGGAGTGGGAGACTTGAAGACAGGGAAACCATGAGCAACCTCCTGACAAAACACCTTGACATCAATGGTAGTGTCAATATGTCTCCTGAAAAAGACAGAGAGAGAGACGAGATCTGAAACTTCAAGGAACTCAAACTGAGTCATTTGTTCACAATATCCAGGAGAAAAGATAACACCACTGAAAAATCAAAATCCTGTGAAGACAGGTCTCTGTTCAAAATCCTGTGAAGACAGGTCTATGAAAAATAGACCAAACTCTGTTGTAGGCCTTGGAGGAGACAGGCATGAATTATAGTAGAAATAACCTTAGTGGAGAATCCCTTCTTGCTCAGGATGTTGGCTTCAGCAGCCATGCCATCAAAGCAAGCTTTTCCACATCCTCTTTCCAAAGACAACCCTGAAGAGGTTCAAAAAATAAAAAATTGACAATAATTAATATTTATAATAAAGTAAAAAATCATTAGTGCGAATGCCAATGACAAACAAAAAGACTAAGAAAAACAAATCCACACACAAATGGACAGAAAACAATATAGTGTGCTCGTGTGTATGGATGGTAGTAGCTATACTCAGCTGAAGGAGGTCTGGCCTGGTCAGAAGCGGATCCTGAATGGAAACACTCACCAGGTCCAGAAACCATGCCGTCTTTGTCCGATAAGGAGTGACCAGAATCACTGTTGCACCGTCCATCCTGATCTTCCTGAGCACCCTGGGAATGAGAAGAATTGGAGAAAGATAAGCGAGGTGGAAGTTCCATGGAACCAACATTGGCCTTTGCCACTGATGCAGAGGATCCACCCTCTGGGAACAGAAGGCCAGAACCTTCCTGTTATCCCTCCTAGCCATCAGGTCTATCGTTTGCAGAGACCATTGTAGCATAATCAGAAAAAAAACTTCAGAACTGAGTTCCCGCTCTCCCGTTCCCGCTCATCTGTTCACCCCACAACAGTGCTGTTAACCCAGGTAGAGTCAAAAATAGGCCTCAATGCAACACCAGTGGCCACAGAGTTAGTCCTGAAGATAGAATGAATTTTCTTATCTGTCACATCCTTCAGTCCCGCTGCATCCGCAAAAGGCAGGGCAGTGGACTTGGCTAGCCTGGAGGATCCACAGTAGGAGGAGGGGCCCACTGCGACAAAGCTGCCTCTGAAAAAGGATACTGTCTAGAAAACCTCTTGGGGATAGACAACCTCTTATCAGGGGTCTTCCACAGATATGTGATCAAGAGTGGCGTTAGGGGAAATACAGTAGAAGATTTCATAAAAGTCTCTGGAAGACATCCGCAGAGGAAGGCCTCTTATCAGGGGTGTCAGGAACCTGAAGGGTCTCCAAAACAGCCCCAATAAGACCTTTCCTCATCCCCCCATATTTCCTCCTCAGAGGAAGCCCCTATGAGTGCAGGCATACTCGGAGATCTAAAGAACACATACTTGAACGTAGTGGGGGGCTTCCAGGACTGAAGAATCCACAGGAGGGAGAGAGGATGTTGGGCCACCATGGACAACTGTGATTTCACCCAAGCTGGCTGTTGCTCAGTGCTGGAGGGACATGGCGGAGTAGTAGGGGCCACAGCACAAAAGGGGCAAAAGAACCAGAATACTCTCTAGGGAGCCCCGTTTGACATAAGCAACAGTAAGTGTGTGTGTGTGTGGGAGGGGCTGCAGTGATACCCCTGAAGCCTTAATCTTAGGTCTAGCCCCATGTCCCTTAGAATTCAACATCCTGACAGGAGTAGTGTCTAAAAACTAGTATAAACCACTACTAACAGTTCCCCAGACTAATAGTTAAAGGGGAACTACCACCCCTCAAAAACTTAACCTGGATTGATTCTTCATCTGGCGACTAGCTGCTTAGTAGAGCTAGTCGCCAGAAATATTACCCGGTTCTGAAGATTTCGGCCTTTTTCTGACGGTCACTGGAACAGGAAGCACGGACGTCTCGTCACAGTGACGTCCGTGCACCTGCGCTGTCAGTCCCTTTTGAGCCGGCCGAAATCTTCAAAACCGGGTAATATTTCTGGCGACTAGCGCTACTAAGCAGCTAGTCGCCAGATGAAGAATCAATCCACGTTAAGTTTTTACGGGGTGGTAGTTCCCCTTTAATTCAAGAAAAGCCCAGAAAGTACTTATCTGGAAGGTGAAGCATTAATCTAGAGAAGGAGGGCAAGGTTAGTCTGCATCTGAGTAGAATAAGCAAGAAAGAAGTAAAATGGGGACTGTAAAACAGGCAGCCAACTAGAAGGCAGCCTGCAAAACAGGTATTCTGGGAAATGTAGTCTTCTCTGTTGCTGTTGCCTAGCAAAGCCTACAATTCTGTCCATGGAACACCACAGGCCACAAAGACACTCAGGATGTAAAGTGGCTGAAAGGGCACGAGGAAACAAGAAGAAAGAGTCCTCTCTGACTTCTGTATGTCAAACAGTTGCAGAGATATGTCCCAATGAAGTTCGCCCATAGAAGTCAATGGAGCAAAGATGGTGGTGGCATGGGAAGTGTTCTTAAAGGAGCCACACACCCAAAAATGGACTAAAGTTTGAGGTACTCCCAAAACAACCAATGACAGGCCCCTAAAGGAAAAAGCCCCCAACCCAGATAAAACAGCAGGTTAGGTATTAACTATCCCAATTGCAGCCATGAGTGCTCCATAACTCAGGGAAAGAACAGTTATAAATAAAATACCCAACATGAGTGCAGGAGCCCAAGGGCTCAGAGAAGTACAAGGGAGGGACAAAGTGGACCAAGGCACTCAAAGGGTTACTCACCAATCTTTTTTCAGGCTACCATTAGGAAGTAAGCAGAGCCCGAAAGGAATCTGCTCAGAGGGAAAACTTGGGTTGCAAGATTCTCTCCACAGGGCTGCAAGGGTCCACACAGCACCTGCACACTGGTCAATCCGCTCCAGGGGAAGCCCAGTAATGGTAATCCACCTAATGGGGGAATTATGACAGTCCGATATCTATCAGAAAATAATAAAAAAGTAAAAGGTAAGAGAAGTGTTCTGGCCATGTTTTAATCTCAGAGAACACACCATAACGGAGGCAGGGCAAGGGTTGAGCTGCAGAAGAGGCTGGGAGTCTCCATCCAGAAGACTGTCTTTTGAGAATGTGTTCTGCCCTGTCACGGAGGAACTCAACCCCATGGTACTAGTGTTCCATATTGGATGATAGAGAAATACAGTGTTATAACTTCCTGTTCAAAACACAAACACAGTGCCAGCTTGTAAAACAACTCAACTGCCACACTAAATCATCTACATGAAACTCCTTTTTTGTGCTACTAAAACAGGAAAGGCAATTATTTTGGCCTATGGGATATACATCAGTTTAAAAATTACTTGTAGGGTCATACAAACCCTCAACAAACCTAAACAGTTAATCGTAGCCAGCCACCCGCATGTGCGCTCCCGCCAGTCCCTGCTCCTGCCGCCTCATTAGGTGAGTGTCCTCCTCCTCTCCTCATGGTGTCCTCCGCCTGGTTTACTTTTACATGGTCACATGCGAAAAAGCGTGCGACCAAATAAGGCATTTCACAAGTCGCATGACTGAAAATGTCGGCATGACAATCTTGCTCTGCATGACAGCGCAAGATTGTCATGTCGTGTTTCAAAGGACGCACAAAGTAAGTTGTGCCCAACTGCACTGGGAGAACCCACACCTGGCCCGGATACTCCTCTTCAAAGGATTAAATGGAAAGGTCACAGATAAAAGGTATACTGCCAGGCATAATGTGACAAAAGATCAGCTCAAGCATTTAAATGGATACCCTTCAGGTTCTGATCGCTCTCTCCGCAAGCTTTAACCCTTCCCATTTAACCCTTTGAAGAGGGTAAAAACCTCATGGAGAGAGAGATCAGAACCTGGAGGGTATCCATTTAAATGCTGGAGCTGATCTTTCGGAACATATGCCTGGCAGTATACCTTTTATCAGTGACTTTTCCATTTAACCCTGTGAAGAGGAGTAGCCGGGACGGGTGTGGGTCCTCCCAGTGCAGTTGGGCACAACTTATTTTGTGTGTCCTTTGAAATGCGACATGACAATCTTGCGCTGTCATGCAGAGCGAGATTGTCATGTCGACATTTTCAGTCAGGCGACTTGTGAAATGCCTTTTTTGGTTGCACGCTCTTTCGAGTGTGACCATTTAAATGGATACCCCTCCGCCCCACTGGGCACTTCAGAATCAGCTACACACCACTGCACAGGGCTCCCTCACACACCGGGACCAGGGAGAGAAGAAGGGACAACAGCCACACAGAGCTGTGACAGCGGCTGGGAAGATGGCAGACACGTACCACTAACTAAAAGCTATTTTCTCCCTATGGTGCACTTTCATCTGCCCCCGGTAGCTGCCAAGGATGATGGATACACAACCCACTATCACTTCTGTCCCCTCCGCTCTAATGCGGCTGTGGCCACCGTGTGCAGATGAGAAAAGATGGAGAGAGAGACTCTTCTATTGCTTTGATCACTGCTGCGACGTTTCAAAGGACTCAAATGGTGACATTTCATTCCACGACATGACAATCTGTCCTACGCTGTGAGATTCTCATGTTGCTCTTGTAATCGCCTTGTTTAACCCTATGAGTGCCACAAGGTTATCCAATGCATTGCTTTGCAATGCATTGGATACCCCTCTGTCACTCACACAATTAAGGTATTCAAGGGGCAAGTTCCCAATCCCAGCATCTGTATTTCTCCCATCACTACAGAGTGTCAACATGCAAGATGCCATCGCAGAAAACGGCCACCCAGAGGAAGCGTCAGGTATGTGAGGGGCTCATGGAGTTAACAGCGCTCCAGGACTCCTGAACATGGCAGTGTGCATTTTTGTAAATGGCAGCTTACATGTGGCCTAAAGATTTACTTCTTTTGTACAGGTTGTGGAGGTAATAGGGCTGCCCACAGGATGGTGGAAACATCTGGTGTCTGTGCAAGGTGGTCACTGGAGATGACTACCCCAACCAATCTGGGACATGTCATTGTCTTCACTGAAATGCTCAACCCCATTAACATTGTACGTTCTTTACTGGCGACATTGTGCACTCAGTTCTGCTGTAGTGTCTCCTCTGTCAACATAATCTAGCCTTAATCACAGGCTTAGTCATATTGCTTCACTTATCTTTTTTTATACCAATAAATATTTAAAAAACTTCTGCCAGTGGATATACACACATATCTCTGCCACAAAAGGGTTAATTATCTTTTTGTAGACAGAGAAGTGAATCAAAATGGCTGACCTGTGCTTCTCCTACAGATCCAGTGACAGTTAGGGGTAGTGGGGGCCACTGTTACTTTGTATCATGGTTAATGAACTTCAAAAGACGTGTCCATCAGTAACTTTGCCATATTATTCCTTTTGTTCATCCAATGCTTTTTATATTTCATTTTTATTTGATATTAGCAGTGTTAGATGGCGTTACCCGTCTGATTTGTAAGCAATGCTTAACAGTTTGAGTGGCACAGGGCTACGCAAGGCATTGCAATGCACTGCCTACTTCTCTTGCACTCAAAGGCTTAATGTGAGGCTGAGTCAGACAGGAGTGTGCATTTTGTATATTAATGTAAACAGTCATGTGTGTAGAGTGTGTATGTACAAGGCTCACATTAACCCTTTGAATGTCACAGGAGTACGCAATAATAAGTACTCATCAAGACTTTTCAAACGCTCAACCAGAAGACACTTTTTTTGTATCTTATCTAATGCAAGAAATTGGATTAGATTAATTAGACTACTGTTTGAGCTTTTGAAGCATGTTGCTTATTTTGTTCTGATACACATCTATATTATTTGTGGAAGGGGCTAACGGAGATATTATGACTTGATGAGTGTGGCATGATCTAGGATACTAAGCCTAGACCGGCGGTGGTGTGACCTGCCTGATTTGAGGCCTGGTCAAGGTTGAAGTAGTAAAACCTGAGGGAGGGTGTTGGTGGGAACTGCTTGATGCCTCGTTCTAGAGGTGAGGGGGCGCAGTTTAAAACCCTCTCGCCCCTCCCACAAATGCAGGCCCAGCCTGCTCATTTGTGGAAGGGGCTAACGGAGATATTATGACTTGATGAGTGTGGCATGATCTAGGATACTAAGCCTAGACCGGCGGTGGTGTGACCTGCCTGATTTGAGGCCAAAAAAGGAGGAGACTGAATGTTTGAAAAACTTTATTATGAAATCAGTAAGTTAGTGATGAAAGGGCTAGGCGAATTTCAGCTTCCGGATTCGGAATGTATCTGGCAAAGCAGTGAGATTTCCATCTCCCCAATTTTTGGATAATGTGAGGAGGAGTGTGATGGCTAGATGCCGCAGAAGCAGCGCCTATCCGGAATGAGTGTCCTGAGTAGTGGCTTGGGTTGGCACCCATTCGAGCTAACAAAATACGAATTAGTTTAGTAAATGAATAGGTTGTTAGAGGACCATTGTGTGTAGGAAGAAGAGGGCTGGAGTCAGAAAGGGGTTCTAATTGTGCGTACAGCCTTGAAAGGGCCTTGACTGGACACCAGTTATCGTATGTGGGAAATATTGGAATCTGGGCACCATTACTTGTTTGATCTGTTTTTGATTTTGAGAGGTGAAAGATGAAGTGATCTGAATGTGCTTGGAGGTCGGCTTTCTTAGGAAAGGTTGCAGATGAATGAGATTTGAGAAATTCACCTGGTCTTAGGAATCCAAAAAAGCCCAGACAAATGGCTGCCAAAAGCACGAGGCTGGTATTTGGACCGAAGGGGTTGGTGGATAAATTTTCGTATAATTTGCGAAAGAGAGCACCAGATATTGGCAGTCTCTTTTTTGGTTTGTTATGCGGAATTTTCTCCAGCCCTTTCAAAAATAATTTTACGTGATAGTTAGTAAATAAGGAGGGGTGTTCTGGATGGATGAATGAGAGGTGATGGCGAATGCCTGCTAACTGCAGCCTGACGGAATGGGGGGAAAGATGCAGGGCCAGACTGCAGTGAGCGGCATATGCTAAGATGGAGTGTATTGAATAGTTGAGGGGTGATTTATTTAGAATTAGAAATTTGTTGAATGCGTGCCATGCTCTAGCGTAATTCTTTTTAGTATTTAGAGCTAGTGCCAGGTTGATGATTGCTTCTGCTGCTGGGTGGTGGTTCATTCGAGGATGAGAAGGTTGAACGGAGGAGACGGGGTCGGGAGACGGTTGACTTGAGGGTTGAGGTTGAGAAATGTCTGTAAATCGGAAAGAATCTGGTTACTAGGCTCGGACCTGGAAGGGGGAACATGATAACTTGAAAAGGTAAATTTAAAGTACAGGGAAAGCCATGTGAGCTTCCTCAAAAAGGCCATAACGAGTGGAGATGATGCTCTACCCTTGTTAATTAAGGCGGCTGTGGCTGGGTCTGAGGTGCAGAAGGTTACCGGCATGTAGGACCAATATTGGCCCCAACTAGTTGCTGCGGCTACCACCGGTACTATTTCCATGTAGCTAGGGTAGCTGAGAAAATTAGGTTTATCTGAAAGCTGGATGGGCCATGAATCCCGTAACCATTCGTTTATGTATGAAGCTGCATAGCCTGAAGTTTTTGAGGCTGAGGAGTAAACTACCGGGGAAGAAGAGGTAATGGTTTTGTTGAGAATAGATTTGCCGTTCCAGTGGTGTAGGAAACCTGCCCACATGGCCAAGTCTGACTGTGCGGAGTTGGTAATTGTGATAGGAACGGAGTCGCTGCTGTGTGACAGGAGGGAGAGGAGATAGGAAATGAATGATTTACCTTGAGGGATGATTCGAGTGGCGAAATTGAGGTATCCAAGTAGAGATTGGAGCTCGTGCCTGGAGCAAGTGGTTCTTTTAGAGAAATCGTGGACTAAAGCTTGAATCCGGGAAATTTTATCTAGCGGAAGACGAGCTTCCATAGCGTTGGAGTCTAATTGGATTCCTAAAAACTCAATCTCTGTGGATGGGCCGAATGTTTTATTGGGCGAAAGTGGGATATTGAGGTCTTTGAACAACTTGATTAGTGATTGGAGGGCTGATGGTTGGACGTAAGCTGGTTCGATTAGCAAGAAGTCGTCTAGGTAATGTAGAACCATTGGGCATCTGCAGTGGTTCAAGAGGAGCCAAGAAAGGGCCTCGGCGAAGTAATTAAAGATCTTGGGGCTGCTTTTCGAGCCAAAAATGAGGCGTGTAGAAAAGAAGAATTTGTCTTGCCACTTGATACCCTGCAGATGCCAATGAGATGGGTGCACAGGGATCAATTTGAACGCGTTTTCTAGATCGACCTTGGACAACCAACATTTGGGGCCTGCTTGTTGGATGAGAGAAATGGCATGTTCGATGTTGTGGTATTCTAAGGAGAATTCTGATGAAGGTATGAGTGAGTTGATACTAGGGATAGGAGAGGAGTGGGGTGCGGAAAAATCTATTATAAGCCTCTGTTTGTTGGAGAATTTTCTAGTGGCTATCCCTATTGGGTTCGATCGCCATGTTGTAAATGGTGGGGAATGAAAAGGGCCTAAGAGGTGATCTTTAGCAATTTCTTTCTGGAGCAGAATATTGACTGATGTTGGGTCTGAGGTGGCTGAAAGCAGATTGGGACATTCAAAAGACTGAGAGGGAAGGGCTAGAGTGCCTATGCTGAAACCTTCCTGGAAACCGTTGATAAGAAATGAGGAAAAGTTTTTGTCTGGATGGTGCAAAAGCAATGATTTGAGAAGACGAATGTTTATATTACCTAGTCATTTATTTGAACGGCCCTGACGGGGGCAGATAATGCGGGAGTGAGAATCGCGGCAAATTGAACACATATGAAGCATTCTACAATTATGAAAAAAGCATCCGCGGCCATTAAAGTTATTGCATATGGGGGAAGAACCCATGTAATGAATGGTACGTCCGAGCTTGTCGACTGAAGGCCTATTTCTAGTTGCGGGGGGTTCTAGGGGGGTTTCGAGGGGTGTAGCAGCTGAAGTGGGGGTGGATGGTGTAGGCCATGCTGAAGGGCACCAGCTGGTGTTGTGATTAGCTGACTGGCAGGACGAGCACACCGGAGTCCTAAGGCCCGCGAAATATCTGCAAAATAGCTCGTGGTCCAGAGAACCCCAGTCTGTCGTGAAGCCAAATTGTTCTAATGCTGCTGCCGCTTTGGCTGAGAATACCAGGTGGTAATCGTAATAACTGAGGCCTCCGTAGCGGTAGCCCAGATCGACAAGAATGTACAAATATTGATCAAGTTCCTGTCTCCTGGAGGGGAAAGAGGAGCACAGAATATCCCTAAATATGCTAAAAGCCAGGACAAATTCTGGAATAGCAAGTTTTTTTAGAGAGTCTTGGGTCTTTGGACTTTAAAGTGACTGCTACGTCACCGCATTGAACGGTGCGATTTACTGCTATGTCCTGTGTTGCTATAAGTAGGGATACCAAGTTCACATCTCTCCCCTCCAGGATGTCCCGGCGAATGGTAGCGGGAACCATGTGGGCTGGCGTAATTTGGGGATTATGAGAAGTACTGGGGATACCTTGTGAAGGGGAAGATGAATGAGAGCCTCCTAGGTTAGAAGATGATCTGTAAGAGGATTCTAGTGATATGATTCTATTTTGCATATCTGTCATGGCCGAGGACATGGAAGTTAGAAGTTGCATGATGTTCTCCATCTGCGAAGAATGGTTCTCGGGAGATGAAGTGCTGGGTGAAATAGGCTGATTTGGAAAGACCTGAGGGGAGGGAGGTGGGGAAGTAGCTTGGGAAGGGAATAGGAGGCGGAATAACTCAGGCTTCCTAGCTGAGGAGGGATATGGGATCTGGCGGCGAGTTAATTCAGAAGTAATACGTGAAATGGTCCATTCTCTATATTGTTGGCTTCTAGACACTGGTGTTGCAGGTAGGTCTTGCTGCAGGGTTTCTTGATTTCCTTCTGGTCTAGGAGGGTCTTGTTCCATTGCTGAAGGGTGAAAATGAAAGCCAGTTAGACTGAGGATGGAGGGTGGAAGGATTTTAGTAATTTAAAGGTTGGGGGGGTGCAAACCTGTCGGATGGGATGGATCTCTCGGACCCCTTGACCCTGAAGGCCTCGCTGACTGGAAGTCTGAGGAGGCGGGGGAAAAGGTGGAGGCGGGTGATCCAGAGCTCGTCGTTCAGGAGGTAAAGGCAGTGAACCCGGCGTGAGATGCTCCCTATTGACCTGTTTCACCCCAGGCGGGGGAGGATGTCGTAGCCGGGGGGAGAAAGTGATGGGGGGGGAAAGGAGGGCATGGGGTGGGGAGTGAAGCCAAATCGTGATAGAGAAAAGAGCCTGGTAGGGGGAAGTCTGGATAGAAGCTAGTTAATGAACTGAATAGAATGTAACTCACTAGACTGTGCAATAGCAGGTGTGGAGATAGGACCTCTGACGGGAGGTCCGCAGTTAGATTGACAGCTGGCGTGAAAATTAAAATTGAAATAAGCCTCCGACGGGAGGGTTGGCCTAAAACTTAACGTTGTCTCTGACGGGAGACGTCTGAAAACTAGAATTCTTAGTATCTCTGACGGGAGATTGGAGAAGTGCATGCGATTCCTCTGACGGGAGGAGGTTCTGATAAGTGGAGACAAGTGTTTAGTGAGCTAGAGGGGATAGATTGGATTGGAAAGATGTGCTTGTATGCATGTATAATAACATTTTTTAATAATATTGTTTAAGGAAGGGAGTATGGACTATAAAGGGGTGAGCTCTGACATTGAGGATCAAAGACTTACGATAGTTAATGAGCTGTTGATTCTGAGTCTCTGACGGGAGACTGGTGTGAGATTCTCTGACCATGGGAACCTGATAAGTTTTTGAGAGGATAATTCTATGAGATGAAGATATTCTGAGCATGCTAAAGTGCACCTACCTTGGTTAGGATCCATAGAGATAACTGAAAAGGAAAGTATGAAAAGATGTTTTTTTTTTTTTTTTTTTTTTTTTTTTATAACTTACTGGCTGGTGAGAAGCGGATGGGGTGAGGCGATGAAAAGGATGAAATGACTGCGGGAACTGGTGCCTGCAACCTGATGTTTTTCTTCAAATAGGAAATAGTAACTGGAAATTGATCGAAATAGAGCATACTGATGAGGGGATCTCCAACCTAACTGAATACTTGTAGGATTATATGCAATAAGACAACTTCCATTTATGATGAAAGATCCTAAACTGAAAATAAGGCTACATCAACTGGAAGGCATGGCAGTACGGATTTGGATGAAGATAAGCTGCACCCCTATATACTACTTAAAGAAACGGCTACTGTTATCTACAGGGGCTATTCTCGTAGACAGCCTATCAAATCTGGCACGTTTCCCGTGGCCTTTAATTCGAGCCCCATACCCTTTAGGAGATTTAATAGAACAAACAATAAATTAGCTTCAAGACACAGTAACTTGCAATCATTGGCACTTTTAAGAGTAGGACATTAGAGTTATTGAATCACTTTGAATTCCTTTTCCATTATGCAAATTTAGCTACAGGTTAGTCCCTTGACTCCTTACGACACTTCTTAGTCATTGTATGTCAAAATAATTTACGTGGGGATTACCAAACTATTCGGGATAGTCCATCTTAATTAGATTAGCGGAAGAAAATTTCGACCTTACCCGACTTCGGTTAGACTTGCGAGGGGTAACTACCTTAATGTTGTCTCTGACGGGAGACGGATGTTTGGCGTCGCTATCTTTGACGCAGCTTGACGTGCCAGGAAGTGATGCGGCTCCGAGACCGATAGTTCCTCTGACGGGAGGAAGCGTTACTTGAGCCCGGAAGGACGAACTGCTTGACGCCTCGTTCTAGAGGTGAGGGGGCGCAGTTTAAAACCCTCTCGCCCCTCCCACAAATGCAGGCCCAGCCTGCTCATATACACACGCGCACACACACCAGCAATGAAGGGAGTGTCTCATGCTCCCCCTTGGGCTCCCAGGCTTCGTATACTTAAGCTTGTATATTATTACGAGCAATATTGTCACAGCTGTGGCCGTGTAGTTAATGAAACAATGACTGCTTTAATAGGTGGCTTGTTGAAGCTCTTTCAGGTACAAAAAGGTGTGAACGGGTGTGTGTGCGTGAGAGAGCGTCCGTGAGCGTATGTTTGAGCAACAGAGTGTGAGCATATGTGTTTTCTATGTATTACATATAGCATATTGCCCAATAGCATTTTACCTGTTGCATATAGTGTATAGCATATTGCGTTTTGCCTAGTGAGTATTTCATTTTTGCTACTGCATTTAGCGTTTGATGTATAGGGTCTTGAGTATAGCTTTTGGCATTTAGAATTTTGCAGATAGCATTTGTCGTATAGAGTATAGCTTTTGGCGTAGAGACTATAGTGTTTGGCACATAGCGTTAGGCATTTGGGGTATAGCTTTTGGTGAACAGCATTTGGCATATGTTGTGCCGTTTCGTGTATATTTCATATGCCGTTTCGTGTATATTTCATATGGCGTTTTGTATATAGCATTTTCTGTATAGCGCACATAATTTGTAGTATAGAGCTTTGCATTTAGTGTATTGTGTACAGCATTTGGTGTATTGCTTATATCGTTCTGTTGTACGTATAGCGTTTGGCGTATTGTGAAGTGCGCATAGCATAATGAGCATAGCTATTTGCATTTAGCACTGTGTGTATAGCGTTGTGTACATAGCAGTTTGTATGTATTCTGTGTATTGTGTGTGCACATGTTTGTGTGTAGAGTCTATGTGTGTGTTGTATATATTATTTGCGTGTAGTGTGTGTGATGTGGGCATTGTGTGGCTCCCTCCTAATACTAGAGACCACATGGAGGCTCTCATTCCTGGAATCCTACAAGACCAATAGTATCTGGAACAGGCACGCTCACACAATATATCTCTGGATGGTGGAGAGGATTCTCAAACCACTGTCACATTATCCCACACAAATATATTTTGGACCCTTTGGGTGCCAGGAAGCTGCACAGCTCCTTGCAAGTTATGAGATGCTGCACCCTCTGGCTCTTGGAGGGTTAACCCATGCATTTCATAGACAAATTCTCTGGAGCATCAAAAAAGTAATACACATCTGCAAAGAGACTTTGTTGGAGCCTAGGGAATGAATTGTAGACAGTACTAATAAGAAACTTCACTGCCATTGGAATGTAAAAGTTAAAATAATTTACACGAGTGTTTAACCTGTAATGTACTGTGTATTCAGCCTACAGTCTTATTACACCTGAAGTAAACACCCCGGTTGTCTTGAAACCTTGAATCCTAGGACCACTCAGCCAATAAAAGGTATCAGTCTTACTCAGTCTCCCACTAGATTGTTTCCATGTAAGTAGTGCAGTTGTGATAAATTGGCCCTAATGACATTACAGTGCCATTTACAGAAACACCCTATATGTGTCACTGCTTGGCGCCTTATTTAAAATATGGTGATAAAGGAGCATGGTACCATTTATTCTTTATTGTAAAGACAGCATGTTGACTTGATCTGGTACATACACTCAGGCAGCCCTGTCACTATTAATGATAACTCTACAACACCAGGTCACAGATCACACACAGATCTCCCTGTGATCTCTCTACTGGGAACTGAATGGAGGAGTCTCCAAGTAGATAGAAGGGGACCGTGCTGTCACTGTCAGAAAGATCCCCTTCCAAGTCATGAGCACACGAGTGTCACAGCTGACAGCGCTCCCGTGTGGATCCTCTAGAGTTCACCTGTCACCAGGATGGGGAAGCCTACAGTCAGCTCCGTATATAAATATCATAACGACTGAAAGCCTAGCCAGTACATACGATATAAGGGATGTTAATGGGTCAAGACATATTTCTTTTAGAATATCTAATCATGCAGTTTTGTACCTGATAATCCTGTGTGATTCTGTTATTTTCCTCTGTACAATCCTTTGAATAAGGATGGATGGGATGTCTTTCTGGTTTGTGTCTGTTACTGGATTCATCTGTAGGAAAGTAACACACAGTGAATACATAGACACACACAGTAGATTATAACAGCAGATGAGAACCATTTGGTCCAATAAGTCTACAAATTTACCATGTGGACAGTCTATAACTGACCTGCCCAGGTATCAGCACAATTATATATAATACATACTTGTGGTCAGGGCTTCCAGAGTATGATTATAGTAGTAAGAGGAGTGCTGCCCTCTAAGCACAAATGTAGCTCTGGGGAAAAATGATGAAGGTGAGTCTGAACAACAGGCAAAGTAGTCCTGATCTGATGCAACTTTTTTATTGTGACTTGCGCAAAGATGACAGAAGGATTCATGAGAAAGGGTAGTAAGAGCTCTACATATTTCAACAGAAGGGTCAGGGATGTATCTGGAAAAGCATGAGGACTGCCACCTGCCTAGCCTTTTAATGACGTGTGCTGGAACTTCGTACTTTGAGTGACCTGAGTAATTGTTTGTATCGTAACCTACTAGAGGATAGTCCAGATATAACAGGTGAAGTTGGCTGTAGTGAGTGGACCTAAAAGTAGTGGAAGAAGTTGGCTGCAGTCTGGATGACTCTGTGTGAGGGAAGTGAGGTGAACTACGGCTGTGAAAGGGCACCATTGTTAGTGAGTGGCGAAACAGGGGATGTGATGGCCAGCATGACTGATCTGTTTTGGAATAAGAGATGAGTAAAATGATGAGTTTCTATGTAACTCATCAAATGACAATTTTCAGGTTGACATCATCTATTTTATGGATACATCACAGAGAAAAAAAAAACCCTCTTGACTCTCTCCCATGTCTTTTAGGAGTTACTCTAGACTTGCACATGGACCAGACTAATCTCACGTCAACTCCTGCGATGAAATAGAGTGACCACAATTTTGAAAAGTTACGAGAAGTTGTTACTAAAACACCAATGTATTGGGTCACTCCTCATGCCAGACACAACGGATGAAATAAAAACAAATTCTGTATCCTGTGTGAGGAGACTAAAAAAGCAAAGGGTAAAGTAAGACAGAGGAGATGTCACTTTTAGTTCAGTGCCTTCTGGTGGAAGAACCTTTACCCCATGGTCCTTGTGCCCTATTGGATTCAAAACAAATACTGTAAACGTCCTCTACAATGTACTCAATGTATTCATCCATCGTATGAGAGAAATGTTGAACCTCTTAACCACCACATTTACCCAATTTCCTCAATAAATGGGGAGTGTGGATATGAGATGCAGTAACATGTTACCCACCTCCCACCCACACAGAGGCTGATGTACTATAGACACATGGAGCAATTCTGGAACAATCCATCTGCACTACAGGGGAAATAAACATGATGTAAATGGTGATTTGTAACCCCAGAATGCTAGAGAGGTCACCAGTTCACTGCCAAATAAACTGGACATTTGGGAATGTAATATTTGTCCCCCATATTGCACTTGGTTTACTCCAGATTTATTCCAATTTTACTTAGTACATCAGCCTCACTAGTCTGTAAGATGTAATGTGAATTGGTCCAGTTCTGGTCAGTACATCAGCCTCACTAGGCTGTAAGATGTAATGTGAATTGGACCAGTTCTGGTCAGTACATCAGCCTCACTAGGCTGTAAGATGTAATGTGAATTGGACCAGTTCTGGTCAGTACATCAGCCTCACTAGGCTGTAAGATGGAATGTGAATTGGACCAGTTCTGGTCAGTACATCAGCCTCACTAGGCTGTAAGATGGAATGTGAACTGGTCCAGTTCTGGTCAGTACATCAGCCTCACTAGGCTGTAAGATGTAATGTGAATTGGTCCAGTTCTGGTCAGTACATCAGCCTCACTAGGCTGTAAGATGGAATGTGAATTGGTCCAGTTCTGGTCAGTACATCAGCCTCACTAGGCTGTAAGATGGAATGTGAATTGGTCCAGTTCTGGTCAGTACATCAGCCTCACTAGGCTGTAAGATGGAATGTGAATTGGACCAGTTCTGGTCAGTACATCAGCCTCACTAGGCTGTAAGATGTAATGTGAATTGGTCCAGTTCTGGTCAGTACATCAGCCTCACTAGTCTGTAAGATATAATGTGAATTGGACCAGTTCTGGTCAGTACATCAGCCTCACTAGTCTGTAAGATGTAATGTGAATTGGTCCAGTTCTGGTCAGTACATCAGCCTCACTAGTCTGTAAGATGTAATGTGAATTTGACCAGTTCTGGTCAGTACATCAGCCTCATTAGGCTGTAAGATGGAATGTGAATTGGTCCAGTTCTGGTCAGTACATCAGCCTCACTAGGCTGTAAGATGGAATGTGAATTGGTCCAGTTCTGGTCAGTACATCAGACTCACTAGGCTGTAATATGTAATGTGAATTGGTCCAGTTCTGGTCAGTACATCAGCCTCACTAGGCTGTAAGATGTAATGTGAATTGGACCAGTTCTGGTCAGTACATCAGCCTCGGTATCAGTGTTCAGGTCTCACCTCTGCTGATTGGTGCAGGGATTTCCTCCTCCTTCCACTGCTGGGGAAACATCCCATCTCCTGGCTCCATCTGTGATACAATATAAACACACAGATTAGGGCTGAATTACATCAGGATTAATGTAGTTGTAACACCTCCTTATAATCACCACCATTTATCTTACTACAGCCTGGAAATCCCACTTAATTTTGACTTGGTAATTTTGTTCAATAGATAACATCTTCATTCATCCTGGATGTCATGTCCATGGAAGCAGACACAAAGTACACAAGCGCTCGCACACACATAATACCAAAAAAGACACACACACACTTGCACAGAGCTTCACTTGAAGTTTACACATTTGCAGCCAAGTGCAAACATACAGCTAGGCTCACATATGGTCACACACACCATCACATATACAACCACACTCACGCAAAAAAACACATTGTCACAGATATCTCCACACTCACATACTGTCACATATACAAACATAGTCACATACCTGATCACAGCAACACTCACCCATTCTGGGGACTCCTACTCAGCCTGTCCCATTTCCCTGTGTAACTTATGACTTAGCATTATAAGATAATAGAAAGGAAACCATGATTACCCTGGAGATCTGGGATCTGCACTTCTCCAGTATCAATATGAGAAGTGGACCTGTGACCTGCATGTTACATCTTAGACTTGTTCCTTGTAGGATATCTAAGCCTGCAGTTTCCTACCTTATAATCCTGTGTGGTCCTGTTATCTTCTTCTGTACAGTCCTGTGAATAAGGATGGATGGGACGTCTTTCTGGTGTATTTCTATCACTGGATCCATCTGTGGGGAGTGAACACACAGTGAGTGAAATTATATACATAAACACAGTTACTCTAGACTGACTGACTACAAGTTTAGGGTCTCTGTTCATGTCAGCATCAGTGAAATAAAATAATTAAAAACTAAAAAAATAAGAAGTCACAAAAAATGTATCTCCGAATTGAGAGTAGCATGAATGGGAGAGGAGATGTAACTAAGTTCTGTGCCTCCTAGTGGAAGAACCTTAACCCCAAGGTCCACGTGGCCCCCATCGGGAGATAAATGTTGAACCTCTTAACCACCACATTTACTGAATTTCCTCTATGAATGGGGAGTGTGGTTATGAGATGCAGTAACATGTTACCCACCTCCCACACACACAGAGGCTGATGTACTATAGACACATGGAGCAATTCTGGAGCAATCCATCTGCACTACTGGGGAAATAAATATGATATAAATGGTGATTGGTAACCCCAGACTGATAGAGAGGTCACCAATTCACTGCTAAATAATCTGGAAATATGGGAATGTTTTATTTGTCCCCTATAGTGTGCTTTGTTTTCTCCAGATTGATCCAATTTTTCTCAGTACATCAGCCTCACTAGGCTGTAAGATATAATGTGAATTAGACCAGTTCTGGTCAGTACATCAGCCTCACTAGGCTGTAAGATGTAATGTGAATTAGACCAGTTCTGGTCAGTACATCAGCCTCACTAGTCTGTAAGATGTAATGTGAATTGGTCCAGTTCTGGTCAGTACATCAGCCTCACTAGGCTGTAAGATGGAATGTGAATTGGACCAGTTCTTGTCAGTACATCAGCCTCACTAGGCTGTAAGATGGAATGTGAATTGGACCAGTTCTTGTCAGTACATCAGCCTCACTAGGCTGTAAGATGTAATGTGAATTGGTCCAGTTCTGGTCAGTACATCAGCCTCACTAGGCTGTAAGATGGAATGTGAATTGGTCCAGTTCTGGTCAGTACACCAGCCTCACTAGGCTGTAAGATGTAATGTGAATTGGTCCAGTTCTTGTCAGTACATCAGCCTCACTAGGCTGTAAGATGTAATGTGAATAGGACCAGTTCTTGTCAGTACATCAGTCTCACTAGGCTGTAAGATGTAATGTGAATTGGTCCAGTTCTGGTCAGTACATCAGCCTCACTAGGCTGTAAGATGTAATGTGAATTGGTCCAGTTCTTGTCAGTACATCAGCCTCACTAGGCTGTAAGATGGAGTGTGAATTGGACCAGTTCTTGTCAGTACATCAGCCTCACTAGGCTGTAAGATGTAATGTGAATTGGTCCAGTTCTGGTCAGTACATCAGCCTCGGTATCAGTGTTTAGGTCTCACCTCTGCTGATTGGTGCAGGGATTTCCTCCTCCTTCCACTGCTGGGGAAACATCCCATCTCCTGGCTCCATCTGTGATACAATATAAACACATAGATTAGAACTGAATTACATCAGGATTAATGCAGTAGACAGAGCTTCACTTAAAGATTACACACTTACTTCCAAGCTGACACACTGTTAAACATACAGCAAGGCTCACATGGTAACATACTGCCACTAACTCCTACTGTCTCACATACAACCACTGTCACTCAAAACACACTGTCACAGATATCTCCACACTCACATACTGTCACATATACAGACATAGTCACACACCTGATCACAGCAACACTCACCCATTCTGGGGACTCCTACTCAGCCTGTCCCCTTTCCCTGTGTAACTAATGACTTAGCATTATAAGATAATAGAAAGGAACCCATGGTTACCCTGGAGATCTGGGATCTCTGCACTTCTCCAGTATCAATATGAGAAGTGGACCTGTGACCTGCATGTTACATCTTAGACTTGTTCCTTGTAGGATATCTAAGTCTACAGTTTCCTACCTGATAATCCTGTGTGGTCCTGTTATCTTCTTCTGTACAGTCCTGTGAATAAGGATGGATGGGACATCTTTCTGGTGTATTTCTATTACTGGATCCATCTGTGGGAATGAATACACTGGGAGTGAATAAGGGGATTTCTTTTTACTAACAGATGAATCCATTTCTCTTAATCCATTGAGGAATGCATGGACCATGGGGTTAAGAAGTGTACCTATAGGAGACAGGGCATTTTAAACAAAAAACTCACACTCTGTAGCTGATAACTCCTCCCCCTGCATATCTACCTTCACTTTTCATTTAGCAGAGTCAGGAAGGGAAAGCAGTAACACATACCCGCCAGAAAAGGCAATACATCCAACACATTTTCTGTAGGCGAGATGCCCTGTATCCCTCAATGGGCGAAGGAAAAAGGATTATCGGTAACTAAAAAAAAAAAAGAATAAAAAAAAAAGTCATTTTTCTCTAGCGTCATTGAGGGATACAGGGACCATGGGGATATCCCAAAGCAGCCTAAAAAATAGTGGGAGGGAAAAATGATGGCTTCCAGACCTTTGTGGCCAAAATTACCATCTTGAGATGCAAAAATGTTAACTTTGTGAATGTGTGAACATGTTGTTAGCGGTAGCTTGGTTCTTCAGGGCCCATGAAGTACTAATAGACCTAATAGAATGAGTTGTGATTCCTAAAGGTGCTGGAACAGACTTTAGACTGTATGCTAGTCTTATAGTCTGTTTGAGCCATGTGGCAGTAATTTTCTTCAATGCTGGTCTACCCTTTTTAGGGCCTTCAGGAATCAAAAAATCTGATGTTCTAAAGGACTGCGTAACTTAGATATATTGTCTTAAACATCTCACTACATCTAAAGTATGATATACTCTCTTTAGCGATAGATGGATGGATTAAAGCACAATGAAGGTAGAACTACTTCTTGGTTTATGTGGAAAGCTGAAACTACTTTAGGTTGGAACTCTGAAACAGCCCTTAAATAGGATTGTAATGGTCTTACCTGTTAAATCCTTTTCTCTTTAGTCCATATGGAAGGTACCACAGGTATCACTGGGTTAAGTCCCTCCTCCTGGAGAGCAGGACACATGGGTGGAGGACTCCCTTCTCCTCCCATCCCTCCCCCTGACCTACTATTACCCAGAATTAATGTGATCTAAGCCACACAAATGAAGAAAATTTAAGGGAAAAAAAAAAAAAAAAAAGACACAAAGGACTACTCTGCCACGGAAGGCAAGACCACAAAGGTCCCTTCTTCTGGGTGGGAGACTTGTGTTTCATATGGAGTAAAGAGAAAAGGATTTAACAGGTAAGAACACTAAAATACTATTTTCTCTTCCTTCCAATAAGGAACAGGAAGTTCTCAGAGGTGGAGATTTGGATGACGGAGTAGAGGCTTGGTCTTCTGACACCTCAAGGACTTCTAGAATAGCTTTAATTAGGGAATCCATTGATTCAGTATCAGAGTCATCAAGTGTCACCGATATCACTGGATAATTCACATTCATCATCTTCATCCCAGATTACAGTGGATCTGTCACCCTAAAACAGGGGTGTCCAAGTCTTTCCAATAATGGGTATCATCAGAAAGACATAAGTGTGAGGGTCACATTAATATTGTGTTTATTGATAATAATGGTGAATTACAGCCTGTCAGCTATTTATAAATATAGATTTATTAGTTGATCAAGTCAATGACAATACTGATATTTATCACTGAGTGTGGAGCAATGAGTTGTGTACTCCTCTGGCACTCAAAGGGTAAACAGACATCTATTCCTGTACTGTATAATACTGGCAGGGAAGGGGTTACGCCTTACTGGTTACTAGTTCATTTTTAAAGGGATAGTAATACTTCGTTTTAACTTTATTTTATTTTGTAGGCATTAAAAAAACATGAAGAATGATATAAGTCTTATCTCTCAAACCTTTATGGTTTATGAGATATTCACAAACAAAGTATCCCCCCCCTCCCGTTCAGTCAGATCAGAAGGGAGATGCCCAGGTAGACTGCAGAGAGGGACAATCTTCAATTAAGATAATGGAAAAAGCTGAAAAACTTGTCAAGGGGGGAAGGGCTTTCATTCTTTTCATACAAAGAAGATTGTCCCCTGCTGTTATCTGTCTGGTCTTACAACCAGATTCACATCTGAGAAGAGATGTCTTACACTAGGAAAAAGGGGCGGGAGGGGAGACTTTGCTTGTGAATATCTCTCAAACCATAAAGGTTTGAGAGATAAGACTTACATCATTCTTCATGTTTTTTTAATGCCTACAAAATAACAAAGTTAAAACGAAGTATTACTATCCCTTTAAGTTTCAGGTGGGCCGCATTTCATCCACAGGCCACACGTTACAGATCATTAAAATCTGCCTCTGTGTTGTACTGTCCATTTATCTGTCAAAAAAAGGCAAAGTTCAATTTATTTTTGTATGGCTTTTAACCCCTTCGATGCTACAGGAGGTCTCCAACGTACTGCATGTAAAGACACAATGACATCCATGAATATGTAATGTGTCCCCTATGGTGCAGTTGTACTCCATTACCTTGTACATAGGACCCTAAATGTAATAACAAGGCTAGTACATTGTTACATTTATTTGGAATTCTGGGCGCATTCCACAATTGTCAGAGCGACATATTCCATTTTATTGTCACAAAGGTAATAATCCTCCTGACTCCCATGTTTATTAGGGGTTACTGTAGATTTGCAGATGGACCAAACTAATAGCATATTAAGGAACAATAGAAAAAAAGAGAGCGCCCAATAGTGTAATATTACGAAAACAATTGTGAAATAGATCAAGAATTGCACTCACATTTGATTTAGATCAATAACAGAATGCAGAGGATTCGTAACCCCCGTCTCTGCTCATGGTCTCTAGCAGTCGCCAGTGCGATGCAGTGGATTCTGCGCTGGTTAGACACATCCAATACAGGATTATGTAGAAATTCTCAAATTATATCTCCATTTTGTACAAATAACCAGCAGGCTCAGAGCAGTTGTACCTCTGCCACAAAGGTAATAATCCTCCTGACTCTCTCCCATGTCTATTAGGAGTTACTGTAGACTTGTAGATGGACCAAACTAATATCATATTAACTCCTCAGATAAACTGGACTAACCACAAGCTTTCAATGGTTTAGGGTCTCTGTTCATGTCAGCATCAATGAAATAAATAATTATAAAATATAAAAAAAGAAAAAAAAAGAAAAAATACAAAAATGGATCTCCACATTGAGAGTAACATGAAGGGGAGAGGAAATGTAACTTAAGGTCTATGTCTCCTGGTGGAGGAGACTTTACCCCATGGTCCCTGTGCCCCACTGGATGTAAGAGAAATCCTGTAAATCTGCTCTGAAATTTACCCAATTTCGTCAATAAATGTGAAGTGTGGTTATGAGATGCAGTAGCATGTTACCCACCTCCCACCCACACAGAGGCTGATGTACTATACACACATGGAGCAATTATGGAACAATCCATCTGCACTACAGAGGAAATAAACATGATGTAAATGGTGATTGGTAACCACAGAATGATAGAGAGGTCACCAATTCACTGCTAAATAAACTGGACATTCTGGAATGTAATACTTACCCCTATAGTGCACTTGGGGCTGGATTCAAATGCAGGTGCTAATTTTATCTCCGCTTTTATCCCCGGGTTTCCCTATAGACTTCAACAGGAAAATATTTGCTAAAACTGGAGGTAATATTTATCTCCTGCATTTTAATCCAACACTTGGTTTGCTCCAGATCTGCACCAATTTTACATCAGATGGAATGTGAATTGCTCCAGTTCTTGTCAGTACATCAGCCTTCTTAAAAAAAATAAGAAGTCACAAAAAAATGTATTGAGAGTAGCATGAAGGGTAGAGGAGATGTAACTAAGTTCCGTGCCTCCTGGTGGAAGAACCTTTACCCCAAGGTCCACGTGGCCCCCGATCAGATGAGAGGGAAATGCTGAACCTCTTAAACACCACATTTACCCAATTTTCCTCAATAAATGTGGAGTCTGGTTATGAGAAGCAGTAACATGTTACCCACCTCCCACCACACAGAGGCTGATGTACTATAGACACATGGAGCAATTCTGGAGCAATCCATCTGCACTACAGGGGAAATAAACATGATGTAAATGGTGATGTGTAACCCCAGAATGATAGAGAGGTCACCAATTCACTGCTAAATAGACTGGACATTTGTTCTATTTGTCCCCTATAGTGCACTTGGTTTACTCCAGATTTGCTCCAATTGTACTTAGTACATCAGCCTCACTAGGCTGTAAGATGTAATGTGAATTGGTCCAGTTCTGGTCAGTACATCAGCCTCACTAGGCTGTAAGATGGAATGTGAATTGGTCCAGTTCTGGTCAGTACATCAGCCTCACTAGGCTGTAAGATGTAATGTGAATTGGTCCAGTTCTGGTCAGTACATCAGCCTCACTAGGCTGTAAGATGGAATGTGAATTGGTCCAGTTCTGGTCAGTACATCAGCCTCACTAGACTGTAAGATGGAATGTGAATTGGTCCAGTTCTGGTCAGTACATCAGCCTCACTAGGCTGTAAGATATAATGTGAATTGGTCCAGTTCTTGTCAGTACATCAGCCTCACTAGGCTGTAAGATGTAATGTGAATTGGTCCAGTTCTGGTCAGTATATCAGCCTCACTAGGCTGTAAGATGAAATGTGAATTGGTCCAGTTCTGGTCAGTACATCAGCCTCACTAGGCTGTAAGATGGAATGTGAATTGGTCCAGTTCTGGTCAGTACATCAGCCTCACTAGGCTGTAAGATGGAATGTGAATTGGTCCAGTTCTGGTCAGTACATCAGCCTCACTAGGCTGTAAGATGTAATGTGAATTGGTCCAGTTCTGGTCAGTATATCAGCCTCACTAGGGTGTAAGATGTAATGTGAATTGGTCCAGTTCTGGTCAGTACATCAGCCTCACTAGTCTGTAAGATGTAATGTGAATTGGTCCAGTTCTGGTCAGTACATCAGCCTCGGTATCAGTGTTTAGGTCTCACCTCTGCTGATTGGTGCAGGGATTTCCTCCTCCTTCCACTGCTGGGGAAACATCCCATCTCCTGGCTCCATCTGTGATACAATATAAACACACAGATTAGGGCTGAATTACATCAGGATTAATACAGTAGTAAGAGAACTAACATCTCCTTATAATAATCACCATTTATCTTACTACAGCCTGGAAATCCACTTCATTTTTCCTTCTCTAGTTGGTTCAATGGAGGACATCCATGATGGACTGAAGAGGTTATGCCCATCGAGGCAGACATGACAGCTCTTGCCAGCTTCCCCCCAGCCAAACTGAAGCAGGCCGACTGCAGGAGCTTACGCAAGCCTTAAAGGACTAGAGGTGTGTAGAATGCAATGCACTGCAAACCCATCTGGTCCTAAAAGGGTTAAGATTACCATCTACAGAGAACAGACTCTGTAGGTCCTGCTAGCAAATGTCATGTCCACCTGCATGGACAACATCCAGGATTGATTTAAGATCTTAAATATTGACCAGAGGAACTAGGCAAAATTCATACAGGCTATTGGGATTTGCTGGCCATAGTAAGGTAAGTGTGGGGTATTTTTAGGAAGAACCATTTGTCCTTTAAGGAATACTAGAACAATACAACATGTATTGTGGAAGAGACAATGGTCACTGTGACTCAGAGGTTACTATGAAGAGAAAATCCAGGAAGTTATTGGTATTCAACACAGCTGTGTAGGAGAGGATTGCTTTCTCACACAGTGGATAGCAAGCCTCCTCCTGACAGTAAGATAACATGCGTTTACATAGATAAAAATAACAGAGGAAAGCATACTTTTCTTACAAGCTATTGGCTAAAAGTAACCCACCAAAATATTAGGCGATAAGAAATGGTCTTAGTACAAAATTTGCTTTTAAGAATAGCCATCAGTTTGAACCAGATCTGCTACATCCCTCTCTCGAGGATGTAACACTTTAATTGTTTTCTACTTTTCCCCTTATTGTGGTTAAAGTTGCATATACACTTATTGAAATCCTTTATACAGATTTACCATAAACCTTTACGTCCACATTCACCTCTTTGGTGCCTAGGGCATCACTCACACCATTTACCAATCAATTTCCAATAACCTGATTCTCTCTCCCTTCATCTTCAGACCATAACATTCTAGAATACATCAGTGAGTATCATTTTTAGACCCAAAGGTTTGGTAGTTAGTTTGATTCTACCACAAATACAGAACCTTATTATAACGAGTATGATGGAGATTGTAACAAGAGGAAAAAGTAGAATACGTAACCCATGAACAACTGAGGACACGTTTGAGCTGAAAATAGATCCAAACCAAGACTCAAAAGACCAGGGGTCTGATTGATGCAATTTACCAGCCTCCTTTTTTATTGTGTGTGTAGACAGATGAATATCTTTGGAATGGACAGGGATAATGTGCAGCATTCCTTTCCCACAGAGAGCACACACCACCTGTCTCTGCCAATATGTAGTCCAGTGCCACACAGGTCTTATTAGACAAACAGGGCAGGACTGGCAATAGTGTTGTGCTACAAAGGGAAAATTTGGAGCAAACTAATCAAGCTTGATAGTCTTGACCATACCCATTATTTTTCTCACATGGACCACACCATAGACAATGTAAGCAAGCGGGGAAAAAGGGAAGAAGAGTCCACTAGGTGGCCTTCTAGAGAATGCCAGAAATGGTCTGGTTGCAAAAGCCTGCCCAGTTCGGCTGCATGAGACTTTCAGGATTGGGGGCTTTATCTTGAATATGAGCAACATTAAAGGGCTAGTATTGTTTCATAATAAAAGCAGCTCTAATTAATCATCATAGTATTTGGACCTTGGAGAGTGTTATTTCAATTCTGTCAGAGTTGTAGTTCAAGAGTAATTCAACGATAAAGTATCCCCCTCCCGCCCCTTTTACTGATGTAACACTGTTCAGCCAGATCGGAAGGGAAGTGCCCAGGTAGATTGCAGAGAGGGACAATCTTCAATTAAGATAAGGGAAAAACCTGAAAAGCTTGTCAAGGGGGGCAGGGCTTTCATTGTTCTCACAGGAAGAAGATTGTCCCCTGCTGTTAGCTGTCTGGTCTTACAACCAGATTCCACATCTGAGGGGAGGTGGCTTACACTAGGTAAAAGGGGCGGGAAGGGGAAACTTTATCCTTCAATTACTCTTGAACCACAACTCTGACAGTATTGACATAACACTCTCCATGGCCCAAATACTATTAAGATTAATTGGAGCTGCTGTTTTTGTGAAACATTACTATCCCTTTAAGTGTTGCCAGGGAAGGATGGTCGGTGTTGGACAGGTGTAGTCTGATGTTTAGAAAGGGACGTGGCTTCTGCTGAAGAGTCGGCAAGAGCATTTCTTCGTATCGGGAGTTAAACAAGCAGTATATTTCACAACAATAGTAGAAGTAGGTGTATAGCATCCAGCGGAGCTTTTATATAATTACCATGTTTAATCAGAGTCTCTAAAGAGGTTAAACATCCCCTCTGAAATTGTGCATGACATGGACCACTCTGAAAACAAAGGCATAAGGAGGAATCAGTGAAAATGGTTACATTTTACCCTGAAGCAAGAATTCAAATACAGACAAACAGTCAGGGAGGGGCCTGTTCTCCATGATCTCATGCTGAGAACAAACAGTATAGCCAGCAACTGTCCCTTCAGCATTTATCCAACACTACCCATTTACATAAAATACAAGTTTAGGATTAGAGAGAGGGACATTCTTGAGATCTGCCCAGGATAAAGCCAACTGTTCTGAAACAAGTATACATTCATGGGTTTCCCCATTAGTGGGGCAAGGAAAAACAGACGCTGGATGTAGTACTGGACAGAGTGTGAGTGTAGTATGACCAGCAGACAGTAGGAGAAGGTCATATCTAGTTAGTTTGGCATTAGAGAGATGGAGTTTTAGTTTTTAATAAGAAAGCCGTAATAGTTTGCAGAACATCAACTGAGAGTTGACCCCAAAACAATGGTTTTCTGAGGGCTGTACCAGCACTGCAGCTGCAGCCACTGCTCACAAACAAGGAGGCAGGAAAGCAGCTACAAGGTGCAGTGCTATAGTAAGCAGTGGGGAAGTGTTGGCCGCTGTGAAGCTGTGCCAGAATACCGAAAAGAAACCCTCCTTTTTCATAACTGTAAAGGGCGAAAGACTTAGAGTAGTATGCATGAGGCACTAGAAAGCCGTCCTGAGAGAAGTGAAGACATTCACTTCTGCTTCAGACCACAGGAGGGGTTCAGGGGTGTTAATGTGAGTGAGATGTTGTAAAGATTTAGAAGCGAGGCATAGCCCAATATCCACTGGCTACAGAAACCTGCCATTCCCAGTAAGGCGCACACCTGGGATATGGCAGTGTGTTTAGGTACTTATTATGGCCTCCATTCTGGTGTCAGAGAGGTGGGGAGATCCTGCTGAAATATCATGTCCCAAAAAACGCACCCTGGGAAGATAAAGTTATAATTTATCCCTCAAGGCTGTGTGTCCATAACAGATAAGGTAGATGGGTTAAAGAATCAATCTTCCAGCTCCAATAAAGAAAGACTTTATTAGATCATCATCTATATACATTTCCCCACGCAGAATGTTTTATAAAGGAAGTGTGTTATGAAGACAGACACTATAGAAGACATCCTAAACAGGAGTAGTCATTATTGTGTTATCCACCGCATTGCAACCCAATGAATTGGATGGGAGTCTGGTATTATAAGGATTAACAAATTAAAAGTGGATTTACATGTAGGACTATTTTATTTTCCCCTGACATCCAGGAGAATCCAGAAAGAAGGCAATGCTTTTAAAGACTGGCTTGTTGTAACGCATTAATGTAACTTGTGGTTTTCAGCTTTTACCCTTAGTGTCCTAAAGGTGCATATACACATTGAAATCTATACTATGAAAGAACGTGGTCACATGACCACGAATACTATGGCCGTGCCCAACACACCCAGGGGCGGCGGCTAGGAGGAGATATTAAAGGGATAGTAATACTTAAAATGTAAAAAAAAAATATGTTGTAGGGTTTATCCCCCTGAGTAAAACAAGAGTACTCCCACTGCTGAAAGGTGTTTCATTCAATAGTTATAGAATTTTTTAGGTGCAATATCACAGTGGCCTGAAATTGTACAGTGGCGCTGTTGCTACATGATCCTATGGACAGCTCTGTTCCCGGGACCATAAATCTCCATAGGATGGTGTAGCAACAGCGCCACTGTGATATTGCACCTAAAAAAAATCAACTTTGAAAATTAATAACTTTTGAATGAAACACCTTTCAGCAGTGGGAGTACTCTTGTTTTACTCAGGGGGATAAACCCTACAACATATTTTTTTTTACATTCTAAGTATTACTATACCTTTAAAATATCCTTCCAATATGCAAGGGGGGAGTGATTTTGACAGGAAGGGGGCCAAAGTCAAAATCCCTGCAAGGACTTTCAACACCCTCACTATTCCCTTTGCAAGGACCTTATGGAAGACTTGTGGTCAAAAAGTCACACCTCCGATGTGGAACCAAGGCCAAGCAACTCAACTATGTATGAAAACACGGGAACTGGGGTGCAGAAAAATGTCAGCAGGTGCTCTCCAAGACGTCTGGAACAACTTACTTGCCGAGTTCCTTCTAAAACCGTGTGCACGTGTATCAAGTAGAATTGATGCTATTCTGAAGGAAAAGGGTGGTCAGTGCCACATGTGTCCAATGTACGTGTTGCGTTGTACACCTATGTGGCACTCCAAGGGTTAAGTGTGAAAGTACAATTAACGCTGCAGCCCTCAATGGATTCTGCTGCAGGGAATAGGTAGGGATGTGTATTCTGACCAGACCTGAGGAGTTGTCTGAACAATTACACAAACTTAACCCATTGAGGGAGGACACCAGGTGTAAACAGTATGCACTTCAGTGGTGGCGCATGTGAAATACATAATGAACAACACACCAGCATTGTACACACTTTCTATACAAACAGTGAATGCCACACGCCTCTGTTACAGGCTGCCCCAAATACAAGCCCTATGAAACAGCTGGCTCTTAATACCACCCTGAAGCACACCCCTTTGGTACACACCTGCTACACGGCGTCTCCTAATTGTACTTCCTGCCACACACCTCTGGTACAGGGTGCCCCTAATGCCACCTACTGGCTGTCACCTCTGGTACAGGGCACCCCTAATGCCACCTGTTGCCACACACATCTGCCACAGGGTGCCCCTAATGCCACCCACAACTGCTACAGGGTGCCCCAAAAGCCACACCTCTGCTACAGACTGCACTTAATACTTGCCTAGGCACACATTTCTGATACACGGTTCCCCTAATGCTAGTCCCATGCCACACACCGCTGGTACAGACTGCCTTTAACATCAGTCCCTTGCAGAGCAGGATCATCCTTTATGGCAACCTAGGTTACTGCCTGGGGCCCATGGCAATATGAAGTATCCTGGCTGCCAGTGACGGGCCACAGAGAGAGGCCCTGCTGTTGCTGCTGCTAATATCTTGTCAGAAGCCCTTTTTGTTGAATGACCAGCATGATCCAGTTGCACTTACTTCCATTAGATCCAAAATGCCAGCAGTCTGTGTCGGTGAGGGCCCCAAACTGGTACCTTGATCCTCCTCCGGTACATTGGCACCCCCTCTTCTACAGGGTACACTTAACACCAACTCCCTACCACAACACTGGACATAAGACAGTACATGGAGGGGTGACTGGATGGTAACATGGCTGCTGGAAGCTCCCTCTACAGGCTTAGTATTCTGTAACAGTGAGGTTTATACTACTACTCTCATACGGATTAACCCTTTGAGTGCCACAGTGGTATCGAACGTATTGCGTACCCCTCTGCCACTCCAAGGCGTAATGATAAGAACAACTCCATCCCACACTGCTAGCCCTTTATATAGCAGTACCATACACCTTTATTTGCACTGTATTGATAGATATATCTAATTTTACAGAATATTTCAAAACAAAACAATGAAAACCCAGTATATTTTACCCTTCACGACTTTTTTAAAAAGGTAAATGAATGTACTAATAATCCAAAACAAGCTGCAGGTCTTCCTTTCAAGTTTATTTTTATAAAAACTGCCACGGTCTACGTTTTCTACAGGAATGTATCAAAATAAAATGCACACAGCACATTAGTTCATATGCACAAAGTACATTTTGAGCAATGCCTGGGGCAATCCAAATGCATCACAGGCGAAGAATAAAACGGATATTAAAAGGGTCTTTTTAACACACTTCATGCTAAAAAGGTCTCTAATGTAGAGTTCAAGAAGAGTCAGTGGAGTGCACAAAATGCATTGTTTTGCAATGCGTTGCGCACCCCTCTGGCATTCAAATGGTTAAAGGTGGGAATGTCACTTTGTAACAAACAAACAGTGGATTTTGAAGGAGCCTGTAAAATTTTTTTTTGGTCTATGAAAATGAGCTAGTACTGGCTGGTAAGAAGTGACAAGTGGGATGGAGAGGTGTGTGGGATGTTAGTAGGAGGTGAGAGGAGGCACAGTGTGGAATAATAGCAGGAGTGGAGATGAGGCACAGTGTGGGATGTTAGTAGGAGTGGAGAGTAGTAGGAGTGGCGATGAGGCACAGTGTGGAATGTTAGTAGGAGTGGAGAGTAGTAGGAGTGGAGAGGAGGCACAGTGAGGAATGTTAGACAGTACTGACTGGCATTTCAGATACTAATATGTATAAAATGACAAAGCTAAATATTTCAAACCACTGATTTAAATAAAAAATACTAACAGATACAGGGGATTATAAAAGCTGTTTCAAAATCACATTACAAAGTGACAGTTCCACGTTATATCCGTTTGAATTTCCATTTGTCCCTTATGCATTGTATGAAAAATTGCTCCTCTTTATTTTCCACATTCAGCCCTTAATCCCGGAGTCCCATGGAGGTACACAATGCATTTCTCTGCAATGTGATGCATACCCCTCTAGCACTCAAAGAGTTAATGTAAGAGAGGCTGCACACTGTAACATTTATATTCAAAAAGTAAATGTTGTGCAATTGGGAGGCAACGCAACTAGACCGTGGGGAGTTGGATTCTGTGCATTTGGCTGAACCAGAATTTCTCCACTATTCTTTGTGCATATAGTCCTTAGACTACCTGGACTTGTCTACACTGGGAAACACCAGACACACAATAATGTTTTAGGCAGGAACATCATCTGTGCACTATTATTCTTTCTGGGGAAAGAGAAAAGAGGATTTTAGTCTTACCTGTAAAATCCTTTTCTCTTAGTCCATACAGGTTACAGGTAACTCTGGGTAGGCGATCCGCCCCTTTAATTGTAGGCAGGAACAATTCTAGAATTGATTGCAGGGGGTGGAGCCTACCCTCCCTCCTTGGCTGCAGCTAGCCAACCAGCTCCAGAAAGATTTGAGACACTAAGACTAGATAGTAGAAGGGAAAGAAGACTCCTGTGAGCATGACCCCGAAGGACCCCCACAGTCTGCCACAGGACAGCCAAGCATGGTCTCTTGACAGGGTGGGAGGCCAGTAACCTGTATGGGCTAAGAGAAAAGGATTTAACAGGTAAGACTAAAATCCTCTTTTCTCTGTCATCCAATACAGGTTACTGGCAACCATTGAGTTTCCCAGAGGTGGGAAGTAAGGCAAGGACCAGGCACAAGGCCCCCAAACACACCAGAGCAGATATGAACCATCAGATCAGAAATAACCCAACAAACAATGAAATGTCAATGGACACTGAACAGGGGTAACAATACCCCAACTGTTATACAGCACACTGAACTAGAGCCAACAGGGCTCAAAAGTGAAGGTAGCACCAAGAACCGAAGAAAATCCTAGACAGGCAAGACTGCCTCCAGGATCTTCCTCCCAAAGCTGGCATCAACCGATGCCAGCACATCAACACGGTAATGGTTCGAAAAGGTGTGCACAGACAACTAGGTGGCAGCCTTGCACAACTGATCAGCAGAGGCCTGATTCTTGTACGCCTAAGAGGCCCCAATAGATAGAGTAGAATGAGCCGTGACCCTGAAAGGGACAGGCTTCTTCCTCAGCTCATAAGCCTTACGAATAGTGGACTTGATCCAAGAAGCAATAGTCACTTTGGATGCAGGTCTTCCTGCCCTGGGACCCTCAGGAATGATATACAATGCGTCTGATTGCCTGTGCGATGTACATAAAAATTGAGACAACACACCACATCTAACAAGTGGTGATCCCTCTACTTGTCAGAGGTGGGGTCAGGGCAGGAAGAAGGCATCACAATCTCCTGATTGATGTGGAACTCCGAAACCACCTTCGGGAGAAACTCCTGAGTGGAGCGAAGCACCTCCTTGTCCTTGTGAAACACCAAATAGGGTGGTTTACAGGACAGAGCGTAGAGGAATAGTAGCCAAAAGACTCAAATGGAGGGAGCTGAAGAATGCCGAAAACCAACTTAAGATCCCATGGGGGAGCAGGAACCTTGAAGGCAAGACGAGTATGAGCAACGCCCTGGAAGAAAACCTTGACATCAGGAAAGATGGCAATGCGTCTCTGAAAGAAAACAGAGAGAACAGACGTCTGAACCTTAAGGGAACTCATCTAAGGCCCTTATCCACACTGTCCTGCAAAAAAGACAATTTCCAAGCCATCAAAGTTAGCCGATGAACATCCTCCTTCCACAGGTAACCCTGAAGAAGAAGATCCGGACGGCAAGGGAGCCGGAATGGCTCCGCCACTGACAGATCCAGAAGCTCCGGAAACCAAGCTTGGTGAGGGCAGTACAGAGCAATCATAATGACTGGACAACGCTCCAGTCGAAATTTCTGTAACACCCTGTGCAATATTGGGAGGGGAGGAAAGATGTAGGCCAGAGGGAATAACCAAGGAATGGACATTGCATCCACCGCCAGAGCTAGAGGGTCCCTCCATCAAGAGCAGAACCTCGGAACCTTCCTGTTGTGTCTTGTTGCCATCAGGTCGATGTAAGGAAGACCCTATTTCTGAACAATGAGGGTGAACACCTCTGGGTGCAGCTCTCACTCTCCACTGTCCACTGTGTGTCTACTGAGGAAGTCCGTCATGACGTTGTCTACGCCAGGAATGTGCACTGCGGATATGGCAGCAATGTGTTCTTCTGCCCAGAACAAAATAGCTTTGACCTCTAACCAAGCGGCGAGACTTTGTGTTCCGCCCTGCTTGTTGATGTAAGCCACGGCTGTGGCCTTGTCAGACTCTACCCGGACTGGGCATTCTTTCAGCTGGGGAGTTCAATGACGAAGGGCATGGAATATCGCCCGAAGCTCCAACACGATGGAAAGGAGAGATTCTTCCGGAGACCACAGACCTAGTACACTCAGGAGACTCCGGACCGCTCCCCATCCGGAGAGGCGGGCATCCGTTGTCACTGTGGTCCAGAAGGAATTGCCCTTAAGCAGGCTGGAGAGGTTGAGGCACCAGGACAAGTTCAGTTCTACATGAAGAGGAAGTGACACCGATGTCTTCAGAAGGTCCGGCTGACCCTTGCACACCTGGATCACAAACTACTGGAGTTCTCTGGTGTGTGCCATGGCAAACGGTACCATTTCTATGGGGGAAATCAATTTCCCCACTAGAGATGACAGCTTCTTCGCTGGAACTGAATCTTAAGCCAGGATCGCAGAAACCCTGCGGATGATCTGGTGAGCCACATCGTCTGTGAGAAACACCATGTTCTTCTGGGTATCGAAGAGGAGGCCCAGGAAGACCAGATGCTGGGATGGGACAAGATCTTATTTGTCCAAGTTGATGATCCACCCATAATGGTCGAGAGTATGAATGCATTGCTGAACCTGCTGATGAAGAAGTTCCACAGAAAGGGCTTTCAGAAGCAGGTCGTCCATGTATGGAGTAACTCTGATGCCGTCTCAGTGGAGGACGGACACTAAGGCTCCCAGGACATGGTTGAAGACCTGAGGAGCTGTCGTCAGACCAAATGGAAGAGCTGAAAACTGAAAACGTCCCCGGTCACAGGCAAATCGGAGGTACTGCCAGCTCTCTGGATGAATGGCGATGTCTAAGTACGCGTCCTGAAGATCCAGAGATGCAAGGAATTCCCCCGGGGACATGGCAGCAATCACCATTCGTAAAGACTCCTGGTGATGAGTCCTGACCACAAAGGAACTGAGATCCTTCAAATCCAAAATGGGAAGACAACCTCCGTCCTTCTTGGAGACCACAAAGAGGTTTGAGTAAAAACCCATACCTCTGTCCTGAACTGGAACCAGCTCCAGAACGTCCTTGTCCAGAAGAGCCTGAACAGTGCCCGAAGCCCCCTGAGCCCCACAACACACTAGAAACATGAACCGGACGATAGAGCTAGGTTAAACGGTTGTAGAGATATGTCCCAAACTGTACAGTCCCATAGGAGTGAATGGAGCAATGGCGCCTATGCGGTAAAGTGCGCCTTTACCTCAAATTTTACAAAATTGAAAGTGTAAAACTAAAAGACATGAAATGTGTTAGGATACCCAAAAAACACTGAACCAGTAGGAAACGTGTTAGAAACCCCCTCCCAAATGAATGCAAAATCAGCAGTTAAAGGGTTAAATACCACATAAACCTGCTCCAAACACCCAACAGACATACAGACAGACCCAATGAGTGCAGGACTGTGCAATAGGAACGCAAAGTGAAAAACCCCTGTGTGGAGGAGCACTGTGGGACAAGTGGACCTGCAGCACTCAAAGGGTTGCTCACCCTTCCTGCAGAGCTTCTGCCCTTAGACTACCATGTATTAAGAAGTAGCCTCTGTTATGGTAATCCACCTAATGGTAGTATTCCATTTCTAACAGAAAAATTAAAAAAAATTCTAAAACTATAGCAGAAATGTTCTCTTGCCTGTGTTATCTTCACCAAGGAACAAATCTTTCTGGAGTTGGTTGGTTAGCTGCAGCCAATGAGGGAAGGTAGGCTCCACCCCCTGCAAATCAATTCTAGAGTTAACAGTAACCTGTATTGGACGACAGAGAAATTCAATTTGCTCCAATAATCTATTTGCTTGGGTTCTACTCTTAAAATGTACTTTGCCCGCTCCAGCTTCTGAGCAGAATAGCACATCCCGATGTTACATGTAATTTTAAACCCTTTACCACTGAGTGCCACAGAGGTAGCCAAAGCATTGCAACCCTTTGGCACTTAAGGGGTTAAGGACCGAAGGGGTGTCCTCAAACGTTTAAGATAATTGGATGTATTTTTCTTTATATTTTGCACTTCCATATCCAACTATAAGGTTTCAAAGTTTTGATTTGTTTTAATTAACCTCAGTTACAAAGAATATTTAAAATATCTTTAAGGTCTTACAATTCCGAACAGTCGCAGTTGGGTTTTATAGGAGGAAGATCTGCTTATAGATTTAGACTGGTCAGTCTTACCCCTGATACCCACGAGGTCTTCATTTTGGAGCAAAGACTTGGCAAATGTCTCCATGCAAACTGCAAATGGATGGTGGTAAAGGGTGACCTTTTCTTGTCCTCTCTCAGTTGACCTCCATGAACACAAATCTACTCCTCAGAACGTTTCTAGGTCACTGTCTCACACAAACACACAAGTTAATTTTCAGATTATAAATTTGCAGCCAACTTCACATACGGTCACACATACTGCCTCAACCTCACATACCACCACCACACATACAACCAGTCACTCAAAACACATTGTCACAGATACCTCCACACTCACATACTGTCATACACCTGATGGCAGCAACACTCTCCCATTTCTAGGTTTCCTACCTCTCACCCAGCCTGTTCCCTTCCCTGAGTGACTAATGGCTTTGTACAATGATACAGATTGGAACCAGTAGTTACCCTGGAGATCTAGACTCTCTGCACCTCTCCAGGATCACCATGAGAAGTGGACCTGTGTCCTGCATGTACTGTGAGATTTTACACACTTTTCTTGTAGGATATCTAATCCTGCAGTTTTCTACCTGATAATCCTGTGTGATCCCGTTATCCTCTTCTGTACAATCCTGTGAGTAAGGAATCACGGGACCTCTTTCTGGTGTATTTCTATTACTGGATTCATCTGCAGGAAATGAACACACAGTGAGTGACATTTTATTATATATTTATTTTTACCAAGTGGTCAGTCTATCAGTGACCTCCACAAGTATGTGTGAGATAGTAAAGGAACACTAGCACCCAGATAATCTTAATGTGGTCAGGAAATCCTAATGGCCACTATTAAAATGGGTGTGCAAGACCGCAGGACCACCTTCTTAATAAAACCAGTGGGAGGAGCTTAGGGGCCTTAAAAAAGAATTATATCTGCATCAATGGACATAATAAGGCTGGATTTACATACCAAGCAATCCTAGACAAGGCAGTCTAGGTGCCCTTAGCTCCGCCCATGGCCACCCCCCCCCCCACTCCTTCATTGACAAGTAAGACTGTAAAATGCTCCACAGTAGCCTGTCAGTGCCATGGTGAGTCAGTCTCTTATTTCCCTTACCTGCACAGGTATGTGCAAGATATTAACATATAGAGAACCAAGAGGGTGAAGCACATTGACTCACAACATGTGGAACGCTCCTCTGGACTTCTTGGGTATAATTGTCAGTAAATGTCAAAGTGGCTCTGTCCCACAGAGAGTCCAATAGTGTGAAAGTCTATCACAAGATGACACTGACCTGCACAGGTATGTGAATGGATCCTCTCCTCCTGTGGGTCCTGATCATCAGTCACACTCGGCTCTGAGTCGCTCTCAGTCCTTGTTGTCACATCATCACGGCCTGGTCAGGACATTGCACAATTATTATACTTTTCACTAACAATACATCGCAAAATAACTTCATTATATCAGAATTCACACAATTCAGGAGCTCAAACTGCATTTATAAAGTTAAACAGTAAATAAATCTAAGCACTTGAGAGGAAGATTAAAGGAAAAACTTTAAAGTAGAAATTAATTAATTATAACAGATCACTCTGGTACAATTTACAAATACAGCGGTGTAACATATGCCCCTGCAGTCTCCACAGTGCGTGGGGGACCCATGTGAAAAGGAAGCCCCTTGATGGGTGGGCTGGTCCACCGGGATTTTGGGGGAATGTCCTGGTTGACATAATCTTCTGCTTTGTTACTATTGTGCATTACTTCCTGTAGGCAGGTTCATGTCCCCTGACTCCTCTCTCTCCACCAGATACTTCTGGACACACTGAGGTCACAATAGTGCAAACTAGAACCACCAGAAGAGGCAGCTTGGAGCCAGATCTGCTCCACACTGGATGGAACCAAGAACAGAACTGTTCACAACCCCAACTATAGAAAGTAATACGTGATAATAAAAAGGTATGGGGATTGGGTAGGTGATGTGGGGGAGAAGATGGCCACAGGTGAGGAAAGCCCCTCAGATGTAAGTTAGTGTGTGTCTGTATCTAGGAGGTTACAAAGCAGTGCCATGGATCATGCATTAACCCTGTAAGGACCCAGTCAGAAATATTGTGAAGCACTGAACACCTCTCTGTTCATTCAAGGGTTAAACCTGTAGTACCTGAAGATATCTAATGTGCAGACACTGAACACGTCTATGTAATCAGTTTTCTTATACATCTCCTGCACCCCCCACCCCAATTCCCTATATTCCCACCACAACCCCCTGCTTCTCCTCCCCAGTACCTTGCACACAACATAATTTTGCATCTCTTCCTTCCAATCCTTGTACCCCATAAAAATAAATAAATTGAACCTTTGAGCCTTTGAACCAAGTCTGACTTGTCCAGATTCAAGATCCAGCCGTGACTGTTCAGAGTGTGTATACACCTCTGTATCTGCTGGTGGAGAAGCTCCGCTGAGGAGGCTTTCAGGAGGAGATCGTCCATGTAGGGGGTCACTGAAACCTTCTCGATGAAGCACAGCTATCAATGATCCCAATACCCTCTGAAAGACCAGAGGGGCTGAAGTCAGTCCAAAGGGAAGAGCTGAAAACTGAAAGTGTCCCTTGTGACAGGCAATCCTGAGATACCGTCTGCTCTCTGGATGAATAGGGATGTGAAGATATGCATCCTGAAGGTCCAGGGAGGCAAGGAACTCCCCTGGAGACATTGCGGCAATCACAGAGCGCAGAGATTCCTGACGGAAGTGGAAACTCACAACAAAGGAATTGAGATCCTTTAGATCCAAGATAGGACAAGCACCTCCGTCCTTTTTGGCCACCACGAACAGGTTGGAATAGAATCCTGAACCTGTGTCCTCTGGAGGAACCAATTCCAGGACCTCTTTGTCCAAAAGATCCTGAATAGCATCGTCGAACAGACTCCTTTTTGTAGGTTCCTGAGAAGGACGAGTAAAATGGAACCGAAAAGGAGGAAGGGAAGAGAAAGGAATCCTGTATCCCTCTGACACCACCTGGAGAACCCACGGGTCCGTCACAGACTCCTCCCAAGTCCGGCGAAAGATGTGGAGACGTCCACCTACAGCCGGATGCGGACCCGGGTTCGGTGAGTCATGCCGAAGCAGTCTTGGAGGTCTTGGCCTTGGGGGCAACTTTGGGCTTCCAGGACTGTTTGGGCTTGGAGGAGGGACGCGTAGAGGACGACCCCGTTTGGGACGTGGAGCGTGTCTCAGTCTGAAAGGAACGAAAGGACCGGTTGCGTTTGGCTGGAAACTTTTTCTTGAAAACTGAGGGTAGAAGAGTACTTTTACCGCCAGTAGCCTCGCTGATCATCTCTTTGAGTTCAGAACCAAATAGCAAGTTCCCCTGAAAGGGTAAGGAAAGCAAGGCTTTCTTAGAGGCTGTATCAGCAGACCAAATTTTCAGCCAAAGGGCACGTCTAGCCACCACAGATGAAGTGGAGGCCCTCGCCATCATGCGCACAGCATCAAAGGCAGCATCAGCAACAAAATTCTGTGCTTCAGTAATATTAGCAAGGAGCTGCAACTGCTCAGACACCGGTGAATCCTGGCGGACCACTTCAGTCAGACGCTCAGTCCAGGCTGCAATAGCTCTATTAACCCACGCCACTGCAAAGGTTGGACGCATGGCAGTGCCAATAGAGGCAAAAATAGATTTAAGAGAAAGTTCTAGCTTTTTGTCCGTCCAATCCTGCAGGGCAGAGGCATCAGAGACAGCTAAAGCAGTGGATTTGGATAACCTGGAAACAGGAGCATCCACTTTAGGAGGATGAACCCATTTTGCCAGTTCAGTGTCAGGAAAAGGGTAAAGTTTAGCAAACTTTTTAGACACAGACGGGGATTTGTCAGGATTCTTCCACGCCTCAGAGACTAGACGGGCAAGAGTAGGATTAGTTGGAAAACATACAACCGCTTTAGAAGGTTTTTGGAAAACGTCAGTTGGATCATGAGTAGATTCCTGAGTCAGAGGAAGGTTGAGCGTGGTTAACACCGCTCTAATCAAACCCTCAGCAGAGACTTCAGGGTCACATTCATAAGGGTCCCCAATGGACCTGTTAGACTCAATGACAGTGCCTTCCTCAGTATCAGAATCCTGTAATAGTTCTTCTTCAGAAGAATCAGACACATCAGGTGCCCCCTGTGGCTTAGGCAGGGAAGTCCTGATTGTAGAGGGGGTCTGCCAAACCTGGAGAGCCCCCTGTACCTGAGAGGGAAAGAGTTGGAGAGTGGATCTGAGATCCCTAGTGGCAGCTTTAAACTCTCTCACCCAAGTTGGCTCAATAGCATGGCTGGGAAGCCCAGGGTTGCTATCATGACAATCAGTACATTTAGGGCATAAATTACCAGAACAATCTCTAGGCAGCCCAGAGTGACAAGAGGAGAAAAGCGCAATGGGGGGGAACAGACACCCCAGCCTCTTTAGTCTTAGGTCTAGCCCCTGACTCCAGTGGAGTAGACATGCTCACAGCGTCAATATACACCACTTAACAAATATCACCCAGTAAAAGTGTGAAAGATTAAAGTTTCACCCCAGAAATGCCTGAAATCGGACTTATCTGGCCAGCGAAGGGTTAATCTGCTGAGAGGAGAGAAGGCTCGGTCCCTGCGTAGTATATTCGCTGAGAAATAACACCACAAAATGGCTGCCGTCAGGTCAGCCAATCAGAAAACAAGCGCGAAACGGGCGCTCATGGGAAATGTAGTTTTCTCTCAGAAGTACCCCAAACAGTGCCCGAAGCCCCCCTGAGCTCCCCACACCCCGAAAATATGCACCGGATGATAGAGCAGGAGCATAGAAATAAAATGAGCCATCTCTGAAGTTGCTGTGACAAGCGGTTCCAGAGATATGTCCCACACTGTGTAGACTCAGAGAGTAAAGGAGCAATGGCGTCTATGCGGGAAAAGGCGCGCTTAAAGGCGCGGAACACCAAATTTTAATAAAGTCCCACTGAAACAAAAAATGTCCCAAACAGTTATCAAATACATGAGAAACATAAGAAAAACAATATCCAAAGCTCCAAAACCCAGGGAATACCACAGAAATTGCATACATACAAGAAATGCAAATAAAAACACCCTATGAGTGCTGGAGTGCAAAGCAAACTCCCAAATACAAGCCCATCAAAGGGACACTGTGGGGACAAGTGGACCTTCAGCACTCAAGGGGTGGCTCACCTTTCTGCAGGACTTCTGTCTTCAGGTGACCATGATGAAGTAGGAATAGAACAGAGGTAAATTCCCCAAAAGGGAAGCTGCTTGACTCAAGCTGTTCCCTCTTCAGGGCATAAGGTCCACAGAAAATCCCTGGAAGCTGCACTAGCCACTTTAGAGAGGGCAATTCACAGCCAAGGTCACCCTCCTAATGGTGGTATTCCATATTTGAATAAAAATAATAAAAGACTAAGTTGAATGAATAGATGTTCTCCACCTGGTGTGCACAGCACACAGGAACAAATCAATCTAGTGGCTCTGGCCTGAAGGCAGCTTAAGTAGGAGGGGAGGCTCCGCCCCCTGCACTCATTTGAATATTTGTTCCTGCCTATTAAAGGGGCGGATCGCCTCCCAGAGTACCAGTGACCTGTATTGGACGACAGTGAAAAATGACTTATAACAAGACCAAGTATTTTATTTACACAGACTAATTTATAAAACATATACTAATGTTTAAACAAACAGTAATGTGAGTTTTATTGCTGTAGAGCAGTATGATGGACTTATACACCTAATACACAGTGTGATTTCCTAAAAAGAGAGGGACATCAGGGTGGGAAAGAGGGATAGAGGGATTTGGGTCTAAAAGAGGGACTGTCCCTCCTACAAAGGGACACTTGGGAGGTATGGAGTGATACACTGTGTATGACCTTGGCTTGTTGACCCAGACTTGGTACTAGCCTGCTCCCATCATCAGGGCAAGACACGCCCCCTTTCTCGGTTCCAGATGTTGGTTGTTTAGCCGCCCTGCAGCTAGTAACCGTATCAGTCTGCTTCCCTTCATGGCAGTCCTGCTGCCAGTTGTGATTCCAGTTTCTCATCTAAGTTAACTTGCAGCCTAGTGGTCTCAGACGCTTACTTTATGAGAAGCGTACCTGCCACTGCCATTAGTGGTTCCAGCCCACGTCTCACAAGGTGATCCTGCTGCCTATTACGTTGTCAGCCCCAAATTTCATCTGGGCAGCCCAGCTGTCAATAGCGGTTCCAGCTGTCATTCGTGGTACCAGTCTGCTTATTTCATTCAAGCAGTCCAGCTGCCTTTAAGCAGTGCCAGCCCACTTCACCTCTGGGCAGTATTGTTGCCACTTGCGGTCCCAACCACTCATGTCCGGGCAGCCAGCAGCGGTTCAGCCTGCTTATACTTTGGCAGTACTTCTGCCATCATTATCAGTCCACTTCCAGAGTACCTACTAGATATAGCAGTCCTAGCACACTCATTTCTTCAGTCAGTGTCACTGTCATCTACTGTACTACTTCCTACTTTACTAGCCAGTCGTTACTTTGCCTGGCTCCATACCCTTCTGTAGTGGTCGTTCTTTACCGTGCTGTTGATCTTTCTGCATTTGGGGCTCACTCGTGCTTGGTCTGGACCTATTCTCCAGTGCACAATCATTCCGATCCTGGTCTGGCCCTGGCTCAAATGGGGTCAGACATCTGGCCGCAGCAAGGCAATCTTTGTTGCTGGCACAGATCTCAAACTTTGAACCCAAGTGCAGCTCTCAAGCAACATTTGGTCCAGACCATATTTCCCACTGGGTGTGCCAGTTTTTCTTAGACGGGCGTTAAGGTGACAGCCACGTGCGCATGCGGCTGTCACTAAGGGGTTATATGCTTTAAGGTAATTAACCCTGCTTACTGTAACAACAAGGGTGTAATTAGCTGTGTAGCTATCAGGATAACTTATCCCTGTGAAATGGATCCAATTGGACTGAAGAGTTATTTACAGTCCTTCTAACAAACATATCTTAATTCCTGAATTACAGAGACATTGGCATTTAGCAGGTAGAGTTAGTTTGGGGCTTGGGGTGACGTTGGGTGATTAATATATTACCAGTATAACCTTGAGTAAACCAAATGACTCAGCTCTATCTACTTTTTCTTGATCATTTTGGATTATATAAATTAAAATTTGTGGTGAGTCATTTGGATAACATTTGGCATATATATTTTTGGTGCACAGTGCATAGGGTGCCAGAATATTCGGCAAGATGCCAGTATATTCTCTTGAAAGCCAAGTTTGACGTGAACTAAAGTGATTAAGGGGACCTTCGAATCTCAAACCTTTACAAGACAGACAAATCTTCAGAGCATAAGCAATGGGTAGAGTGAGATGGCTGCCAAGGTACCACCCACCTAATCAGACAAGAAAAAAAAAAAAATGGATAATGTAGGGTGTTTTTCTATATTGCCTAGGCGCAGCAAAACAGTGCCACACCTGCAAAATAAAGGATACTGAATGTGAACCATGCTGAACATGCGATAGAGCATGGTGAATGATTTACTTTGAGCCCGCTGTGCTCCTTGTATGACAAACAGGTGCAGAGATTTGTCCCAAAGAAGATTCCCCATTGATCTCTCTAACAAAGATGGCCGCTGCTACCAAATAAAAGGAAAAAAAAGACTGAAAATAGTAGAAGTGCCTAGCAAAAAGCAGAAAATCATCCCTGCAATGAGGACTAAGGAGGAGGTAGAAAAATCGATTATCTCTGAAAGGTTAATAAGACCTACTAATAGCATCACCTAGAGTTAGATCATAGGATCTAATGAGAGAAAGAAGGATATAGTGCAGTCTAGGCAGATACTCCACTTCAAGTGCATGTCCAGAGTGAAATGGGACATAAACAAGTAGGACCATAGATAAATATAATCTGCAGTACATACACACATACATATGCAATGTAAGAATTAAATAGTTCACAGTGCAATTGTACTGAATAATTGTATTGTATATTTTATTTATATAGTGCCAACCAGTGTACTTGGCACTTTACAGTTTACTTTTGATATAGAAGGGGTACAATAAGTGCGGTGATTAAGTGCTTATATAGACAATCATAAGGGGAACAACAGGTGAGTATACATGAGGATGAAAGGTCCCATAGAGCTTACAATCTAAGTATAATAAGAACTGGGCTCAAAATTTCCACTCGCCACCAGCCAACGGGGAGTGAAAATTTAGCCTTGGCGAGTAGAAATTCAGCCCTGGTGGGTATGTTATGGGTTGCAGTGGCGAGTAACTTTTCAGGTCTGGCTAGTAGCAAAGGACTTCACATTTTAAAGGGATAGTAATACTTGAAAATTTTATTTTATATTGTAGCCCTTAAAAAAAAAACATTAAAAATGATATAAGTCTTATCTCCCAAACCTTTATGGTTTGGGAGATATTCACAACTAAAGTTTCCCCCTGAGTGACGTCACAGTTCCAGCTTTGAGATTTGGAATCCGGTCCTGGGACGGCTGCGGCTCTCCAGAAGTGCCGAGATCACCATCTTTAAAAAGAATTTATTCATTGGAATGGTCTACAAAGTGTGCTTGCAAGCCAGACACACTGCGTAGATAGTTCCAGTGAAGTAGTTCTTTTTAAAGATCGTGATCTCGGCACTGCTAAAGAGCTGCCGGCTGATCTGTGGACCTGATTCCAAATCGGTCCACTAGATGGCAGACTTGGCTAAAACAGCCAGGAAAAGTGAAATTTACTTAACTTTACTTACTAATATCGCCATAAAGGTTTGGGAGATAAGACTTACATCATTTTTAATGTTTTTTTTAAGGGCTACAATATAAAATAAACATATTTTCAAGTATTACTATCCCTTTAAGCCCTGATAAGAAAAAAAACAAAAAAAAAAACTATTACGCTCGAGAGGCATTTTCTTCCTGGGGACAAAAGGCAGACGTGTACTTTTACCCCCTGTGACCTCAGATCTTTCCCAAACAATGATGTGCCTTGAAAAAGGCAAGGAGAGCAAGGCTTTCATGGAAGCAGTGTCAGCAGAGCCAAAGAGCTCGTCTGGCAACCACAGACATGGTGGAAACCCTAGCCACCAAACGGATGGCATCAAATAAGGCAGCAGAAACATAGTGCTGGGCCTCAGAAATGTTGGCAAGAAGGCGCAACATATCCAAAGTAGGAGCACCCTGACGGACAGGGTTAGCTGTTCAGTCCAGACCGCAATGGCCTGGTTAACCCATGCCGCAGCGAACGCTGGACGCATGGCAGTACCAGCAGTGGCAAAAATGGACTTGAGGGAGACCTCAAGTTTCTTGTCAGTCCAATCTTTCAGAGCGGAGGCATCAGAAACTGGCAAGACAGCAGACTTATATAGCCTGGAAATAGGAGCATCCACTTTGGGGGGGATGAACCCACTGAGCAAGCACTGCCTCAGAAAAGAGGTAAAGCTTGGCAAATTTCTTGGAAACAGAAGGTTTCCTGTCCGGGGATTTCCATTCTTCAGACACAAGGTGGTCAAGAGTGGGCTTAGGTGGAAAACAAGTAAGGGGCTTTTTAGGCTCCTGAAACACATCAGAGGGAACAGAAGGAAACTCCTGAACTAAGGGAATCTTTAAGGTATTTAAAACAGCCCTGATCAAGCCCTCAGCCGAGGGATCAGGATCAGACTCAAAGGGGTCCCCAAAAAACTGAGAGGAGCCCACAGCAGAACATTCCTCAACATCTGAATCAACTAACAGTTCCTCCTCAGAGGAATAGGATACGTCAGGTACTCCCTGCGGTTTTGGCAGGGAAGATTTGACTGAAGGAGGGGTCTGCCATGAATGGAAGACCCCCTGTAACTGGGATGGAAAGAGTTGCAATGTAGTCCTAAGGTCCGAGTAGCAGCCTAGAACTCTTGCACCCAAACTGGCTCTAATGCATGGCTGGAGGTCCCTTTAAGAGACTCTGGGACATCAGTACATGCTGGGCATAAATGACCTGAGAATTCTCTAGGTAACCCTGAATGACAGGAAGAGCAATGCGTAATAGGGGACACAGAGACCCCAGCCTCCTTTGTCTTAGGCCTGGCCCCAAGCTCCAACGGATTAGACATTCTCACAGTGTCAAAAAAAAAATGTTTAGGAGTATAAGGAATCACCCAAGTACAGTGTGTTAGATTAAAATTTCACCCCAGAAAACGCTAAAATACACTAATCTGGCAGGCGAAGGGTTAATCTGCAGAGGAGAGAAGGAGAGTCCAAGCCCTGCGTAGGATACTTGTTCTGGAAAAGGCACAAAATGGCTGCCACGGTGGAAGCCAATCAGAAACGAGCGTGTGAAGCAAGCTCTCATGGGAAATGTAGTTTTCCCTGAAAAAGTATCCCAACAATGCCCAAAGCCCCCCAATGCACTTGAAACATTAACCGGATGACAGAGCAAGGGCAGACAATTAAAATGAGCCATCTCTGAAGTTGATACATTGAGCGGTTGCAGAGATATGTCCCAAACTGTGCAGTCCCATCGAAGTGAATGGAGCAATGGCATCTATGCAGTAAAGCGCGCGTTGAATAAGTAAAAGTACATGAAACATCAATAGAACATTTATATTAGAATGAGGATAAATCTTTCCTTACCCAGGAAGTTGATGGCCAATTCCAGGCACGTCTGGTCATTGTCTCTCTCCTGTATCAGTGAGTCAGGGGAAGATTCCACCAGGGGGCTCTGTGTCGTGCAGAACCCATCCGTTACACAAGGCCTGCTGCATTCTGTGACACAGTGTTTCTGTTTCCTCACAACCATGTAATCCTACATAGAGACACATTAATACATATCACTGTACAGTGTGTTATGTTCTTGTAGGTCAGTTGCTTTGTAGTGAGAAGATTCAGTCTTACTAAAGGAACACTAACAGAGTTCTAAAATCTACTATTACACATGCTCTGTGGGTCTCCCATATCAACCTTTGCATAGTAATCTTGATAGTGTTCCTATGAAGTGATTGTTCTGCATTGTCTTTAAATGGACTGAGCCAACGTACTAGCCTTTTAGAGGAGCAGAGGGTTTTAATCGTAATACTTTAACAATATGATCTCTGCACAAACAGTTAAACAAAATTCATCTATATTGTATACCCTACACAAGCATTAAAATGGAAGCTTAGGTTTAGATTTTTTGTATTTAATATGAAAACTAACATTTTACAGACACTAGCTGGAAGTACTTGATATTTAAAATATAATCCAATTTCATTTTTATTTTAGCGTTCCTTTAATCCATACTCAGATCTATCCCACCAACTGTGTACATTGTGTCACCTTATAATAAAACCTATTGACTCCATTAGGACTACTGTATATGAGCACAAAGGTTATGACTGCAAATATCCAACAATAACAAAATATTACATTATTAGAGAGTTGTTCCAGGGACCCAATGAGTGGATAAAGGAGTGGAACTAAGATCTCCACTTGCACTAACATCCCTACCTAGATGTAACCTTATTCTTTGTACGGTTTGGGACTGGACTCACATGTAACTGACAGAGATACGTATTGGCTGAAGGAGAGGAGAGGGTGATGCACTTGTGGTGTACTTGTCTCCTTTGGTACAGCTGGCTTACTACAGAATTGCTCTAGTTGTTCTCAATATATCAGCCTAAGAGTGTTGTAGTCCATGAAATACATTCAGAGAGAGGAGGTTTACAATCACAATGCAGAGAAAACATATTGGTGACACCAACAACAAGCAAACCTGGTTTCTTGCAGTATTAAAAACAGGAAATACAGAGAATACTGCTAGGTAGGCCTCAGTGAGCAAGATGCTGGAGTACGATGGATGGGGGGGGTAGCTGGTGGGTAGTGGCTGCCATTGGGTAGCCTTGCTGCGGCCTAAACTGAACAAAGGTGCTGGCCACAAGACCAGATAAGTGGCTATGGGACAAGCCAGGCCTCACCCTGGATGACAAGCCAAGAAACATCAGCTACTCACTGAGAAATGGAAACCGGGTAAGCAGGAACTTACCAGCAGCATAGGTGTAACTGTTCACTGACAGGAACAAGGACAGATCTGCTAACAAGAACTAATGGAAATCAAGACTCGTCTAGGGGGTCGAAGCTCGACTGAAGAGAGCAGAAAGGAGATCCACCAGGGTCGCAGAACACAGGAAGTTGACAGGCCGAGTCAACAACAGATGGTCAACACAGTACCAGGGAGGAGGAGATGAAGAGTAGTCAAACAAGCAGAGGGTCACAATACAGTCAGGCAGAGGAAGTACACAGGGAACAGACAAAAATTGAAGGAACGGAGCAATCATCAAATACTTGTGAACACAAAGCCAAATCTAGGGTTGCCACCCAGCCGGTATTTTACTGACAGGCCGGTAAAAAATTGGCTTCTGTCCAATGTTAAGTCTATGGAGAGAATGGCATGGCCGGTATTTTTTTTTTTTTGTTTTTTTGGGGGTTTTTTTAAGAAAAGGTGGCAACCCTCACCAAATCTGGTAATGAAAGGAGAGTCGAATGAAAGCCGGGTCAATACACAGGTATCACTAGATTAAGGCTTGAACTCAGGTCACGACAAGAACGCTTTGATCGTTCACCACAGCAAGTGGGTCACAACAACAGGACCAGGAATAAAAAAACAAGGAGAAGCAAAACAAGAGGCCAGGCAAGGAATACCAAAACACAGAAACAGGGGAAGAACATGACAATTATAGACTTTACACTTACACAAAGGACTGATGAGAAGTAAATAAGGAAGTGTACAGATCGTAAGATCAGGAATAAGTGTCTGGATACACAAACTGCATTGATCCGTTGATAATAGCACCTACTCACTTATACATCACAGTCTGCACACGTCTTATTTTATTTCTCAACAGCCCTATGTTTAACCCCTTCAGTGTCAGGGATTTATCCAGTGCATTGCAACACAATGCTTTAGATACATCTGGAACTAAAAGGGTTAAATGAATTCATTTAAAGGGATAGTAATACTTCGTTTTAACTATTTTATTTTGTAGGCATTAAAAATCATGAAGAACAATATAAGTCTTATCTCTCTAACATTTATGGTTAGAGAGATATTCACAAGCAAAGTTTCCCCTCCCGCGCCTTTTACCTAGTGTAAGCCATCTCTTCTCAGATGTGGAATGCAGTCCATAGACCAGACAGATAATAGCAGGGGACAATTTTCTTCCTATGAGAACAATGAAAGCCCTTCCCCCCTTGACAAGCTTTTCAGGTTTTTACCTTATCTTAATTCAAGACTGTCCCTCTCTGCAGTCTACCTGGCACCTCCCTTCTGCTCTGGCTGAACAGTGTTACGTCAGTAAAAGGGGCGGGAGGGGGGCACTTTATCATTGAATTACTCTTGAACTACAACTCTGACAGAATTGAAATAACACTCTCCAAAGTCCAAATACTATGATGATTAATTAGAGCTGCTTTTATTATGAAACATTACTATCCCTTTAAAGTATATAATAAAAATACAATTGTTTATAAAAAAATGCATGAAGCTGGGTTTCCTTGTCATTGGTAGGACCGATATGTTTGCCCCTGGTATATGTAGTAGTATTAATGTGAGTTGTATCATTATTGATGGCCATCGCGGTTTTGATTTGAGTCACTGATTCTGATCCCTTAAAGAATCGGATCTGCTATCTGTTTACAAGAATAATACATCAGGGATGAGTGCTCTGTTCGCTCTGAGTGCCAGAGAAGTCTGCAATAGTTTTTCACAATCCATTGCGTACTCCTATGGTATTCAAAGGGTTAATACCTTTATATTCGTTTCTTTATTAGAAAGTAGAATTATCATTACGTTAGCAACATACAGTGTAAAAACAAAGGACAGAAAGTCCAAAGCAAAGAGCAGGATTAAACAGGTGAAACAAGAACTTATCTGATAAGTGATTATAATTAAAACAAAAAACAACCATGAAAGAAAAAAGGGGAAAATAAAATGTCAGAACAATATAAAAGGAAAAGAAGCATAAATAGAAGGAAAGAGAAAGAAAGGGAAAAAAAATGATGGTATATGCCCAAGATCAGAAATTTGATCACACATCCTAGGGCTAGATTTAAAGGCAGCCGTTAAACCAGCCGCTAAGTGAAAAAGGCACATCGGTCGCAAATAATACAGGAGTTACGGCAGATTCAATAGCTACTCTACAAGAATAGCTATCGAGCGTAGGCACACAAAAAAACACGTAACACAAAAGCCGTTGTCGCTCATGTTAATGCACAACGGGCGGCCAAATCACACGATAACTGAGCTCAAAACAACATCTAACATAACGGCTGCCGTTGTCTAGCAACCATGATTGATGCCAAAACAAATTCAAACACACAGCCAATCACAAAGCCCCAATGTATCAAATAACTTCAAATACACCTATATATACCCAAAAATAACCGTCACACACTGTCTGTCTGTTATCGAGTTCTTCAGAGCTAGATATCAGGACCCAGGAGCGGAGGATAGCGATCAGAGAGAGGGAGAAAGGAGCATTCATTGGAGGTAGAAGGAGATTTTGGAGTTTGGAGAGAGGTGCACTTACTAGACACATATTACACCTTTGCACATATTACATACACACATACAAACACATACACATACACATAGTACTTTTTTTTTCATAATACCTTACACATTTTACTTTTTATTTTGACAGTGTGAATCTGGGAGTGAAAGTGTGTGACAGAGAGTGACTGGATTGAGTGTGTCTGTGAGGGCCTGTGGGAGTGCCTGGGTGTGAATGGGTGAATGATGGCAAGGAGAGGAGGACAGGAGAGAGGGATGGGGAGAGTAGTGGAGAGGGAGGAAGCTCAGGAGGGGATCCCTCAGCAGAGCAGGGGTGGGAGAGGGAGATCCGCAGGGCGAGGGGGACCCGGCCACAAGAGCAGGAACACGCAGGACAGGGACAGAACCTGCAGTGGGACGAGGGGTAGTTGCTGGGGAGCACCCCACACAGTCAGGGTCAGACCAGGCAGGGCACTCCGGCTCTGAGTCATCCCATGCCGGAGGTGACGAGGCCAGGATCAGAGACCCAAAGTATACAGAGGAGGAGAACACGGCTCTTGTGGAAGCTGTCCTGGAGAGGCAGAGTGTTCTCCACCCGACAGCGAAGGTCCCTGGCCTGTCAGCGAGGAGGAAGGCAGCCTGGAACCAGATCTGCAGCCGGGTCAACGCGGTGGCTCCATGCAGGCGGGACGTGGAGTCCATCAAAAAGCGATGGGGCGACTGCCGGAGGGTGGTCAAGAACAAGCTCTCCGAACTCGCCAAGCACGCCCGAGGCACTGGAGGTGGCCCACCTGTCCCTATCACCTTCTGCGGCTGGGAGGAGATGGTGCGCCAGAATATGTCCCCAACCCTGATCGAGGGGGTTGTTGGAGGAGCTGACACTGGGGATGAGAGGAGCCTCCACACTACCGGTAAGTGCAACACTACAGAACAACACACTACAGCAACCAACACCAGCTGCACACACACTCACACCTCAACACATGGCCATCACTCAGCCATACAACTGCACCAACACAGCACCATGAGGGTTAAAAACAGGACACAACACAAGGACAAATATCAAGGTCCAACTTGGAACAAACCTGTCCAAGTCCTACTTCAACCCTCCTGTCGCTGTGCTCATCACACACAATACACAAACCATGCTGTTCAAAATGTCGACTGTCATCACTGTTCACACACAAGGTCACCCATGTCCCCACTGGGATGTCAGCACTTAACCCCTCGAGTGCTAGAGGGATCATCAATGCATCGATCAACAATGCTTTGGCAACCCCTCTGGGACTCAAAGGGTTAACCAGACAACAATCAAGTCAATAGGCCAACGATCACATGCTACACAGGGGGCATTCACTAAGCGGTGACAAACACATGGTGGAGAGAAATTCACCCTTACACATCCTCATTTCACCAATACCAGTGTTAGCCTATGGAGAATATGCAATAACATGAATCAAGTTGCTAAGGTCCCATCGTATACACTCCATAGAAAACACTGGAAATGGGGAAATAAGATCACTGGAGAAGTCAGCATCATGTACACTCCATCATGTCAACAACACCGCTTACTGAATCACAAAAAGGATGGAGCAGGTCACACATCACAGTGGCACTGAGAATAACTGCTTGTATGTGCAACACACAGGCCTCAAACAATACCCCAGAATTAAAGGGGGAAAAAGTAGGCCTTGGTGTTGTGTCTGCAATCATTTACTCTAACTTCAAATGACATATCTCACATCTGATTCCCACATGGATCCTAAGGGGTGCTGATGCCATGGATGGATGGTACACCAGACACTGTTTGCAGGATACACATGGGAACCAAATATCACCCATTGTACCTTGGTCACCAACAGGCCATGAATGATAGATATCTCGGATTGAGTACGGTTGCCTCACTCAGAAGGATGGATGGGCTCATACTCAAAGAAAAACAGGCCTCAATCAGAGATATCCCTCACTACTGGCGTGATTGTTGCCCTTCAGGATTCAACTGGAACACACGACATGGACAGGATCCTGTCCAGTTCATCAATCTCTGATTGCCAGGGTGGTATCCCATGCCCTACAATGCAATGCATAGGATATGATCCTGACAACCAGAGAGTCACCTGTCAAGGAATGAAAAATTGTGAATTGGACAGGATCAGCTAAGAAGATAGGGTTGAATAACACTTGATTCCCACTGCACATCTGTTCAAAAAAGATATGCACACAAAGGAAAATGGTCAGATATGTACCTTTCAAATGGCTCAAAATATGTCCCAACACGATGTGAACCCAGAGATCATCTCACTGCCTGTGATTGCCCTACTGGCCAGATATGTGCATCCATCAGAAACTAACTTACATTGATACCATCCAAATACACATACCTAGTATATCCCACTCTACGTAGATGGGATTTACGAGGTATGTTCATATCCATCATATCAATCCAATGTATATTTTGATGGGTGCACATATATAGCCAGTAAGGCAATCACACCTACTGAAATGATCTCTGGCTTCATATCTGGAAAGGATATATTCATATCCATATGAAAGGTACACATCCACATGCATATATGACCATTTCTCCTTGTATGTAACTGTAATGGCATAGCAGTTGTTAATTTCACCAACATGTGGATCCATGTTAGTCCTATCCCGCCAACCCTCATGGTTAGACAGATATCGCTCTATTTGACAGCTGGAGATTTCAGTCATTAGACCACACGGAGGCTCTGCAGCAGAGCCTAAATTGCCCCATTCAGAGATGGATACATCTTTGAGATGGTCAACAAAGTGTGCCAGGTTTGCAAGCACACTCTGTTCACCATTCCAATGAAGTTTACATCTCTGAATGGGGCAATTTAGGCTCTGCTGAAGAGCCTCCGTGTGGTGAAATGACTGTCAAACATGTCAAAATGACTGTCAAATAGAGCAATATCTGTCTAACCATGTGGGTTGGAGGGATAGGACTAACATCGATCCACATCTATCTCTTACAATGCCTACAATATTACATCATGGTGAAATTAACCATTGCTATTCCGTTAAAGGGATAGTAATACCTAACATGTGAAAAGAAAAATATATTGCAGGGTTCATCCCCCGAGCAAAACAAGGGTATTCCCACTGCTGAAAGGTGTTTCATTCAAAATGTAGCACAGCTCATAGTTGACTACTCCAGCGGCAATATCACAGTGGCCTGGAACTCTAAAATGGCGATGTTGCTAGACCATCCTATGGACAGCTTACGTCCAGACGCAATAAATTCTCATAGGATAATGTAGCAACAGTGCCAATGTACAACTTCAGGCCGCTGGGATATAGCACCAAAGCAATTCTATTCTGAGCTGGGAGACTTTTTGAACAAAAACCCCCTCCAGCAGTGGGAGTACCCTTGTTTCACTCAGGGTGATAAACCACAAAACATATTTTTCCCTTTCTGCATTTCATGTATTAGTATCCCATTAATCCCATCATGGCTACGTTTACTAATCACACAATCTCAATTCTCCACACAGCTTATGGGCCTCCATCGCAGCAGGAGCCCGTGGAGGAGCCGACCACACCACCCAGTGAGGAGGATACAGAGGAGGGGACTAGCCACTGGGAAGCGTCTACAACCACCACACCTCCTCCCCAACTGGCTGCATCACCACTGCCTGCCTCTCAACTGCCTGCCTCTCAACTGCCCGCCCCACCACAGGATGCTCGACAAATGTACAGCGGCTGGATTCAGGGGGAGAGATGGATGCATCCCACTACCACCGGGAGCTATTACCCTCCAGCAGCAGCACCACCACCACCAGGGAGGCAATGGCTGCCCGGGAATGTGGCCACCAGCCAATATGGGCCATATTCCACCGAGATGGATCTACCCTCCTGGATGGCTCCCCAGCATGGCCCCAGGTATGATCCCAGGTGGGGGCCAAGCACCTACCACTGGCCAAGGTATGACCCTTGGCCACTTGACTACCAACACCTGGGCCTGATTGGGGAGACCCAGCGCCCTCAGCCAAGGGACTTGTTCACCCCACCACCTCAACCAGCACAGACATCAGTGGGCAGCAGTGGGTCCCTTGATGTGGTGGGCACCCACACACCGTCTGTGCAAGCTACTCCACCAACACAAACAGCAGTAGCAGCCACAGCACACCCAGTACCAGCAGAGGAGACAGCAGAGGCTGGGGAGATAGAGGCTGAGGAGGCAGCTGAACCTGTGGAAGCAGAGGCTGAGGAGACAGCTGAAGCTGGGGAAACAGAGGCTGAGGAGACAGCTGAAGCTGGGGAAACAGCACATGTGTCACCGGCCACTCCCATCTCCAGCAGTCAACGCACCCCAGATCTGGAGGCTGAGTGCATGGCCCTTCAAAGAGGACAGCTTCGGGCAACCCACGCCACCAACGACAACCTCACGAGGAACCGGAGGGAATCCCGGAGGAACACGAACAGGTTGGAGACCAGAATCCAAGCTCTGGAGTCAGAGGTTGCCAGGGGGAACACACAACTCCACCAGATCCATACGGGGATGATGGACATGTTTGCACAGGTGCTCGTGGAGTTGCGAGAGATTAACCGCAGGGAGAACCTGAGGATGGAGAGGGAGAACCTGCGTTCCACAGAGGGGTCCACTGCACCCACCACCCCTTCCAGTGTTACCCCAGAAGCCACACCTAGGGGACAGAGGGTGACAAGGCAATCAGCCAGGGCATCCACCTCTGGCACCAAGTCTAAGGCCCCCCCCCCAAAAAAAAAAAAGAAATGAAAGGCCCAACCTGTCATCTGCCCCCTCAATAAATGAAAATTGTGCTTTTGAATCCTGTCTGATCTGCTGTGTATTCACTTATAGATTGGGTGGCAGGGTTGTCTCCAATGCATTGCCAAACAATGCAGTGAACTCAACTCCTGCCTGGGGGAAATGTTTGTGTGATGTTACAACATGGGTTCACACACACCCACACCGTTGTCCAAATTCACCTGGCAACCCATCCCTGTAGCCATATAACACAACAGTGTTACATGGCCATGATGTGTGTCAGATTTGATCAGAACATACCCCTTAGCACAACAACTGGTGCAACACTGAACATTCGTCTGCATCAATTGTTGTGTTTGAGGGGAAAACCAAACTAACAGCTATTCGACTTAGCAGGGAAACAACAAGCAGGACAGATTGAACATGCATCAATATGGTCTTTAAATCAAAATTCTATTGTGCAGCTGACATACTGGGGAACACAATGTACACCCTAGGATCTCAATGTGTGTGTTACACATTGTGATCCTAGGGTGAGCATTGTGTTCTCCAGCAAGTCAGTTGCACAACAGGAGTTTGAATCACAGCCTAACTTACTGCATAACCCAATGATCTTCCTAAGATTTCATTGTGTAGCACGCACATTGGAACCTTAGGCTGAGCATTGGCTTATGTATTAAAGGGATAGTAAACCTTGAAAATAAGTTCATTCTATATTGTAGCCCTTAAAAAAAACATGTAAAATGATATGTCTTATCTCCCAAATCATATATGTTTGGTAGATAAGACTGATATCATTTTTCATGTTTTTTAAAGGGCTACAATGTGAAATAAACTTATTTTCAGGGTTTACTATCCCTTTAAGTTGTGTTGTTGTTTAACTAAGGTTATAACACACTTCACCAGTGATAACACTTGTCCACATGGTTGTTTTTGTTGATGTAGCCCATGTACTGAGATATGACAACCTACAGCAATCTCAGGACATTGATTATATTGAGCAACACACAAACCATGGACATCACATCACAGTGGAAGTGTGTCCCCTGTATCACCAGCTAATCACTCACAACACACATCAGTGTATCACTGCCATCATGTCATTGCATGTATACATCACGAAGTCCACTCATGGTCAGGCAACTAGCGGACTCCTGTGATGTAAATCATGCCTTCCTTTGTATGAGGGATACTCTAGCCTTGGGTACGGTTCCACATTGACAGGTGTTTGATCCAACATTCATTCATACAGACACGGATTGAGTAGTGATGTTTCTTGTGTATTTAGCCAATATGCATTAAACACTTGTATGAGCACATAAAGGTACATCTGAACTAAATAGGAATACATTAGAAATGCTAGTGAACTGCTCATGTGTTGTCTACATAGTTTGGCATCTGTGTATGAGCAGTCTTACTGTACAGGTCTGATACCTGGATGTTAGTACACACATTAATTTGTGTCCATATGTGAATGTTCCAGTAGAGGTTGCTGTGAACATCAGGTCAAACATTGCATCACCAACACAATCACTTGAAACGCCAAGAGGTGAGCTTCATGGAGGTGTTGTCCAGACTTCAGTCCAGTCATATGGAAACTCCTCTGTTCAAGGATGGATCGTGCTATGGACGCCTGTGGGACAAGAGGACAGGATTTGGAACATCACCCTCGAAGTGATCATCATGCAACAGCTACAACATCATGATCCTCTTAATCTTTCCCGTTACATAAGTCTACACAAACCACTGCTTTGTAATGTGTTGTGTACTGGTCTATGAACCATCATGGGGGGAACTAAGGGGATGTTAACCATCCTTAGGGATATTTGCCCCTGACATGGTTACACACATCAACAAATATGTCCTAATAGCTTCCTGACAACAATATATTTGGGCTGCCACTGTCAGAGACAGGCCAAATATGTTTGGTTCATGGCGCTAGTAGGACATATTTGTTAATGTGTGTATTTCTTTCTGGGGCACATATCACTGCGCACACACACAGGGCAGCATGGTGTCCATGGAGATGTGATCCACATTTCATGAGCTCCATGTTGTGTAACACACTATTACTGTCGATCCACCCCTCTGCTGCTTTCTTCGACTGTAGCAAGCTACTGGTCCCATGTCCCCACGAATGCCCCCTGAACCCCTTATATGACAGAGTGCTATCCGATGCATTGGCTTGGATGAGACTCCCTCGCTACAGGGGTACCATGGTTACTATGGGTCTGATCCTAGCAGAACACTTTAGTTGGTGCCTAGGGAGCTGTGGGATATGATGAACAAGGTTAAAGTGTTGTACCTTGGTCTCCAGGGGGGCATGCATGATATCCTTGAGGTAGCAGTATCAACATGGACGACAGGTTGTCAGATGTATTCGGAATCTCTAGGCCCAATCTGACTGGTCCACGGAATAGTTGATGCTGGTGGTCCATACTGCAGCCAGTGTCAGGGCTGTGTCACTGATCCTGTGGGGTGAAACAGAACATGTGTGTTGTGGTGGGTGTGTATGCATGGATTGTGTGCATACATGTATTATACTCACAGCAGAAGTGATCCCTGATCAATCTGTCCCTTGTCTGCATCCCTGTTGGGGTTTCCTCACACTCAACGATATCCACAGGGTCTTCAGGTCTGGGTGGGGGATGGACATCGTCGATGAGTCTGGTGTCCACCGCGATATTATGTAGGATGGCACATGCCACGATGATGTCGCAGACCTTGCCTGGTGCATACTGCAATGCTCCCCCCGAGTGGTCCAGACATCGGAATCGGGACTTGAGGAGGCCGAAGGTCCGCTCAATGGCATTCCGTGTTCTGGCATGAGCCTGGTTATATCGTTCCTGGGCATCGTTTTGGGGATTGGCGACCGGGGTGAGGAGCCATGGCTTGCATCCATAGCCAGCATCACCTGTGGAAAGTGAGTGACATGGTGTGACAAGGAGCACATATTGTGTGAATAATGTTTTCTGTGGTGAACGTACTAGCACATGTGTATGTGGTGTCATTTGGTGCTGTTAACTCACCCAGAAGCCATCCGCCTGTATAGGTCCCATTTTCGAAATCCCTCTGCACAGATGAATTTCTGAGTATATGTGAATCGTGACAGCTCCCGGGAAATTTCGCACAGACATTCATGATGGCCAGGTTGCTGTCACACACCATCTGCACATTCATGGAGTGGAAGTTTTTGCGGTTCAGGAACACATGTCCCTGACGTGCTGGTGCTTTGATACGGACATGGGTGCAATCTATTGCACCCATGACCCTGGGCATGCCTCCCCTTGCATAGAAGCCCTGCTTCAGATGTGTCCACTCCATATCGGTGATGGGGAAATGTATGTAGGTACTGGCCTTGGCTTTGAGTGCTGGCAAGACCTGGGCCAGCACCCTGGAGAATGTGGCCTGGGACATGCCAGATGCGTAACCCTCTGTCGACTGAAAGGCGCCACTTGCCATGAAGTGTATGGCACACAGGAGTTTTTGAAGGCCAGTTAGAGCATGGTTATGGGTGCATATGGGATCCACCTGCTCCTTGATGACCTCATACAGGGCTATGATGCTGTGTGGCCTCAACCTGTAGCGATCAATAACCTCGTCATCGGTCATTCCAAAGAGAGTGACCCTTGGGCGGTATACCCTGGGCCTTGGTGGTCGTCTATGCATCCTGGGCTGCTGCAGGGGTCCCTGTGGCAGCTGGGGAGCATCCTGTTGCTGCAGCTGTGCATCTGCAGGCAGGTGTCCTCCGGGTGGGGATGGGCTCCTGTGTGGCTGCTGAGCCAGAGCCTCCTCACTTGCAACAGGTGGAGGCTGTTGATGAGGCGTGCTTGGAGGTTGCTGATGTTCCCCAGCTCTCTCCCTTGCACGCCTTCTCCGCAGCCTTCGCAACAATATGTAACCCAACATACTGTTTGCTCTCTCTATCTGTCTCTGTCTGTCTCTCTCTCTATCTCTCTCTCTCTCTCTCTCTCCCTCCCTGAGTGGAAAACAAGCCACAAGTGAGTGTGTTGAGTTGTCCCTTTAAGTACTTGCTAGGGCGTTGTGTAGGTGTGGTGATGAGGTGAGTGCTGGCCAATGGTGAGTTGTTTTTGTCCAGGTAAGTGTTAGCAGGTGTGTGTGTGTGTGTTATAAGATGTGGTGTGTTGTGCTTGTTCTGTGTGTGCCATTTGCGGATGTGCAGTTGTGGGGTGCAGGTGGCGTGTTGATGTTGCCCAGGTGAGCTTGTATTTGCAGGTGTCCGCTTTGTGTGATAACCCCCATTGTTCTGTGCCATGCTGTGTTGTTGTTTTTTTGTGTGTCGTTGTCCCTGTGGTGTTGGTTGTTGTTGTGTGTGGAGTGATTTGTGTTGTGTGTGCATGTTTTTGTGTTGTTTTGGCATTGCACGGGTTAATTTTCCCATTTACATGGTTGTGCGGTAAGCATTTTGTGTCTTTTCCTCTGTAACGGGTATTTTGTTTTGGCCGTTAAGTGTCTAACGGCTAAAAAAAGTGGGTCTTAACTTTTAGCCGTTAGGTGTGTCTTTTTTTCAGCCGTTATCAGTACCGCAAGCCTTTGAATAGCTCTGGGGTATGTTGTTCCATGCTTCTCAATGCACGTAAGTGTATTGGCCGTAAGGATTGTGCAACTGCCGTTAGCTGTTGTTTAGACGGATCTTTGAATTGCAACATGACACTTAACGCACCCGTTAGTGATTTTTTTTACTAACGGCTGCCTTTAAATCGAGCCCCTAGTCTTGTATGAGACCAATATCATCCAACCAAGGAGCTCAGACTGACCGGAACCCAGCAAGATCCACAGATACAAAAGAACAAAGCCGCTCGGAGTGCATCTAGTTATTAATGTGGAGCTTAAAAGAAGCTACCGAAGGGGGATTAGTCATAATCTAGCAAACCATGACCTCAAGCCTCATAGCAAGTAACATGAGAGAGCAAACTGCCCCTCTTAAACTTGATGGCATCCAATGAAAAAATGGATGGAAGAGAGGATCATTAGAAATAGATGTATTAGTAACCAGTTAAATAATATTCACGACAAATGATCAGTAGGGCTTGATTTTAGGACATTCCCACCAGATGTGGAGCAGAATGCTTAGAAATGAATCTCATCTGCAGCAAGTATCAGAACATCTCAAGTGCATTGTAGCTAAAGTAGCGGGTGGGTCTTGTACCAGTATAAACTTGTACAACATCTCAATGGAGGCTACATCACACCGAACAGAAGAGATAAAATAACAGAAATCCCATGGTGCAAGGAGAAAAAGAATAGTTCAATTCTCGATGCCAGGCCTCCTCGAAGGTGGGGCGGGGGGAGAAACGATCAGATTCAGAGATGGTTAGCATTATGTACAAACCAGAGAGATTCTTTACCAGCAATAATGGAGGGGATATAGGGATGAGGTCCATGACACAGGGATTTGGCAACACAAAGGCTAGAAAGATAATGGTGGACTTCACTATATCACCAGTCATCTGCAGGTTGTAGACAATGGTTTCTGGAGAGGTATTCAAAGAAAAGAATAGAGTTACTATCAATTAAGGAACTAATGGTTGTAGTATCTCCCAAAAAGCCACAAACTAAAAGAGGAAGAGCAAAGTACGGGAGGGGATGGATTTGAGATTACCAACAATACACACACACACAAATAGAAGGGAAAGGGACCCACTGCAAACCAACAATGCTAGTACTATGTTTATATTGGGCGACTGTCTTCAAAGGAATCTATAACAGTTGGGAAAGGTTGATACCATGGGGAGGGAGAAGAATGGAATATATCCAACCTTTCTTAGTGTCAGATTCAAGCAGGTTTTACACCTCAGTAAGATCAGCAGCTTTATAAAAGGCCCTAATATCAGGTGCACCCACACACCCTTCTTTTTACTATTACAAAGAACTCTGAACATGAATCTCTGTCTAGTAGGAGCTCTGTATTTTCTTAAGGAACCAGTAGGGAATAAAGATCAGAAGTTAAAGGGATAGTAATACTTCATTTTATCTTTATTTTATTTTGTAGGCATTAAAAAAACATGAAGAACGATATAAGTCTTGTTTCTCAAACCTTTATGGTTTAAGAGATATTCACAAGCAAAGTATCCCCCCCCGTTCAGCCAGATCAGAAGGGAGATGCCCAGGTAGATTGCAGAGAGGGACAATCTTCAATTAAGATAAGGGAAAAAGCTGAAAAACTTGTCAAGGGGGGCAGGGATTTCATTGTTCTCATAGGAAGAATATTGTCCCCTTCTGTTATCTGTACTGTCATACAACCAGACTCACATCTGGGAAGAGATGGCTTACACTAGGTAAAAGGTGCTAGAGGGGAAACTTTGCTTGTGCATATCTCTCAAACCGTAAAGGTTTGAGAGATAAAACATATCATTCTTCATGTTTTTTTAATGCCTACAAAATAAAATAAAGTTAAAACGAAGTATTATTATCCCTTTAAAAATTTTGGTAGAACAATCATCTCCAGCAAAATAATCCTGCCAAACCATGAAACTATAAGTCAAAAGGATAGGGACTTTTATAAGGCTTGTAACTCTGCCACCCGGCGAACTGATACAATAGCCAAAAGGAAGGCCATCTTCCAGGTCAAAAGGTGTAAGGGAATAGTAGCTAAGGACTCAAATGGGGGACTTTGGAGAACCCCCAAAACCAGATTGAGGTCCCACTGAGGAGATGGACTCCTGAAAGCGGGCCAAACATGAGCCACACCCTGGAAGAAAACATCAGGGAGGATGGCAAATGCGCTCCTGAAAAAAGACAGACAAAGCAGACGTCTGAACCTTGAGAGAACTTAGGCTGAGCCCTTTCTCTACCCCGTCCTGTAAAAAGGCCAGGACAGTAGGAAGATGGAAATCAAGTCACAGCATGCAACAAAGGTTGACCGGACTCTATGATAAATCTTGGAAGACACAGGCTTGCGAGCTTTAAGCATCGTAGACATCACAGAAGAGGAAAAACCCTTTTTCTTCAGAATTGAGGATTCAACCTCCAGGCCATCAAATGAAGACGATGAACATCTTCCTTCCACAGATACCCTTGTAACAGGAGATCTGGACAAGCAGGAAGCGGAAAGGGTTCCGCTACAGACATTTCCATCAGATCCGGATACCAGGACTGACGACGCCAGTTCGGAGCGATTAGGATGACAGGACAACGCTCCACCTTCAGCTTCTGGATGACTCTGATCAGCAGAGGAAGAGGAGGAAAGATGTAGGCTAGGGGGAAGTCCCAAGGTATGGACAAGGCGTCCACTGCCAGGGCCAGTGAATCCCTCCACTGGGAGCAGAACACTGACGCCTTCCTAATGTGCCTGGTTGCCATCAGATCCACTACAGGAACCCCACACATCTGGGTTAGAAGGTGAAACACCTCTGGATGAAGAGCCCACTCTCCGCTGTCGACTGTGTGACGACTGAGGAAGTCTGCCATGACGTTGTCTACGCCTGGAATGTGTACCGCTGAAATGACGGGAACATGTGCCTCTGCCCAAGATAAAATGGCTTTGACCTCTAACCAAGCGGCGAGACTTCTTGTTCCGCCTTGTCTGTTGATGTAGGCCACTGCGGTGGCGTTGTCGGACTCCACTCTGACTGGACAACCCTCCATCTGAGATTCCCAATGTCTCAAGGCAAGGAAGATGGCACGTAGCTCCAGAACATTGATAGAGAGGAGAGATTCCTCCAATCCCCATTTCCCCTGAGCACTGAAACGACCCAACACTGCCCCCCATCCCAGGAGGCTGGCATCCGTCGTGACTGTGGTCCAATATGGAATCTGGAAGGATCTCCCTTTCAGGAGATGAGACAGGTCCAACCACCACTCCAAGCTCAACTCGACATGAGGAGGCAGAGAGACTGACAGGTGCAGATGGTCTGGATGATTCCTGCACGTATGGATCACAAACCTCTGAAGTTCCCTGGTGTGTGCCATGGCAAATGGCACCGCCTCTATGGTGGAAATGAACTTCCCCACCAGAGATGTTAACTTCGGAACTGGAATCCGCTCGAGAGCCAAAATCTTTGATACTCGGAGAGCAATCTGATGAGCCACCTCTTCTGGGAGAAACACCATGCACTTCTGAGTGTCGAACAGGAGACCCAGGAAGAGTATCTGCTGAGATGGGACCAAGTCTGACTTGTCCAGATTCACAATACACCCGTGTCGAGTGAGTGTCTGAATGCAAGCCTGAACCTGCTGGTGAAGGATCTCCGCAGATGAAGCTTTCAAGAGTAAATCGTCCATGTAGGGAGTCACCTTGATGCCATCTCGATGGATCACCGCTATCAAAGCACCCAGGACTCACTGAAAAACCTGCGGGGCCGTAGTCAGTCCAAAGGGAAGAGCCGAAAATTGAAAGTGACCTTTGTGGCAGGCAAACCTGAGATACCGCCTGCTCTCTAGATGGATAGGGATGTGCAGATAAGTATCCTGAAGATCCAGGGAGGCAAGGAACTCCCCCGGAGACATAGCACGTATCACAGAGCGCAGGGATTCCTGACGATAGTGGGTACTCACAACAAAGGAACTGAGATCTTTGAGGTCCAAAATAGGACGAGCGCCACCGTCCTTCTTGGCCACCACGAACAGGTTGGAATAGAATCCTGAACCTGTGTCCTCTGTAGAAACTGGTTCCAGGACTTCTTTGTCCAAAAGATCCTGAATAATGTCAAACAGACGCCTTTTTGTAGGTTCCTGAGAAGGATGAGTAAAATGGAACTGAAAAGGAGGGAGAGAGGAGAAAGGGATCCTGTATCCCTCTGACAGCACCTGAAGAACCCAAGGGTCCGCCACTGACTCCTCCCAAGTCCGGCGAAAGATGTGAAGGCGCCCACCTACAGCCGGATGCGGACCCGGGTTCGGCGAGTCATGCCGAAGCAGTCTTGGAGGTCTTGGCCTTAGGGGCAACTTTGGGCTTCCAGGACTGTTTGGGTTTGGAGGAGGAGCGCGAAGCAGGCGGAACCGCCTGGGACGCAGAGCGTGTCTCAGTTTGGAAGGAACGAAAGGACCGATTGCGTTTGGCTGGAAACTTCTTTTTAAAGACTGAGGGTAGAAGAGTACTTTTACCTCCAGTAGCCTCGCTAATCAACTCCTTTAATTCAGATCCAAATAGGGAAGTCCCTTGAAAGGGCAAAGAAAGCAAAACTTTCTTGGAAGCGGTGTCAGTAGACCAAATTTTCAGCCAAAGGGCTCGTCTAGCCACCACCGAAGAAGTGGAGGCCCTCGCCATCATGCAAACTGCGTCTAAAGCAGCGTCAGAAACATAATTCTGAGCTTCAGAAATGTTAGCAAGGAGTTGTAACTGCTCTGACACTGGCGCATCTTGGCGAACCGCCACAGTAAGCTGTTCAGTGCAGACCGCAATGGCCCGGTTAACCCACGCCACAGCAAAGGCTGGACGCATGGCAGTACCAATAGAGGCAAAAATAGACTTAAGACAAGTTTCCAACTTTTTGTCCGTCCAATCCTGTAAAGCAGAACCATCAGATACAGCCAAAGCAGTAGATTTAGACAATCTAGAAACTGGAGCATCCACCTTAGGAGGATGAACCCATTTAGCCAGTTCAGTCTCAGGAAAAGGATAAAGTTTGGCAAACTTTTTTGAGACTGAAGAGGACTTATCAGGATTTTTCCACGCATCAGAGACTAAGCGTTCAAGAGTAGGATTAGTAGGAAAACATGTAACAGCCTTAGAAGGTGTCACGGATTTGAAGACTCTCAGACTTAAGGTTTGGTAAAATAACGTAACTTTATTAAAAGTTAAAGGCAGTCCCCGTAGGGTAAACATACATAACAATACAACAGTAATATAACATATAATAGGTTCTACCGGCCTTGCCTAAATACCGGGCAAGGCAACCCAAGTGACAGTTTTAATGACAGGCTCTACCGGCCTTGTCTATACCAGGTAAGGCAACCGTGAGATGACATATACCGGTTCTACCGGCCTTACCAATACCGGGCAAGGCAGCCCCCACGGAATGCTGAATGTAGGCTCTACCGGCCCTGCCAATACCGGGTAAGGCAACCTTAAAGATGGTGAATTACAAGGTTCTACCGGCCTTACCAATACCGGGCAGGGCAGCCCAAAGGAGTACTGGAGTAGGCTCTACCGGCCCTGCCAATACCGGGTGAGGCAACATACAGGACGGTATCGTCAAGGTTCTACCGGCCTCACCAATACCGGGCAGGGCAGCCTGAGCGAGTAGACCAGCTGTCAGGTGACTAAGACAGCATAGAGCATAAGTATAGAGGTCTTAGTCAGCAGGAGTCTATTGCCAGGGATACTCAGACAACTGCAAGGAAGTGGACAGCGACTGACCACAGTACTGGATGTTCAGGAGCAAACCAACGTCTGCACGTTGGGACTAATGGTAATAGCGCCACCAGGTTTAATGGAGCAAACCAGCGACCACACGCTGGAACCAACAATGTATATCGCAACCAGGTTTAGTGGAGCAAACCAGCGTCCGCACGCTGGAGCCAATAATGTATCTCGAAACCAGTTTAGTGGAGTAAACCAGCATCCGCACGCTGGGACCAACAATGTATATAGCAACCAGGTTTAGTGGAGTAAACCAGCTTCCGCACGCTGGGACCAACAATGTATATCGCAACCAGGCTTAGTGGAGTAAACCAGCGTCCGCACGCTGAGACCAACAATGTATATCGCAACCAGGTTTAGTGGAGTAAACCAGCGTCCGCACGCTGAGACCAACAATGTATATCGCAACCAGGTTTAGTGGAGTAAACCAGCGTCCGCACGCTGGGACCAACAATGTATATCGCAACCAGGTTTAGTGGAGTAAACCAACAAAGTATGAACAGCAGCGAGGAGAACAATGTCGCCAGAGCGACGGCTGGAGCCGGAGATTCAGGAACACAGTAAGATTAACCCGCGAGGTGCTGGAACACAGGAACACTGGAACTCAGTAAGATTAACCCGCGAGGTGCTGGAACACAGGAACACTAGCATACAGGAACACTGGATCAGCAAGTACAGCAGGAACAGGCCCAGAAGCCTGACAAGCAGGTCAGGCAGAGTGGAGTCAGAAACACCACGAAAGGGCAACCTGGAAGTGCTCAGCCTGGGTTTAAAAAGGCTGTGTGAGGAGGGCTAATCACAGACAGCCAATCATGATACTCAGCAAGTGACTGACACTGAACAGCACCAATCACGGGCACAGTGATAGAAGGTTTCTGAAACATGTCCGTTGGGTCATGAGTAGATTCCTGACGCAAGGGAAGATTGAGGGTGGTCAAAACAGCCCTGATCAAACCCTCCGCAGAGAGTTCAGGGTCACATTCATAAGGGTCCCCAATGGATCTGGTAGACTCAATAACAGTACCATCCTCAACATCAGAATCCTGCAACAATTCTTCCTCAGAAGAATCAGAGACGTCAGGAGCTCCCTGTGGCTTGGACAGGGAGGTCCTGACTGTGGAGGGGGTCTGCCATACTTGAAGAGCCCCCTGAACCTGAGAGGGAAAGAGCTGAAGAGTGGATCTGAGATCCCTAGTTGCAGCCTTGAACTCTTTCACCCATGTTGGCTCAATAGTGTGACTGGAAGGCCCAGGGTTGCTGCCATGACCTTCCACACAAGTTGGGCACAGATGACCAGAGAATTCCCTAGGCAGCCCTGCGTGACAGGAGGAGCAAAACGCAATGGGGGATACTGATACCCCAGCCTCCTTTGTCTTAGGTCTAGTCCCAGGCTCCAGTGGATTAGACATACTCACAGTGTCAGATATACCCCACAGACAGAAATCACCCAATTAAAGTGTGAAAGATTAAATATTCACCCCAGAAACGTTTAAAACTAAACTTATCTGGCAAGCAAAGGGTTAATCAGCAGAGGAGAGCGAGAAGGTCCGGTCCCTGCGTAGTATACTCGATGAGAAGAACTCACAAAATGGCTGCCGCGACGGGAGCCAAATCAGAAAAAGAGCGCGAACCAAGTGCTCATGGGAAACGTAGTTTTCCTCACAGAGTATCCCAAAACAGTGACTGAAGTCCCCCCAGTCCCCCAACACACTCAACCATACAACTGGATGATAGAGCAAGGGAAGACAATTAAAATGAGCCCTGTCTGAAGTCGCTATGTGAAGCGGTTCCAGAGATACGTCCCACAGAGTGTAAGTCCATAGAGAGTAAAGGAGCAATAGCGTCTATGTGGGAAAAGCACGCTTAAAGCGCGGAACATTATTTCCAATAAATTTTACCCTTAAAGTAAAAGTTCCATAACACATAGCAAACAGATATACTATAACAGCAAACATTACCCAACTGCAAATGCCCAAAAAATAGACAAACCCAGCAGAGAGAGGGTTAAATCCCACATAAACTGCTCCAAAACTCAGACATACACAAATACATAGCATTAGCAAAGTATATAAAAAGACCCAATGAGCGCTGGAGTGCACAATGAGAACTCCCAAACACAATCCCAATGAAGGGACACTGGGGGACAAGTGGACCTTCGGCACTCAAAGGGTGGCTCACCTTTCCTGCAGGACTTCTGTCTTCAGGTTACCAAGAACAGAAAGGAATCACCACAGAGGAGAATTCCCCCCAGGGAAGTTACTTGAAATCAAGTTGTTCCCTCTTCAGGGCAAAAGATCCACCAGAAGTACCCTGGAAGCTGTGCAATCCACTTTAAAGAGGGCATTTGACAGCCTTGGTAACCCGCCTAATGGTGGTATTCCATATTTGTAAAAATAACAAAGAAACTAAAACTTGAAGAGAGCTGTTCTCTGCCTGGTGTGAACACACCGAGGAACAAATCATTCTGGCTTGTTCTGACTGAGGTGCAGCCTAAGAGGGAGGAGAGGCTCCGCCCCCTGCATACATTTAGATGAATGTTCCTGCCTACTTAAAGGGGCGGATCGCCTCCCAGTGTACCAGTAACCTGTATTGGACGACAGTGAAAATAACTTAAGATAGCACTTCCCCAACCCTCAAAGGACCAGGTGTAAAGGACCGTGCCGGAGCACTTCCCTAACCCTCACTAGCCAGGTATGGAGGCAGCACTGGATCACCTGACTGCAGGGAGGCAAACACCACCCTGACTGAATATACAAACAAATGCTAGTAGCAAGGATGGTAACAGCTACTAGTGAAGGAGCAGCTGGGAAGCCCCTGTGAACAAAGGGAAAATCCCCTAGTACGCTAGGGTACATCAGTACAGAGACTGTAGGCCCTAGAACGCTAGGTTAACTAACGGGTAGCGGAGACTGAGAATCCCTAGAATGCTCTAAGGTAACGAACAGGCAAAGAACCAAATCCCTAGAATGCTCTAGGGTAGCCAACAGGCAATCGTGACAGCGAATCCCCAGAATGCTCTATGGTAACCAACAGGCAATGGTGACTGAATCCCTAGAACGCTAAGGTATTCAATGGCCTAGAGTTGAAAAACAGACAGCATGAAGGCCAGTGACACGGAATGACACAGACTGAGCACCGATTGAACGAGGCAGAGGTAGGCACAGAAAGAGAAAGTAGACACAGTAGGCCATGGGTAAAGGAAGAATCAGAAGTCAGCCAAAGCCAGGAGGCAGACCGGAGCGGGTAGTCAGCCAAAGCCAGGAGGCAGACCGGAACGGGAGTCAGCAGTCAGGGATCAACGGAGCCAAAGTCAGAATGAGCCAAGAGTCATACACGGAAATGGAGCATCGGAATCACAAGAGCTATAGCGCACAGGTACACCACGAAAGGGCAAATGAGTAAAAGGCAGGCTGAGGCCTATAAGGCCTAGCAAATGGGTGGAGACTCCTACTGGCAATTAGCGGTGGCCAATAAGAATAGTGAATGTGCTTCAGCGCGACAACCAGGAAGTACAGCAATGTTGCCAGCAAGCACAGTGTCGCAGAGGCAATCACGGGCACCGTGATACCAAAGAGCTGAGGCCAGGCCAAAAGGCAGAGCAGTGAACTGGTAGTGCTCCGAGTCAGATATATAGATTATATATAGTATATATATATATATATACACTGCAGATATCATTGACTGTCCGGATGGATCGGGATGTGCAGGTACATATCCTGAAGGTCTAGGATGCCAGATACTTCCCCGGGCACATTGCTGCAATTACAGAGCACAAGAACTCCATCTTGAAGCAAGCAGTCTCCACATACACTTTGAGACGCTTGAGGTCCAGGATAGGACGGCAACCACCGTTGTCCTTCGCAACCACTAACCTGTTGGAATAAAAACCTGAAACTCGCTCTTGGGGAGCGACTGGAAACATAACATCCTTGCACAGTAGCGACTGCACTGCCTCCCAGAACATCAGCAATTTTTCTGGAGCCGCAGGGACCCTAGACTGGAAAAACAAAAATAGGAGGAAGGGACTTGAACCCTATTATTTACCCTTCCAAGATCACCCGCAAAATCCACTGGTCTGCAATAAAGTTTTCCCATGCGCCCCGTGAAAAGGCAAAGGTCTGTGAACCAGGATTCCACGAGTCATAATGAAGCTAAATTGACAGACTTAGGACTTGAAGTAATTTCCTTTAGCTGCCACTGCTGCCTGAGCTTAGCAGGGGGCTCTGGGTAGAGGCCTGCAAGATTTGCAGCCTTTGCACCTCCGTTTGGTGGGGACTAAAAAGACACAGTTTCTGTGCCATAGTAGGGCATCTGGAGGACATCTGAGGCAACAGGGTACTCTTGCCCCCAGAAACATCACTGATGATCTGCTTTAGGTCAAGTGCAAATAGAGACTTGCCTTGAAAAGGAAAGAGAACCAGTGACTTCTTGATTGGTCTGCAGATCAAATCTTGAGCAACAAGGTGTGTCACGCAGTAATAGAGAAGGCTGAGGATTTGGCAGACAACCTGACCGCCTCAAACAGAGCATCTAAAACATATGTGTTAGCCTCTGCCTGCATGGTTCTGAATAAGATTTTGAACAGTTTTCAGTGTTTTCTTCACCAAGTTTTTGTTCCTGATTTTTGACGTTCTGAACTAATGACATGTGGGGGAAGGTCTGAAATGCTAACGCAGATCCCATCTCTAACTAATTTCTAAACTCACAGTGTCAGTAAGCCATCCTCCTGCAGTGTTTTAAATAGTATTGCCAAAAACGCTGATCCTCATGTATGCATTCCACTGCTGTAACGCACATCACTACACTTCTGGTATATGGCATATGTCATCACTGTACTGCACAACTGTTTGGCACTTTCTCCAAAAATCAGAATACATGGCTGAAGCAAGTGAACCAGGCATGAGAGAACTGCAACAATCACTCGTTTAAAGAAACAAAAAGGACCCATGCAACCCCTTCAATGACAGGGGTATGAGATCCCATCAAGATAGTGCAACTTCAAGGTTGGCAAGCTGCAGAGGTAAAATAAAAAAAATACTTGATTGAGAGAGAGAGAGAGAGAGAGAGGCTCCTGTCTCCATCCTACAGCTTGGTAGGACCAAATAACTGCACTGGGGAGATGAAGGTGGACATTTATAATTTTAACTGGTCCTACCAGCTGGAAGGTGGAGCTAAAACCCACAGTCTGTGCTGTGGATTGGACACAGAAAAAATAAGCTGAAACAAAGCAGCAGTGTTCCAAGCCATGACCAGTTCTGTCAAGAACATATCAAAGGAAGATCAATCCCCATGGTACCTGTGATCCATATTGGACAATAGAGAAACTAATTTAACAACTCTTAAGATAGTGATACGGCTGTTATAAGGAATACATAGGCTAAAGAAATTACCAGACTAGATGGTCCAGCTGATTCTCTGTCATCTAATTCTGTGGGGCTTCTGTAGAAAGCCAAACATGGAGCAACTTTCAGGCAACACATATAAACCTTATGTAACAAACAAGAGGGCTTTAACCCCTTGAGTGCTAGAGAAGTATTCAATGATTTCTCTAGCACCCAAGGGGTGCAGTTCTGAAATACTGTTTGCCCCTGAATTGCTTTACTTTTGTCTTTATGCATGTTCCCCTTTCAAATCACATCAAACCTACCAAACTATCTGACCCATCCCGGTCCCACATGGCCACTGGATCTCCATTTATCAAGACATCTTCCTTAACTCCTGAGCTTTTCTTTTATTACATCTATCCCTGCACACTGCTTTCTATCCAGCTTCAATATTAATTCTCAGTAGGGCCCCAGATGAATTACTGCAGATCACAATAATGTCCTGATCTGTCCAGTATCTCTCACCTCTTCAGTCAGCAGGAAGATGATCTCCAGGGTGAGATTCAGGATCTTCTCATTCACCTGACTCCTGTCCTTGTTCATCTTCAGTGAGTTATGGAGATGCTCAGAGAACCGGCTCTGGTCTTTTTTGATGTGTTCGGCTGTGTGGGGACAACTGAAAAGAAAAATGTTATACTGATAAAATATACTGTGATTGCTCTAAGCAATAGCTACAACAATAAGGGAGATAATGAAATATGTATATATGTAACCAACTGTAGGTTTGAAGGGCATAAAACATTCAATGAACATCAACTCCTCAAAATACCCCCCCTCCACTCACACACTCACCTTAATCTGGGGGGGAAAAATCCTCATAGTTTCCAAGAATCAATTCTCTGTGTACGAAATATACACTAAACGCAATTCACTAAACGCTAAAAGATAAACTCTAAACACTATATACTAAATGCCTATGCCACATGCTAAAAGCAAAATGCAATACTCTAAAATTAAAATGTTAAAAACAAAACATTATATCCTAAAGGCAATATGCTAAAAGCAAAAAAGAATACACTAAACACAAAATGCTATATGCAATACACAAAACGCTACACACGTGCATACAAACATACACACACCTTAACTGATGGAGAGCTGTGTAACACTGTGCTTTGCAATGTGTTGCACACCTTTATTGCAGCTGAAAGGACTAAGCACTGAAAATTCAACAATCATTACAGAACAATTGAATCATTATTTTAAATGGAGAGAGACTGTCATAGAAGAAAATAAAGAAGAAAATAAAATGTAATGTTATATATTTGCCTTTAAAGGGATAGTAGTGTTTCACAAAAACAGCAGATCCAATTAATCTTCATACTGTTTGGTCCATGGAGAGTGTTATATCAATACTGTCAGAGTTGTAGTTGAAGAGTAATTGAATGATAAAGTATCCCCCTCCAGACCCTTTTACTGATGTAACACTGCTCATCTTAGAGCAGCAAGACTGTCCGGATGGATCACAGAGAGGGACACAATCTTCGGTGATCATAAAGAAAAACCTGTCAAGGGGGCAGGGTTTTACTTATGAACACAGTAAGAAGATTGTCCCTTGCTGTGATCTGTCTGGTCAAGGGACCAGACTCCACATCTGAGGGGAGACAGCTTACACTAGGTAAAAGGGGCGGGAGGGGGATAATTTATCATTCAATTACTCTTTTACTACAACTCTGACAGTATTGGAATAACACTCTTCATGGCCCAAATACTATGAAGATTAATCGGAACGGCTTTTTTGTGCATCATTAATATCCCTTTAATTACATAAATTGCCTTCAATTCTTGGTAATGCATCATACAATAGAATTTAGATGACTTTAACTGCTTTAGGGTTTGTGTGGTCACTAACTGGGCAGAGCTCACCCTGTTTTTATCAGTTACACACATTATTTTAGCAAGATGCCCAAGTTACAGAGAAAAGACAATACATTTGTCACAGGTCAGGCAAAATTAAAGCTACTTCCTCTTCATCATCACCCAACAAACGAGGGGGAAACAGGTGAAGAGGAAGACAAAACTCTCTGGAGGAAAAGAGGCGATAGTATGGTTTAATAATCAGACTGGAATTTCTCCCAGAGCACCAGCCCCCGTCCTCCTCTCTGCTGATAATGAATGCATGGGTTTCCAACTGTCACAGTGATTATTAAATCTGTAATTGGTCAGATGAAGAAAGATAAGGAAATACAAGTTACAGACCTTCATAATAACGTTGGGTATATTTGTGAAGGAAAATGTCATCTTCATTTTTTTTCCCCTTGCATTGTTTTCAATTACTTTATGAGTGCGTGTGCATATAATGCACTAATATTCAAAATCTTGTATATGTAAGTTTCAGAGAAGTGGTGCCTGTGCAGGACATGTGTGTGCAGTTGTGGGGACGAATTATACAGTTTTAATAGTATATAGGTGACCTATTAGCATCTCATTCTATAGAAAGCTGTAAGACTGATTCCTTAACCCTTCTAACTGCTTTAGTTGCTAAGTGACACAAAGCTTTTAAACATAAGTTGCAGTCTGCTTTCCCAGGGTATGCTCTTTGGTACATTGTATAACCATAGAGTACCAACACGCTGCATTTGCAAATACTGTATACATAAAAATACAAGAGTTGGATATGTTTCTATCTCAAAACAATATAGAGAATTGTGACAGCTGGTTATGAAGCAGATTGGATGTTGAACAAGAGACAGTTAACTGATAGAGCATTAAAAGGAAATTATGTTAACCCTTTGAGTGCCAGAGGAGTAAATAATGCAATGCTTTGCAATGCATTCCACACCCCTCTCGCACTCAAAGAGTTAAACCTTTCAGTGCTAGAAAGGTATTCAACAGGCTCTGGATATTTCTCTGGCACTCAGAAGGGTTAATATATACATTTTTGCCTCTTTCTGAACAAACAAAAGTGAAACTCTGAAATTGATGGACACATTATTTTCTTAAAGTATATGTTTTACCACTGAGAAATTACTGATTTTGCCCCCAATGCATACCTCCCAACATTTCAAATGGCCAAAGAGGAAGGTCTGGGGGGTAGGGTCTGGTGGGTGGGGCATTACCAAGAATTTTGAGGTATTTCATGACCAACTGACACCTCTTGTGTAAATGAATAAATAACAGAGCAAAATCAAAGTAACACTTATATGCACACCTCACAGTCTGATCTCCTAAACACAGGGACACCAGGGTGACAAACTTCTATACACACCTCACAGTCTGATCTCCTAAACACAGGGACACCAGGGTGATAACACTTATATACACACACCACACAGTCTGATTTCCTAAAGAGAGGGACACCAGGGTAATACACTTCTATACACACCACACAGTCTGATCTCCTAAACACAGGGACACCAGGGTGATACACTTCTATACACACCACACAGTCTGATCTCCTAAACACAAGGACACCAGGGTGGGACAGAGGAACAGAGGGATTTGGATCCTAGAGAGGGGCACTTCGGAGGCATGGCAATGTGTGGTGTCACTGCCAGAGTACCCACTCACACACACTGCCCCCTCACAAATAGAGTAAATGGGAGAGTGTGTGGTGCTGTCTTTCTTCCCTCACAGCCGAAGGACCCTCCTCTCACTCACTAGGGGACTCTGGTGCCCATTTCCAGGGAACCCCTCTCACTCACTAGGGGACTCTGGTGCCCATTTCCAGGGAACCCCTCTCACTCACTAGGGGACTGTGGTGCCCATTTCCAGGGAACCCCTCTCACTCACTAGGGGACTGTGGTGCCCATTTCCAGGGAACCCCTCTCACTCACTAGAGGACTCTGGTGCCCATTTCCAGGGAACCCCTCTCACTCACTAGGGGACTCTGGTGCCCATTTCCAGGGACCCCCTCTCACTCACTAGGGGACTCTGGTGCCCATTTCCAGGGAACCCCTCTCACTCACTAGAGGACTCTGGTGCCCATTTCCAGGGAACCCCTCTCACTCACTAGGGGACTCTGGTGCCCATTTCCAGGGAACCCCTCTCACTCACTAGGGGACTGTGGTGCCCATTTCCAGGGAACCCCTCTCACTCACTAGGGGACTCTGGTGCCCATTTCCAGGGAACCCCTCTCACTCACTAGGGGACTCTGGTGCCCATTTCCAGGGAACCCCTCTCACTCACTAGGGGACTCTGGTGCCCATTTCCAGGGAACCCCTCTCACTCACTAGGGGACTCGGGTGCCCATTTCCAGGGAACCCCTCTCACTCACTAGGGGACTCTGGTGCCCATTTCCAGGGAACCCCTCTCACTCACTAGGGGACACACTCTCCCTCCCTCAGCGGACCCTTCTTTCTCTCACTACCGAGGGGCCCCTCTCATACACTACAGAGGACAATATGGATAGTCTACGGCTGATAAGTAACAACTTCTGTCGGTGTCAGTGTACAGCTGGAGAACCACATGTCCCCGCCTCTCGGAATAAACAACCCGGGAGGTATATAGTTGGTATCAGTAGATCTGTATATCCCTTTGAGTGCCAAAGTAGTACGCAATGCGTTGCATACCCCTCTGGCACTCAAAGGGTTAAACACCGCTGTTTGTATCTAATAACACTGCCGACTCATCCTATAACATGGCCACGTACCTCCCACAGAGCGACATCTCTCACACAACGGTGTCTATGGGAAAACTTCCTGTCACAGCTAGTTGACGAGGCTTCTATTTAGGTACATGCACAGTAACCCGGATGTTAGGATAACAATGCAGCATGAAGGATCGAAAGATGGGAGTGACGTCGTATATTGTTATGGGACTTAAAGCTGACGTCATCAGTATGTGCCTCCTGTCCACACAGCGTTCTAGTTGAAATGTTAGTATGATTCTCACTGGATCAGACAACATAAATAATGTGTTCAGCTGTAGGCGATATTAGGAGTCTATATCTCCCAAGTGTGTCTCTTTAGGAGGAACAGCCCTCCTATAAGACCCAAATCCCTTTTTCTATGAGAATATGTCATGTGTTTATAAGTGCATTACATTGCCATACCTCCCAAGTGTCCCTCGACCCATATCCCTCTTATTCATTCCTCCCCGATGTCCATCTTTTTAGGTCACATCATGTGGTTTGTGTATATGTATTGCCATACCGCCAAAGTGTCCCTCTTTTTATGAGCTCAGGCTATGTGATGTGTGTAATGGTATTATATTGTTCTACAGCAATAAAACTCATATGCATGTTTGTTCAAATGTCAGTAAGAGAAATAATTTTGCTGTAAATGTATAGCATAAATTATACCAGCTAGAACGGTTTGGAAAATAAAACTATACACATTTCAATGTACAATAATTTTATGAATATTATAGTGCCTGTAATGCAGATGGCCATTTGGGTGCTTGGGGGGGAGGGGGGTATGCAACACATTGCTTCACAGTGCATTGCGTGCCTCTCTGGCCCTCAAGGAGTTAAATGAGCACTAAAACAAAACTTGGTAATGAAGGGGAACCCAGATGTGGCCCTTTGTTTGCAGATGGGATATGTGCATACCTGGGAACTCTCCGTATTTGCCCCGGAGACTCCGGTTCTGACAGAACTTTACCGGGTCTCCGGGGCAGAGGCTGATTCCTCCGGATGTGGAGAGTTTCTGTTGAAACTCTGCCACATCCGCTTTTTCTCCTGCTGATACTCAGTCCCCAGCCCTCTGAGTGCCAGAGTGGTAAGGAATGCATTGCTTTGCAATGCATTCCGTACCACTCTGGCACTCAAAGGGTTAAGCCCCCCCCCCCCACTTGCGGCAAGCCCCGCCCCTTTTTGACGCGGTTAGCGTCATTTTTGTCACCCCCTGGTGAACAGAGGACTACCCTCCGGGTAGCCCTCGACTGGAAGTTCCCAGGTATGGATATGTGGCACATTGCTTTGCAATGCATTGCGTGCCCACCTGGCACTCGGAGAGGGGGGGGGAGGTTGTGTGACATGGGATCTACTTTTTTCATAGTCATCCTAAAATGATATAGTACCTTACCAGCTAGGGTTGCCACCTTTTCTTCAAAAAATACAGGCCATGGCATTCCCTCCATAGACTTAACATTGGACAAAAGCCAATTGTTTACCAGCCTGCTGGAAAATACCCACGGGGTGGCAACTCTATTACCAGCAGGCACCACGGCTCCCTCGCCATCACATTCACATGTGACTCACAAATTCCAAATTTTCCATTGATTTAGAGTGGTGGTGGTGCATCAGTTAAGCGTCGGCTTTCATTGTTCTTTGCAGTTTTCTTAACAGTTGCTTGCAGATTTGTGGTTCGGTTGTTTTTCAGGTGGGGGAAGGGTCCTACCTCCCGCCCTTCTGGCCTCTTCCTGCTGCCTCTCTGTCTGGTAGGGTGACCACATGTCCTGGAATGCCCAGGACTGTCACTTTTTGGAAGTCTGTGCCCCGCGTCCCGGGTCATCCCCCACCAGGACAACAAAGAGTCCTGGAATGGACCAACAAAGCCGGCACCCACAGCCTACCTACATAGCGCAGAACGCACCACCACCAGCCAGTGAAATGTATTTGCTATATGTTCCTCATTGGCTGGCTGAGCCAGCCAATGAGGACCATATAGCAAATACATTTCATTGACTGGCTTGTGCATGCGAGACAGCTGGGATGGTGCCGGTATGCTGGCGCTGAGACAGAGTCCTGCGGCTGAGGCTCCCACTGGCACTGACTAGCTTTCTGAGGCTGACACAGAGAGTCGGACCACAGCTGTTCATCTACCCTGGCGAGTGAGTACGATGAACCCATCAGCTTTCCAGTGAGTGACCTAGATCTCCCGATAGTTCTCGTGCAGTTCTTCACACTGCAGTGCCGGGGAGCTAGGGTGACCACATGTCTCAGAATGGCGGATTGGAAATGTGATCACCCTACTATCTTGTCCGGATGGAGAATGATGGGAGATGGTCTTCGGTGGGTGGGAGGAAAATCCTGCCCTCTTTCCTCAAGGGAGGGGGGGCAGGGTTTCCCTTGTGCTTACTGAGTGAAGTTTGTCCCTCACTGCGATCCATCTGGTCCCACGACCGGGTTCCAGATCTAGGGGGTGGGAGGGGGATCCATTCCTCTTGGGTGGCATCTGGACTGCAGGTCTGTAGGTGGCTATGGATATAGTGGCATGTGGGGAAATTTTGAGGAGTAATTGGAGCTGACGTTTTGCTGAGGTAGTGCTATCCCTTTAAGTGTGGGTTTTGGCTCATTAAATGCTTGGGGGGGGATCCAGTGCATTGAGAAGCAATGTGTTGGAGACCTCTAGCATTTGGGAGGTTAAGAGCTCCATTTATGTCAATGGGAAATTTTAACTGGCCCCTATTTTGAAACTTTTAAATGATTACTCTTTATATAGAGCCAACGTATTCCACAGAGCTGTACAATAGGGAACTGACATACATAAGCATTAAATCATACAAATGGAACATGGAAAAGAAAAGCATCAGAGGGCCCCCTGCTGGTGAGAGCTTACAGACTAGAAGAACTGTGCCCATACTAACTCCTTCAGTGTTGGTAGGATCTGACAGACACAACTCAGTAGGAATCGGTTTGTGGTTTGTCATTAACCATTTATTGATCTGCTGGTAGATTGCTGTCTGCCTGTTGGACACCACTGTACTATATTGTACTCATTTTCAAGTATGTCCTAGAGAGCTTTTACAGTAAGAAGTTGCATATTTACACAAAATAAAGAAACTATTACAATTATATACAGTTACAGTATAAATATTATTTACAGTTCAATTTGATACAAAGAAGCAGTCATTTAGACTGGGAGAACCATCTGGGTCTTGATTCAATTGACTCCATTATAAAAAGTAAGCTTCCGTCGGTAGTTTTCAAGCGGAACTTTCATCTTATATAAAATCGTCTGCAATAATTAAACAGATAGCGACTAGCTTTTATAATAAGTCTATTGCCTCTCAAAAGTAGCCGACACTAAAGAAATCCTTAATATTCAGAGACTGACGGCCAGGTTAGTGCAGTCTGTGCGCCTGCGCCGAAGTCCCTTCTTGCGACACACTCTAAAGCTTGTTAGAGGAGACCGGGACTGGCAGTGCAGGTTCGCAGACAAGATGTCTGCGCTGGTGCCTGGCTTCCGGTCTCCTAAGATTAAGGATTACTTTACAATTGGCTGCTTTTGAGAGGTAATAGACTTATTGTAAAGCTAGTCGCTACCTGCTTAATTATTGCAGGGCGACTTCATATAAGATGAAAGTTCCGCTTTAAGTCATAGTTAGGTATTCTATTACCTGTACCGTGGCCAGCTACCAAACCCCCACTGAGATCAAGGAGAAAGCTTCAGATATGATAACACCATGCTTTTAATTCATGCATTTTGGGCAGTATACTGCTTATGTTACAATGAACAAAATAAAGTCATATTTTGGCGGCAAGACCGGACAAGCCTCTGTAGGCATGCTTCATAACCTCCCCAAGGTGGGTTCCTAGGCTATCCACCCCTGGTGAAATTCAGCTTGGGATCCTCCTTCGAGTAACCGGAGGTGGATGGACACCAAGTAGTGCCTGGATCCAGAAAAGTCACCTGCACTGCCTCACAGACTGCCCCCCCATAGGCCAAAGCCACCTCCATGTTACAGCACCAGATGGTGGAGGACCGCCAGGACCAGACCCCCGCAGTGTGGACAGCAGCCCCACAATGCAGTACAATGCTCCCCAGTGTGTCCTCCAGACAGTAGTACTCGGTGCTGTTCGACACCTAAGAACCAACCGCAGGAAGTAGGGAGATGACACAGGGACCTAGAGAGCAGGAACAGAACAGATGAGAAAAGCGTACGTCAGGAATATCAGGTCCACCTCATAGGCCCCCACACCCCACTGGCTGCAGAAAAGTAAGGTGAGCACTAGGCCAAAAATGCAGGCTGGCAGGTGCGATGCATCTACTTGTCCTCTCTTTCCCCCCAACTGCAGACCACTTCCTTTACCCATTATTATTCTGGTTGCTTGTAATAATAACTGGATTGGTGACCATATGTTTGAGTATCGCACTTGTTGGCATCTTATGACTCCTATTATCTATACTTTGCCTAATATCCATAAGACTGCTATGATGCCACCAGGAAGTTTTTTAGTGAGAGATGTAACCATATTTACATGTATCTATGATTATGTGGTCTAAGATGTCAAATTGGATTAAGATTGTGAGAGGTACAGATTCAGTTTTGTAAACATTTCTGTCATGTTAAAAGGCATGTATAAAAAGAGTGATTTCTCCCTGTGAGACAGCCTTCTAAACACTAAATGGCATATGGACAAAGTAAAACAGGAGAAAACGTGGAGCAAACTCACCGCATGAAAACAAAAATCTGACTGATTAAATAGGGCTTTTAATCCCTTGAATTCTAGAGTGGCTGCCAACATTCAAGGGGTAAAATGCTACATTTAAATCAGCGGGACATTTTATTTGCCCCTATGGTGCAATTGTTCAGTATCTTAGGTCCTTAAATCTATACTATAAAAGAAGAAGTGGTCAGGTGATCACAATTTCTATGTCTGTGCCAGACACACACCCTGAGCTGGCAGCTAGGAGGAGACTGCATATCTCCTCACACTGCCTGAGCCCAGCATTAACCAGTACATTTTAATAAACACACCCTGGGGTAGTAAATAAGAGGACATATGCAGATATCCTATAGACTGCCATAGCCTAAGATACACACCCCGGGGTGCAGCTAAGAGGAGATCTGCATATCTCCTTACACAGCCTGTGTAGGACATACACTCTGAAAGGACTTCACCGCTCACCACTATCACTAAAGAAAAAACATGGCGGACTTACACCGCAACTACCTTTTCCTACTCACCACTCTTGCACTATACTCCACTATGATCGGTAAGGTAGCAAATGATACGAATTTCTTTATTTTCTGGTGATATTAAACCACATTCTCTCGAGTTGGGAACCTCTGCTTGATGTGAGGAAGGGGGGCAAGGTTCAGTAGCAGCCCTGGCCTCCGATCCACTCCAATATGGCAACTGCAGGGTGGTACTGGGGCCTGGCAGAATAGTGCTACGTAATTGAGTCAGGGGGGCATGGGATCCAGTGAGCGACATGGTGACACACTGTAGTAGAGTCCTAAGAAGAAACACAGGTTGCGGTCTACCTTTAAAGTACAAAGATTTGCGATAACTGCGTGCAGGGGCAGAGCATGGTAAAGGAACCGAAGAGGAGGATCTCATAATTTTAAACATGCCACTGATGATCAGCTGGGATTGTGTTGCAGGTATGTATTAGCCGACTCAGGGTCATTCCTCTTGCAGCACATTTCTACATAAAGCAGCTTTCGCCAACAATCTTTACCCATCCAAACCTATCCCAATGTACAAAGGAAACATACATCTTTCAAAAACTAATGGTGGCACAACACCGCGTGGAGTGCAAAGTCCTACCCATAAGACCTCTTTGGAGGCCTAATCCAGCCAACCGCACGTTGGGAGGCTGATTGTAGGACCTCTTGCGGGATAATTTTCTTCCACCTCCCAATTCCTGCTCTTTGGACCTCTCGCGGCCTCATACACGTCATTCAAACCTGTAGCAGCCCAACTTCAGCCACTGCAACCTACCAGCCCAGTTCTGCCCTTTCACACCTCTCACATCCCAGTTTAAGCTTGCCGCAAGATAGAGGGGCGAATCAGGCCCGAGTCACCTATCTGGCCCGCCGCATGTCTGCGGTACAAATTCGGCCCACTGCACTACTCAAGGCCTGTATGTGGCCCTCTATTCCACTCGCACCCTCTTATTCCTGAAGGAGTACACGCAAGGACTAATGAGCACTTTGGGGGCCAACTCTGCTTTTTTTTTTTTTTTCCCCCTCCTTCTTATTTATTCACCAAACCTAACCATCTGTTATAATCTCTCAAGTAATTTCCTACTGCCCCCCGAGACAGACTGGGCCCTGCGCCTGATCTATGTGCTGCGTGAGAGGAGGCAACAATGTAGCCACCTGAAGTAGCTGCAGTGTCCTTGCCATGCCCAAAAGGTGAGATGAACGAGCCGAAAGATGGCGATAGGAGTCTGAGCGCTCACAGATATACAGCGACCTCCAAAGGTGCCGACACCTGCAGTCAGAGCACTGCAAGCACTTCCAAGGAAGAGATGGAGAGCACAGTCAAAGCCAGGCCGGGTTGTCAGCAAGGATTGACAAAGCAGGAGACATCATCACCATGAACAGTTGACTCTAAATAAGATATGTGTCACCTATCATACTGGTCATATATCATCCACATAACAGTGATGGGCGTCCAGAACTACAGTCTGCACAGAAAAGACACACAAGAAAAGAAGGAGGAGTCAATTCATTGAAATTTTTTAAAAACCCTTTATTATAATTTTATTTTAACAGTTTTTTTGGGGGTTTTTTTGGTGAAACTTTGTTACAGGTTAATTTAGAAACAGCAAAGTAAACTGTATGAATAAGACAAACAAGAACTTGGGATCCAAAAGAGATCAGGACTTAACACAGAAGAAATCCCAGAGGTTTGGTCTAAATAAAGATATATAGTAAATGTGGTATGTGAGGGGTCCTAATAGAAATATTATTATTGGGGGACGGACCAAATTCAGTTGTCCTTTGTAGAAATATAATCAGATTAATTGTTGTATACAACATGCCGAGGGGGGGGGGGTGTTGAGATTTCTAGAAAGTCTGTTTTGTTATCATCATCAAAAGATCTAACTACAGGTAATAAAGGGGTGGGGAGGGGAATGGAGGATACAATTTACAGTATTTAAAGGGATACTAATACTTAAAATGTAAAAAAAAAATATGTTGTAGGGTTTATCCCCCTGAGTAAAACAAGAGTACTCCCACTGCTGAAAGGTATTTCATTCAAAATTTATTAATTTTCAAAGTTGCATTTTTTAGGTGCAATATCACAGTGGCCTGAAATTGTACAGTGGCGCTGTTGCTACACCATCCTATGGAAATTTATGGTCCCGGGGCCAGAGCTGTCCATAGGATCGTTTAGCAACAGCGACACTGTACAATTTCAGGCCACTGTGGTATTGCATCTAAAAAATTCAACTTTGAAAATTAATAACTTTTGAATGAAACACCTTTCAGCAGTGGGAGTACTCTTGTTTTACTCAGGGGGATAAACTCTACAACATATTTTTTTTACATTTTAAGTATTACTATCCCTTTAATGGCCGCTGGGGACAATTGGAACTCCCCAATTGGCGCCATCAATGTAGAGACCTCCCTAATCCTACTGTTATAGGAGAAGTAAAACCTCCACTTTATTACAGCCAGAAAATCCTAATGTCCCTATGAATTTTACCCTTGGATGTGTGTATAATAAATATGATCTTCAGTCAGTCCTGGATGTCACGCACATGGAGGCGGACCTGGCAACTGCCTGCAGGACCCCAGGACACAAACTCCTCCCACTGTGCATGGTAATATCAACAATGAGTTGTACACTCTTCTGGTCCTTAAAAGGTTAAGGGGGGCAGGGTTCATTATCCCTTTGAGTGCCAGAGGGTTACTGAACGCATTGCAAAGCAATGCGTTACATACACCTCTGGCACTCAAAGGGTTATTGTTATAGATAGTATGGGCTTTGGTCCCCTTATATATTTAATCTTTCCCTCAGATCATAGGGGGGTGCACAGGGAGATCAGAGGTAGACAGCAGGGATAACCAATTGCTACAACACAGCTGGTTAGGGATGATGGAAGTTGTAGTCACCAACAGCTGGAGATTCAACAACTGACTCCCCCTAGTGGAGAGGATAAAAACAGGAAGAGGCTGGATTTAGTCTCTCATGGTGCTGTAGGGGCCCCCAATGTCACAGTACACTTAGGATAAAGAATCATACAACATGTACAGGTGAATTTAACCAGTTTATTAAGATCAATATACAGGATACACCTCCCCAACCTTCCCAGAAACAGGCAAAAGGACAGTGCGCAGTCCACTACCCAGGCGCTGACACTGAGCTACAACCTGCAACTGTGGATCGCCAAGGCAGCAAGTGAGGTAGAATCTAGCCTATGATTCTACAGAGTGAGCATGCAGAAACCCTATTGAGCTAGGGATCAGGAAACAGGAGCAAGACCGGGTTTACAGACAGGTAATACCTAGGAGGTATAGCCAGTCAAGGATGCACGAAGCGAGACTGCTATAGCGATACCTGGAGGGATCAGGCAACAGGAGAGCTACCGGGGTCACAGACAGGTAATAGCCTCAGAGGTATAGCTAGTCAAAGATGCACAGAGCAAGACTGCTCGTGAAATACCTGGGGTGAGACTAACCCTGAGCTACCAAGCGGAAGGCAGCCGCAACAGTTCCAGGGAGGTAAAGTTGCTCATAGGCTTGTCACGGATTTGAAGACTCTCAGACTTAAGGTTTGGTAAAAACTTAACTTTATTAAACGTTAAAGGCAGTCCCCATAGGGTAAACATACATAACAATACAACAGTAATAGCAGATATCATAGGTTCTACCGGCATTGCCTAAATACCGGGCAAGGCAACCCAAGTGACAGTAATAATGACAGGCTCTACCGACCTTGCCTATACCGGGTAAGGCAACCGTGAGATGACATATACCGGTTCTACCGGCCTTACCAAATACCGGGCAAAGCAGCCCAAGGAATGCGGAATGGAGGCTCTACCGGCCCTGCCAATACCGGGTAAGGCAACCTTAAAGATGGTGAAATACAAGGTTCTACCGGCCTTACCAATACCGGGCAGGGCAGCCCAAAGGAAAGCGGAATGGAGGCTCTACCGGCCCTGCCAATACCGGGTAAGGCAACCTTCAAGATGGTGATGTACAAGGTTCTACCGGCCTTACCAATACCGGGCAAGGCAGCCCAAAGGAGTACTTTAGTAGGCTCTACCGGCCCTGCCAATACCAGGTAAGGCAACCTTAAGGATGGTAACATACAAGGTTCTACCGGCCTTACCAATACCGGGCAGAGCAGCCTGAGCGAGTAGACCAGCTGTCGGATGAATAAGACAGCAGAGAGAAATAGGAATTATGGTCTTACTCAGCAGAAGTCTATTGCCAGGGATAATCAGACAACTGCATAGGAATGGACAGCGACCTGGCCAAAGTACTGGATCATTCAAGAGCAAACCAACGTCCGCACATTGGGACCAACAGTAAATAACGCCACCAGGTTAATGGAGTAAACCAGCGTCCGCACGCTGGGACCAATAATAGATGTCACCACCAGGTTAATGGAGTAAACCAGCGTCCGCACGCTGGGACCAACAGTAAATGTCGCCACCAAGTTTAATGGAGTAAACCAGCGTCCGCACACTGGAACCAACAGTGTATCTCGCAACCAGGTTTAATGGAGCAAACCAGCGTCCGCACGCTGGAACCAACAATGTAATCGCAACCAGGTTTAGTGGAGTAAACCAGCGTCCGCACGCTAGAACCAACAATGTATATCGCAACCAGGTTTAGTGGAGTAAACCAGCGTCCGCACGCTAGAACCAACAATGTATATCGCAACCAGGTTTTAGTGGAGTAAACCAGCGTCCGCACGCTGGAACCAACAATGTAATCGCAACCAGGTTTAGTGGAGTAAACCAGCGTCTGCACGCTGGAGCCAACAATGTATGATCAGCAGCGAGAAGAACAATGTCGCCGGAGCGACGGCTGGAGCAGGAGATTCAGGAACTCAGTAAGATTAACCCGCGAGGTGCTGGAACACAGGAACACTAGAATACAGGCACCCAGGAACACTGGAACACCGGAACACTAGCATACAGGAACACTGGAACACAGGAACACTAGCATACAGGAACACTGGAACACAGGATCAGCAAGTACAGCAGGAACAGGCCCAGAAGCCTGACCAGCAGGTCAGGCAGAGTGAAGTCAGAAACACCAAGAAAGGGCAACCTGGAAGTGCTCAGCCTGGGTTTAAAAAGGCTGTGTGAGGAGGGCTAATCACAGACAGCCAATCATGATTACTCAGCAAGTGATAGACACTGAACAGCACGAATCACGGGCACCGTGATAGTGCTGTACGGAGCGAGCACCAGCAGAAGCTGGTTGAGACAGAGTGGAGAGTCGGGGCTGGCAGCAGGCCTCAACACACCAAGGACTTGAATAGTCGCTATCATTTCTGTATGTGCTCAAGGAATGTGGTACTGCTGGCAATTGCTCGGTTCTACTGGCAGTGGGATGTACACTGGGGTCCATTTGGTATGTCCCCAGACTATTGGCTGAAGTGCTGAAAGAGACAAAGTACGGACTACAGCACTGAAAGTGTAACACCCTGTCTCAGTGTATATAATCTGCCCCATCACAATATCTATTCCCATAATATTATTTGGTAGAACAGAGAGCAGAATCTCTGCTGGGAATATGGAACCATTCCCTATCTGCATTCGGCACTGCACCCGGTACTCAGGTATCTTCTGTCCTCCCACTCTCTCAACCATAGCACAACCCTAAGTATACTCTGTCTTATTCACATTGCTGTGACACAGAGACACTTCTGCCCTGGTATCCAGCAAGGCTGTCACATCTTGTGGTCTCCTACGGTGTCCCCAATCACAAACATATGGGGAGCGGTCCCTTGATTTCAGTACTGCTATATGCAAAACAGTAGGGCTTGGGGACGAGGACCAGTCAGCATTTCATAAAGATTCATCAATCATCCATGTCCTGTGTGTTCATGTAATGCATCATATGCTTCTGTGTATGGAGTAGTCATTGGTGGGGGTGGAGCTGTGGGTATCACATGGAGTGTGTCAGTTGGTTCTACGTCACCCTCCCCCCTATTTCTACATCACTAGTTGCCACCTTTTGGAGTCTGGCTGTTTATAACTTCCCTTCCTGCTTCAGTTCCTGCCAGCATTTCAACAAGGCATGTGTAGGGATCCCGGGAATCTCCTCTAGGGGTAGTCCACTTGCCAACAAGTCCATAAAGAGTTGTCGACGAGAGACATTCACTCTGGACCCACCTCCACCTGCCTTTTTCTCTATGGGTCGATTCTTTGCCACTGGCTGTATCTGACCCTGGTCAAGTGCACTCAATCGTCCCATAAGACCACTAGCTGAGAACACTGTCGCACCAAAGGTATGAGCACCCAGTAAAGCGAACAATGGAGCCCTGTATCTAGGTGGAGCAGACTGCAAAAGCTTGATACACATCAAAGACACAAACTGCTCTGCATCTGGTCCTTGCCAGTCTTTCTTCACCCCAATTCTCCCCCGCTCGTCCAATATTCGCTGACATCCAGCCACACATGCCGTCTCCCGCAATCTCTGAATGCCATCCCCCAACGTGTTCCATGGAGTGAGATCTATTAATTCAATTGGATGTTCATGTACCTGGGCTATAGAATCACGCATCAAATGCAACAGAGTGAAGGGCTCCTTTGTGTCTCTAGCTCGTCGCATTTGCAATCTGACTAAAGGATCTACACAAATGTTACCCAATCCTACCGCCTCTTCTTTGGTCAGAGTAACACATTCACCACCAACATCCCAGGCACGCAAAACCCATGCCAACAGATTTTCATGCATTGTCTGTTTGTATGTCTTGCCTTATTCTGCCAACTCTGTAGCTGAATATGACCTTGTTTCCTCAGTATATTGTTCCTGCAAAGCAGCAGATGTAGCTGGCACAGCTGCAGCAACCTCATCCCCTTCAGCCACTGGTGCCTGAGGGGTTTGCATATGATTAGTCAATTCTTTCCGCTGTCGTTTAGTAACAATAGGTCGTGCCCCATAATCTGGAGTATTTAATTGACCACCCGATTCACTTTCCTCATCGGACAGCCCATCCGATGGCAGTGGGATGGTGTGTGGGTGTCGGGGAAGAATAATCACAGCCAGGGCCAGTGCAGGTTGCGCCTTTCACAACTCACCAAGCTGAGCGCGCAGTGGAAGGTGATAGGGTCAGGGAACCCATGTACACCAGTGATGAAAACGTGGCCCTGGTCCGTGGTGTCCTGGAACAGGGAAAGGAATCCATACTCCTCAAAGGAGGACTGGGGCATTGCTGCCCGTAAGAGGCAGGCATGGCAGGAGGTGGAAGACTTAGTGAATGCAGTCTCAGTGTGCAGGAGAATGGTGGACGGTCTTAATAAAAAATGGACAAACTGCAAGAGGCGAGAGAAGCATAAGCTGGGGGAGCTGGCAGCCTATGCCAGAGGAAGAGGTGGTGGCCCTCCAGCTTCCATCATTCTCGATGGCTGGGAAGAACTGCACCGTGACAGCCTGTCCAACACAGCAGTACAGGGCATCCCTGGTGGCTGTGACAGATGAGATGACAGTACTCTTCAGCATCCCGGTAAGCAACAATCTCTCTTCCCCACATATCCCAGCTCAGTTCATCCTTCTGATTACCAGAGAGGTATTCAGCGGATACCCTGCCAGGCATTGCCTTCCCCTCTGGGACTCAATGGGATGAAGCATGATGTTAACCCCTTCTGTTCTGCATTGCTCATACATGCTATTCACAATTGTGACAGTCAGACTCGTCATGTAGTGACTGACGTGTAATGTGTGACAGGCTCCAAGTGACTGAACTAGTGTGACAGACAGTTATGTAAAAGTGTAAACAGAACCCAACTGATTTGTAAATGGAGGTAAATATGACAAAGCTGAGTGAAGACAGTGATGCACCCACAAAATACACCTCCTGGAGAATCAGTCAGTGTCCCACCACATAAGCAGCAGTGGGGTACACGTTTCACTCAGTATGATGATACCTGGGAGTAGTGTTAACTCCCTCCCTAACGCAAATATTTTCCAGCAATTACCCACAACTTCTCCGGTCCCTTCAGAAAGACTTCTTGAGTTGGAAGTCCCTCTATATTTCTTGGATAGGAAAGGTAAATGTGGTTAAAATGTGCATCCTTCCAAGGTTCTTATACCTATTTCAAATGCTCCCGATTCAAATTCCGACTCGGTTCTGGTCAGAGGTCTCTCGACTACTTTCGTTTTTCTTCTGGGGAACTAAACGCCCTAGAATTGGACTCCGCACTCTTCACAGGAACTTCAGCGCCGGGGGTCTTGGACTACCAGATCTTAGGCGATACTATCTTGCCACAGTTTTAGCATCTATACCAGACTGGAATGCTAATTGAACTAACAAATTGTGGGTTTCCATAGAGAGAACTCATGCCTTTCCACTTGATCCGTTGAAAGAATCTCTCCTCCCTAAAGGAGTGAGGGCCCCCATCCGTTCCTTCAACCCAATAGTGCAGAATGTACTCGCCTGTTGGTCTACATCTCCTGATGTAACACTCCTCATACCTTTCCCCACCCCCTGTGCTCCACTCTTCCTGGAACGTGATACTCTCTATACCTTACCAAAATCCCAATTCCCGAATTGGACAAACTCTCAAGACCTCCACTTGCTTGATGTATGTATGCATGGTGCAGTTAAAGACTTTTCTACACTACAGACATCTCTACATTTACCCCCTCGAGAAATCTGGAATTATATCAGAATTAAAGGCCTGTTGACATCCCGAAGACTATCTAATGCACTCCATAGAGTCCTTTCCCCATTTGAGGAGCTTCTTATTACTCGCTCCAAGAACAAGAAATTTCTTGGCTCTATTTATCAGATTCTCTCTGACATGGAGCGGTATTCCAAACCAAATGATGCAAAGGCATGGGAGACAGATCTCGGCGGTACCATGACCCTAGAGGATTGGCGCTATACACGGAAATCTTCTGTCTGTGCCCAAGTGGTTGAGATGAACTATAAATTACTTTTCCGGTGGTATTACACTCATCATAAGCTCCATAGATTTAACCCTACAATCCCTAACACGTGTTGGAGATGTAGGGCACATCCAGGGACTCTGCTGCACATTTGGTGGATATGTCCAGCGATTTCAGGGTTTTGGACCTCCTGCTTGTCATATATAGACAAAAGCTTGGGGATATCTCTTCCTCATGATCCTTGGCAAATATTATTATATAAGGGCCTAGCTATCATGTCTAGAGCACAAAAACTAATTTGTACACCATGCTTAATGCAGCTAAGGCTATGACCCCCCTTTGTTGGAAGTCGGATGCTACTCCCTCAGTGAACACCTGGTACAAGAAGGTGATAGATCAGATTCTCTTTCTGAAAATTGCTTGGAAAAGAAAGTCACTTGATTGCACCCAACTGGACAGTTGGCTGTCCGCCTTTCTAGCCCTGGACATCCAGTAGCCTCATTATACCTCTCTCTTCCTGCGCGGTGTGAAGACCCAGACCCGTGCCTGCCTGTCTTCTCCTTCCCTTTCTCCTTCCGGAGTTCCCGTTCACTTATCTTCTTTATCTTTCCTGAGTTTCATATTTATGAATACATCAAGATTTGAACCTCCATTCCTTTCAGTCACACTCCCTACTTCTTCTATCTTTTCTTTCTTCTTCTCTTTCTCTATCTTCAGAAAATTGGATCCTCCATAGTCTGAGAATCTCATGGTGGGATATAATATGCTGATAGCTCCACTTTGATGTATTAGAAAGGACTGTTTCCACCTTGTTACCATGTTTCCTCACATTTTTTATTGTGTACTGTTTATATTGCAATGATTGCTATATTTCTATGTATTCTGTGGAAATCCTTCTATAAAATTCTTACATACAAATATCTCCTAAAAGTCATCCCACCATAAACATGCATGCTGTTTTGTTAGGAGCCCACCCCCTATGTACACAACGCATGTGTAACAACCTTAGTCACATAACGTGATGGATGCAACGCAACATCAGGTTCATGGCAAAGGGGCATTGATCCCACTGTCCAGGCTAGGGTCCAGTTGATTATGATGTATGTCACATCAGACCGTGTTTTAATTGTACCTGCAACTAATTCCTATTCTTCATCCTCCAGTTACAGTGTCTGAGTCACAGAGCCATGGACCGGCAGGGGAACAGGAAATAGGGGTCTTGACCCAAGACCCTGAGGAAGGTCCTGCCCCTGTACAACATGCCCAGCAACAGGAAAAGCCACAGCAACAGGTACCAGCTGACTCCCAGCCTACGGTGAACACACAGTGGCTTCCACCACCATCACCCAGAAGATGGGCGATGCCCCACGCCCACCCCTGGCTACGGTATCCTTTTGAATGGTCGCACGCAGAAGAGCATGCGATCATTCAACTCTTTCAACAGGTTGTCTGTCGAAAAAGCGCAACATGACAATGGGCGCATTAAGCACACGGAGGCAGCTGGAGAGCCTCCGTGTGATGCAGATAATACGTTTATGAGGCCTCTTTGCATCTACCTGCTTGAAACCTAATTGCTGAAAGTTAGTATATGAATGTAAAACAAACACATTACTTTGGCATGGCTGGACTGATTATTGTAGTACACACATTTAACTTTATGAGACCTCTTTGCGTTTACCTGTTACATAATGCAATAGGGTAACCGTGTGGGTAAAGTCTCATAAAGTTAAATGTGTGTACTACAATAATCAGTTCAGCCATGCCAAAGTAATGTGTTTATTTTACATTCATATACTAACTTTCAACAATTAGGTTTCAAGCAGGTAGATGCAAAGAGATCTCGTAAACGTAAGTATTATCTGCAGCCCAAGGAGGCACTCCAGCTGCCTCCGTGTGCTTAACGCGCCCATTGACTATGCGACGTGACAATCTCACACTATGTTGCACTGCGAGATTATCACGTCACACTTTTTAGCCAGGTAACTTGCTGAAAGAGTTGAACCCTGGCTACCACCACCACCCCTACACATGCAACCCACATACAGGCTTCAAATGGGGCCTTCAGACCCGACCTGGCTACCACCACCACCATATGGCACATATCATGGCCAACCAGACTGGAGTCGAGCAGAGCTGCTGAGGAATGAACCCTGGCCACTAGACTATCAACACCTTGGCCTGGTTGGTAAATCCCAAAAGCAGCAGCAGTCATCCTCAACACCCTCATCCTCCACTGTAACACCTGCACAAACTCCTGGCCTGGCCTGGCCTCTCTGACCCCCCCAACTCTTCTGCCTTCCCCTTCCAAAAAAAGAAGGAAGTGATCTTCTGAAAAAATAAACATGCTTTCTTTGGTAAGATGGGGTCTGTGTTTTTTACTGTAGTTCTACACTGTCATTTCCAGAGTGATAGCTAATGCATTGCAAAGGTATAGAATGGACACCACTCTGACACTCCACAGTCCTTTGGGGTTCATGTGTGTTGTATCAGTGCAACAAACAATCCTCAGCTGTTGCTGACCTTCTTATTACCTGGGACTCATCAACACGGGTGACACATTTGGGTCTTATGTAAGATGTGGGTCAACAACAACTGATGCACCCACATATTTTTACCCACACATACATACAGTTTCAGATTTGTTACACTGGGACACTGTAGGGACAACAAACATGTTTCTCAGATGACAGGATGGCAATATGCGTGTCAGCTGACATCTGGGACACATGCTAACACACTAACAAAAGTCATTCAGGTAACATACAATTAGACTGTACTCCCCAAAATTCATCTCAAACATCTCCAACACTGCTTATGTTCTTGATCCCTGCTGTGTGGCACATGTGATTTTGTGTGCATCACAGGTGACATGTGATCAATGGCCATGGGACAATGATTGCTTCCGGAACCTGGGTTGAGATCAGGATTGGTGACAAGTAGAACTCTGTATAGAGGAAGAGAAGGAAACTGATGTGAGACAGTGAACAAATCACAGGTGGCTATGTAAGCTGTGTCACATGGGGACAACTGACACTGTAGGATATCACACATGTTAGCTGTCAGTACACATCCTGGGAATGGAGACAAAACATGTTTAAAAAAAAAAGTCCAAAAATTCAATCTTTTTATTGAGGTGGACAGAAATAATGTGCTACATAATGACAATTAATTTTACAGGACATGCAGTGAGAAGATATAGTATACATACAGATGTTCAAATATCATGAAGTAAGTACGTCTGTCCGAATGTCTGAAGCCATGTTTGTGATCTGGTGTTGTTGGCTTGAGGTGGGTATATGCATGATACTCACAGGCAAAGTATTCCCTGATTACCCTGGCCCATGTCTCCCCACCTCTGAGGGTACCACCTTCTAATGGCTATGTTACTGGTACATCATTAATGGGATCAGGGTGGATGTCAGCTAATAACCTGGAATCCACAGCAATATTATCCAAGATGGCACATGCAAGGGTGATTTACAAACTCGAGAGGGGGATATTGTAGGGCTTCACCAGATATGTCCAGGTAATGGAACTGAGTTTTCAGGAGGCCAAAGGTGCATTCTGTAACACTCATTGTCCTGCTGTGGGCCTTGTATCATTGCCGTGCAGGTGTCTGAGGCTTGGCAACAGGTGTGTGGAGTCAGTGAATGTACACATATACTGCATCCCCTGCATCACCCAGCATCCATCCTCTGTTAGGGTCCCATCCTCAAAGTCCCTGCAGGCAGAAGAGTGCCGGAGAATGTACGAATCGTGTGTGCTTCCAGGGAAGGTTGCACACACGTGTGATTTGGAGGTTTTCACAGATCATCTGTAAGTTGATGGAATGGAAATGCTTTCTTTTGCGGTACAGATGGGTCTCATGTGAAGGAGCTCTTCTGTAGGAATCCTGCTTGACTCTCTGCCACTGCCCCTGTGTTGTGGGGAAGTAAATGTAATTCATGGCCTCTCTCTCAGAGCTAACAGCACCTCACCCAATGCCTTAGAAAATGCAGCCTGGGACATTACAGAGCAATACTGTCAGTGGATTGAAAGGATCCAGATGCCAGGAAATGGATGACACAAAGCAACATTTTCATGCCTGATAGGGCATGATTGTTTGTGGAGATGGGGTTAATGTGATCTTTCAGGACCTCATACAGGCTGATGATGCCCTGTGAGGTTAACCTGTAGTGGTCAATGACATCCTTCTCCCCCATATTAAACCCTGGGTCTTTTATAATAATATTGATATATCCAGAAAGGCTTATTATATACTAATTACATTCAATTATATCAACTGAGAAAGGAAATAAAGACTATATTGCTAATTCAAATAAATTAATTTACCATAGTATAGGGTAAGTACAGTTTTTAACAAGCTACCACTCGTATCATACTTACTAGATAGACACGAGGACCATGTTGCCATAAGAATCTAATTCAATGACACTGAGAAACTCATTTGAATATGTATTGAATCTTATCAAGCACCATTGACCAGGAAGGACATGGTGATCTCCAGTGGGTTGCAATGCATATTCTGACTGCCAAGGATATACTAATCCCTAACCAGTCATTATGTTTTGACAGAGAACAGGGAAGGGGGAATTGGACTCATAAATATTTGGTTTTCTTCTGAGTCCCTCCATGCCATGCAAGTGGGTGTTATTTCCAGCCTCCAACTGGGTAGGACCAATGAAACCTCAAAAGGCAGGCCTGCTGCAAGAATCCTCCGTTTGCTATTGTCCAAGCTAAAAAAAAGAGCACATAAGTAAGGGTAGAGTTTGCTGTGGAGGGACACAGAAGAAAACAGAGTATCGGTGAGTCAAATTACCCCCTTTCATCTGTGTCCCTTCCCATGGCATGCAAGCAAGAATTTTCCCAAGCAGTGAGGAAGATGTCACCAAAGGGTGGGAGAGAATGCATAGAAGGAAAGAGTGTCACATATATAGAAATAGCAAAGAAAAATATTACCTAGACTAGAACGACTGCCTGAAGGACCTTTCTCCCATATATGGCTTCAGCAGAGGTTTGTAGATCCAGTTGGTAATGCTTTATGAATGTCAAAACTGTAGACCAATTAGACACTCTGCAGATTTCTTTGGGAGCCGCTTCTGCCTTCTTGGCCCATGAAGCAGAGATTGCTCTCTCCTGCTTCCTATATGATATTCTAATACAGTCTGGTATCAATCTAGAGATGGAAGGCTTTGAAGCTTGAATCGTTTAGGTTTCTCATGAAAATGAATAAATTGTCTGACTTAAAGTCCTCAGTTCTCTAAAGGTAAATATTTATAGAATGTTCCATATGTAATGTATGGAGCTGTTTTTCTTTGTCACCCATACTGCTGGGTCAAAAGGAAAGTAGGATGATTTCCTGATTAAGGTGGAACTCAGACTACCTTGGATCTAAATGATGCTTTAGGTCTCAAAAATATCTTATCTTGATACATGATGAGTTTTGGAGAAAGAAAGAAAAGGGCCTGAAGCTCGCTGTGCCTGCGGGCTGAAGCCTTCAAAGTGAGATTTTTTTATGGGAACCCCGTCCACGGGGTTCAAAACATGACGAAGTGGATAGTTAGTTGTTCCAATACCAGATTGAGATTCCAAGGAGGATTGATTTCCCTAATGGTTGGAGAAGCCTTGGAAATGGCAGTTAGGAATCTTCTGACTAGGTAGTGTTCAGAGAACTGGACTGCAAGAACTGCTGATAAGGCAAGTAGCTGGACATTAATGGATGAAGGTCATAGTCACTGACTTGAATCAGTCATGTAGAAAACTCAAGAATTACGGCAGTGGTAATATTATTACTGCTCAAACTTTTAGACTTAGACCAATTGGAAAAGGTTGACCAGAATCTGTAGTAAATCTTGGTTAGATGATTTCCTCACAATAATAGTATGAGCTTCTGCTTCAGAGATTACCTGATTAGCTAGAAACGTCCACTCAGCCAAGTGAAAGAATCCCGGACTGGGATGAAGCAAAGGGCCCTGAGATAGGAGGTCTGGAGTTCCCAGACAAACTGACATATGAATTAACAGTGAGCACCGTGACCTCCTGAGCCATCTTGGGGCTTTGAGAATTACCTCTGTCTTGTCCCTTCTGATCTTCATAGGAACCTGCATCAAGGTAGGAATGGGAGGGAAGATGTAGGCAAGGAAAAGTTTCAGGAGAACATCAAACATCCTGTCCTGGAGCTTTTGGATCCTCCCAACGGATAAAGTACTCTTCGCATTGCCAGTTGGTTTTGGCTGCCATCAAATCGATGAAAGGTTTCACCCATTTTTGAATAAGCTTGATGAACATTTTGCGGTTTAATGACCATTTCCCTGGGTCTACTCAAGTTCTGTTTAGGAAGTCTGCCTCTGAGTTCAAGCTGCTGGATATGTGAGCTGCCGAGATTGAGGCTAGGTTATGTTCTGCCCATCCTAGTATTTTGTTTGCTTCCTTTAGAAGGGCTTTGCTCTTTGTGCCTCCCTGATTTCTGATGTAGGAGACTGTGGCTGTGTTGTCTGATCTTATTAATACTGGTTTTCATAGAACAGGAGCCCTGAAATGTTTTAGAGCTTGAAATAATGCTTTGAGTTCTAGCACATTTAAATGAAAAGCCTTCTCTGAAGCCTTCCATAGTTCTAGGACTGATTGCTTCTTCCAAATGGCGCCCCAACCCTGGAGACTGGCTTCCATGTAGACTACTTCCCATTGTGACTCTAAAAGAGGTCTTTCTGCTTCAAGGTTCTTCAGGGAAGGAGATGGGTTCTTTGAGAGGCTTTGTCCAAGTGAGGATTCGAGAATCTGAGTAAGTTTTGCTTAAGGGTCCTCAAATTAAACTTTGCCAAGGGGATCATATGGATTGAGGAAGACATCAAGCCCAAAAGTGGCATGAAGTCCGAAGCTGTATCCTTGTGATCCAATTTAGAGTTAGGTGGGCCATAGCTTCCCATGTCTTGAAGTTGATTCCCAGGAATGTTATACTCTGGAAAGGGGTCAATTGACTCTTGGAGAGGTTGAGTAACCACTCCAGAAAGTCCAGATGTTGGATGACTATGGAGGTGTGTTCTCTTCATGACAAGAAAATGCGGCACTGATTTTAGTCATAGTCTAAAGCAACATCACTCAACAGCGTGAAGGAGATACGGTGCAGGAGGAAAAGATGAGCTGAATCATCCGATTTGTAATAAAGAGCAAAGAAATCCACCACACTCTGCAGACTCCATAAAACCATCTCTTTATTGTAGAAAATACATAAGACACTGACAAACGATAGTCTTACGCTTTTCGCACTCTCGGTGCTTACTCATTGGGAACGTCATACTCCGGGAAGGGGTCAATTGACTCTTGGAGAGGTTGAGTAATCACTCCAGAGAGTCCAGATGTTGGATGACTATGGAGGTGTGTTCTCTTGTTTGACTGTAGGATCTAGCGATTATAAGGAGATCTTCTAGATGACAATGCTGCTGCCAGAATTTTGGTGAAGGCCCGAGGGGCTGAGGATATCCCATAAGGATGTGCTGTAAACTGAAAGTGCTGATCTTGAATCACAGATCTTAGGAAACTTCTGTGGACTGGCCTGATAGGGATGTGAAAGTAGGATTTTTGAAGCTTGATGACTTAAAGGGTTAGTAATACTTAATATGTAAAAAAATATATATATTGTAATGTTTATCCCCCTGAGAAAAAAGGGTACTCTCACTGCTGAAAGTTGTTTTATTCAAAAGTTATTACAGTTCAAAGTTGAATGTTTTAGGTGCAATATCACAGTGGCCTGAAATTGTACAGTGGCGTAGTTGTTACACCATCCTATAGACAGCTCTGGTCCGTAGACCATAAAATCTCCATAGGGCGGTGTAGCAACAGCGCCACTGTACAATTTCAGGCCACTGTGATATTGCACCTAAAAAATTCAACTTTGAGCTGTAATAACTTTTGAATAAAACACCTTTCAGCAGTGGGAGTACCCTTGTTTTACTCAGGGCGATAAACACTACAACATATTTTTTTTCACATTTTTAGTATTACTATCCCTTGAAAGAGTGGGCTTCATCTTGAAGTGTCTGTATTTTAGCAGCTGATGTATCTGCTTGAGATCCAGGACATTTCTGAACCCTCCAAATGCTTTGGCCACAATGAATAATATGGATTCCATTTCTAAGACCCTTTCCTGTGGGGGGACTGTCTGAACTGCCCTGGATTCCAAGAGGCCTGTCACTGTATCCCTGATGGCAGCCGTAATGATCTTGCTTGAAGGAATTCTGTATTGAAGAAAAATGTTGTATGTTGGGACATCAGTAAATTCCAGCTGAAGCCCCAGCTCCAAGGTCCCACGAATCTAAGTTGGGAATTTCCAACCAGTTCTGGAGAAAAATACACAGTCTGCCCCCAATTGAGATGGGAGCTGGAGCCCGCTGTAACTCATTGTGCTTTCCTTTTGAATTGGGTTCGGCCAGAAAATTCCTTACTGCAACCAGTTCTAAAAGACTGAGGGATTCCTCATAGAATTTTCCAGGTTGATATCTTCTGAAGTGACAAAAGGACTGACCTTTAGAACGGAATTTGGTTGAAGGTCTTGGTGATGAAATGCTTTCTTCTAGTTGATTGACAAACAACATGGGACCTGTAAAGGAAAGTGTTATGAGCTTATTATTTGAAGAAGCATCTGCACCCCAAGACTTCAGCTAGTGAGCTCTCCAAGTAGATATAGATAGAACCGATGATCTGGCTATTAACTTGATGATGCCTAGGGAGGGATCGTAGCAAAAGCTGGTAACCGCCTTTATCACTGCTACTTCCTTCATAAGTCCTGAGTGAGACATAGAGGATTCGATTCTCTCCTCTAGTTCCGAGAGCCTGATCCTCATAGTACTTGTAATGCAAGCCCTAGCTGTAGTGGCTTAAAGATTTTGCCCAATAACAGAGCATTGCCTTCTCAAACAACTAACAGTCTTCCATGGTGTCCCTCAGGGAAGTACCGTCTGCCATTAACCATGTTGCCATGATAAAAATGGCAACATAAGAATCTCACACTGTATGAAAGCACAAGATTCTCATGTCGCGTACTGAAAGTTGGCTCTTTTCTACTTTCTATATGTGATGTTTCTTACTGCATTGACATGTCTCCATATCTTATATATGTCTTCTAATTCAATGCATATTGTCACCTGCCTTGTGAGTCCTGCTAAAGAGTTGGTTACATATACTACTTATTCAGATAAAAATTCAGTCTGCGTACTTACTAAGACAAATATCTTCATACCTGATTTCTTCTTTTAGCTCTTTTTGTCAGCGCTCCATCACCTACTGCTAACTGGCCATGCTCAGCATAATTTCCTCAGCTAGCAGCTTCACCTTTCAGGTCTATCAAAGCTCTACAAGGTGCTATTGACTACAACTGCCATCATCCTCACCCATCTGAGCATTGCCCTGGTTCTCTCTCCTCTTCCCTGCTTTCAGAATGACAGGGAAAAGTGGAACAAGCAGAGAAGGGGAGAGAGAGCCGGGGCAGTGCTCAGCAAGATTTGGATGAGGTTATTGCTTCAAAAAGAACATTTCCTTCTTGTCAACGGGCACCAGATGGGAGAAGGACTCATAAGACAGGTGACAATATTCCTTGAATTATAAGACATATATATGATATGGAAACATGTCAATGCAGTAAGAAACATCATATATAGCAGTAGGAAAGTGCAGCTACTGGCTCTATAATTATTCTGGAGGTGTCATGAACGAGGGGGATAACCGGGTTAAAGGTATGCGACCTTTCAGTACGCAACATGAGAATCTCACACTTTCATGTAGTGTGACATTCTCATGTCGGCATTTTTATCATGGCAACATGGTTAATGTGCCATATGGTTGCACACTCTTGTGTGCGACCTTTTAAAAGTGAACCCCATGAATCTTGGGGGAAGGTACCAATGATTTAACTTCCTCCTCATTATTATTATTTGCTGAATTTTCTCAGCATGGGAGCTCTCTTATCTCCTGTCCCCCATTCATCTCTGATGAGATTCTGAGTGGACTGGTGGACAGGGAATACTGGTGAAGACTTTTTATTTCCCCAAAAGGCTATATCCAGAATATCCAAATTCCCTCTGGACGTTAGACAGTCCGTGAGTTTTCCTGAGATTCTTTATGAAAAGATCAATGTTTTCCAGGTTAAACAGTGCGGGATCATCTGTTATTTCTCCTTCTTCTTCTGACAAAGCTTCTGACTCTCTAAAGCTAGCCTTAAAGTCATCCTCTTCATATCTGGAAGAAGTGCCTTTACCTGCCTCTGATCTTGCCTTCATCCAATATAAAAACTCTAGAAATGGGGCTATTATTCCATTCCCTGCAACCTTGCTTAAGTATTCAAGGAACAAATTAGCATTGCCAGAGGCAGCAATTTTGGCATCACTACAATCACAGGATTTTTCTTCCTTGGATATAGAAGCTTCCTGTTACGGTTTGCAAAACAAAAGGAGTCAGATGGTATTGTTATAATCACCTTTATTAGAATTATAGGCATAAAGCAAATAGCTAAATTAATGAGAATAAACAGAGGGTGATGGAAAAGGCCAGATACTCTATCAGAACTAGGAGTCTGCCAATGGGTCAGCCACAACTGCTGGAGACTAGGCCGGAGCCAACTTGTAGTCTCAGGGTAATAGGTGGAACGCAACACAGAACCTACTGTCTCCCGTAAAGTAGCAACAAGGGAGACACTGGCTCACGCCTGCAGTCAGTAAGGCCGGGGTCTGCCAGAGCCCCAGGTCTGCACCAAGATGAGTGTCTGTGGGAAACGGAGCCAAACAGCAGAGTGAACAGACAGAGCCCCAGGTCAGCACCAGCTAGGATAGTCAGACAAGCCAGGTTCATACATGGAATGGGTAGTCAGCCAGAGCCACAGGTCTGCACCAGATAGGATGTCCAGAGGAATAAGGCAACACTGGGAGGACAGTTGGACAGAGCCCCAGGTCAGCACCAGAATGGATTAGTCAGACAAGCCAGGGTCATACACGGAGTGGGTAGTCAGACAGAGCCACAGGTCTGCACCAGATTGGATGTCTACAGACAAAAGGAGCGCACAGGAGAATGGTCAGACAGAGCCACAGGTCAGCACCAGAATGGATGGTCAGACAAGCCGGGTCATGCACAGGATACAGGAACAACTGGACCTAGAACTGCACAGAACAACAATGTAAGGGTAATGATACACAGGCCCAGAGAGGTTTACAAAGGAGTAGGAGAAGGCGGGACCAATTAGGTCCCCCAGACTGGACCTATAACAGGCGTCCAGGCAAGTGCCTGATTCCTGAAGCAAGTAACAAGGAACCAGATGCGACCAGGCCGCAGGCAGAGAGTGACGCGGCTAGTGATGCCGGGGCGTCAGTCTAGACCCTGGCTCCCAGCCGAATGGCGCAGGCCGAGTTAAGGCACTGTGACACTTCCCCAGCCTTGTCCTTAGAGGACTGGGGCTTCTGAGGAGCCGACAGACATACTAAACAAATGAGTTACCCAACAATGGTAAATAATAGAAGAGTAGTAACCTGGTGCAAACCAAAGGAGTTGTCTTCCATGTGTTCAAATATCTGACTCCTGTAGTGTACATGTCAACAATAGAATGCAGAGAACTTTCCCCAGCCAATGAGCAATAACAAAAGACCAGATACTTCAGCAATGGAATTCAACTGCAGGAATTGTTCTGGCAAGTGCATACACCATATTCACATCTGCCAATGAGGAGGCCCATAGGACACACCCTGTGCAGAGATGGAGAACAGGATGAACATCTGGCTAGCACAATCCTTCCGTCCATGGCACCCCTAACACGCAATCTGGATGTTCCAGGGCACCCCTTGAAGTTAAAAAGGCTCAGTGAAAGGAACAATGAATGGATACATAGTTATTAGTAGGTCTCACAGTGGGGATGACAAGAAGGAGATAAAATTGTGCAGAATAACCACTAGAAACATACATCACAGAACACATCTTCAAAGCAGTTATAATCTGTATGGGGATAGTCAGGGCCGGTGCAAGGATTTTTGTATACACAGGCGAAGGTGCATTTTGATACCCCCCCCCCCCGGACACAATCTCCCGCCCTGACCTTGCCACAATCCCCTGCCCCCGCCCACATATTCACCTCCACACTCTCCCCACCTCCACATTGCCCCTTCCACAATGCCCCCTTCACCTCCACATTGCCCCTTCCATAATACCTGCCCCTTCATCTCCACATTGCCCCTTCCACAATGCTCCCTTCATCTCCACAATGCCCCTTCCACAATGCTCCCTTCAGCTCCACAATGCCCCTTCCACAATGCCCCCTTCATCTCCACATTGACCCTTCATCTCCACAATGCCCCCTTATCTCCACAATGCCCCTTGCACAATGCCCCCTTCACCTCCACATTGCCCCTTCCATAATACCCGCCCCTTCATCTCCACATTGCCCCTTCCACAATGCCCCCTTATCGCCACAATGCCCCTTCCACAATGCTCCCTTCAGCTCCACAATGCCCCTTCCACAATGCTCCCTTCATCTCCACATTGACCCTTCATCTCCACAATGCCCCCTTATCTCCACAATGCCCCTTCATCTCAACAATGCCCCCTTATCTCCACAATGCCCCTTCATCTCAACAATGCCCCCTTATCGCCACAATGCCCCTTCATCTCCACATTGCCCCCTTATCTCCACAATGCCCCCTTCATCTCCACATTGACCCTTCCATAATGCCCATTCATTTCCACATTGACCCTTCCATAATGCCCCTTCATCTCCACAATGCCCCATCCACAATGCTCCCTTCATCTCCATCTCCACATTGCCCCTTCCACAATGCCCCTTCATCCCCTACCTTGAGTCCCTGGTAGTCTAGTGCCGTGCCATAACTTAGAGCTCTGTGCCTCCTTCGGCACAGAGCTGAAGCTCCCGCGCGCTGTTCTCAGTAATGCAGAGCGCTGGGAGATGATGTCATCTCCCAGTGCTCTGTATTACTACAGAGCCTGGGTCTCTCTACGGCGTGTCACATAGATGCCGTGAGGAAGCACTTGGAAGTGTAAATCAGCGCTCCCTCGCGGCAGATATATATATTAAAAAAAAATAAATAAAAAATCCCAGCTTCCCCCTTTTTGGCGCCCCTCCGTTGCGGCGCCCTAAGACAGCTGCCTGTCCTGCCTTAATGGTAGTGCCGGCCCTGGGGATAGTCAGGCACCCTGAGCTTGTGCTCATAGAAACTAAAGTGCCAAGGCACAATGGTTGAAACACTGGCCTAAACCATACAAACAAGTCACAGACAATCAACAAGAACCCAACAACCCCACAGGAACAAGGTGAACACAAAGCAGCACAACATAAGCCATCCCAACACACCTTTGAACAACAGGGGTTAACCCACAACACAACATGCACACCTATCACTCCAAGAATCAAGCTCACCTATGTAACCTCAGCAGTCCATGGAGACCAAACACACACACCTGACAAGTGCAAACCAATTACAAATAATCACACCACTAACCACAGACACACCAGAAAACAATTACCTGGATAACACACACACCTTACCATTAGTACATTATGACCACATGAACAACACCTTACTGCTGTTTAAAAGTGACAGCCCACCCTCCTCAGATGTAGTGTGAGAGAGACACTGACAGAGACAGACCAACACCAGTATGTACACATGCTTGTACCTAAGACAACAGTTGAGGTGAAGGTGTGAGAGGGCTAGGGCTCATCCCCCTCCTCCAAGCACCCCTGTCCAACAGCTGTCACCTGCTGCAACTGTTCATGCTCTGCCTGAAGGCCTGCCATGCTGACTTGTTTGTGTGTGTGTGTAGCACAGTGAATATGCCACTCCATTGCTTGTCAATGTCTTGTCTACGCGTCAGGACCATGTGAGGTGTCCATCAAGGGGATGTCAAGCAGACATATGTATGTGTGTGACGCGGACCCCGAGCGCACACCTCATCAGTATGTAGATCGAGATCCATGAAATAGCTCCTCTGTTTCATGGGTCTTTGTTTACACACTGATGTGTGTGCCCACTCACATATACATATGTCTGCTTGCCATACCCGTGATACAAAACCCATGAGGTCATGATGGCTAGACAACACCCTGAAAAGCAATGGATTGTTCACTCCGTGTCAAATAACCAGGCTGTACCCGTGGAGTACCAGTAAGGTCTCCAAAGTATTGCTGAGCAATGTATTGTGTACACCTCTGGCACTCAAGGGTATGAATGATGATGGTTCAGCAATAACATGACTGTTGTGTTTATACTGCACCTTCCAGTCTTGTTTTCACCCTCTGCAGGCATCCATGGCATGACCCCTCATGGTCCAAAATTTTGTTCTGGTGACAAGTTGAATCCACGTCCATGAGGATCACCTGTTGGTGTCCATGTCAATTACACATATTGGTCGCCTCTCCCTTGTCAGGGTTTTAAAGGGATAGTAATACTTAATATGTTTTAAAAATCTACGTTAGTATGGTTTATCCCCCTGAGTAACACAAGTGAACTCCTACTGCTGAAAGGTGTTTCAGTCCAAAAGGTATTTCAGCTCAGAGTTGAATGTCATTGATCAAATCTCACAGTGGCCTGAAATTGTACAGTGGCGCTGTTGCTACACCATCCTATGGACAGCTCTGGTCCCAGAACCATGAATCTCCATAGGATGGTGTAGAAACAGCACCACTCGACAATTTTAGGCCACTGTGATTTTCATATTTAAAAATCAACTGTGAGCTGAAATAACCTGTGAATGAAACCCCTTTCAGCAGTGGGCGTTCCCTTGTTTTACTCAGGGGGATGAACCTTAAGACACATTTGTTCAAATATTCTAACCATTACTGTTCCTTTAATTGTAATCATTATTGATCTATCTAATGTGTTCATGTTGTTCAAGTTCAACTCACATCATGGAACAACACCCTTATGCTGTTTGGCTTTCATATGTTTGTGAGTTGAACTTGTACAAACATGTCTGTAAGTGATGTGTGTGGTTCACCCCTGCTTGAGCTGTGTTCACTGCATAGCTTTGCAATGCATTGGAGACAACTCTGCCACAGTGTATGTTGTGTGTGCCCCCTCCCATAGTTCAATATCCCATATCCAGTAGGGTGACCCTATGTCCCGGAATGCCCGGGACTGTCCCTTAATCGAGGTCTGTGTCCCGCGTCCCAGGTCACCCCCTACCGGGACATTAAACAGTACCGGAATGAATCAACAAAGCCATCACTCACAATCTCTGCCATTGAGCCCTATGCAATTTCCTTTCCTTTCCTGCGCTGTGACTCACTCACCATCAGTGATACTCACGTCTCTCAGCCTACAGCAACAGGAACCACCACCAACCAATGAAAGGATTTATTTATTTGCTCTATGGTCCTCATTGGCTGGTTAGTTGCCTGGTTTGTGTAACACAGCGTGGAAGGCGGCAGTACTCCGTGGTTGCAACGCATGTGAGTGGGTGTTTGTTACAGGAGGCAGCATGTCACTCTGAACAGTCCAGTCCAAACTCCAGTGCAGTGCCAGTCAGTGAGTTCCCCCTGGTGCTGTCTCCTGTACCACTACCATTCTGAGAGTCTGAGACAGCGAGACTGAGTAAGTGAACAAAAGAGGCAAAATTGCAATAAAAAACTTTTAACCTTTTGAGTTCCAGAGGGGTACGCAACGCATTGCAGAGCAGTGCATTGCGTACCTCTCTGGCACCCAAAGGGTTAACTTCATTTAGCTCTTTAACGCTTTTTCACCATTGTGTCAATTTCTCCTGAGCCTCTAAATTAGTCTGGTTCCTCTACCCTCTGTCTCCTTTCTCTTTTAGACACCCACTCATTAAAAACAAACTCATTAAGGCAATCCGAAGGGGCAGAATGAGATTAGAGTGCTGGGTGGGTTTTGGGGAGATGGTATCACCAGTACAGAAGAAATAGGGAGCAAAGACTTTGTGCATACAACGTACGTATATTGTGGTATGAAATGAGAACATTTCTGCCTATGCACTTGTACAAATGCTCAGGTGCACATGATGTATGTACTGGGGCACATGGTCTCAGAAACACTATGCACCTTTGCTCATGGACCACCTTGTTCTATGACTCCCAAATAGAATGTAGACCATGTGGTTACAGGAAAACTCAAGCACACCCTCCCTCTCCTATACCTCCCACTACTTGACTGTCATGGTGCAAAACAGCTATTTTGTTATGCAAATTACTTTATTAATATTCACAAAGCAGAGGCAGCCTCGCTTATCACCTAGAAACGGCCCTTGGCACCTGAAAAATGCTCTGCTCCCAAATTTGCACATGTGCTTCGTCAGACTGTCACTTTAACCCTTTGAGTGCCAGAGTGGTACGGAATGCATTGCAAAGCAATGCATTCCGTACCACTCTGGCACTCAAATGGTTAAAAAGACGTTTTCTAGCGCTTTCTCTTACCGGAGAATTTTGCCAGAAGTTATTGAGAATCACAGTGTGTATATCCTCCTAGTGCTTAGAACTCCGTGACGCTTCTGAGAAAGCAGTTTTCGCTCTTACATCCAGTGACATCAGCACAGGGGCATGTGATGTCATTTGACCCCGCCCACACAGTGTCCCTGAATGTCAGAGGTGAAATGTGGTCACCCTAATACCCAGGTTAGTTGTGCATGAGTTGTGTTCACTACATAGCTTTACAATGCATTGGAGACAACTCTGCCACTGACCGGTTCTGAAGACAGACAGACATGGACATGAATAGACACAACAAGTGCCCATTTATTCATGGAACAGTGGAATCCTACTTTTTCTTCTTGGGGGGGGGGTGCTTTGGGCAGGAATTGCCTCCTGCACTCTACGGCGTGAGGCCCTAGTGGGTCTGGAGGCTGTGGGTGGGGGTGGTGAAGTGCTAGCAGGGTGGTGAAGTGCTAGCAGGGGTTGTGGCACTGGAACTGGTACTGGAGGCCTGGCGTAGGGTCTCCAGCCTGTTCCTTTCCCTCATTTTGACTACCACCTGGCCCATCACACCTGACATGCGGGTGGTGTAGGTAGGGACTGGAGAACCCTCTCATTCCTTGCTGCTATCTATATTTTTCATCTATATACTATATTTTATTTATAATAAGGATATCTTATGATAAGTTTAGCGCTGTGAGCTTTCTTCCTTCTTTCTGTTTTTGTTGCACACATCTCCTTTCAGCTCAATTTAGCAGCTTCTCATTTTATCCGATTCAATCACTAAATAAAAACACATTATTATTTCACTTCAATTCACCATTACTTTCTTTTCCACTTTGCCTTTAAGAACCAGGCTTTTTGGCCTGTTCCATTGTGTGTACCCCCTATCCATTTGGTATCAACCATTCCTCACATGATTTGTGGGGAAGGATATAAATGGAACATAGCTCTCTATATAATCACATTGTTAGTGCAAGCCCACATGGGTCTTGCACCAGGTAAGTCCTTCATCTACATTTTTTATATATTATTGTCTGTTTGTTTTTAATTGCACCACATTGGGACCCACAAAGAACAATAAAAACGTCATATTATTTAAAGGGTCCCCTCTAACATGTTTCAAAATAACATCTTTCATCAGAGAATTTTAATTTAGATAATTTTAGATAGTATTTGTACATGTATTAGAGTAGGACTTACCATAAAGTGAGATACCTTGGCGTTGGTGGTAAGCTTACACATGGATTGGCCAATCTGTGGAACTACACTCTCACTTATTTCACTAAGATTTATTATGAATTATTATATATGCCTATTGCAGGGCTCACACTAATTACAGCATATAGAGAAGCGCAGGTTTGTTTGTTCGTGGGTGGTGTAGGTGACCAGGTGGTTAGTCAGGATTAGCTGCTGGGCCTCTATTGTCCTCATCCTGTCCAGGATGTGTGCTATATGCTGCTCCAGCCTGTTGAGGGACCGCACACTCCTCCTGGCCACCCGGAGTTGCCTCCTCTGTAGTGCCACACACTCCTGATCCAGGATGACTGTGTTTGCAGGAGTGTGTGGTATGGATGGAGAACGGGACAGTGGTGGGGATGCCCTCTGGCTCCACCACAGGCGGTGGGGAAGATGGTGTGGAGCCATGTGCTCCGCTGTGAAGGGAACATGGGGTCATCAATGGTTCATCCCCAGATGAACCACCCCCTGGGGAGGTCACGCCCTCTGACTGGGCGGCTGGCATGGATGGTGGGGGTGTTGTTGTGGGTTAGGGTGGTGATGGTGGGGTGAACACCTCCAGGGCCTGTGGCCGTTGTGGTTGGCCAATTAGGCCAATATGTTCATAGTCCAACAGCCATTGGCTACTGTCCTGCGGCTGTGGACTGGTGGCTGCCCGCACTGGCCCATGGTGTGGCATTTCCACTGTGTTGGGCATCCTGTGTCTCCCCATGGCTGGTAGCGCAGCCTGTAGTATGGTTTACTGCTGCTGGACTGTGGGAAGTGGACCCTGGGGGCCAGCGTGTGCACACTGCTGCTGCTGTGAACCCTGGGGGCCAGCGTGTGCACATTGCTGCTGCTGTGAACCCTGGGGGCCATAGTGTGGCCAGTGCTGCTGCTGTTGGTGGTGGTGAGGTGGACCCTGGGGGCCATAGTATGCCCACTGCTGCTGAGGCTGCTGGTGGTGGTGAGGTGGACCCTGGGGGCCATAGTATGCCCACTGCTGCTGAGGCTGTTGCTGGTGGTGAGGTGGACCCTCTCCATAGTATGCCCACTGCTGCTGAGACTGTTGTTGGTGGTGAGGTGGACCCTGGGGACCATAGTATGCCCACTGCTGCTGAGGCTGTTGTTGTTGGTGAGGTGGACCCTGGGAGCCATAGTATGCCCACTGCTACTGCTGCTGAGGCTGTTGTTGCTGAGGTGGTCCAAGTGGTGGCAGTGCCCTGGAGGTGGTGGGCTCCTCCGAGATGTTTCCCCAGAGTCCTTCTCACGGGATGGCAAGTCAGCTGTGTGGGCAAATGACATGATGTAATTAGTGATGTGCTGCAAGACTATTACATTGACATGTGAACTGTTGAGTGACAGGATGGAATTCATTGCATTGCCTCGCAATGCATTGGTTACCATCCTGACACAAACTGCTAGCTTCACATGATACCATACATTGATCTTACCAACCTACAGTGTTGTAGCTTTGGTCATCATGTGTATCCTGAGCAGTGTGGATGGCAAGGCATACCTCCTTGCTATCCACATGCATCAGGATCCATGTGGTGACCAAAACTGAACCATCACACCTTGAGTGACACAGACCCATTGCATGTCATACACGTAGGCCTCAACAGCAAAAACACTGACCTCTTAACACAGCAATGCACCAGTGATGACCAATGACTACAGAGTCCAATCAGTGATGTCAGTAACAGTAACAGACACACCAATCAACATGATCTGTGGAACCAAACAAACCAATCAGCTGGAGGACACACTAACACACCCCAGGACAGCTAAAATCCTAACATACAGCAAACATGTGCATGGTTATACTGTAACTGTAATATTGGAGGTTACTTCTACCTTTTCCTATGTTATGCTATAAAGCCTAAGCACTGATATATCACGTGTAGTTTATATGTCAGTGCATTGGCTCCACAGAATAACACAGGGATTGCAGGTGTGATGACACTGCAGTGGTCATGTACACATTGTCACCTCTGACACCCTAGTGAATGTCCACCCGTGTCATGGTTGAGCCTTGTGAATCACACGTCCTGCAGAGTGGTGATGGCGGTGAATACCACCTGGCCATCCACACCCTTCAGGTTACATATGATGCGAACAGCTGAACCTTGACTAGTCCACTTGGACTAACTACCTACTAACTACCTAGCCCTGACAGACAGTTACAATACTCCAAACAACATGTCATACCCACTACTTACTATCTTCCATAACCCTTTGATTGCCAGGGGATTAGCCAATGTATTGTCAAACAATGCATTGCTTATCCCTCTGGCACTCAAGGGGTTATGTGCTGACCTCTTTGTCACTCTATGTATGACATTGTGATACACATGATAGTTAAATTCTTTGAGTGACACATGATGGTGTGCATTGTTTTTGTGCTGTGCATGATGTTGTTGTGGACAGCATGGAGGGGGTTAAATAGGGACTTGACCATTACCATTCAGGCTGGGTTTGTGAAGTATTCTGTCCTGGTTTGATGTCCCTCCAAGCTGTGCTGCTGAATTGTGGTGTGGAATGCTGTCCATGTGTTCAGGTGCCATTGTGTTGGCCTCTGTCTGGTAGGTGTCAAGATAGGTGTGATGTGTGTGTAGGCCATGAGGCACATACCGGTGGACTGGAGGCTCCTTTCATCCCCGTATCACTCCACCCTGGGATTCCATGAACTGCTGTCGCAGACAGGGTCCTCCGTACTGCCTCCTCCCACTCTGCACAGTGCATGCGCAGGGGCGAACACTCCCTGTGCCGGCAGCATGCAAAGCCTCGTGCCCCATCATCTTCTTGACCTTTGCTTTGCAGTTGGCCCACCTCCTCTTCACCGCATCCAGGGACTGGCTGCAGCTGGACACAGCAATAACAGCAGCCAGGACCTCCCTCCATGTAGCCTTTTGTTTGGCCCCCATGCCGACAACCTTCCCCCTGGGGAACAGGATCCTATCCCTAGCGATGACTGCCTCCCCCAGGACGAAGTTCTCCTCCTCAATAAACCTGGGGTCTCTCGCCCTGTCCTCCTCCTCACCCCCAGAGGTCATTTGAGAGCCCTGACTCTGGCTCTCCAGCCCTGCCTGTGCTGGCCCTGGCTGTGTTGGGTGCTCCCCCTGACGTACCCCTCGTCCCACTGCCAGCTCTGGCCCTGCTCTCTGTGTGCCTACTCCCCCTCCTCCCCAGGGATCTCCCTCCCCTACCCTGACCGGGGATGCCCACCTGCTCCTCTTTCTCCTACTCTCCCCTCCATTCCTCTCATCCCTCCATTCCTCTCACCCACTCACACTCAGGCCCTCACACACTCACTCTCTGTCACTCACAGACTCACACTGTCAACAAAAAGATAAAAGTGTATGTGTTTTACTAACAAAAAAAAAATATGGCCTATGTGTGTGTGTATTGGTATGTGAAAAAGTGTATTATGTGTATTAAGGTGTAACAGCTCTCTCCAACTCCTAACTTTATGAACGCGCCTCAACTACCTGTCTTTTTACTAACCTCCGCTCCTGGGTCCTGTGCTCTAGCTTGAAAGAACGCGATACACAAACAAAGGTGCGTCGGTTATTTTGGGTCTATATATAGTTTATTCGACTGAACTTGATACTTTGGGGTGCTGTGATTGGCTGGGGCACTTGGTAATGTCGGACGTTCGCTTGTTTCTTTCATTGGAAGTTTCTCACGTTATTTATCGTGCGTTTTGAGAAGGCGACGAGATCAGATTTTAGGCGACTCCAGTTTTGTAGTTTTCGTCTGTTTTTTAGGCCGTCGCACATTAACCTTTCTGGGTAAGGAAGATTTGAATCTCACGTTACCTGGTCTTGGTTAACCTGCAATGTCATTTTTTTCCCTTCACGTTGGTTTTAACTCCAACATTTGGATCGAGCCCTTAATCCTTTGATTTTTAGAGTGGCTGCCAACATCCACGGGGTTAAATGCTCCATTTAAATCTGTGGGGATTTTTATTTGCTGCTATGGTACAATTCTTCTCTTTGCTAGATCCTTAAATCGTAAATAAATTTACAAAAAAACTATAAGAAATAGAAAACTACTGTATTTCCACTATAATCAGTAATAAAAGGCTTCCTGGCCTCTATAAAGGACTGATCAGTCAGGAGACATCATCACCATGAACAGTTGTCTGTAAATAAGATACGTGTCACCTATCATACTGGTCATATATCACCCACATAACAGTGATGGGCGTCCAGAACTACAGTCTGCACAGAAAAGACACACAAGAAAAGGGACGAGGAGTTGTTCCACTGAATTGTTTTAAAACCCTTTATTATAACTTTATTTTAACAGATTTATTTTTGTGAAACTTTTTTTTCAAGAGAAATCAATTTTATACAAAGAAACAGCAAAGTGAACTGTATGAATAAGACCAACAAGAACTTGGGATCCAAAAGAGATCAGGACTTAACACAGAAGAAATCCCACAGGTTTGGTCTAAATAAAGATATATAGTAAATGTGGTATGTGAGGGGTCCTTATAGAAATATTATTATTGGGGTAGGGAGAGAATTCAGTAACCCTAGGTAGAAATAGGAATTAGATTAATTGTTGTATACACATACCAGGGGGCCTAGATTTCTAGAAAGTCTGTTTTATCATCATTATAAGATGTAAGAAAGTAAACACGTCTGATGCCTTTACTTCTGTCTGTGCATGTATGTGTGACAGTGAGTGTCAGAGGCTCTTATTGTCACCTTGCTGAGAAGGAGCATCTGCCCATTGTAAGGATATAGTTGGAGTTTTTCAGTATGTTTCTTGATGAAGGACATAGGTTTTCACAAGTATAACAGGGAATTTTCAATGAACATATCCTAAAATGTAATTAATAAGTTGAATAATGGATTCACAGAAACCTGTGATTAGGAAGCAGGATCCCTCAATGATCCCTCATTGTCACTCCCTACAAGGAAGGATAACTGACACGTCAGTGATAAACCAGCCTGTGGTCTGACGAGTCACAGACTAATCTTGTCTCGATGTGGAATCCCAAGTGACAATTCATAAATAAGGTGATGTTATTCCAAGGGTGACCTAGGACTCTTAACCTTCTGAGTGCCAGAGAATAATACCTCTCTGGCGCTCTGCTTCCCAAGAGGTTCTGCAGCAAACACCAAGGGTTAAATGCCCCATTTAAATCAATGGAAATGTATATAATGTGTATTTATCTCTATGGTGCACTTGGTTTGCCCCAGAATTGCACCCTTTTCTTAGTACATCAGCCTCTGTGTCTATTACAATGATACATCCTGAATCCCCACTTATGTTTAGAGTTTGGATCAGGTGAATCAGTGATACACATATAGGACTGTATGGAGAGGGAGCGGACACCCTAACTACAGGTAATAAAGGGGAGGGGAATGGGGGGACAATTTACCCTATTTAATGGCCACTGGGGACAACTGGAACTCCCCAGGCGCCATCAGTGTAGAGACCTCCCTAAACCTACTGTTATACTAGAAGTAACACCTGCACTTACATTATTACAGCCAGAAAATACTAATGTCCCTATGAATTTTGCCCTTGGATGTGTGTATAATAAATATGATCTTCAGTCAGTCCTGGATGTCACGCACATGGAGGCGGACCTGGCAACTGCCAGCAGGACCACAGGACACAAACTCCTCCCACTGCGCATGGTAATATCAACATTGCTTTGCAGTAAGTTGTACATCCTTCTGGTCCTTAAAGGGACAAGTACACACATGCAATCTGTCTGCTTCAGTTTCAAAAAACTTAAACCAACACACAAGGTCCATTAGGATTTTCTGGCCACAACAAGGTAAGCGGAGGTTATTATTGGGTGTTACTGCTCCTTTACACTTAACCCTTTAAGGACCAGAGGAATTTGCAACATATTGATTTGCTTTCCAGTGAATCCTTGAAAGGTTAAGGGGTCAGAGTTCATTATTGTTATAGATAGTATGGCCTTTGGTCCCCTTGTACATTTAATCTTTCATTCAGATTAAGGAGGGGGATAGATCAGAGGCAGAGGGAGACCAGAGGAAGACAGCAGGGATAACCAGTTGTTACACCACGGCTGGTTGGGGATGATGGAAGTTGTAGTCACCAACAGCTGGAGATCCAACAGCTGACTCCCCCTAGTGGAGAGGATGAAAACAGGAAGAGGCTGGATTTAGTCTCTCATGGTGCTGTAGGGGCCCCAAGTGGTAAACAAAATGGTCCAGTCATGAGGCACCTGAGATACCAGTGTCTGACATTACAGTTATATCTAGGGCTAATTAGGACTTACAAATCAATGATGAATGTACTGGAATTTTACCAGATTCAAACACAGGGTAAATCAGTTCAGTAAACACATGAGAAATGGTCAATATGAGTTCGTACATTAAAATCAATGAACTGTTTTATTTCTCCAATCTCTGTTATGGTAAAGAAGGGCTGGTTTAAGTAAAAACATCCAAATGTTTTTTTAAGTGCACTCTCTGATGTGTGTTATAAATGGAACGTCTTTGGAAAGATTTCCCACATTCAGAACACACAAATGGTCTCTCTCCTGTGTGAATTCTCTGATGTGCAACAAGATGTGAGGGCTGCATGAAAGATTTCCCACATTCAGAACACACAAATGGTTTCTCTCCAGTGTGAGATCTCTGATGTCTAATAAGACCTGTGCGTTGAGTGAAAGATTTCCCACATTCAGAACACACAAATGGTTTCTCGCCAGTGTGTGTTCTCTGATGTGTAACAAGACATGAGCGTTTCATGAAAGATTTCCCACATTCAGAACACACAAGTTTCTTTTCTCCTGTGTGAGTCCTCTGATGGGCAACAAGATTTGAGGGTTGACTGAAAAATTTCCCACATTCAGAACACATAAATGGTTTCTCTCCAGTGTGAGACCTCTGATGTGCAACAAGAGTTGTTGAATGGCTAAACGATTTCCCACATTCAGGACACACAAATGGCTTTTCTCCTGTGTGAATTCTCCGATGTACATCAAGATGTGAGAGTTTTCTGAATGATTTCCCACATTCAGAACACATAAATGGTTTCTCTCCTGTGTGAACCCTCTGATGTTCAACAAGACCTGTGGGTTGGTTGAAAGATTTCCCACATTCAGAACATACAAATGGTTTTTCTCCAGTGTGACATCTCTGGTGTATAACAAGCTGTGAAGGTGAAATAAAATCTTTCAAACATTCAGAACACTGGAACCGTTTTTTTTCCCTATGAATTGTCTGACGTGAGACAGGTTCCTGTTGCTTCTTTTTCCTTTTTGTGTGCTTATTAATAGCAGTAGGGGTGGATTCTGTCCCTGTGAGTTCTATTTGAGAGTCTGTGATATTGGATTCTTCAGGTAAAGTTACATCCATATGTAGAACTGTGTCACACTTTGTCACAGTCTCACTAGATGAACTGTCACTAACCGGCTTTGGTCCTTCATTATTCTGGGTAAAACCGACACATTCTGGATCTGAAAGTGAAATGTGATGTGTTTTAGTTTAAAGTTCTCACATGAGAGATTCACCTGTTGGAAAGAAATGCTGTATAAATAAAGGAGAACTATTATATTTTATTAAGGCTCTTCCAATGGGAACAGACATGGAAAAAACACCTGGGGCTGCATTGTTTAAATAGAAAACTGAACATATTAGCTGACACGTGGGCTATTAGTTTGTTTAAAGGGTTAGTAATGTCCGGATATAAATTTAGGCAGTACTGTAGATTTACCAAAAATAAATTATGTGGAGCAATTTATATCTCTCAAACCTTTACCGTTTGAGAGATATAAGGTTTTAACCCCCCCCCTCCTTCCACTTGCGCTGATGTCACACAGTAGGAGATCCCAGGACCAGTTGCCGGCTCTTCAGCTGAGCCGAAACACCAATATCTAAAAAGAAATACTACGTTGGAGCGCTTGTAGACCGTTCCAATGAAATATTTCTTTTTAAATATCTTTTTAGAGCCTCCTTGAGTGGGACGACTCGAATCTCCTGCTGTTAGCTTTACAGCTGAAAGCAAGGAGAGGGGAACTTTAAAACATTATATCTCTCAAACCGTAAAGGTTTGAGATATTGGACTTACTCCACATAATTTATTTTTTTTTAAATCTATAATATTGCCAAAATTTATATCCAACATTACTAACCATTTAAACTTCATTATATGCATTTCATAAATCAGTCTTTGTAAACAAAATATTTTGGTCTTTCTCTGAATCATTTATTCATTTACACAAAGGAGGTGTCAGTAGGTCATGAAAAAAAAGGCAACGTAATGCTTTGCCCAAAAGCCACACCCCCAGCACCACCACCTAAAACACAAGTGTCCCTCCGGCCATCTGAAATGTTGGGAGGAATGTAACAGAACAACGGAGGATATTATTACTAAAACCCCTGATCTGCTTTCCTACTGATCCTCTGGGGCTCACAATGCAGCATCAGTTCCTCAGCAACTATCACTTTTTAGCTGCCCTTTAATTTACCTTCACTTTATATTTCTGTTCTTATTTTAATTCATTGTGGATTTGATATAGCACGAATGAGAAACGCAAAGTAACAAGAGATATTAATATACTTAATAGATCCAAATACATATGTAATAGACCAATCTTTAATGTATAATTTATACAGATAAATAAAGTTACCTACTGAACTGTATGCAGTGTTTAGTGAGGACTGTGCTTATACTTACATGTATCTACTGGGCATGTGATCTAAGGTGTCAGGTTGGATTAAGATTGTGACATGAACACACTCAGTATTGTAGACACATCTGTCATGTTAACCTGCATGTGTAAAAGAGTGATTTCTCCCTGTGATACGGCCTTCTAAATATTCCACTGATTTAAAGGGGAACTCTCACCTATAGTAAACAGATTCTTAAATAAATCTTCCAAGGTAATATATTTTGAATCTGGATTTTTTTTAATGCAGTATTTTTGGAGATTTTGACTTTTTAAGGGTGACGTCAATTCAGGACAGGCTGTGGTATAACTCTGTACCGCAGCCTGACAATCTTCACCCCTTCTCCTCCCCAGTTGTTCTCCTTTACCTCTGCCTCCTCTGATGGAGGAATCCTGCATGTGAGTCAGAGAGCTCTCATTTGCAAGAGAGAAAAGGATTTATTGGGCAGTACACAAAAATCCCCTTGCACTTATGTGGAACACAGTAACCATGGGGATATACACAATCCTCCACCAAGATTCCAGGGAGAGAAAGCAAAAAACTAGTCAAAACAGAAACCAGCTGTAACTGAAACAAACTGGTACAACATGATTCGCAGGTGTTAATGCACATCAACACTGAACATCAAAGAAAAGGAAACAAACAGGTTACTGGCAAAAATAAAATCAGGAAGGACACCTACACAGGCATAATAACCTGTATGATCTTCTGGCCAAAAACAGCACATTGACAAGGAAATGTCTGGCAAATTTGAGAAATGATGAACATGTCATTGACTTACATGACTGTTCAAGAGAGGCCTAGTTTTTGCAGGCCCCAGAGGCACCCACCAACCTGGTGAAATATGCCATGTCCGAAAAGGGACATCTGCCTGGTGGATGATCGCCTTGATCCAAGAAGCCACTACTACCTTCCATGCAATCTGGCTCATATGTGCACCCTCAGGAAGGACAAATCAGATTTCTGAAATGGCTGTGTGTGATAACATAGCACTTCAAGCACCTAACCACATTGAAAAAATGAAGATTCTGCTCCTATTAGATGGAGCTGGACAAACAGAAGGAAGAATTTCCTACATAATGTGAAGCTCGGACAACCTTACATAGAAACCCTAATGGGGGGGTCTGCAAAACCACCCTGAGTGGAAAATCAGAAAAGGAGGCATGCAAGACAATGCTTGAAGCTTGGCCATCTGCCCAACAGACAAAGCCAGCAAAACAAGTAATCTTGAGCGTCTCTAAAGAATCACAGAAACTGAAGACAAAAGCTCCAAAGGAGCCTTCTGAAGCACTCCCACAACAAGAGTCATGTCTCACAGTGGCAAGAGATTCTGAAAGACTGCGTAGGCATGAGGCATCCCTTGCACAAAAGCCTGCATGTCTGGCAATAAGATGATACACCTGTAAAAAAAGAGTACGGAAAGAAATGAAATCTGGAATTAACAGAGGTAAGACCAAGCCCTTTTCGGAGACCATCCTAAAGAAAAGCCAGAATGACCAGAAAGCAAAAAAGTCCTGGCTGTTACCATGGTAGTTAGAAGCAAACAGAGTCCCAGGAGACTCTGGTGGGAGGGAAAACTTGGCAGCAAGATTCCCTCCAAAGGGCTGCAAAGGTCCACACAGCACCTGCACACTGGTCAGCCTACTCCAGGGGAGCCCAGTAATGGTAACCTGTCTGATGGGGGATTATACAGCCCCATGTCTAATAAGGAAACTAATTTAAAAAAATGTGTTTCCTGCCTTCCTTCTTCTCAGGACACATGAAATCTGGGTAATACAGGAGGGGAAAGGTTGAGCTGGAGGAAGTCTCCACCCATGAGACTCTGTCTTTGAGATGTGTCCTGCCCTCCAAGAGGAGGGACTCAACCCCATGGCACCTGTGTTCCACATTGGATGTAAGAGAAATTAGAAATGTGTAAACCAGCGAGACACTTTTACAAGAAGGAATCAAAATCGGACAAAGGAACTTCAATATATTTTCCTAGATACCCAGAAATCTTTCATTTTAAGGTATCATAATAAATGTTTTAACTCAAAGCCATGGTCTAGTTTATTCTGAATAGCATCCCATTCCAAAATGTGCCCTCTGAAAATAGTGTCCAGTATTGGTAAAAATATTTCTCTAAATAAGCTAATTAAGAAGTATTCCAACCAAAGACTACCATATTATAATGTAAGGAGTAATAGTTTGGATGCAAGTTCATTTTTTTTTCATAAACTTTTTTATTGAGTTTTCAAAATACAAATACAAACATACTTGCAAAAAAAAGGCACATGGGACATCATATATTTCAAGTAATATGAGAGAGAACCCAACACCAGTGTATTGGATAAACAGTATGAAGGTCTCTTCCCACGATAGAAATATACATTGTACACTGACTGACCCAGTGGATTTAAGAAGAGAACTGGGAAGGAAACATGGCAGGAGCAAACAATGAACAGTGGTCGTGGAATGCTGCGATCTCTAAGGTATCCAGCAAACCATCCAGATGATTAATGTCCTAATTAGAAACTGCAAATAACATAAAACAACACAGAACATAAAACAAAAGACAAGAAACAGACGCACGCCTCCAGAGGGGCCCAATCTCCCCCCTCCACTCTCGCAGTAAAGAAAAGAAGACTAAGGCTGTAGAGAAATGTCAGACACTCCCGGGTCCCCCTCTCCCACATCCAAACAAGGAAACAAAGAATCATCCCCCTCTCCCTCCATCACCACCAACTGCTCCAAGGCACTATCTGTCAACAGTCTCTCCTCCATCCACAAAGTATACTTAAAGCAATGGTAAAACTCCCTTTCACAAGCAACAGGCAAGGAGAGAATAAAGGGTTCCCAAAGCGTGATGAAACGATCACCCATCAACTCTTTGACTGAAAGGGCAAGCGTCCAATGTAGTCTGGTGAAGTGAAACAATTTAAGCCTCCAGTGACGAAGCAGGGGAGGTTGAGGTGATAACCAAAGCATCAAAATACATTTAATCGCCACCATAACAGCAAAGTCAGTTAATTTAGTTTGTCAAGTCGTCAACTGGGAGGAAGAATCATATGCCCCAAGAAGAAAGGCTGGAGAAACAAAATCAATGGGAATCACGATTTTTGTCGTGACATAAAAGAATACCTTGGTCCAAAAGGAATACATATGTGGACATTAATACATCATATGGAGTAAAGCTGCCCCAGGGGACTTGCATTTAGGACAAGAGAAGACTGGGCTAAGGCCAATGCGATGAGCTACTAAGGGAGTCACATAAACCCTATGCAATAATCTATAATAAAGGTCATGAAAATAGGCAGATGGGGAACATTGCAATCTGTGCAGAAATCTGGATTCCAACATCTCCACCGTCAGCGTGGGTACATCAACCAACCAGCCAGAGGCGCTCAAGGGATTCTTATCCCTATAAGCCATGGAAAAGATAGTTCTATAAATACGGGAAGATTTGAAAGATACTGCCAAAAGTTTTTTTAAGTAAACAACCTAACGGGTTATCTGTAAGTTGGGGGCACAGTAGAGACTATACATAATGTTTAGCCTGCAAGAAAGCAGAGATGGTTTGATGGCAGAGTATATTTTGATTTAAAATCTGGAAAAGAGTATATCTGTTCAATTAAAGGATCTAGTAAGTGACCTACCGATGTTATACCACGAGGGGCCCAATGAAGAAACCGGGTGTCTGCCATCCCACCTTGAAAAGAGGAGTTGCGAGTGAAAGGTAGAAAAGCTGAAACAGAACGTGATTTAAAGAGATGATATCTAATGTATTGCCAACCCTTCACAGTAGATGCCAGGAGAGGATTAACCACACAAGGAGGGGGGAGAGCAGACAAAGAAACATGTAAGATATAAGGAAGACTGAGCGACAGACAAAAGCACAGGTCTCTATCTGAGTCCGTATAAACTGAGGTGCCATCCAGCCAATCCTTTGCATACCGAAGAAGGCATGTTACATTATAAAATCGTAAACGTGGAAAATTAAACCCCCACAGACTTTTTAGGTTGGGTTAATTTGGCCAAGCTCAGCTTGGGGCGTTTGCCACCCCAGATAAACCCTTGGAAGTGGTGATTAAGCGACTGAATGTCTAGCGCAGATACAATGGGAGCATATGCAATAGATATAAAATGCGTGGAAAGACTATCATTTTAATTAAATTAATGCAGCCAATAAATGTTAGAGGTAAAGTCTTCCAAGCAAGACAGTCAGAAGTCAACTTGGTCAACAAGGGACCAAAACTGGCCTGTTGAAATGTAGAAATATCCCTTGGCAGAAGAATACCCAGAAATTTAAGATGACGGGTGGACCACTGTAATGGGCAAGGAAGAGGAGGTCGCAGAGAAAGCCACATTGCCTCAGACTTCCCAAAATTAATCTCAAAACCCGCCACCCGGAAATCTTCAAAAACCCACATAATGGAGGGAAGAGCGGAGTGTGGGTTACGGATTAACAATAGCAAGTCGTCCGCAAATGCAGCAAGTTTGTTCTTCACAGCCCCTACTCTAATCCCCTGAAAATCCTGCAATGCCAATAAAGTACGAAGAAGAGGATCCAGCGCTAGATTGAAATGAAGTGGAGAAAGGGGGCAACCCTGTCTAGTACCTCTGAAAAGCTGGAAAAGGGATGAGTTGAGAGAGTTAGTAGAAATTGTGGCATGAGGTGTAGAATAAAACTGTTCAATTAAAGCACGGAATAAGGGACCAAATCCCTGAACCTCCAAGACCTTGAACAGATAAGGCCAAAGAATTTTATAAAAGGCCTTTCGACATCGAGATTATAAATAGATTATTATTACAAGGGAAGTCCGAGGATTTAATAAGGGCTGCTATTGCAGTACAGATACTGGTCACCAAGTACCGGCCTGGGATAAAGCCTGTCTGTTCTGGCGTAATGAGCTCGGGTAATAATTGATTGAGTCTATTCACCATAACCTTACTGAGGATCTTATAATCTGTATTTAAAAGCGATATCAGCAGATAGGATTCAACCAGAGTAGGATCCTTCCCAGGCTTAGGAAGTAGAATAATCCTAGTGAGGGTGAAAAAGGAGGGCATGACATGCGAATTGAATATAGTATTATACAGAGATAACAACGTAGGAGAGATGTCCGCTCGCAAGATTTTATAGAACTCAGCTGGAAAACCATTCGGTCCTGGAGACTTGGCACCATGCAAGGATTTAAGCATCAACGCCAATTCTTCGGCAGTGATGGGCGCCTCCAAGAGTGAACACTGATCATGCGTAAGCATAGGTAAAGACAAGGGATGCAAAAACTCTGCCCGGGCAGAAGAATCATCTGGCTCAGGACCATAGAGGCTGGAAAAGTACTCAACAAAAGCTGCATTGATATTCGCCAGGTCCGTTGTGATTCTAGAGTTTCGCGGCTGAATAGAATGAATAAGATTAGGGCCACGAGTAAGATTGGTCAGATGAGCCAACAAACTGCCTTGCAAGTTAGCATTGCGACAGAAGTGTGCTGAACGTCTAGACAGCTGAAATTGCGCAGCCGTGGACAATACCGTTTCATAGGCCTTCTTGGCGTCCAGATATTTAGAACGGTTCACTGCCGAATCGACAGCAAGATAAGCAGAGTAACGAGCCGTAAGTGTACGTTGTAGCTGCGTAAGTTTGTTCGCCGTCCCCTTCTGTAGCTTCGTAACATAAAAGATAATATGACCAGTCAAAACAGCCTTAGCCACTGGCCAGAACAGAATGGGATCAGAAGAATGGAAAGCATTATCTGTTTGAAACGCAAGCCATGCATCCGTATACTTGTGCAAAATTCAGGGGATTGGACTACAAAAGAGGGCAAGCGCCAATAAAAGGAGGAACGCACAGAAGGATGAAAAGACAGATGCAGGGTGACAGGAGTGTGGCCCGAAATAAGAATGTCCTGGACAGTCAGTGACCAACGGAAGATTAGTCGCGGAGCCAAGGAAATAGTGTAGTCTAGTACAGGTGCCATGGGGATGAGAGAAAAACCTATGCTGCCGATCCGTAGGGTGAAGATGGTGCCAAATGTCAGTAAGAGGGACTTGAGCCATAAAACATTGCAATGGATTAAATGAAGAAGCCTCAGAAATGATAGGGTGCCCGCTCCTATCTAATCTCTGGTTCAAAACGATACTGAAATCCCCACCTAGCAAGACATTACCGGGAGCGTGTGGCAGTAAATGGGGAAGGAGAGAAGTGAAAAAGGAATAGGTAGGATCGTTGGGGACATACACATTACAAATCACTAAAGGTTTTTGATCAGTCTCACAGTGTACCAAGAGAAAATGTCCATCCGGATCACAGATAGTCTGTAAAGGCACAAAATCAAGGGATTTATGAATAAGAATGGCCAATCCCCGCTTTTTACCGGAATATGAAGCAGCAATGCAATGCCCCACCCATTCTCTACGAAGTTTAGCATGTTCCTCATCTGTAAGATGAGTTTTCCTGCAGTAGGGCAACCTGAGAGTGTAAGCGGCGCAAATGGCCTAGAATTTGCTTGCGTTTAACAGGACTATGTATGCCCCCAACATTCCAGGAGGTGAATCAGAGAGAATGAGGAGTCAATCTAATATGACAGGTAGAATCCTCTATGGAGGCAACCAGTGACAGAGAAACCAGGAGAGATGAGCATAAGCGAAGAGAACCAACGCCTCTCCCAGCGAGGAGCCGCTAGATCGACAAAGAAGAAGGGGAGTGGGACAAGATGACCAAATCAGCTAGAGCAGGGCTTAAAATTTGAAGTCCTTTGCTACTAGCCAGACCTGAAAAGTTACTCGCCCTTGCAAGCTATAACATACCCAACAGGGCTGAATTTCTACTCGCCAGGGCTAAATTTTCAGTGGAAATTTTGAGCCCTGATCTAGAGGCATGCTGAACAAAACAAAAGACACAGACAATATTAATATAAAGAACACAGTCCAAAAAAAACATATTCAAGAACGTAAGTTCTCATGAACCTGTGGACCAATCCACAGATTGAACAATACAATATAACAATAGTGACATTAAATCTAACCAGGGAGCCCAGCATCAAGCCAGGCCATATAATTGATCTGTACCACGACACTGCACCCCCCAGAAGAAAAGTTGCTCAACCAAGAACAACAAGAAACCCACACCATCCATCTTCAGATTACCATAAAAATACTTTCCATCCCTCACTAATGGGGACATATAACCCCTGTGAAAAGTGCCCATCCAAACACCAACCCCCTGATCCCCAGATACATATAACCCAGCCCGGGAGAACCCGGAGCAATACCGCAACCGATCCATGGGGAGAGCCAGACAGAGAAAAGGGTCTCAAAGCCCGTAAGGAGGGCAACGAGAGCCAACCATAATGCAAAGGCAAGCATAATGAACAGCAAATGAATTAGGAAATAGAAGAGAGTTATACAAAATTCAAAAACATAGGATAAAGAATTTTACCACCACCAAAGGAGTAAGATAGATCGCAAACAGCCCCATAGACTAGCAAGGTGTCCCAGTACAGTGAGGGAAAGGAGGGAGGAAGCCTGACACCCCCGCACGCCCAAATGGGCCCAAAGAGCATAACGCATAACCTCAGCCCTTCCTCAAGCAATCACCCACCAATCAACCACAGCCTATATAAAGGGCTCTAGAGAGCACCCAACCCACCCATATCCCCCAGCTCCAAATAGCAGATCCCCCACATAACCCACAATTCGCTATCAGTCTGATCCCCTGACAAACCAAATAGGACCTGGAACAAAACGAGACGGTCCAGGGGAGGAGGAGACTGACAGAGAACAACATCCCAGAACCTGTAAGGAAAAAAAATGGGGGTTAACGGTATCACAAGACCCATAAATTAAAGCACAATGAGACAACATGTAAGTAGGTAAATAAACATGTTAATAACATTGCATGTAGCTCAAAGATCCAAATACAGGAGACGTGGCACTACAATAAAGCAAACGGCCTTTCTGGCGATATCTGCCGGGCAAAACAAGAGGGCTTGGATGTCAAAAACAGTCAACCACTCCAGACTAGGTCTTGAGAGTAGCGGAGACATCTCTCAGAATCCAGAAGGGGTCAGATGTCCACTCATCTATCCAAAGGAGGGTGACCACGGAGGAGGCCAAATAGGACATGGAAAGCTTTAACATGTAGCCCAGATTCTGCAGAAAAAGTTCTAGGAGTCCAGAGTAACAGAGATCCATGGATTGATGAGACGGAGGGCAACAGAATTAGCAATGTTCCCCAGCTCTCCTCTTGCTATTACTTACTGAGAAACTCTCATAGAAATCCCGAGCTTCCGCAGGTGAATCAAACCAGTGAGTAGATGAACCATCCAGAATTTTGAGGCGAGCAGGGTATAATAGAGCAAATTTGATGTTTCTCTTAAAGAGCTTGCTGCAGATTTCCGAGAAACCACGCCGTTGTGCTGAAACCTTGAGTGAAAAGTCCTGAAACAGTAGGAGTTGAGAATTAAGATGCTAGACTCTACCCATCTTCCTGTAGGCAAAGAGCAGGAGTTGCCGATCCTCATAACACAAGAGTTTAAAGATGACTGGCCGAGGACTGCCCCCCTCTGATGGGACAGCCTGTCCCAACCAATGAGCCCTTTCGATAACTAATGGAGCACCACAAGCTTCCATTTTCAGAAGCACCGGCACTTCCGTGGTCAGAAAACTTATTAAATCTTTGGCTCGAAGCAACTCAGGTAGACCAATGATCCGGAGATTGTTCCTACGACTGCGGTTCTCAAGATCATCAATTTTATCTGTAAGAGCAGTAGCCTTGGCCTCCAAGCTATATATAGTAACACGGAGATCTTCCGCCAGTGCCTCACAATCATTTGCACGTTGTACAAGACCCGCAATCTGTTCGCAATGGTTTTTAACTTCCCCCAGGATAGAGTGAATTGAAGACTGAAGCGCATCAAACTTAGTATCTAGAACCGGTGTAAGCAATGCAAGGAACACCTTGGCTGTGTCTTCAGCAAGTGTGGACGGCATAGTGGTAGCAACAATAGAGGTGCTTGTAGCGTGTTCCTCTGCAAGGGAAACCTCAACATTTTTATTTTTGTCTTGCATTTTATCTCCACGTTGAGGGCGTGGGGTTTTAGTTTGATCTGCAGACTGTACCAAATGCTCCATGAGGACGGCAATAAACAGAGTACATGAGCAATGTATCAGATGCAACTGGGATGAATATCACAGGTAGAGAAGGAGGCTTGGGGGATACAGAGCAGGAATATGACAGCATGATATGCCCCAAGCAGGTAACTGGGAAGCCCACAGGTAAAAGGGGGTGGTTCACATGGTAGCAGACATCCCTCATGACGCCACTGCGATGGTATTAGGCCAAAATTGCAGGAGGGCCCTCACTTGAATTAGCTTTCAGAGAAACAATATATGGGCGAGGCAGGGGGACACAAAAAGAAAAAAGTCACAAACAGGGTGATGACCTTGAAAGATCAGCAGCGTCCCAAACAACCATATGTGGTCTTCTTGAAATCTAAAGCAAAGGTAGGCACTACAGCCACATCCCCTATATGTATACAGAAGGGCAGATGGGAACAACTCTGGAATGCTGTCAGCATCTAAAATTAAATATCGCAGTAGAGTATGACCTAGAGTCAAGAGGGCAGACTATAGGGCTAAATTAATACACGGGGCAGATGAGAGGCACAAATATTGGACAGGAACAAACAAAGGGGGTGAGTGATTGCAGGTGCGGATAAGAAAGCAGGTTAGGTGACTGCAAGTAGCGGCTCTCCAGTTCCAGCCAGGCAAAGGCCACGATTTATAAGAAAACCAACAAGAAGTGTATGGCAGTGGTGAGATTGTGCAGGTACAACCGCCCGCCAAGACAGTGAGGTGATAATACTTGCTGCAATACAGGCTCTTGAGTAGGTGAGGCCGGGGTATCGCTGCAGGCCCTCTCACGACCGGGCACTACTCTCCACACCACCTCCATTATAGTAGTGTGGGGGGTCTCCTGCTTCCCAACTGCTACAGCCTTTGCGTGGAATTCCATTGGGGGAAGCACAGAAGGGTATAAGCATGTCGCCGTGGCAGGCATGAGAGCTAAGGGCGAGGGATACACTGAGGGGAAAAAAAACAAACAAAAGGGATGGTGATCCTAAAAGAGCAGGAACATAGAAGAGGGGGTGCAAAAGGGGGCTGGTGGGGCCCTAGGATGTAGAAGTGGCAGAGGCCAGCAGTAGTGTAGGCCCGCGATAGGGCAACTCACCCAGCCTCTGGAAGGAATCTGTTAGCCGTCTCAAGCACCAGAGCGTACTGCCCAAGACACAGCAAATCAACAGGAACGTGCTGGTTGGGTTTAAATCAGGATTCCGGCAATGCGCAGCAACCGCAACTTCACCGGCAGGGTCCATGCAGCAGGCCGCGCCTGACGGCAGACCCGGCGCTTGAGACCTCGGATGTGCAGCCTAGGCCACAGCCCACCCGGCACGGCCATGGGAACACCCAATTTCACAAAAAAAACGGTATCCACATGCAGCTTTAGAGGTGGAGAGCACCACCTAAGATTCTGTGGGACCAAATTCCTCAGATGCAAGGCAGATGGCAACGGATTAGGCGGTATGCGGGGAGAGCAGAGCAGAAACATGTCCCATTTTTTTTTTTAACCCTGTTCTTATTCCAACAGGTTAGGTCAACTGCCTAGAGTAAGACCATATGTACTTAGAGATATACACTCAACTTAAAATAGATCTCTCCTGTTCCACCCATCTGGGCATAAGCCAAGGAACACAATCATAATTAAGAGAAAGATAAAACAATTCAGAAAGACAGGAAGATGTAGAATAGTAGTATAAATTGGGAACCAACATGCCACCACACTTTTTTTTTCTCATACAAGGGTCTCTCAATTCAGGTGTTTATGTGCCCACATGAAATTAAGAAGTGTATTTTGCATCCCCAGTAAATCTGACTTATGGATTAGTATTGGAAGAGTCGGAAATAAGTATAAGAGGATTTTAGTCTTACCTGTTAAATCCTTTCCTCTTCATCCTTATAGCTTATAGGTACCATGGGGAGGCAACAGCTCCTCCTAGTAGGTTGGAGCAATTCTTCAAAGAATTTGCAGGGGCAGAGCCTCCCTCTCCTCCTAGCAGGCTAGCTAGCTACTCCCCTCCCCAGTTAAATTTGTGACATAAAACCTACCGAACTAGACAGCGAGAAGAAGAGGAGGAAAACTCCTGAGAGCATGTACCCAATAGGACTCCCAAGTCCAGCCACAGAAAACCAAGCATAGTCCTTTACACTGGGTGGGAGACCTATAAGTTATATTGACTAAGAGAAAAGGATTTAACAGGTAAGACTAAAATACTCTTTCCTCTGTCTTCCAATATAGCTTACAGATACCATGGGGATGTAAGAAAACTGGAGATAAAGGACCCGGCGTAGTGTCTCAAATGTAAAGGTAAATGTCCAACAGCAGAGTTTCCAGAGGATATAGACTGGAAACTCTACAAGCAATTTGAAAGAACTAAACTGCTTGTAAATTAAGCTGTTTGTGAACATTATATGTTAATAGTAATTACTGAGGGATCGCCTGATTTTATACTATGTATATGTTTTTGACTATGCGGATATACCAACATTGAGTTCCCAGGGTGGGAAAATGAAGGAAAGGACCAAGTTCAAGATGCAGTAGTCACCTTGGTTGCTGCCTCACCAGCCCTGGGACCCTCAGGGGTGACAAAAAGTGCATCAGTCTAACGGACAGACTCAGAGCGGTGCACATAAAACTTAAGGCAGCGCACCACATCCAACAAGTGGAGATCTCTCTCTTTGTCAAATTTCGGGTCAGCGCAAAAGGAAGGCACAATAATCTCGATTGATGCGGATCTCAGATATCACATTAGGAAGAAATTCCTGTGCGGTATGGAAAACAGCCTTATCCTTGTGAAACACCAGGAAAGGAGGCTTACAGGACAAAGTCTGCAACTCAGCCTCCCTGAGAACAGAGACCACATCCAAGAGAAAAGCCATCTTCCACGTCAAAAGCGCATGGCAATGGTAGCCAAGGAGGCCGCTGCAAAACTCCCAAGACAAGGGTAATGTTCCACTGTGGAGTAGGAGCCTTATAAGCAGGGAAGGCATGAGCGACACCATGGAAAAATGTCTTGACATCCGGTAAGGTGGCAATGCGTCTCTGAAAAAAGACAGACAGGGCCGAGGTCTGAATCTTCAAGGAACTAAGGCTAAAGCCTTGTTCACACCATCCTGCAGAAAGGACAGGATAGCTGGAAGATCAAGTTCCTGCAAGGACAGATTCCTGTCCACACACCAAGCACGGAAGATAGATCAAACCCTATGATAGGATTTAGAAGAAACTGGTTTCCTAGCCTTAAACATAGTGGAGTCCACCTCTGGAGAATAGCCTTTCTTCATCAAGATGGAGGCCTCAATAGCCATGCTGTCAAAGCTAGATGTCCACATCCTCTTTCTACAGGTACCCCTGGTGAAGGAGATCTGATATACGTATCAGTGGAAACAGTGCTTGGGCAGATAAAGCTAGTACTTCTGGAAAACCAAGGCTGTCTGGTCCAGAATGGATGACAGAATGGATGACAGAGCGAAAAGACTCCATCTTGTAGTGGGTCTTGACCAAAAAATTCTTGAGGGCCTTATGGTCCAGGATTGGGTGGAAGCCAACGTCCTTCCTGGAAATGACAAAGAGGTTGAAATAAAAGCCGAAACCTCTCTCCTGATGGAGAGAGACTGGACTGCCCCACTGAAATGCCTGAGCTTTTCCTGTCCCTGAGGGGAGTGAGAAGGGAAGAACCTGAAAGGGGGTAGGGATCTGAAGAGAGTCCTGGAGCCTTCTGAAACCACCTGTAATACCCACTGATCCTCAACAGTGCCTGTCCAAACACTCAAAAAGTGATGCAGACAGCCCCCCCTGGTCACGGACCAGGGTTCGTCGAGTCATGATGAAGAAGGTTTGGTGGGGGTGTGTTTCAACTTTCACTGCTTCTTGGCCTGGGGGGGGTCGAACTCTGGGGCCTGAGGCGCCACCGGGTTCACCCTAAATGTTTTGCCTTGTTTGGGATGAAAAAGATGATGTCTTTTTGCCTGAGGAGTAAGTTTAGGAGCTTGAGGCAATAATGGGCTCTTACCACCAGTGGCCTCACTGATGAGGGTCTTCAGTTCAGGGCCAAAAAGTGAAGAATCCTGAAAAGGAAGAGAATTCAGTGATTTCTTAGATATCAAGCCAGCAGACCAGATCTTCAGCCACAGCTTACACCTAGAAGTCACAGCAGATGCTTTGGCTTCAAGCCAAAGAGCATCAGTAACAATGCTGAGCTTCAGAAATGTTGGCCAAAAGTGATAGCAGGCCAGCTTTAGGGACACCTTTGTGTACAGCAGTAGTCAGCTGTTCAGTCCAAACTGCAACAGCCCTACTGACCCATGCAGATGCCAAGGTGGGCTGCATGGATGCACCTATGGCCAATAAGTTAAGTTGCACTTTCACCTTATTTAAAGGGGATGTTTACCCCTTCACAACTTTGGCTAAATCATTTCATTATCAATAATAACTAATGGAAAGTGTGTTCTTTTTTTGAAAAAATCCACCCGTTTGCAGAAATTCTAAGTTTAAATGTACCTTTGTTCCTACTTCCGGCAGACAGTGCTGACCGGATCTGTACCATAGTCTCAGCTTCTATCCAGCCTCCTCCGATGACGGTACAGATCCGGTCAGCACGGTCTGCTGGAAGTAGGAACAGAGGTACTGTAGTCTCAGCTTCTATTCTTCCTCCTCCTCCGATGACGGAGGCAGTCTGTCTCATGTCTAGAGCACTTTCATTGGCAGAGTTCGATTTCTGGCCAGTGAGAGTACTCCAGCTTAGAGACAGACAGCCTCCGTCATCGGAGGAGGCTGGATAGAAGCTGAGACTACAGCACAGATCCGGTCAGCACGGTCTGCTGGAAGTAGGAACAGAGGTAAATTTAAACTTAGAATTTCTGCAAATGGGCGGATTTTTTTTTTTTTTTTTTAAAAAGAACACAATTTCCATTAGTTATTATTGATAATGAAACGATTTAGCCAAACTTGGGTAAACATTTCCTTTATAGTCGCCCTGCAATAATTAGGCAGATGATGACTAGCTTAATAATAGTTCTCTTACCTCTCAGAACTAGCCGTTTCTAAAGAAATCCTTCATCTTTGGAGACCAGAAGACAGGCATCAGCGCAGACATCTTGTCTGAGCACCTGCTCTGCCAGTCCTGGTCTCCTCTAAGAAACAATGCAGTGTGCCACAAGGTAACCGGAAGGGACTGACAGCGCAGGCACACAGACTGCACTAACCTGGCCGTCAGTTTCTTTAGAATCGGCTAGTTCTAAGAGGTAAGAGAAGTATTATTAAGCTAGCCGCCATCTGCCTAATTATAGTAGGGCAACTGTAAATCAGGTGATAGTTCCGCTTTAGCCTTCAGAACAGCATCAAGTTTTCCGTCAGTCACGTTTTTCAGAGAAGAAGCATCCGCCACAGCCAAGACTGTGGACTTAGAAAGCCTAGAAATGGCGGAATGAACCTGAGAAGGAACAGCCCATTGAGTCAAGGCAGCTTCAGAAAAGGGATAAAGTTTAGATAAACTTTTTGACAGAGAAAGACGCTTATCAGGAGTCTTCCACTCATCCAGGATAATCTGATCCAGAGTTGGATTAGGTGGAAAAACAGTGCTTGAATTCTTAGGCTTTTGAAAGACATCAGAAGTAGCCTGTTGGTCTAAAAGAATAGAGGAAATATTTAAAGTTGTCAATACCACCTTAATGAGACCCTCAGCAGAGGGTTCAGGGTCAGCTTCAAAGGAGTCATCATAAAAGTGGGAAGAAGCCCCTTCAGAACACACACCATCCTCAGAGTCCCCATCTGATTCCTCAAAAGAGAGAGGAAACTGCTATACAGGACTTTAAGTCATTGACCCAATGTGGCTCTTGATCATGGCTGGAAGGCCCTGGCGAAGATACGGGGGGCGCAGCACATAAGGGGCATAAATGCCCAGAATAGCCCATAGGAAGCCCTGAATTGCTTGAGGAACAGTACGTGAGGGTGGTTTGAGACACCTCTGAGTAGCCATAGGCCTAACCCCATGTCCAAGTGGATCCATCATCCTAACAGGGGAAAAGTGTCAATACAGTAATGGAAGACCCAAATGCTGTTACCCAGATTAAGGATTTCACCCCAGAAAGCCTAAAATGTACTTATCTGGTGAGCGAAGGGTTAACCTGAGGAGGAGAGCTGAAAAGACCAATCCCGCGTATGATGCTCGTGAAGAGAGGAAGACAAAATAGCGACCGCACAGGGAACCAATCAGAAAACGACCTGCGAAACGGAGTTTATGGTTAACATAGTTTCCTTTATACAGAGTACCAAAAAGCAGAACAGAGTCCCCCCAGGGCCCCCAAAACACTGATAATGTCCACTGGATAGTTAAGACAGTGGAGACAATAAGAATGAGCTATCTCCCAACTCTGTACTCAGAGCGGTTGCAGAGGTATGTCCCAGAAACGGCTGTCCCATAGAGTTCAATGGCGCATTGCGGCTATGCAGTAAAGAGCGCCCTTAAAGGCACAGAATTCAAAATTTACACACAAAAAGAATAAGTATTTGGAAAGAGTAAAACACACATAAAAACACCATATACTATAAACAGATTAATTAAAATAGGTATATAAGACCCCCGACTGACAAATACTGGCAGGGAAGGAGTTAAGTACCACATAGCAAACAATACAGCAAAGATCCCAGATCAGCAGCCACTATTAAAGTAATAACACCCAACCTGAGTGCAGGTGTCAAATAGTACTCCAATAAAACCCTTGTGTAGAATGGACAGTGGGACAGTGGACCATGGCACTCATAGGGTTGCTCACGTTTTCTGCAGGTCTTCTCTCTTCACATTACCATTGTAAAGAAGAAGCCTCAGACAGACTCCCTCTGGAGAGAGAGACATGGGGTGCATGGTTCTCTACCAGGGCTAGAAGGGTCCACAGACAGCACCTGTTAACTGGGCAATCCACCAGGGGAAGCCAGTAATGGTAATCCGCCTAATGGGGGAATTTGGACACCACATATCTAAAAGAAAATAATAAAATAACTAAAACTAAGCAGAACTGTTCACAAACTTCCCACTACAATGAGGAACAAATCTTAACTGAGGAGGGGAGTTGCTAGGTAGCCTGCTATGAGGAGAGAGGCGCTCCGTCCCTGCAACTTCTTTGAAGAATTATTCCAACCTACTAGGAGGAGCGGTTGCCTCCCCATGGTACCTGTAAGCTATATTGGACGACAGAGAAAAGAACTCTGGAAAGATAACCATTTTTATGGCATTGATCATTCCCAAAAAGTTAGAGGAAAAAGCCACCATAACTGCAATATAGTAAGAATCTGATCCCACATTTGTCTAACATTAAGATCAAAAGTATTTGTAGGATCTAAATTTATTTTTACTCCCAAATAAAAACAGAAAATTCCTCCTCCAAGTAAACAAAGTGGGCTTAATTTCAAACATATAATTTCTGATTTCTCCTTGTTAATCTCCAACCCGGATATATTAGCAAAGGAACCAAAGATTATCCTTAAAGGGGATGTTTAACCCCTTTACAACTTTGCCTAAATCGCTTTATCTGCTGCAAATAATGAAAAATGTATACATTTCAAAAAAACAAACAAAAAAAAAACGCTTGTTTAGAGAAATTAGAAGAATAAATGTAGCTCTGTACCTACTTCCTGTCAGACAGTGTTGACTGGATCTGTACCACAGCCTGACGCTTCTATCCAGTCTCCTCCAATGACTGAGGCTTCTGTCTAAGCTGGAGTGCTCTCATTGGCAGAGATCGATTTCTGGCCAATGAAAGCGCTCCAGCTTACAGACAGAAAGCCTCCTTCATCAGAGGAGGCTGGATAAAAGCATCAGACTGCGGTACAGATCCGTTAAACACAGTCTGCCCGGAAGTAGGTACAGAGCTACATTTATTCTTCTAATTTCTCCAAAGCGATTTTTTTTTTTAAACGTGTACACTTTTCATTATTTGCAGTAGATAACAAAACAATTTAGGCAAAGTTGTAAAGGGGTTAAACATCCCCTTTAAGACTGGGACTGAATGTAAGGGATCGCAACTGAACAACAAAAAATCATACGAGCAGAGGCAAACTTTCTTTTGGCAAGTATTATGAACTCCCAAACCCCGAATTGTATAATTCTGCCAAGAGTTCAATACATAGAGCAAATATAAACAGAGATAAAGGACGTCCCGGTCTTGTTCCCTTTTATATTGGAATCCTCCCACTTTCCATGCCCATAACTCTTATAATGCTAAAAGAGTTGTGATGAATACAATTTATATAGTTAGTCTCTCTAGTCCAAAATGCACAAGCTTGTGTCTCATTTAATTACAATTAACTGTCCCAAACACTTTGCGGATATCAAGTGAAAGTCAAACTCCACTGTTTGTCTTCTTGTGTCTTCAGCCATCCAGGATAATAAAAATTCTCCTGACATTATCGTCAGTATGTCAACCTGGAACAAAGACAGCCTTTATCTATTAAAAAGTGAGGAAAAGTCCCCAATCTTTTGCATTATTTGCAGTAGATAAAACAATTTAGGCAAAGTTGTAAAGGGGTTAAACATCCCCTTTAAGACTGGGACTGAATGAAAGGGATCGTAACTGAACAACAAAAAATTATACGAGCAGAGGCAAACTTTGTTTTGGCAAGTATTATGAACTCCCAAACCCTGAATTGTATCATTCTGCCAAGAGATCAATACATAGAGCAAATATAAACAGAGATAAAGGACGTCCCGGTCTTGTTCCCTTTTATATGCGAATCCTCCCACTTCCATGCTCATAACTCTTATAATGCTAAAAGAGTTGTGATGAATACAATTTATATAGTTAGTAATGTGTCCCTTTATCCCAAAATGCACAAGCTTGTATCTCATGTAATTCCAATTAACTGTCCCAAACGCTTTGTGGATATCAAGTGAAAGTAGAACTCCACTATTTGTCTTGTTGCGTCTTCAGCCATCCTGACATTATCGTCAGTATGTCAACCTGGAACAAAGAAAGCCTTTATCTATTAAAAAGTGGAGAAAAGTCCCTAATCTTTTGGCTAATAATTTGGATAATATTGTAGGATCACAATTCATTACATTTATATGTCAAAAGTCATCGACCTCTCTTACATTTTACCTGGTTTCTCAATATCTCGTCAAGTTAGCTTCTCTATCTATTTTACGACCATTTAATTTCTTAATCACATTAATGTGCTTAGTTAGGTTAAGCTGATGAGCCATATGTTTATATGGCTTGCTTCCCAGCAGATAACATTTCTGTTATCCCCATGCCAATTTATGATCTGCCATTTGGTCTAACAAAAGATCTAATTGTTCCTTAATTGAACAAATATCTTTGGCCAGTTTAAAGTTGTCTTTGCAACAAGGAATAAAGTTCGCATTATAATGAATTAATAACTGCAGTTCTATTTTTCAGTCTTTTCTTAGGAAACCTTTTCAGTTGCCCCCTGACTACTGCCTTATGAATCTGCCAAACATACATGGGGTTCGGACCATCAAGCCAAGCATCATTTTCTTGGAAATATTTAATAAGAGTGTCATCTATTTCACTTCTCTTCAGCAAGTTAATACTCCTCCGTGGCACCCTCAAAGATCCCAAAATGGACTTTGTCCATAGGGATATTGAAAAATGATCTAACCAGACTTGTGGGCTAAATTTTACATAAATTATTTCTTTAACAATATCCTGATTCACAAAAAAAAAATCCATTCTGGAAGGAGATGCTCCACCAAAAGGAAAAATAGTAAATTCTCTCCCCTATGGGTACAAGACCCTACAAAGATATGCCACCCCCAGACTATACATAAGGTTCTTAATAATTTGGCAATAAGATTTCCTGAAACCCCATTGAGTTAACTCTATCAAACTGAAATCTCTGCCAATCACCAAACATCCCTTTAGTTAACTCTATCAAACTGAAATCTCTGCCAATCACCAAACATCCCTATAGTTAACTCTATCGATTTGAAATCTCCACCAATCACCAAACATCCCTTTAGTTAACTCTATCAAACTGAAATCTCTGCCAATCACCAAACATCCCTATAGTTAACTCTATCGAATTGAAATCTCCGCCAATCACCAAACATCCCTTTCTACGTTTACAAATTTCCAAGCTTAGATTAGAAAATAATTTTTTCCTATCCGAATGGGGACCATATACCGAAACTATCAAAAGTGGGATTCCCTAGGATACAATCCCTAACAGGAATCTAGCTGAGAGATCTTCTATAGTATCTTCCACAGTGAACAAACTACCATTTCTGACCAATACCTACTCAGCGTTTTTCACCTGTGTTACAACTTAAGAGACAATCATTCACCATGCCGCTGCTGTGAAGCTGTCATTCTGTCGCATTGGACTCTGGAGGGGGTGAGGAGAATGAGGGTAAGTGGGGAGGAAGGGAATCAGAGTGCCAATAGAAAATTTATTTTAGTTAGACAAGGGGAAAACAAGGGTGCATATATTATACATAGGAACTCTTGTTTTCCCCTAAAATCTTGTGTATAATTTACATCTGCGTATTATATGCAGGTGTGTATTATACCTCAGATTTTGGGTACAATATATACATCACGTTGTATAATATCTACGGCCTACATGCGGCCTAGCACAGTGTGTAGTACATGTATTATAGCATGCACATAGTATATAGCACATGTATTATAGCATACACAACATATTGTTTACAGTGCATCCCAACATATACTATATATAGTGAACAGAATACATCATGTAGCGTAGCAAACACAAAACATAGCACAGTATACACAACATAGTATACAGTACATGGGACATAGTGTATCCAGCATAATATACAATGCATCAGACCCACCATGACCTGCATACATACATAGTGTATCCCAACATAGAATATACAACTTGTAAGACCCGGCAAACCCTGCATACAAACAGCACAAACACACACATCTCTAGACCATGTGACATCAAAACAAAAAGCCTTATTCACTATCCATAATGGCATTGTCCTCCCCAGACAGCATACAACATATAGCACAAGGTAGGGCCTCTCCAGACTGTGTGACATCAGAACAACAGTCTTACTCACTAGGCATACTGGCACTGCCCTCCCCAGACAAATATCACACAACATATAGCACATATCATACAAAGCACAACATGACAAGCCACATGCCAATACACAATAATGCACAAAGTGCTAAATAAACACCCACTACACTGCATAGGTACCCCACACTACACACAACATACACTCCTCACGTTAATGCACTTGAACACAACACACCTGCCTCAGCATTACATCAGCTCACCAGACACCTGTCTGCGTGTGATTCACTAATACATCGCTCAGTCCAGTCCAATCACAGAGTTCAAAGGTAAGTATAATTAAAGTTCAAAGGTTAATGTGTCCAAGTGAAGTGAATAATGAGAAATAATTACATTTTCTCTTCTTCTTCAAAGTCTTCTGCGGTTAGGGTGAGCCTGCGTTTCATCAATGTATTACTTTTTCTGCAGAGTTCTATTAATTTTGGAGAACCATTTTTCAGGAAATGGTGTATCTTGTCCATATAGATATCGGAATAACGCTGTGCAAGTGCCAATAATATCTGAACAATTCTCTACAATACCTTTCATTTGAATATTCTCTCATTCTCTGTCTCCAAGCTTTCAGATATTTATTATTAAATCAGAAATAGCAAAATAGTTACTGTCTATATTTAATCTATTTTCCAATATCAATTCATTATGCCTTTCAACTTAAGAGGACAATTCTGTAGTTTAACGTATATCGTATTGATGTCCTGGTTATAGAAAGTGAGTCTTAAACATTAGCTGTATCTATGGGAGAATCCGCAATGTTCACCTTCACAGAGGAACATTTATGCTTATTAGTTCCCTCAACTTCTCTTTCTGTAGACATGTTTTGTATGAAAGAAAACTAGAGGATCCAGTGTGAAACGCAACAGGAAAAAATAAAAATATTGATCTATACATAAAAGTATTAGAGATGGAGGTCAGAACTGATGCGCTAATTGGCTATCGCCAATGGCCACATAGCGTGAGTCCCCCACTCTCACATGAGTGTATTTTGCCTTTTTATTGTATATATTTACATATACTATTTGGTGCCCTCACTCTTTTTTTCTTACCTACTGAATAATATGCTGTGTTCTTTAGTGAGAGATGGAACCATATTTACATGTATCTTCTTAGTATGTGGTCTAAGATGTCAAGTTGGATTAAGATTGTGACCTGTACAGACTCAGTTTTGTAACCGTATCTGTCATGTTAAAAGGTATGTATACTGGAGGGGAAGGCTAGCGTGATGACGTAGACACGCTTGCGTAGGTGTGGTCTAATCAACACCCGATGGAGAGAACGGAGCGTTTGTGAAATGCAGGTTGCATGCTGCTGAACAAATGGGCCCATAGCGGCTATGAAGTTTTCCGCCGCTGACTGTGGGCGAATAAGCTCGTACCATCTTCTTTTGTCCAATTCAGTGGAGCTTGGCAGAAGCTACATTTAGGAGCTATACTTATATTATAATTGCTTCAGTGCCCAAAGCCGATACTCATTTACAGTGAAAGAGTAATATCAGGACAAAAGATGCTGTGGAGAGTGAAGCTTCACCAAATGAATCGACGGAGCTTTGGAGAGAAAACAGAGAACAGGAAAGAGAAAGGAAAGGGGAATAGTATTGTGGCAGTGGATGAACCACGCTAAATATGCCACAATATAAAATATAAGCAATACAAGCCACAACTATAAAACCGAACATAAGCAAGAAACTTACTCTTACATTTACCTGCTTGATAAAGCACTGTATGGTGTGAAACGCGTTGCAGCTGGAGAGTATATTTTCCTGACCAGGAGAGTTTTCGTACAATGCTGTTGAAATTTACATCGCATTACATGTAAGTGTTTTTGATTTGTTTATTTATTTTTTTAGTGTTTTGTATTATCTTATAGAAGTGTGGTAAGAGACTGTGTGACCTACCAAATTTAGATCTTAGTGGGACAGAGCGGGTTTCTGTTCCCTCTTTGGCCTTTGGATTAGGTTATATACACCTTCCCTTTAATACGCTTTTTATATTGTATGTGGTTTTGTATCTAATCATTGTGGATACATACTAACGGTTAGTTTTTTATTAGTCTGTACATTGTTACAGTTTTCTCTTCTCTTTTTAACAAAGTATCGATCCTTATCTATAGATTGGAGTGTGTGGATATTTTATACGAGACACTGTTCAGTTCTTTTCCTCTTTATGTTCAAGGTATCCAGGGTGGGACACGAGATCAGCTCTGAAACCTTGGTGTGTGTATCAGAACATAAGCAAGGTTTGTGTAACGTCTCTTTGTAGGACATTTCCATGAAGTAGTAAAGTTATTCCACAATTTACTGGAATTTTTCAAGATTCAAGCACGGGGTAAATCAGTTCAGTAAACAAAAGTAAATGGTCTGTATGAATTGTCTTACATTAAAAGTAATCAACGGTTTTATTTCTCTGATCTTTGTGATCCTAAAGAAGGGCTGGTTTAACTAAATACATGTTTTTTTCTCTGATGCCTGTAATAACCTGAACTGTGACAGAAAGATTTCCCACATTCATAACAATTAAATGCTTTCTCTCTGGTGTGAGTTCTCTGATGTGCAAGACTTAAAGGGATAGTAATACTTCGTTTTATCTTTATTTTATTTTGTTGGCATTAAAAAAACATGAAGAACGATATAAATCTTATCTCTCAAACCTTTATGGTTTAAGAGCTATTCACAAACAAAGTATCCCCCCTGTTCAACCAGATCAGAAGGGAGGTGCCCAGTTAGACTGCAGAGAGGGACAATCTTCAATTAAGATAAGGGAAAAAGCTGAAAAGCTTGTCAAGGGGAGCAGGGCTTTCATTGTTTTCATACAAAGAAGAGTGTCCCCTTCTGTTATCTGTCTGGTCTTACAACCTGATTCACATCTGAGAAGAGATGGCTTACACTAGGTAAAAGGGGCGGGAGGGGAGACTTTGCTTGTGAATATCTCTTAAACCATAAAAGTTTGAGAGATAAGACTTATATCATTCTTCATGTTTTTTAATGCCTACAAAATAAAATAAAGTTAAAACGAAGTATTACTATCGCTTTAAGGGTTGGTTGAATGATTTCCCACATTCAGATCATAGAAACATAGAATCTGACAGCAGATAAGAACCATTCGGCCCATCTAGTCTGCACATTTTCCTACTGTAAAAACCTCAAACCTTATTTTGTCCTTGATCTTTTCTTATGTTCAGGACAGACTTATGCCTATCCCATGCATGCTTAAATTCTGCCACTGCATTAACTTCTACCACTTCTGCTGGTAGGCTATTCCAGTTGTCTACTCCCCTCTAGTTTTAGACAATAGCCTCTTCTCTTAACATTTTTACTCCTTTGAAATATACTTCCCTCCTGCATATTGTTGAATCCCTTCATGTATTTGAATGTTTCTATCATATCCCCTCTCTCTCTTCTCTCCTCCAAGCTATACATGTTCAGATCCTTTAGTCTATCCTGATATTTTTTTCCTGTAGACCAGTGACCATTTTAGTAGCCTTTCTTTGAATTTTCTCTAGAGTATCTATATCCTTCTGGAGATGGGGTCTCCAGTACTGTACACAATACTCTAGGTGAGGTCTAACTAGAGATCTGTAGAGTGGCATGACTACTTGCCTTTTTCTGATACTAATGCCCCTAGCTATACAACCCAGTGCCCTTCTTGCATTCCCCACTGTTTTATTACATTGCCTGCTTACCTTTAAGTCATTAGAAATAATTACTCCCAAATCCCTTTCCTCTGTTGTCTCTGACAGCACAGTACCCTTAACAGTATATTTTTCCTTTGGATTTTTATATCTCAAGTTTATTATTTTACATTTATCAACAACAAACTGCAGCTGCCACACTCTTGCCCATTCTTCTAATTTACCTAAATCATTTGTCATTTGGCTCATTCCCCCTGGAATGTCTACCCCATTGCAGATCTTTATTTCATCTGCAAAAAGGCATACCTTACCTTGAAAACCTTTAATAGCTCAACATGGCTTTTCTCCTGTGTGCGTTCTCTGATGTGCAACAAGATTTGAGAGTTGGTTAAAAGATTTCCCACATTCAGAACACACAAATGGCCTTTCTCCTGTGTGAATTCTCTGATGTACAACAAGAACTGAATGTTTTTTGAAAGATTTCCCACATTCAGAACATACAAATGGTCTCTCTCCTGTGTGAGTTCTCTGATGTTCAACAAGAATTGAGCGATGGGGAAAAGATTTACCACATTCAGAACACACAAATGGTTTCTCTCCAGTGTGAATTCTCTGATGTACATTAAGATTTGATCGGTCGATGAACAATTTTCCACATTCAGAACATACAAATGGTTTCTCTCCTGTATGAATTCTCTGATGTGCAACAAGATGTGAGCGTTGCATGAAAGATTTCCCACATTCAGAACACACAAATGGTTTCTCTCCTGTGTGAATTCTCTGATGTATAGTAAGGTTTGAGTGTTGCCTGAAAGATTTCCCACATTCAGAACACTGGAACAGTTTCTTTTTCCTATAAATTGTCTGATGCTTCTTTTTCCCTTTTGTACACTTATTAATAGGAGTAGGGGTGGATTCTGTCCCTGTGAGTTCTATGTGAGAGTCTGTGATATTTGATTCTTCATGTAAAGTTACATCCATATGTAGAATGGTGTCACACTTTTTCAGAGTCTCACTAGATGAACTGTCACTAACCGGCTTTGGTCCTTCATCATTCTGGGTAAAACTGGCGCATTCTGGATCTGAAAGTGAAATGTGATGTTTTGTTTTAAAGTTCTCATATGAGAGATTCACCTGTTGGAAAGAAAAGTAGTAAAAATAACTTAAAGGAGATTATATTTTATTAACCCTTTGAGTGCCAGGGGGTACACAATGCATTGCATACCACGCAAAGGGTTGAGTCTGTTCTAATGGGAACAGACATGGTAAAAAGCCTGGGGCTGCATTGTTTGGGGGAATCAGAAAACTGAACACCTTAGCTGACATGTGGGCTGGATGTAACCCAGAAAACTGCGGCTCACAGACACTAACTGCCAAGTTACACACACAACCCCATAGACTGCTAGTGTAAGGATAGAAAACAGTCTGGCACCTCAGAGTCAATTACAGGATCAACAGCGTACCTCCCAAGTGTCCCCTCTTAGACCCAGATCCCACTGTCCATCAGACTGTGTGGTGTGTATATAAGAGTATTACATTGCACCACAGCAATAAAACTTACATTAGTATTTGTTTAAAATTCATTATATGTATTTATAAATTAGTCTGTGTAAACAATATAATTTTGTCTCGCTCTAAATCATTTATTCAGTTACACAACAGAGGTGTCAGTAGGTCATGAAATAAAAATGATTGGTAATGCCCTGTCCACCACCTAATACACAAGTGTCCGTCTGGCCATCTGAAATATTGGGAGGAATACAACAGAACAATGGAGGAGATTATTACTAAAACCCCTGATCTGCTTTCCTACTGATCCTCTGGGACTCACAATGCAGCATCAGTTCCTCAGCAACTATCACTTTTTAGCTGCCCTTTAATTTACCTTCACTTTATATTTGTGTTTGTCACTGGGATCACCCAATGTAAGCCACCTGAAACCATACTGTGTGGAGGAACCACACCACAGAGATAAGGCAGACTGCTATTAATATGTATATACACAGTACACAGGAACACAATACAGCAACAAATTCAACAGAGAAAGATAAACAGGGCCGTCCCCAGTAAGCGAGATGCTGGGGTTCATAGAGAGGGGTACAGAACTGGCTGGAGTTGGCTATCCCCAAGGCAGCCTTGCTGTGGCCAAGGCTTAGTTAAATGTGCTGACATTAAGATCTGCTACAGCGATTCCACTGCAGTGCACAGCTGTCCCAAAAAAGGTTACACTGCCCCCTATGGTGGTGTCCCTACCTTACGGACAAGATTGATGGGTGACTCACCAGTAACTAGGAATAATTTGGAAGCTATATATTATTATTCTTTATTTATATAGCGCCAACTAATTTCGCAGCGCTGTGAGTCTTGGTACAATGTAACTCATAACTGGGATGTCATTACACCATTATAAATAAGAGGAATTCTTTAAATTGTAATCATTAGCCCATTCAGTAATTGCCGGATTGTGTCTGCCCATCTCTTATTCATCATTAAGCGATGGTCAGATAGATCCATCAGTTTTATCTGGTGGATCCCATTACAATCTATGGGAAGAACACATGTATACACATTCGCTGTATGCCTTGGTATATCGTCAGATTGGCCCCATTAACACAGTTTTCCTGCTTCACATACACAAGGCAGGGAAATACGACAGATTATTGGTGAATATCCAAAGGTATCCATCACTGATCACAGCGAAGTGCTTGTGAAGAGCAGTGTATTTGATATACTGCTTTTTCTGCACTTTGATGAATTTCGGCCTTTATGTGCAGAATATAAAACAGTGGTTCTCAATTTTTTTTGTTCGGGGCACCCCTAACACATAATCTACAACAGTCTGGGCACCCCTAACATATTTAATGTACTTTATCAAGGGCATAAGAAGGGTACAATACATAAATAATAGGATTTTAGTCTTACCTGTTAAATCCTTTTCACTTAGTCCATACAGGTTACTGGTACACTGGGAGGCGATCCGCCCCCCATAAGTAGGCAGGAACATTCATCTAAATGTATGCAGGGGGCGGAGCCTCCCCTCCCTCCTAGGCTGCACCTCAGTCAGAACAAGCCAGAATGATTTGAGACACTAACCTGACCAGAGATAGGAGAGAAGAAGAAGACACCTGTGAGCATGCCCCAAGGACTCCCACAGCGTGCCACAGGAGAGCCAAGCATGGTCCCTTGACAGGGTGGGAGACCAGTAACCTGTATGGACTAAGTGAAAAGAATTTAACAGGTAAGACTAAAATCCTATTTTCACTGTCGTCCAATACAGGTTACTGGTACACTGGGATGTACAAACATTGAGTTGTCCCAGAGGCGGGAAGGAGGCAAGGACCAGGCGCAAGGCCCCTAGAGTCACAGAACCTCTATGAACCAACAGGTTACAGATCCCAACTAGTAGAAGTGTCAACGGACACCAACTAGGGGTAATAACAAACCCCAAAAACAAAAACACAGCACACTGAACCGAGCCAACAGGGCTGAACAGTAAGGAAGCACTGAAAATCTCAGAAGAAGAAGATCCTAGACAGGCAAAACTGCCTCCAGGACCTTCCTCCCAAAGCTGGCATCAGCTGAAGCCAGCACATCCACGCGGTAGTGCTTTGAGAAGGTGTGCACAGAGGACCAAAAGGCCGCCCCGGCACAGCTGATCAGCAGACGCTTGATTTTTATAGGCCCAAGAGGCCCCAATTGATCTGGTGGAATGAGCAGTGACCCGAAAGGGCACATGTTTATTCCACAATTCGTAAGCCTTACGAATAGTAGATTTCATCCAAGATGCAATGGTCACCTTGGATGCCGGTCTCCCTGCCCTAGGCCCCTCAGGAATGACAAACAGAGCGTCAGACTTCCTGATAGACTCAGTGCGATGAACATAAAATTTGAGACAACGCACTACATCCAACAAATGAAGATCCCTCTCCTTGTCAGAGGAAGGGTTAGGGCAGAAAGAGGGAACCACAATCTCCTGATTGATGTGAAATTCGGAGACAACCTTAGGTAAAAATTCCTTGGAAGTGCGAAGCACAGCCTTATCCTTATGGAACACCAGATAAGGAGGTTTACAAGACAAGGCTTGTAACTCTGCCACCCGGCGAACTGATACAATAGCCAAAAGGAAGGCCATCTTCCAGGTCAAAAGGCGTAAAGGAATAGTAGCTAAGGACTCAAATGGGGGACGTTGGAGAACCGCCAAAACCAGATTGAGGTCCCACTGAGGAGCTGGACTCCTGAAAGCAGGCCGAACATGAGCCACACCCTGGAAGAAAACTTTGACATCAGGGAGGATGGCAATGCGCTCCTGAAAAAAGACAGACAGAGGAGACGTCTGAACCTTGAGAGAACTTAGGCTGAGCCCTTTCTCTACCCCGTCCTGTAAAAAGGCCAGGACAGTAGGAAGATGGAAATCAAGTGATAGATCCCTATCAGCACACCATGCAACAAAGGTTGACCAGACTCGATGATAAATCTTGGAAGACACAGGCTTGCGAGCTTTAAGCATCGTAGACACCACAGAAGAGGAAAAACCGTTTTTCTTCAGAATTGAGGATTCAACCTCCAGGCCATCAAATGGAGACGATGAACATCCTCCTTCCACAGGTACCCTTGTAACAGGAGATCTGGACGAGCAGGAAGCGGAAAGGGTTCTGCTACAGACATTTCCATCAGATCCGGATACCAGGACTGACGAGGCCAGTTTGGAGCGATTACGATGACCGGACAACTCTCCACCTTCAGCTTCTGGATGACTCTGATCAGCAGAGGAAGAGGAGGAAAGATGTAGGCTAGGGGAAAATCCCAAGGTATGGACAAGGTGTCCACTGCCAGGGCCAGTGAATCCCTCCACCGGGAGCAGAACACTGACACCTTCCTGTTGTGCCTGGTTGCCATCAGATCCACTACAGGAACCCCCCACATCTGGGTTAGAAGGTGAAACACCTCTGGATGAAGAGCCCACTCTCCGCTGTCGACTGTGTGACGACTGAGGAAGTCTGCCATGACGTTGTCTACGCCTGGAATGTGTACCGCTGAAATGACGGGAACATGTGCCTCCGCCCAAGATAAAATGGCCTTGACTTCTAACCATGCAGCGAGACTTCTTGTTCCGCCTTGTCTGTTGATGTAAGCCACTGCGGTGGCGTTGTCGGACTCCACTCTGACTGGACAACCCTCCAGTTGAGATTCCCAATGTCTCAGGGCAAGGAAGATGGCACGCAGTACCAGAACATTGATAGAGAGGAGAGATTCCTCCAATCCCCACTTCCCCTGAGCACTGAAACGACCCAACACTGCCCCCCATCCCAGGAGGCTGGCATCCGTCGTGACTGTGGTCCAATATGGAATCTGGAAGGATCTCCCTTTCAGGAGATGAGACAGGTCCAACCACCACTCCAAGCTCAACTCGACATGAGGAGGCAGAGAGACAGACAGGTGCAGATGGTCTGGATGATTCCTGCATGTCTGGATCACAAACCTCTGAAGTTCCCTGGTGTGTGCCATGGCAAATGGCACCGCCTCTATGGTGGAAATGAACTTCCCCACCAGAGATGTTAACTTCAGAACTGGAATCCGCTTGAGAGACAAAATCTTTGATACTCGGAGAGCAATCTGATGAGCCACCTCTTCTGGGAGAAACACCATGCACTTCTGAGTGTCGAACAGGAGACCCGGGAAGAGAATCTGCTGAGATGGGACCAAGTCTGACTTGTCCAGATTCACAATCCACCTGTGTCGAGTGAGTGTCTGAATGCAAACCTGAACCTGCTGGTGAAGGATCTCCGCAGATGAAGCTTTCAAGAGTAAATCGTCCATGTAGGGAGTCACCTTGATGCCATCTTGATGGATCACCGCTATCAAAGCGCCCAGGACTCTCTGAAAAACCTGCGGGGCTGTAGTCAGTCCAAAGGGAAGAGACGAAAATTGAAAGTGACCTTTGTGGCAGGCAAACCTGAGATACCGCCTGCTCTCTAGATGGATAGGGATGTGCAGATAAGCATCCTGAAGATCCAGGGAGGCAAGGAACTCCCCCGGAGACATAGCAGCTATCACAGAGCGCAGGGATTCCTGACGATAGTGGGTACTCACAACAAAGGAATTGAGATCTTTGAGGTCCAAAATAGGACGAGCGCCACCGTCCTTTTTGGCCACCACGAACAGGTTGGAATAGAATCCTGAACCTGTGTCCTCTGATGGAACCAATTCCAGGACCTCTTTGTCCAAAAGATCCTGAATAGCGTCGTCGAACAGACGTCTTTTTGTAGGCTTCTGAGAAGGACAAGTAAAATGGAACTGGAAAGGAGGAAGGGAAGAGAGAGGGATCCTGTATCCCTCTGATACCACCTGAATAACCCATGGGTCCGTCACTGACTCCACCCAAGTCCGGTGAAAGATGTGGAGACGTCCACCTACAGCCGGATGCGGACCCGGGTTCGGTAAGTCATGCCGAAGCAGTCTTGGAGGTTTTGGCCTTAGGGGCAACTTTGGGCTTCCAGGACTGTTTGGGCTTGGAGGAGGAGCACGTGGAGGACACACCTGCTTGGGACGTGGAGCGTGTCTCAGTTTGGAACGAAAGGACCGATTGCGTTTGGCTGGAAACTTCTTCTTGAAGACAGATGGTAGAAGAGTACTTTTACCACCAGTAGCCTCACTAATCATCTCCTTAAGTTCAGATCCAAACAGTGAGGTCCCTTGAAAAGGTAAAGAAAGCAAAGCTTTCTTTGAAGCAGCGTCAGCAGACCAAATTTTCAGCCAAAGAGCACGTCTAGCCACCACAGAGGAAGTGGAGGCCCTCGCCATCATACTCACAGCATCAAAAGCAGCGTCAGAAACATAATTTTGAGCTTCTGATATATTAGCAAGAAGCTGTAGCTGCTCAGACACTGGCGCATCCTGGCGAACCGCCTCAGTAAGCTGTTCAGTCCAGGCTGCAATAGCCCGGTTAACCCACGCCACTGCAAAGGTTGGACGCATGGCAGTGCCAATAGAGGCAAAAATGGATTTAAGACAAATTTCCAACTTTTTGTCCATCCAATCCTGCAGGGCAGAGGCATCAGAGACAGCTAATGCAGTAGATTTGGATAACCTGGAGATAGGAGCATCCACTTTAGGAGGATGAACCCATTTTGCCAGTTCAGCCTCAGGAAAAGGATAAAGTTTAGAAAACTTTTTAGACACAGAAGAGGATTTTTCAGGATTCCTCCACGCATCAGAGACTAAACGGGCAAGAGTAGGGTTATTGGGAAAAAAACCACAGCCTTAGACGGTTTTTGGAAAACATCAGTTAGATCATGAGTAGATTCCCGAGTCAGAGGAAGGTTGAGCGTGGTTAGCACAGCTCTGATCAAACCCTCAGCCGAAACTTCTGGGTCACATTCATAAGGGTCACCAATGGACCTAGCAGACTCAATAACAGTGCCTTCCTCAGCATCAGAATCCTGTAAAAGTTCTTCCTCAGAAGAATCAGACAGGTCAGGAGCCCACTGTGGCTTAGGCAGGGAGGTCCTGATCGTGGAGGGGGTCTGCCAAACCTGAAGAGCCCCCTGGACCTGAGAGGGAAAGAGTTGGAGAGTGGATCTGAGATCCCTAGTGGCAGCTTTAAACTCTTTCACCCAAGTTGGCTCAATAGCATGGCTAGAAAGCCCAGGGTTGCTGTCATGACTATCTGCACATTTTGGGCATAAATGGCCTGAAAATTCTCTAGGCAGCCCAGACTGACAAGAGGAGCAAAATGCAATGGGGGAAATAGACACCCCAGCCTCTTTAGTCTTGGGTCTAGCCCCTGACTCCAGTGGAGTAGACATGCTCACAGCGTCAGATATACTCCACCAAGAAGAATCACCCAATAGAAGTGTGATAGTTTAAAGTTTCACCCCAGAAATGTCTAAAATCGAACTTATCTGGCCAGCGAAGGGTTAATCTGCTGAGGAGAGAGAAGGCTCTAGCTTGAAAGAACGCGATACACAAACAAAGGTGCGTCGGTTATTTTGGGTCTATATATAGTTTATTCGACTGAACTTGATACTTTGGGTGCTGTGATTGGCTGGGGCACTAGGTAATGTCGGACATTCGCTTGTTTCTTTCATTGGAAGTTCCTCACGTTATTTATTGTGCATTTTGAGAAGGCGACGAGATCAGATTTTAGGCGACTCCAGTTTTGTAGTTTTCGTGTGTTTTTTAGGCCGTCGCACATTAACCTTTCTGGGTAAGGAAGATTTGAATCTCACGTTACCTGGTCTTGGTTAACCTGCAACATCATTTTTTTCCCTTTCACGTTGGTTTTAACTCCAACATTTGGATCGAGCCCTTAATCCTTTGATTTTTAGAGTGGCTGCCAACATTCACGGGGTTAAATGCTCCATTTAAATCTGTGGGGATTTTTATTTGCTGCTATGGTACAATTCTTCTCTTTGCTACATCCTTAAATCGTAAATAAAGTTACAAAAAAACTATAAGAAATAGAAAACTACTGTATTTACACTAGAATTAGTAATAAAAGGCTTCCTGGCCTCTATAAAGGATTGATCAGTCAGGAGACATCATCACCATGACCAGTTGTCTCTAAATAAGATACGTGTCACCTATCATACTGGTCATATATCACCCACATAACAGTGATGGGTGTCCAGAACTACAGTCTGCACAGAAAAGACACACAAGTAAAAAAGGGACGAGGAGATGATCCACTGAACATTTTTTTTAAACCCTTTATTATAACATTTTTTTGTGAAACTTTTTTCAGGGGAATTTAATTTTATACAAAGAAACAGCAAAGTAAACTGTATGAATAAGACAAACAAGAACTTGGGATCCAAAAGAGATCAGGACTTAACACAGAAGAAATCCCAGAGATTTGGTCTAAATAAAGATGAATAGTAAATGTGGTATGTGAGGGGTCCTAATAGAAATATTATTATTGGGATAGAGAGAGAATTCAGTAGCCCTAGGTAGAAATAGGAATTAGATTAATTATTGTATACACATGCCGGGGGGCCTAGATTTCTATTAAGTCTGTTTTATCATCATCATTGTAAGATATAAGAAAGTAAACATGTCTGATGCCTTTACTTCTGTCTGTGCATGTATGTGTGACAGTGAGTGTCGGAGGCTCTTATTGTCACCTTGCTGAGAAGGAACATCTGGACATTGTAAGGATATAGTTGGAGATTTTCAGCATGTTTGTTGATGACGGACAAAGGTTTTCACAAGTATAACAGGGATTTTTCAATGAACATATCCTGAAATGTAATTTATAAGGAGATAAATTGATTCACAGAAACCTGTGATTAGAAGAATCCCTCAATGATCCCTCATTGTCACTCCCTACAAGGAAGGATTACTGACACGTCAGTGATAAACCAGCCTGTGGCCAGACGAGTCACAGACTAATCTTGTCTCAATGTGGAATCCCAAGTGACAATTCATAAATAAGGTGATGTTGTTCCAAGAGTGAACTAGGACTCTTAACCGTCTGAGTGCCAGAGAACAATACCTCTCTGGCGCTCAAAGGCTTAACCCTTTGAGTGCCAGAGGGGTATGCAACGCATTGCTTTGCAATGCATTGTGTACCACTCTGGCACTCAAAGGGTTAAGATGCAAACAATGTAGTAAATAAATGTAGTAAATGGGAAAAATGGTCTGCAAAAATTTAACTGCTGCAGAACCTCTTGGGAAGGAAAGATGTTCCCCACTCTTCTGTTTTTGGCAGTTTTGCTCTGGAACATCTGTAATGTCAAAAAGCAGAGAAGTGACTGGCAGCTCTGCTTCCCAAGAGGTTCTGCAGCAAACACCAAGGATTAAATGCCCCATTTAAATCAATGGAAATGCTTATATTTATCTTTATGGTGCACTTTGTTTACCCCAGAATTGCACCCTTTTCTTAGTACATCGGCCTCTGTGTCTATTACAATGATACATCCTGAATCTCCACTTATGTTTAGAGTTTGGATCAGGTGAATCAATGATACACATATAGGACTGTATGGAGAGGGAGCGGAACACCCTAACTACAGGTAATAAAGGGGAGGGGAATGGGGGGACAATTTACAGTATTTAATGGACAACTGGAACTTCCCAGGCGTCATCAATGTCGTGACCTCCCTAAACCTACTGTTATAGGAGAAGTAACACCTCCACTTACATTATTACAGCCAGAAAATCCTAATGTCCCTATGAATTTTGCCCTTGGATGTGTGTATAATAAATATGATCTTCAGTCAGTCCTGGATGTCACGCACATGGGGGCGGACCTGGCAACTGCCAGCAGGACCACAGGACACAAACTCCTCCCACTGCTCACGGGAATATCAACATTGCTTTGCAGTAAGTTGTACATCCTTCTGGTCCTTAAAGGGACAAGTACACACATGCAGACTGTCTGCTTCAGTTTCAAAAAACTTAAACCAACACACAAGGTCCATTAGGATTTTTTGGCCACAACAAGGTAAGCGGAGGTTATTATTGGGTGTTACTGCTCCTTTACACTTAACCCTTTAAGGACCAGAGGAATGTGCAACATATTGATTTGCTTTCCAGTGAATCCTTGAAAGGTTAAGGGGTCAGAGTTCATTATTGTTACAGATAGTACGGCCTTTGGTCCCCTTGTACATTTAATCTTTCGTTCAGATTAAGGAGGGGGATTGATCAGAGGCACAGGGAGACCAGAGGAAGACAGCAGGGATAACCAGTTGTTACACCACGGCTGGTTGGGGATGATGGAAGTTGTAGTCACCAACAGCTGGAGATCCAACAACTGACCCCACCTAGTGGAGAGGATGAAAACAGGAAGAGGCTGGATTTAGTCTCTCATGGTGCTGTAGGGGGCCCCCCAAGTGGTAAACAAAACTGTCCAGTCATGAGGCCCCTGAGATACCAGTGTCTGACATTACAGTTATATCTAGGGCTAATTAGGACTTACAAATCAGTGATGAATGTAGTGGAATTTTACCAGATTCAAGCACAGGGTAAATCAGTTCAGTAAACACACGAGAAATGGTCAATATGAGTCTTCGTACATTAAAAACAATTAACTGTTTTATTTCTCCGATCTCTGTTATGGTAAAGAAGGGCTGGTTTAAGTAAAAACATCACAAATGTTTTTTTAAGTGCACTCTCTGATGTGTGTTATAAATGGAACGTCTGTGGAAAGATTTCCCACATTCAGAACACACAAATGGTCTCTCTCCTGTGTGAATTCTCTGATGTACAACAAGATGTGAGGGCTGCATGAAAGATTTCCCACATTCAGAACACACACATGGTTTCTCTCCAGTGTGAGATCTCTGATGTCTAATAAGACCTGTGCGTTGAGTGAAAGATTTCCCACATTCAGAACACACAAATGGTTTCTCACCTGTGTGTGTTCTCTGATGTGTAACAAGACATGAGCGTTTCATGAAAGATTTCCCACATTCAGAACACATAAATGGTTTCTCTCCAGTGTGAGACCTCTGATGTGCAACAAGAGTTGTTGAATGGCTAAAAGATTTCCCACATTCAGGACACACAAATGGCTTTTCTCCTGTGTGAATTCTCCGATGTACATCAAGATGTGAGAGTTTTCTGAATGATTTCCCACATTCAGAACACATAAATGGTTTCTCTCCTGTGTGAACCCTCTGATGTACAACAAGACCTGTGGGTTGGTTGAAAGATTTCCCACATTCAGAACATACAAATGGCTTTTCTCCAGTGTGACATCTCTGGTGTATAACAAGATGTGAAGGTGAAATAAAAGATTTCAAACATTCAGGACACTGGAACCGTTTTTTTTCCCTACGAATTGTCTGACGTGAGACAGGTTCCTGATGCTTCTTTTTCCCTTTTGTGCCCTTATTAATAGGAGTAGGGGTGGATTCTGTCCCTGTGAGTTCTATATGAGAGTCTGTGATATTGGATTCTTCATGTAAAGTTACATCCATATGTAGAATTGTGTCACACTTTGTCACAGTCTCACTAGATGAACTGTCACTAACCGGCTTTGGTCCTTCATTATTCTGGGTAACATTGGAACATTCTGGATCTGAAAGTGAAATGCGATGTGTTTTAGTTTAAAGTTCTCACATGAGAGATTCACCTGTTGGAAAGAAATGCTGTATAAATAAAGGAGAAATATTATATTTTATTAAGGCTCTTCCAATGGGAACAGACATGGAAAAAACACCTGGGGCTGCATTGTTTAAATAGAAAACTGAACATATTAGCTGACACGTGGGCTATTAGTTTGTTTAAAGGGTTAGTAATGTCCGGATATAAATTTAGGCAGTACTGTAGATTTACCAAAAATAAATTATGTGGAGCAATTTATATCTCTCAAACCTTTACCGTTTGAGAGATATAAGGTTTTAACCCCCCCCCTCCTTCCACTTGCGCTGATGTCACACAGTAGGAGATCCCAGGACCAGTTGCCGGCTCTTCAGCTGAGCCGAAACACCGATATCTAAAAGGAAATACTTCGTTGGAACGCTTGTGGACAGTTTCAATGAAATATTTCTTTTTAAATATCTTTTTAGAGCCTCCTTGAGTGGGACGACTCGAATCTCCTGCTGTTAGCTTTACAGCTGAAAGCAAGGAGAGGGGAACTTTAAAACATTATATCTCTCAAACCGTAAAGGTTTGAGATATTGGACTTACTCCACATAATTTATTTTTTTTTAAATCTATAATACTGCCAAAATTTATATCCAACATTACTAACCATTTAAACTTCATTATATGCATTTCATAAATCAGTCTTTGTAAACAAAATATTTTGGTCTTTCTCTGAATCATTTATTCATTTACACAAAGGAGGTGTCAGTAGGTCATGAAATAAAAAGGCAACGTAATGCTCCGCCCAACAGCCACACCCCCAGTAACACCCCCTAAAACACAAGTGTCCCTCTGGCCATTTGAAATGTTGGGAGGAATGTAACAGAACAATGGAGGATATTATTACTAAAACGCCTGATCTGCTTTCCTACTGATCCTCTGGGGCTCACAATGCAGCATCAGTTCCTCAGCAACTATCACTTTTTAGCTGTCCTTTAATTTACCTTCACTTTATATTTGTGTTTTTTTGTTATTTAATTCAGTGTGGATTTGATATAGCAGGAATGACACACAACGTAATAAGAGATATTAATATGATTAATCGATCCAAATACATATGTAATAGACCAATTTTAATTTATACAGATAAAGTTACCTACTGAACTGTATGCAGTGTTTAGTGAGGACTGTACTTATACTTACATGTATCTACTGGGCATGGGATCTAAGGTGTCAGGATGGATTAAGACTGTGACATGTACACACATCTGACATGTTAAACTGCACGTGTAAAAGCGTGAGTTCTCACTGTATACGGCCTTCTAAATATCCCATTGATTTAAAGGGGAACTCTCACCTATAGTAAACAGATTCTTAAATAAATCTTCCAAGGTAATATATTTGGATCTGGATTTTTTTTAATGCAGTATTTTTGGAGATTTTGACTTTTTAAGGGTGACGTCAATTCAGGACAGGCTGTGGTATAACTCTGTACCACAGCCTGACAATCTTCACCCCTTCTCCTCCCCAGTTGTTCCCCTTTACCTCCGCCTCCTCTGATGGAGGAATCCTGCATGTGAGTCAGAGAGCTCTCATTTGCAAGAGAGAAAAGGATTTATTGGGCAGTACACAAAAATCCCCTTGCACTTATGTGGAACACAGTAACCATGGGGATATACACAATCCTCCACCAAGATTCCAGGGAGAGAAAGCAAAAAAACTATTCAAAACAGAAACCAGCTGCAACTGAAACAAACTGGTACAACATGAATCTCAGATGTTAATGGACATCAACACTGAACATCAAAAAACAGGAAACTAACAGGTTACTGGCAAAAATAAAATCAGCAAGGACACCTACACAGGCATAATAACCTGTATGACCTTCTGGCCAAAAACAGCACATTGACAAGGAAATGTCTGGCAAATTTGAGAAATGATGAACATGTCATTGCCTTACATGACTGTTCAAGAGAGTCCTAGTTTTTGCAGGCCCCAGAGGCACCCACCAACCTGGTGAAATATGCCATGTCCGAAAAGGGACATCTGCCTGGTGGATGATCGCCTTGATCCAAGAAGCCACTACTACCTTCCATGCAATCTGGCTCATATGTGCACCCTCAGGAAGGACAAATCAGATTTCTGAAATGGCTGTGTGTGATAACATAGCACTTCAAGCACCTAACCACATTGAAAAAATGAAGATTCTGCTCCTGGACAGACAGAAGGAAGAATTTCCTACATAATGTGAAGCTCGGACAACCTTACATAGAAACCCTAATGGGGGGGGGGGGGTCTGCAAAACCACCCTGAGTGGAAAATCAGAAAAGGAGGCATGCAAGACAATGCTCGAAGCTTGGCCATCTGTCCAACAGACAAAGCCAGCAAAATAAACCATCTTGAGCGTCTCTAGAGAATCACAGAAACTGAAGACAAAAGCTCCAAAGGAGCCTTCTGAAGCACTCCCACAACAAGAGTCATGTCTCACAGTGGTGAGGGATCCTGAAAGACTGTGCAGGCATGAGGCATCCCTTGCACAAAAGCCTGCATGCCTGGCAATAAGATGATACACCTGTATAAAAAAAAAAGTACAGAAAGAAATGAAATCTGGAATTAACAGAGGTAAGACCAAGCCCTTTTTGGAGACCATCCTAAAGAAATGCCAGAATGACCAGAAAGCAAAAAAGTCCTGGCTGTTACCATGGTAGTTAGAAGCAAACAGAGTCCCAGGAGACTCTGGTGGGAGGGAAAACTTGGCAGCAAGATTCCCTCCAAAGGGCTGCAAAGGTCCACACAGCACCTGCACACTGGTCAGCCTACTCCAAGGAGCCCAGTAATGGTAACCTGTCTGATGGGGGATTATACAGCCCCATGTCTAATAAGGAAAATAATTTAAAAAAATGTGTTTCCTGCCTTTCTTCTTCTCAGGACACATGAAATCTGGGTAATACAGGAGGGGGGAGGGTTGAGCTGGAGGAGGAGGAGGAAGTCTCCACCCATAAGACTCTGTCTTTGAGATGTGTCCTGCCCTCCAAGAGGAAGGACTCAACCCCATGGTACCTGCGTTCCATACTGGATGTAAGAGAAATTATCAATGTGTAAACCGGCAAGACACTTTTACAACAAGGAATCAAAATCGGACAAAGGAGCTTCAATATATTTTCCTAGATAACCAGAAATCTTTCATTCCAAGGTATCATAATAAACGTTTTAATTCAAAGCTATGGTCTAGTTTATTCTGAGTAGCATCCCATTCCAAAATGTGCCCTCTGAAAATAGTGTCCAGTATTGGTAAAAATATTTCTCTAAACAAGCTAATTAAGAAGGATTCCAACCAAAGACTACCATATTATAATGAAAGGGGTAATAGTTTGGATGCAAGTTCATTTTTTTTTTTTTCATAAACTTTTTTTATTGAATTTTCAAAATACAAATACAAACATACTTGCAAAAAAGGCACATGGGACATCATATATTTCAAGTAATATGAGAGAGAACCCAACACCAGTGTATTGGATAAACAGTATGAAGGTATCTTCCAACAATAGAAATATACATTACACACTGACTGACCCAGTGGATTTAAGAAGAGAACTGGGAAGGGAACATGGCAGGAGCAAACAATGAACAGTGCACTTGGAATGCTGCGATCTCTAAGGTATCCAGCAAACCATCCAGATGATTAATGTCCTAATTAGAAACTGCAAATAACATAAAACAACACAGAACATAAAACAAAAGACAAGAAACAGACGCACGCCTCCAGAGGGGCCCAATCTCCCCCCTCCACTCTCGCAGTAAAGAAAAGAAGACTAAGGCTGTAGAGAAATGTCAGACACTCCCGGGTCCCCCTCTCCCACATCCAAACAAGGAAACAAAGAATCATCCCCCTCTCTCTCCATCACCACTAACTGCTCCAAGGCACTATCTGTCAACAGTCTCTCCTCCATCCACAAAGTATACTTAAAGCAATGGTAAAACTCCCTTTCACAAGCAACAGGCAAGGAGAGACTAAAGGGTTCCCAAAGAGTGATGAAACGAGCACCCATCAACTCTTTGACTGAAAGGGCAAGCGTCCAATGTAGTCTGGTGAAGTGAAACAATTTAAGCATCCAGTGACGAAGCAGGGGAGGTTGAGGGGATAACCAAAGCGCCAGAATACATTTCATCGCCACCATAACAGCAAAGTCAGTTAACTTAGTTTGGAAAGAAGATCTGGATGGCGGGGAAGTCGAAAGGGCTCAGTCACGGAGAGATCCAGGAGCTCCGGAAACCAAGCTTGATGAGTATGGAGCAATCAGAATGACTGGAGAGCCCTCCATACGCAGTTTCTGCAACATACTGTGTAGCATGGGAATGGGAGGAAAGATGTATGCCAGAGGGAAGTGCCATGGGATCAACATGGCATCCACTGCCAGAGCTAGAGGGTCCCTCCAGTGAGAGCAGTACAACGGAACCTTCCGATTGAGCCTTCTCGCCATCAGATCGATGCAAGGAAGTCTCCACTTCTGAACAATGAGGTTGAACACTTCTTGATTCAGTTCCCACTCTCCAATGTCCACTGTGTGACGACTTAGGAAGTCTGCCAGCACGTTGTCCACGCTGGGAATATGAACTGTGGCAGGAACATGTTTTTTTGCCCAGGTTAAAATAGCTTTGACCTTCAACCAACTTGCGAGACTTCTTGTACCGCCTTGCTTGTTAATGTAAGCCACGGCCGTGGTGTTGTCAGGCTGGACTCTGACTGGGCACCCCTCCAGGTGGCACGTCCAGTGGCGAAGAGCATGAAATATCACTCGAAGCTCCGACACACTGATGGGAAGGAGCGATTCCTCCGGAGACCACCGACCCTGGGCATTGCTGTGACCCAGGACCGCTCCCCAGCCGGAGAATCTGGCATCCGTCCAGAAGGGTATTAGGAAGGGACTGCCCTTCAGCAAATTGGAGAGGTTGAGCCACCATGACACACTCGACTCCACGTGAAGGGGAAGAGACACCGACATCTTCAATAGATCCGACTGACCCCTGCACACGTGGATCCCAAACCTCTGAAGTTCCCTGGTGTGAGCCATGGCAAATGGAACCACTTCTATGGTGGAACTGAACTTCCCCACTAGGGAGGGAAGCTTCTTGACTGGAACTGGATCATGAGCCAGAACAGCAGACACCTTGTGGATGATCTGGTGAGCCACCTAAACCGTAAGAAACACCATACCGAGCTTGGCGTCGAAGAGGAGACCCAGGAAGGCTAGTCTCTGAGATGGTACAAGGTTTGACTTGTCCATGCTGAAGATCCATCCATGATGGGTCAGTGCATGAATGCAGTCCTTGAGCTGCTGATGGAGTTCTGGAGAGGGGGCCTTCAGAAGCAAGTTGTCCATGTATGGAGTGACTCTGATGCTGTTTCGGTGGAGGACGGCCACTAATGCACCCAGGATGTGATTGAAGACCTTGGGAGCTGTAGTCAGACCAAAGGGAATAGCAGAAAACTGAAAATGGCCTTGGTCGCAAGCAAACCTGGAGGTACTGCCGGCTCTCTGGACGAATGGCAATATGCAGGTATGCATCCTGAAGATCCAGAGAAGCGAGAAATTACCCAGAAGACATGGGCACGATCAGAGTCCTCAGGGACTCCTGGTGATGGGGAGTCTTGACTACAAAGGAATTGAGGTCCTTGAGGTCCAAAATTGGACGACAGCTGCAGTCTTTCTTGGAAACCACAAACAGGTTGGATTAAAAACCCAAACCTATTACCTCTACTGGAACTGGTTCCAGAACCTCCTTGTCCAAAAGGGTCTGGATGGCACCGAGGAACAGACGGCGCTTCTCAGCACCCTGAGGAGTATGAGAAGGAAAGAACCTGAATGGGGGAAGAGAGGCGAAAGGGATCCTGTACCCCTCTGACACAACCTGCAAACCCCATGGATCCACCACGGTGTCTGGTGCCCCTCCATTGTTGTTTGGGCTTGGAGAAGGAGCGGGGACCCTGTGGAATCGCCTGGTTCTCTGTGCGCGAGTCAGCCTGAAAGGGACAAAAAAGCTGATTCCGCTTCACTGGAAGCTTCTTCTTAGGCATTAAGGGCAGCAGGGAACTCTTACCTTCTGTGGCCTCACTAATGAGGTCTTTAAGCTCCAGCCCAAACAGAGCAGTACCCTGAAAAGGTAACAAAAGCAAGGCTTTCTTAGAGGTGGTGTCAGCAGACCAGATCTTGAGCCAAAGAGCCCGTCAGGCTACCACAGACATGGTAGAAACTCTAGCCACCAAATGGATGGTGTCAAAGATAGCAGCAGAAACATAATGCTGAGCCTCAGAGGTGTTGGCAAGGAGCTGCAACATATCAGCAGTAGTAGCTCCATGACGGACAGCCACAGTCAGCTGTTCAGTCCACACTGCAATGGCCCTGTTCACCCAAGCAGTGGCGAACGCAGGGCACAAAGAAGTACCAGACGTAGCAAAGATGGTCTTCAGGGATGTCTCAAGCTTCCTGTCAGTCCAGTCCTTGAGGACAGATGCATCTGCCACAGGCAAAGCAGTGGACTTGGAAAGTCTAGAGACTGGAGTGTCCACCTTGGGTGGATGAGCCCATTGAGCTAGTGCCACTTCAGAAAAGGGGTACAATTAGCAAACTTCTTAGATACAGAAGGCTTCTTGTCAGGAGCTTTCCACTCGTCAGACACAAGATGGTCAAGAGTGGGGTTAGGTGGATAATAGGTAGACTGCTTCTTCGGCTCCTGAAACACATCAGAGGGGTCCATGGGAGCCTCTGGAACCAAGGGGATGTGTAAGAGTGTTTAACACTGTCCTGATCAGGCCCTCAGATGAGGGATCAGGATCAGCTTCAAAGGGGTCCACCGCGGAACATTCCCCCTCATCAGAATCCACCAACAGTTCCTCCTCAGAGGAGTTAGATACATCAGGGACACCCTGTGGTTTTGGTAGGGAAGACCTGATAGGAGTAGGGGGCTGCCAAGACTGGAAGACCCCCTGCAATTGGGATGGAAGGAGTTGTAAGGCAGACCTTAGGTATCTAGTAGTGGCCTTAAACTCTTGCATCCACAGTGGCTCTAGTGCACGGCTGGAGGTCCCTGGGGGAGACATAGGGGCAGCAGCGCATGCTGGGCATAAATGACCTGAGTATTCTCTAAGTAACCCTGATTGACATGAGGAGCAGTGCGCAATAGGGGACACAGACACCCCAGTATCCTTAGTCTTAGGTCTAGCCCCAAGCTCCAACCGAGTTGACATCCTCACAGTGTCAAAACATCCAAAGTATAAGGAAACAACCCAATACAGTGTGTAAGATTAAACTTTCACCCCAGAAAATCGCTAATTTGCATTTATCTGGCAGGTGAAGGGTTAATCTGCTGAGGAGAGAAGAGTCCAAGCTGTGCGTAGGATACTCGTGAAGGAAAGCAGAAAATGGCTGCTGCGACGGGAGCCAATGAGAAACGAGCGCACAAAGCAAGCACTCATGGGAACTGTAGTTTTCCCTAAAAATGCACTCAGACAGTGCCCGAAGCCCCCTGAGCCCCCCAAAATACACAGAACATTGACCAGATGATAGAGCAAGGGCAGACAACCAAACTGAGCCATCTCTGAAGTCGCTACGTTGAGCGGTTGCAGAGATATGTCCCAAACTGTACAGTCCCATAGAGGTGAATGGAGCATGGCGTCTATGTGGTAAAGAAATTTGTAAAGTTTTACAGTGAGGTAAAAAAAAAAAAAAAAGTTGTAAAAGCATCACAAAACATGTCAAAAAGCAAACAAACACTATACCCTGAAGGAAAAAGTGCTAAAACCCCCTAAAAGATGCCAGTTCAGCAAAGGGTTAATTTACCACAGAAACTAAGCTCCAAACTCCCAACAGACATACAGACAAACTCAATGAGTGCAGGAGTATGTATTAGGAACACCAAAGGAGACCCCTGTGCGGAGGGAAACCGTGGGACAAGTGGACCTCAGCACTCAAAGGGTTGCTTACCTTTTAGCAGGTCTTCTGTCTACAGATTATCATTTGCTAAAGAAGAAGCCTCAGTGGGCAACTCCTAGGGAAAGAACTTGCTAAGCAAGATTTTCCCCCCAGGCCTGAGAGGTCCACCATAGCACCTATAAACTGAGCTATCCACTAGGGAATGTCAGTAATAGTTATCCACCTAATGGTGGTATTCCATAGCTAACAGAAAACAAAATATAAGCTAAAACTATAGCAGAACTGTTCTCTTGCCTTGTATCTTCATCAAGGAACAAATCTTACTGGAGGGGAGTGGCTAGATGCAGCTAAGGAGAGGAGGTAGCATTCTCTTCAAGAATTGTTCCTGCCTACTTAAAGGGGTGGTCGCCCACCCAAAAAGTTACCAGTAACCTATATTTGACGACAGAGAAAAAAACTTTGTGAATATCACACAGAAAAAAAAAAAAAAAGACTATACCATTGGCTTTTAGATAAGCAGAGCGGTTCCCTAGCAAGACGTGACCCAAAGGAATTCCCAGTAAACACCCAGGTTATCTACAGTTCATTATAGTTCAGATTGAGTGTATCATTACAACTAGTGAACAGGGAGCTACAAGTGATTCCACTAAAACTGATTATGTTTTAGGGGTTCAGAAATGGTCTCAAACCACAAAAGACATTAAAGACCCCACAAATACAGGGGAGGCAAGAGGGTCAAGAGAAAAAAATGAAATACCAATGCCAGAGCTCCCCCCCTTCTCCAAAACATAATCCACAAGATCACTTACAAGGATCTAAGTACTTAATACGTGTTTGTCTTTTGTCCCCACAGTCAAACAATCAGATATTTCAGCACACATTAAAACTCAAGGATAATTTTAAGGACCAGTTGTCCCTTTAATCTGATCCCTTTTTGTGAGCCACAAGCCATTTGACCCTCCCAATGCCAATCCAATTTATTAAACACTAGCAGTTTTAGATGGTGTTGCCCATCACTGTTTTGTTTATCGTTGTATTTAGTAATGTAAAGTGTAACTGTAAAGTGGCAGAAAAAGGCCGGCGTTGACTGAGCCCAGGCCCGAGCCAGGATATTGTGCTGCCTAGGTCCAAGGATGCAATGATGCCCCACCTCCCATCAATTTGGCTCTGGTGTGTGGATGTGTTTTGGGGAGATGTTTGTGTATGGTGGGGGGTGTGGATATGTGTGTGTGTGTGTGTGTGTGTGTGTGTTTGGGGGGATGTGTGGATATGTGTATGGTGTGTGTGTGTTTGGGGGGGATGTGTGGATATGTGTATGGTGTGTGTGTGTGTGTGTGTTTGGGGGGATGTGTGGATATGTGTATGGTGTGTGTGTGTGTGTTTGGGAGGATGTGTGGGGTGAATGCGTGTGGGGGGTAGATGTGTGGGAGGGGATGTGTGTGTGTTTGGGGGGGGATATGTATGTATGTGTGGGAGGGGATGTATGTGTGTGTGTGTGTATGGTGGGGGGTGTGGATGTGTGTGTGTGTGTGTTTGGGGGGACATGTGTATGTGTAGGAGGGGATGGGTGATGTGTGGGGGATGTGTGTGGGGGATGTATATATGTGTGTGTGTGTATATATATTATATATATTATGTATGTATTGTGTGTGTGGTGCGTGTATTGTGTAGTGTGTGTGTGTGTATGTGTGTGTGTATATTGAAGAAGGACCCTGCAATCCCTTACCTTTTCAAGTGGCAGAGGGAGGAAATGGCCTATCTGGTTTTTGAAAGAGGAGAGGGGAAGGCTACTTCTTGTACATAAAATCACCAAGAGTTTGGTTAGTCACAGAATTGTGAGTTGCATTCATGTCCAAGCTGTGGATGGCCATAGCCCTGTCATATGGGGCGATTCTAGTTTACATGGTCTCTTCTTCTTGGTTGAGGAACCATGAGACCAGTCGCTCAGTTCTGGGTTCTCAGTAATGTTTTGTGGCAGACACAGTGTAAGGTAAGACAATTGTAATTAATGTGTTGCAGAGCAGGGTAGTAAAGCAGTCTGTAATCATTTTAAGACAATGTTCTTAATGACTGGATTGTTGAATTTCCGTGTGTGTTTGTGTATTGCCTGTGTGTGTGTTCTGTTTGTGTATTGTGTTGTACATGTGGGTGTGTATGGAACATGTATGTATATTGTGGGTGTGTTTTGCACGTGTTGTGGGCGTGTGTCTTGCGCGCAGGTGTGTTGTCTGTATGTGTTGCAGACGTGTGTGTATTGTACGTGTGTGTGGGCATGTTAACCCTTTGAGTGCCACAGTGCTGAACATGGTATTACTTTGGCACCTCTTCGGCAGTCAAAGGGTTAAGGCACACAATGCGTATTAACAGTGTGCGTTAGCGTAACAGTGATGGAGTGTGCTGAATGCACTCCATGTGATTTCTGTTGAGTGCTGCAGAGAAAACAGCACTGTTTGTAGCATAAACATTATTTGGTGGTGTGTGAATTCCCCAACAGGAGAGTGTCAGACTTTTTTTGGTTTCACTGAAGGGATAGTGAGGGTTGTGGACCTTTAAATGAGTGCCTGTATGTTGTACCGACACAGTGTGTGTGTGTATGAGATATGCTAATGTCCTCCTAGCTGCACCCTGGGGTGTGTATCTTGGCTTATGGCAGTCTAAAGGAGATCTGCATATGTGCCCTTATGTGCCAGCCCCGGGGTGTGTGTATTATAATTGAGTGTTTAATACTGGGCTCTGGCAATAGAGGACAATGCAAATCTCCTCCTAGCTGCTTCCCATGGGGGTGGAATGGTCACCTGACTACTTCTTTTATAGTATAGATTTTACTTTAACCTGTAAAAGCTTTGCTGACCCCTGTAACATGCCTTGGGCTGAAAGGGCAGAGATACAGATTTTAGCCAAAGATAATAGTTTTGTAATATGCCCTGCTGATAAGATGGTGGTGTGGGCGGCACTTTTATCATGCATTCGGATTATTATGATAAAGAGCTGCTCTCTCAACTCAGTGATGAAACAGTGTACACGTCTGTCTTTTGACACCACATCTAAATTTAAGGCAACCGTAGATGCCAGATTACATGTTGCTTGTAATAACAGGATTGGTGATCATCTAAGAAAATCTATTAAACAGATCACGGACACCTGTAAAAGCTTTTGCTGACCCCTGTAAGATGATTAGTAATATCTCTCTGGCAGAAATGGCAGAGATACAGACTTTAGTCATAGCACTGTAATATGCCCTGCTGATAAGGTGTGTGCATGTGTGGGCAAGTTTATCATATTTTCATTATTATGGTAACTATAGATGTTCAATTACAGGTTGCTTGTAATAACTGGATTGGTTACCATTTGGTTATCTCACTTGTCAGATCCTGTGATCCCTATCATCTATACTGTGTCTAAGATCCATAAGACTCCTGTGATGTCACCAGGAAGTTCTTTAGTGAGAGATATAACCATATTTACATGTATCTAATGATTATGTGGTCTAAAATGTCAAGTTGGATTAGGATTGTGACATGTACAGACTCCATTTTGTAAACATATCTGACGTGTTAAAAGAAATGTATAAAAAGAGTGATTCCTCCCTGTGAGACAGTCTTATAAACACTAAATGGCATATGGACAAAGTAAAAGAGGAGAAAACGTGGGGCAAACTCACTGAATGAAAAAATAGTCCAATTCATTAAATGGGGCTTTTAATCCTTTGAATTCTAGAGTGGATGCCAACATTCAAAAGGTTAAACGCTCTATTTATGTTAGTGTGAATTGTTATTTGCTACATTCTTAAACTGTAAATTACGTTATACAAAAATAGAAATTAAAAACAACACTAGAATTAGTAATAAAAGGCTTCCTGGCCTCTATAAAGGATTGATCAGTCAGGAGACATCACCATGACCAGTTGTCTCTAAATAAGATACGTGTCACCTATCATACAGGTCATATATCACCCACATAACAGTGATGGGCGTCCAGAACTACAGTCTGCACAGAAAAGACACAAGGAAAGAAGGGAAGAGGAGTTGATCCAGTGACATTTTTAAAAACCCTTTATTATAACTTTAATTTTGACAAATTTATTTTTGTGAAACTTTGTTTCAGGAGAATTTAAAGAAACAGCAAAGTAAATCGTAAAAATAAGACAAACAAGAACTTGGGATCCAAAAGAGATCAGGACTTAACACAGAAGAAATCCCAGAGGTTTGGTCTAAATAAAGATTTATAGTAAATGTGGTCTGTGAGGGGTCCTAATAGAAATATTATTATTGGGGCAGGGAGAAAATTCAGTTGGTCTAGGTAGAAATAGGAATTAGATTAATTGCTGTATACACATGCCGGGGGTAGGATTAGATTTCTAGAAAGTCTGTTTTATCATCATCATTATAAGATGTAAGAAAGTAAACACGTCTGATGCCTTTACTTCTGTCTGTGCATGTATGTGTGACAGTGAGTGTCAGAGGCTCTTATTGTCACCTTGCTGAGAAGGACATCTGGACATTGAAGGATATAGTTGGAGTTTTTCAGTATGTTTGTTGATGACGGAAATAGGTTTTCAAGTATAACAGGGATTTTTCAAAGAACATATACTAAAATGTAATTAATAAGTAGAATAATGGATTCACAGAAACCTTTGATTAGGAAGCAGGATCCCTCAATGATCCCTCATTGTCACTCCCTACAAGGAAGGATTACTGACACGTCAGTGATAAACCAGCCTGTGTCCAGACGAGTCACAGACTAATCTTGTCTCAATGTGGAATCCCAAGTGACAATTCATAAATAAGGTGATGTTGTACCAAGGGAGACCTACGACCCTTAACCCTTTGAGTGACAGAGAGCAATGCATTGGATACCTCTCTGGCGCTTAAAGGTTTAAGATGCAAACAAATTAACAAATGTGGCAAACTGGACATAATGGTCAGTAAAAATGTAACAGCTCCAGGACCTCTTTGGAAGGATAGATGTTCCCCAGAACTGCACCCTTTTCTTAGTACATCAGCCTCTGTGTCTATTACAATGATACATCCTGAATCCCCACTTATGTTTAGAGTTTGGATCAGGTGAATCAATTATACACATATAGGACTGTATGGAGAGGGAGCGGACACCCCAACTACAGGTAATAAAGGGGAGGGGAATGGGGGGACAATTTACACTATTTAATGGACAACTGGAACTCCCCAGGCGCCATCAATGTAGAGACCTCCCTAATCCTACTGTTATAGGAGAAGTAACACCTCACTTACATTATTACAGCCAGAAAATCCTAATGTCCCTATGAATTTTGCCCTTGGATGTGTGTGTGTATAATAAATATGATCGTCAGTCCTGGATGTCACGCACATGGAGGCGGACCTGGCAACTGCCAGCAGGACCACAGGACACAAACTCCTCCCACTGCGCATGGTAATGAGTTGTACACCCCTCTAGTCCTTAAGGGGTTAAGGGGGACAGGGTTCATTACTGTTATAGATAGTATGGCCTTTGGTCCCCTTGTACATTAAATATTTCCTTCAGATTATTGGGGTGGTTGGCCACAGGCACAGGGAGACCAGAGGTAGACAGCAGGGATAACCAATTACTAGACCACAGCTGGTTGGGGATGATGGAAGTTGTAGTCACCAACAGCTGGAGATCCAACAACTGACTCCTCCTAGTGGAGAGGATAAAAACAGGAAGAGGCTGGATTTAGTCTCTCATGGTGCTGTAGGGCCCCCAAGTGGCAAACAAAACTGTCCAGTCATGAGGCCCCTGAGATACCAGTGTCTGACATAACAGTTACATCTAGGGACAATGAAAGGGATAATGAGAGAGTTCTGTTTACAATGTTTTCCACAATCCTGTTTAACGTTGCTTTGTAGGACATTTCCATGAAGTAGTAAAGTTCTCTCAGAATTAGAACTTACAATTGATAAGGAATGTACTGGAATTTTTCACTATTTACACAGGGTAAATCAGTTCAGTAACAAATGAGAAATGATCAATATGAATCTTCTTACATTAAGCAATCAACTGTTTTATTTCTCTGATATTTGTGATGCTAAAGAAGGGCTGGTTTAACTAAAAACATCACTATGGTTTTTCCTCTGATGGTTTTTCTCCTGTGTGAGATCTCTGATGTACAACAAGAATTGAGCTTTTGCTGAATGATTTCCCACAGTCATAACACTTAAATGGTTTTTCTCCTGTGTGGGTTCTCTGATGTACAACAAGAATTGATCTTTTGCTGAATGATTTCCCACATTCATAACACTTAAATGGCTTTTCTCCTGTGTGAGTCCTCTGATGTTCAACAAGCACTGAGCTTTTGTGGAACGATTTCCCACATTCAGAACACACAAATGGTTTCTCTCCAGTGTGAGTTCTCTGATGTATAACAAGATTTACAAGTTGGGTGAATGATTTCCCACATTCAGGACACACAAATGGCTTCTCTCCAGTGTGAGTTCTCTGATGTCTAAGAAGATGTGATGCTTGTTTGAAAGATTTCCCACATTCAGAACACACAAATGGTTTTTCTCCTGTGTGAGTTCTCTGATGTACGACGAGATGTGATTGTTGTAGGAAAGATTTCCCACATTCAGAACATACAAATGGTTTCTCTCCTGTGTGAGTTCTTTGGTGTCTAACAAGATCTGAACGTGCAATAAAAGATTTCCAACATACAGAACACTGGAACAGTTTCTTTGTTCTATGAATTGTCTGATGTGAGACAGGTTCCTGATGCTTCTTTTTCCCTTTTGTGCTCTTATTAATAGGAGTAGAGGTGGATTCTGTCCCTGTGAGTTCTATTTGAGAGTCTGTGATATTTGATTCTTCATGTAAAGTTACATCCATATGTAGAATGGTGTCACACTTTGTCAGAGTCTCACTAGATGAACTGTCACTAACCAGTTTTGTTCCTTCATTATTCTGGGTAAAACTGGCACATTCTGGATCTGAAAGTGAAATGTGATGTGTTTTAGTTTAATGTTCTCATATGAGAGATTCAACTGTTTGAAAGAAAAGCAGTAAATATAACGGAAATAAAGGAGAAAATTATATTTTATTAAGCCTGTTCCCATAGGAACAGACATGGTAATGCCTGGGGCTACATTGTTTGGCAAAATAAGAAAACTGAACACCTTAGCTGACATGTGGGCTGGAGGAAACCCAGAAAACTGCGGCTCACAGACACAAACTGCCGAGTTACACACAATTCCATAGACTGCTAGTGTCAGGATAGAAAACGTAGTCTGGCAGCTCAGCATCAATTAAAGAATCAAAAGCGTTTCTCCCTCTGTCCTTTTTAGGAGATAAGACTATGTGGTGCGTATATATGAGAATCGCATTGCTCCACAGCAATACAACTCACATGACAGTTTATTGAAACTTCATTATATGTATTTATAAATTAATCTGTGTAAACAAAATATTTTGGTCTCGCTCTAAATCATTTATTCAGTTACACAAAGGAGGTGTCATTAGGTCATGAAATAACATACAAATTCTCTGTAATTCCCCGTCCAACAGCCACGCCCACAGCAACACCACCTAAAATACGTGTTCCTCTGGTCATTTGAAATGTTGGGAGGAATACAACAGAACAACGGAGGTTATTAAGGTTATTATTAATAAAACCCCTGATCTCCTTTCCTACTGATCCTCTGGGGCTCACAATGCAGTATCAGTTCCTCAGCAACTATCACTGTTTATCTGCCCTTTAATTTACCTTGAATTTATATTTGTGTTGGTCACAGGGATCGCCCAATATAAGTCACCTGAAACCGTACTCTGTGGAGGAGCAACTACACAGAGATAAGGCAGACTGTTATTAATATGTATATACAGAGTACACGGGAACACAATACAGCAACACATTCAACAGAAAAAGATACACAACAGAGCAGTCCCCAGTAAGCGAGATGCTGGGGTTCATAGACTTGGGTACGGGGCCTTTCTGACATTGGCTACCCCCAAAGCCGCCTTGTTGCGGCCTAGGCAGAATTAAAGGTGCCGACAGGAAGATATGATGCAGTAATAACATTTCAGTGCACATCTGCCCCAAGAGAGGATTTTAGTATTACCTGTTAAATCCGTTTCTCTTAGTCCATATAGCTTACAGGTAACTCTGAGAAGACAACAGCCCCTTTAAGTAGGCAGGAACAATTCTTGGAAAGAATGGAGTGGTGGAGCCTTCCTTTCCTACTTAGCTGGTCACTAGCTATTCCCCCCGTTAGAGCTGAGACAATAAACCTAGCCAAGCTAGCTAGCAAGAAGGAAATGAGAAGACTCATGTGAGCACGAACCCGAAAGATCTCCCACATCCAGCCACAGGAGCACCAAGCATGGTCCCATGGCAGGGTGGGAGTCCTGTAAGCTATATGGACTAAGAGAAAAAGATTTAACAGGTAAGACTAAAATCCTTTTTTCACTGTCATCAAATATAGTTTACAGTTAACTCCGGGATGTACCAAGATTAAGTTCCTAGTGGTGGGAAAGAAGGCAAGGACCAAGCGTCAGTCACCATGATACCAGAGCTCTCATGGACTAATCAGAGCACTGAATAGCCCAAACAAACGAAGTGTCAACGAACACTGAACTGTAACACAACACACCAGTAACTGTGAACACAGCACACTGAACAAGAGCCAACAGGGCTCAACAGTTAAAGATCTCCAAGACACAGGAAAGTCCTAGACAGGCAGAGCTGTGTCCAGGACACTCCCTGCCAAAACTGGTTTCAGCCAAAGCCAGCACATCAACACGGTAGTGTTTGGCAAAAGTGTGCACAGATGACCAAGTGGCCGCCTGACACAGCTGATCAGCAGAGGCATGATTCTTGTAGGCCCAAGAGGCCCCAACAGACCTGGTGGAAAGAGTAGTGATGCGAAAGGGAGCAGGCTTCTTCCAGCGTTCATAGGCCTTCCAAATGGTAGACTTGATCCAAGATGCAATAGTCACCTTGGGTGCAGCCTTACCCACCCTAGGACCCTCAGGGATGACAAAAAGTGCATCAGTCTGATGGACAGACTCAGTTTGGTGCACAATGAACTTAAGGCAACGCACCACATCAAACAAGTGGAGATCCCTCTCCTTGTCAGATTTTGGGTCAGGACAAAAGGAAGGCATAACAATCTCCTACAAAAGAAAAAATATATGTCCTAGCACTATTAATATTCCGTGTCAAAACACCAAGTGTATATAGTTCATAATAAGTGGTCAGTATCGATACAAGTGTGGAAAAAATAGTTTTATATTCAGTCAATACATTTTCTATCATATAAAGAACAATATTATAGACTATATTATAGCATCTGATAATCGACAATTCTTACACAGGACTAAGCCTCGATACTCTCACCCATCCACCACAAGCAAGACTGCAGTACAATACCCCAGTCTACAGTGTTGTGAAAAGTGCGACAGGGCACGGCTACAACGCCGCCTACAAATAGAATAATAAAACTGAAACAATAACAACCATATATAGCAATTATGTTCTATTCCTCCAACCTCCCCACAGTGCAATGGATCAGAGGGGATAAATCTAATCCTCCGCAAAGTGGAAAAACGGCATAAGATTTACCACCAGTTGTCTGGAAATCGAATATACGTTCTGAAGTATAATCTCTGTGTTTTTAATCCTACAAAGTATCTTGAAAAGTTCTTTTTTGCTCCAAGGCTTTTAAGGGTCAACAGGATCCATTAATCTGTACAATACAGTAAATATTTCATACAAAATATTACTTTATGAATTTTCATCAGCGATTGTCTTCACTTGGTTGTCATGAATGTATATTTTACCCAAGACTAATCAAATAGCTCTGGACAAATAGTCTATTCCACAGTGTTGTTATTCCCAGTGAAGGAAGTGCTTAATCTTTTAGCTGCTGATTAGATTATTGTTCCATATTATATTTTTTTGGAGCGCACGCCAGTTATTTTTCTTACAACAATCTCCTGATTGATGTGGAACTCAAACCACCATAGGAAGAAATTCCTGGGGGGTACAAAGAACAGCCTTATCCTTGTGAAACACCAGGAAAGGTGGTTTGCAGGACAAGGCCTGCAGTTCAGCGACTCTGCGAACAGACACAACAGCCAAAAGAAAGACCATTTTCTAAGTCAGGAAACAAAGAGGAATGGTAGCCAAGGACTCAAAAGGAGGCAGCAAGACTCCCAGAACCAGGTTAAGGTCCCACTGAGGAGTGGGACGCTTAAAGGCAGGGAAAGCATGAGCGACACCCTGAAAGAAAACCTTGACATCTGCAAGAACAGCGATGCGCCTCTAAAAAAAGCTAAAGAGATCCCATGTCTGAACCTTCAAAAAAAAAAAAAAACTCAGTTGAAGGCCTTTGTTCACACCATCCTGCAAGAAGAACAAGAAAGTGGACAGATCAAACTCTTGTGAGGACAGATCCCTGTACACACACCAAGAGTGGAAGATGGACCAAATCCTGTGCGAAGCCTTAGAGGAAACAGGTTTCCTAGCTTGAATCATTGTGGCGACCACCTGAGGAGAAAATCCTTTCCTCATCAAAACTGAGGATTCAAGCGCCAAGACGTTAAACCCAGCCACTACACGTTCTCGTTCCACAGGCAGTCCTGTAGTAGGAGATCAGTCTGCGTGGAAGCTGAAACTGTTCACACAAAGACAGGTCCAGCAGCTCTGGAAACAACGGTTGCCGGGTCAAGTATGGAGCAACTAGGATGACCAGAGAGTCCTCTCCATCCATAGCTTTCTCAGAATCCTGGGGAGCAGGGGAAGAGGGGGGAAAATGTAGGCTAGATGAGACTGCCAAGGAATTGACACAGCATCCACTGCGTGAGCCAGAGGGTTGATCCACTGACAGCAAAACATCAGAACCTTCCGGTTGTGTCTGGTGGCCATCATGTCAATCCAGGGAAGTCCCCATTTCTGAACGAGGAGGTCGAACATCTCCCAGTGAAGCTCCCACTCTCCGTTGTCCACGGTGTGGCAACTTAGAAAGTTGGCTAAGATGTTTTCTATGCCTGGAATATGCAATGCGGAGATGGCAGGAACATGTTCTTCTGTCCAGGTGAAAACAGCCTTGACCTCCATCCAAGCTGCAAGACTTTCGGTGCCGCCTTGCTTTTTGATGTAGGCCACGGCTGTGGCATTGTCTGACCGGACATGAACTGGACAGTCCTTGAGATGAGATGACCAGTACCTCAGAGTGTGGACTATCACCTGCAGTTCAAGAACACTGATGGGTAGGAGAGTTTCCTCTGCCAGCCAGTGACCCTGGACAACAAGGTGACACAGGACCGTTCCCTATCCTGACAGGCTGGCATCCGTCATCACCATGGTCCAAAATGGGATCACAAACAGTCTTCCTTTCTGCAGGCTGGAGAGATTTAACCACCAAGGAAGACTCAGCTCCACATGCAGGGGAAGAGAAACCGATAGCTTCAAGAGATCTGGATTCCCCTTGCAAACTTGGATCACAAACCTCTGTAGTTCCCTCGTGTCAGCCATCACAAATGGTACCGCCTCCATGGTGGAAATCAATTTCCCCACCAGAGAGGTCAACTTCTTGGCTTGAATGGACTTGCAGGGAAGGGGTTAAATACCACATAGCAAACAATGTAACAAAGATCCCAGATCAGCAGCCATTATTAAAGTAACAATACCAAACATGAGTGCAGGAGTCATATAGTACTCCATTGAAACCCTTGTGCAGAATGGACAGTGGACCATAGCACTCAAAGGGTAGCTCACCTTTTCTGCAGGTGGTCTTTCTTCAGATTACCATTGTAAAGAAGAAGCCTCAGAGAGACTCCCGAGAGAGAGAGAGAGAGAGAGAGAGAGAGAGAGAGAGAGAAAGACTCCCTCGAGAGAGAGAGAGAGAGAGAGAGAGAGACTCCCTCGAGAGAGAGAGAGAGAGACTCCTGAGAGGGAGAGAGAGAGACTCCTGAGAGAGAGAGAGAGAGAGAATCCTGAGAGAGACATGGGTTGCAATATTTCTCTCCCAGGGCTGCAAGTGTCCACAGACAGCACCTTTAAACTGGGCAATCCACCAAGGGGAAGCCAGTAATGGCAATCCACCTAATGGGGGAATTTGGACACCCCATATCTAAATAAAAATACTAAAAATTAAAACTAAGCAGAACTGTCCACAACAAATCTTAACTGGGAAGGAGAATAGCTAGGAGGAGAGGGAGGCTCCATCCCTGCAACTTCTTTGAAGAATTATTCCAACCTACTAGCTGTCTCCTCCCCATGGTACCTGTAAGCTATATTGGACAACAGAGAAAATAACTTTGGAAGGATAACCATTTTTATGGCGTTGATCCTTCCCAAAAAGTTAGAGGAAAAAGCCGCCCATAACTGCAATATAGTAAGAATTTGATTCCACATTTGTCTAACATTAAGGATTGATGAACATCACCATGAACAGTTGTCTCTAAATAAGATACGTGTCACCTATCATACTGGTCATATATCACCCACATAACAGTGATGGGCGTCCAGAACTACAGTCTGCACAGAAAATACACACAAGAAAAGAAGGGAGAAGGAGATGCTCTACTGTAATTTTTTTAAGTTCTTAATTATAACTTTATTTTAACAGATTTTTTGGGGGGTGAAATGTTGTTTCAGGCAAATTAGAAACAGCAGCGTAAACTGTATTAATAAGGAAAACAAGAACTTGGGTTCCAAAAGAGATCAGGACTTAACACAGAAGAGATCCCAGAGGTTTGGTTTAAATAAAGATATATAGTGAATGTGGTATGTGAGGGGTCCTAATAGAAATATTATTATTATTGGGGTAGGGAGAAAATTCAGTAGGTCTAGGCAGAAAAATAATTAGATTCATTGTTGTATATAACATACTGGGGGGGGGGGTGTTGAGATTTCTAGAAAGTCTGTTTTATCACCATTGTAAGATATAAGATAGTAGATATGTCTGATGTCTTTACTTCTGACTGTGCATGTATGTGTGACAGTGAGTGTCACAGGCTCTTATTGTCACCTTGCTGAGAAGGAGCATTTGGACATTGCAAGGATATAGTTGGAGTTTTCAGCATTTTGTTGATGACGGACATAAGTTTTCACAAGTATAACAGGGATTTTTCAATGAACATATCCTGAAGTGTAATTAATAAGTAAAATAATGGATTCACAGACACCTCTGATTAGGAAGCAGGATCCCGCAATGATCCCTCATTGTCACTCCCTACAAGGAAGGATTACTGACACGTCAGTGATAAACCTGCCTGTGGCCAGACGAGTCACAGACTAATCTTGTCTCAATGTGGAATCCCAAGTGACAATTCATAAATAAGGTGATGTTGTTCCAAGGGTGACCTACAAACCTTAACCCTTTGAGTGCCAGAGAGCAATGCATTGGATGCCTCTCTGGCACTCAAAGGGTTAAGATGCAAACAAATGAATAAATGTGCTAAATGGGACACAATGGTCAGCAAAAATGTAACTGCTGTAGAGTCTGGATCAGGTGAGTCAATGATACACATATAGGACTGTATGGAGAGGGAGCGGAACACCCTAACTACAGGTAATAAAGGGGAGGGGAATGGGGGGACAATTTACCCTATTTAATGGCCACTGGGGACAACTGGAACTCCCCAGGCGCCATCAATGTAGTGACCTCCCTAAACCTACTGTTATAGGAGAAGTAACACCTCCACTAACATTATTACAGCCAGAAAATCCTAATGTCCCTATGAATTTTGCCCTTGGAGGTGTGTATAATAAATATGATCTTCAGTCAGTCCTGGATATCACGCACATGGAGGCGGATCTGACAACTGCCAGCAGGACCACAGGACACAAACTCCTCCCACTGCACATGGAGGCGGATCTGGTAACTGCCAGCAGTTTGTGATCGTGGCCTGAATTATGATTATTAATATTCTAATTAGGATATGAATACTAATTATTTGATTTGCGGTATATGAGTTAATTATGTGGAATGAATACGCAGGAAACAGTTGTAATATTTGGTGATATACTTTACTATAACATCTGCTGTTAAAGCAATATATCTAAAAAGGGTTATTACAACAAAGTTATAGATAACAGAAATACAGTGTTACAATGATACTTAATTTACAGTGAAAATCAGCACATTCAGGCATGTCTCTTTGTCCAAGGGAACCCTGCAAGTCATCTTTTGGACAGCAAAAGGCCTTTGTTCTTCTCTCTTAGATCAACATGATGGGTTCTAACTGAAGCAATGGCTGCAGAGATCTAATATCCCCAAGTATTGTACAGTCAGATTACTTGACTAAGTCACATGGCTCCTATGTTCCTGGTCACATGGCATAGCCATTGCACAGTTGGTCAGGATTCCCAGAATGCATGTCTGCAATGGCAGCCATTACACAAGTGCTCAGCCACTGATCAACACTGTCCCTTGTGGTGCACATTCAGTATGCACATACCATATGGAAATATATTGCTTTAATTGTCTATGTGAAATGAATCATATTCAATACAAGCAGGACCACAGGACACAAACTCCTCCCACTGCTCATGATAATATCATTGCTTTGCAATGAGTTGTACACCCCTCTGGTCCTTAAATGGGTTAAGGAGAGCAGGGTTCATTATTGTTATAGATAATATGGCCTTTGGTCCCTTTGTGCATTTAATCATTCCTTCAGATTATTGGGGTGGTTGATCAGAGGCACAGGGAGACCAGAGGTAGACAGCAGAGATAATCAATTGCTACACCACGGCTGGTTGGGGATGATGGAAGTTGTAGTCACCAACAGCTGGAAGTACAACAACTGACTCCCCCTAGTGGAGAGGATAAAAACAGGAAGAGGCTGGATTTAGTCTCTCATGGTGCTGTAGGGCCCCCAAGTGGTAAACAAAACGGTCCAGTCATGAGGCCCCTGAGATACCAGTGTCTGACATTCCAGTTATATCTAGGGGCAATGAAAGGGATAACAATTTAATTTGTTAAAATGTTTCCACAATCCTGTGTAACGTCTCTTTGTAGGACATTTCCATGAAGTAGTAATGTTCTCCCACAATTAGAACTAACAAATCGATTATGAATTTACTAAAATTTTACAAGATTCAAGCACAGGGTATATCAGTTCAGTAAACAAATGAGAAACGGTCAGTATGAATCATCTTTCATTAAAAGCAATCAACTGTTTTTGCTCTCTGATATTTGTGATGGTAAAGAAGGGCTGGTTTAACTGAAAACACGACTATGGTATTTTCTCTGATGCCTGTAATAAGCTGAAATGTGTCGGAAAGATTTGCCACATTCAGAACACTTAAATGGCTTCTCTCCTGTGTGAATTCTCTGATGTACAACAAGATCTGAGGGTTGTCTGAAACATTTCCCACATTCAGAACACACAAATGGCTTTTCTCCTGTGTGAGATCTCTGATGGAAAACAAGATTTGAGGGTTGTTTGTAAGATTTCCCACATTCAGGACACACATACAGCTTTTCTCCTGTGTGAGATCCCTGATGTGCAATAAGACCTGAGGGTCGTTTGAAAGATTTCCCATATTCAAATGTTTTTTCTCCTGTGTGACATCTCTGGTGTATAACAAGCTGAGACGGTTTAATAAAACATTTCCAACATTCGGAACACTTGAACAATGTATTTTTTCTATGAATTGTCTGATGTGAAACGGGTTCCGGATTCTTCTTTTTCCCTTTTGTGTTCTTATTAATACGAATAGGGGTGGATTTTGTCCCTGTGAGTTCTATATGAGAGTCTGTGATATTGGATTCTTCATGTAAAGTTACATCCATACGTAGAATTGTGTCACACTTTGTCACAGTCTCACTAGATGAAATGGAACATTCTGGATCTGAAAGTGAAATGTGATGTTTTAATTTAAAGTTCTCATAGGAGAGATTCACCTGTTGGAAAGAAAAGCAGTAAAAATAGTGAAACTTATTATATTTTATTAACCCTTTGAGTGCCAGAGGGGTACGCAATGCAATGCGTTGCATACCACTGGCACTCAAAGGGTTAAGTCGGTTCTTATGGGAACAGACATGGTAAAAAAAAAACAAAAAAAAAACCTGGGCTGCATTCTATGGGGAATCAGAAAACTGAACACCTTAGCTGACATGTGGGCTGGATACAACACAGAAAACTGCAGCTCACAGACATGAACTTCCAAGTTACACACACACAACCCCATAGACTGCTAGTGTCAGGACAGAAAACATAGTCTGGCAGCTCAGCGTCAATTACCAGATCAACACCGTACCTCCCAAGTGTTCTTCTTAGACCCAAATCCCTCTGTCTTTTTATGCGTTCAGACTATGTGGTGTGTGTTTAAACAAATACTAATGTGAGTTTTATTGCTGTGGTGCAGTGTGATACTTAAACTTCATTATATGCATTTATAAATTAGTCTGTGTAAACAATATATTTGTGTCTTTCTCTAAATCATTTATTCAGTTACATAATGGAGGTGTCAGTAGGTCATTAAATAACTTAAAAATTCCTCGCAATGCCCCGCCCACCAGACACTCTCCCAGCAACACCGCCTAAAACACAAGTGTCCCTCTGGCCATTTGAAATGTTGGGAGGAATACAACAGAACAACGGAGGAGATTATTACTAAAACCCCTGATCTGCTTTCCTACTGATCCTCTGGGGCTCACAATGCAGCATCAGTTCCTCAGCAACTATCACTTTTTAGCTGTCCTTTAATTTCCGGGACTTTATAAATGGGATCGTCCAATGTAAGTGACCTGAAACCGTACCCTGTGGAGGAGCAACTCCACAGACAAAAGGTAGACTGCTATTAATATGTATATATACAGAGTACACAGGTACACAATACTGCAACACATTCAACAGAAAAAGATACACCACAGGGCAGCCCCCAGTAGGCGAGATGATGGCGTTCATAGAGTGGGGTTCAGAGCTGGCTGGAGTTGGCTAACCCCTAGCCAGCCTTGCTGTGGCGAAAACTGAGTTAAAGGTGCTGACAGCAAGGTCTGTTCCGTGCTGACCAGAGGAGCAAGTCAGCACACTGGATGACTGCTTTGAGGATAGCTACTACTTACTGGTACCAAGTGAGGCGACAGACAAAGATATGGACAATACCTGCTGTACCAGTCGTATGTTGATGTACAGGAGCAGGGAACTATGAAGGACTGGATTCACCGCTCTCTGACTTAAAGGTACAACTATTAGGAGAATGAACCTAAGATCAACTAGTTGGGCTGGAATCCGACAGTCAAATGGCGGTATAGAAACAGGAACAACAGAAGGCTGAATTAGTCTAACTCTCACTGCTCCGGTGAAGGCAGATGAGCCAAACAGATGGTTGTATCAGATGGGCTGTCGGATGGTCGGACTAGCAGGGTCAGTAACAGCCGGGCAATGAAGTACAGAAGCAGCAAGGAGGAGATTTGTTGAGTAGGAGAACCAGGGTCAGAAATGGAGAATCAATCAAATCGAGGCACTGTACAAAGTCGAAGAGTAAAACAGTAGTCAGGAAACAAGGCCAAGGTCGATACACACTGGAAGAAGGGCAAGGGAACTCAGGAACAGGACTAGGAATAAATGAACATTTATTGTAATGCTTTGTTCACTCACCAGCACTGAGGAAGGAACTGTCACTTGAAAAAAAGCTCAGGACTGAGCATAAAACCTAGGCAGGAAACAAGGATCCGGCAAATGGAAAGAACCAAGACAAAAAAACAGGCAAAGGATACAAAAAAGGGAAGAAAAAAGGGCAGAACATGACATGCTATTGCAGGAATGATATATATTAACAAAAACTTGGTAGCCGAAAGTTAATTGTTACTTGAGCTGCACGTAAAAAAAAAAAAAAAAAAAAAAAAAAAAAAAGAAAATGAAATATTACGTTATTAGTGACACATGGAATCAGTACTATCCCAGTGCACCAATCACCGTGAATTAACCCATTCAGCGTGGGAGAGAAGTTTTAAATGATAGGTGATGAAAACAGGTTAAAACGTAACCTTTAATTAGGTTTTAAAAATACTTGGTAATATGAATTAAAAACACTTTAGCCATGTGGAAAACCCACTCCTATATACTGGCTATGCGGTGTCTCAATATAAAGAGTGAGCACCATCAGTTAGCACAGGTGAGTGTTTAAGACCATTATTTGCTGCACAGTATTCTTTCCATTAAGCCAATTGTAACCCTGTTCAGTCTAGGATAGAATAGAAAGAATATAGCTCCTGGAGCTATATATAATCCACCTCTCCGGTAACCGTCCTTAAGTCACATCAGAAATAAGGAGGATAGATTGAGTCAGATTACTCAACAGGAACGAATAAGTAAAACTTTCAAATTTGCTGAGAGTTTAAATTTATGCGGAGAGAGCAGCTTCATCTTTCCTATTGCTAAGCGGTGGGCTATTAACCCTTGATTATCCCTACATGTTTCGTTGCTCCTTGTGGTGGCTTTGTCAGAGGCTAAACTTACAAAACCCCTAGAAGACGCTCTATTTAAGGCCCGTGCCAACGTCATTACGCTCCTCCTTACAATTTGATTGGCTCTACGATGGAGGCTCGATTCTGGTCAGTTATAGAACACTGTTGGCAGAATTAGTTACTTTTATTTGCTATTGTTGATGATTTGATCTTATTTGTTTTTTTGAAGACATCTCTATAAACAAGATAGCTTTTAAGTAATCCTCAATCTTAAATCAATCCTGTGTAACTCTTCTCTTTGTAGGACATATCCATGAAGTAGTAATGTTCTCCCACAATTAGGACTTGCACATTTACTATGAATTTACTACAATTTTACAAGATTCAAGCACAGGGTAAATGAGTTCACTAAACAAATGAGAAATGGTCAGTATGAATCTACTTACATTAAAAGCAATCAACTGTTTTATTTCTCTGATCTCTGTGATGCGAAAAGAAGGCTGGTTTATCTACAATTATCACTATGTTTTTTTTCTCTGATGCTTGTAAAAAGCTGAAATGTGTCGGAAAGATTTCCCACATTCAGAATGGTTTCTGTCCTGTGTGAATTATCTGATGTCTAGCAAGATCTGAGCTTCGACAGAAAGATTTCCAACATTCGGAACACTTGAACAATGTATTTTTTCTATGAATTGTCTGATGTGAAATGGGTTACTGGTGCTTCTTTTTCCCTTTTGTGCGCTTATTAATAGGAGTAGAGGTGGATTCTGTCCCTGTGAGTTCTATATGAGGGTCTGTGATATTTGATTCTTCATTTAAATTTACATCCATATCTAGAAAAGTGAAATGTGATGTTTTATTTTAAATTTCTCATATAAGAGATTCCCAGTTGGAAAGAAAAGCAGTAAAAATAACTAATCTTAAAGAAGATTATATTTTATTAACCCTTTGAGTGCCAGAGAGGTATGCAATGCAATGTGTTGCATACCACTCTGGCACTCATAGTATATTAAAACAAAAAAAACCTGGGGCTGCATTCTTTGGGGGAATCAGATAACCGAACACCTTAGCTGGTATAGTACTGACTCCATGTCTCATTAATTACAGTGATATTTTTTTTTTTTTGTTGTTACAGCAGGAATGGGACACACAAAAGTAACAAGAGATAATATGCTAAATAGATCCAAATACGTATGTAATAGACCAATCTAATTTATACGGTTAAATAAAGTTACCTACTGAACTGTAAGACTGTGACATGTACACACTCAGTATTGTAGACACATCTGTCATGTTAAACTGCATGTGTAAAAGTGATTTCTCCCTGTGATACAGCCTTCTATATATCCCATTGATTTAATCCTTTGAATGCCAGAGGGGTATGCAGGTATAAGGTAGAGGAGATATTCCAGAGCATTAGTCTTTTTTTTTAATAAATTGAGAGAGTTTGTGTGTGTGTGTGTGTGTGTGTGTGTGTGTGTGTGTGTGTGTGTGTGTGGGTTGTTTCCACTTACCGATAAATACTTTTCTCTTAGGCCACTGTGGTATGCACAGGCCATGGGGTTAAGCAGAGCTTATAGCAGAAGGGGACTAACAAAAAACTCCTCCCATAGTAAGTAAATAAAAAAACAAAAAAACCTATCTAGTGTCATCGAGGGATGCAAGGATCATGGGGATGTCTCAAAAATAGTGGGAGGGAAGAAAACTATTGCACAATGGCCTAGCAAACTTTGTGGTCAAAACTAACATCCTGAGATGCAAATATATTAACTTTGTAAAACTCAGTGAACGTGTGAACAGATAACCAATTTGCTGCTTATCAAAACTGGTCAACAGTTTGGTTCTTCAGGGCCCATGAAGTACTGATGGGCCTCGTTGAATGAGCTGTGATTCTGAAAGGTACTGGAACAGATTTCAGTCTATGCTTGTCTTATAGTCTGTATAAAACGTGGAAATAGATGCTGGACTGCCCTTTTTAGGGCCTTCTGGAATAAAAATGTGTTGGATGTGCTAAAGGATTGTGTAAGTTGTACATAATGTAGGAGTCATCCTACTACATCTAATGTATGGTGAGCTTTCTCTTTTGCGTTTGATGGATTAGGACACAATGAAGTTAGAATCATTTCTTGGTTTATTTTGAAACTAGCAGTGTGGGAGGGCGTTTCCAGTCCTACAGTGTGGAAATATAGACTGGAAAAATGGTTATGCTTGTGGAACTTGTGATGTCCAAGCATTATATACCAATATAAGACAGGTTTAACAGCTACCAGGATAATCATTGTCATTTTCTACTAGGATATTGCATTTTTTCCAAAACTGGGGATGTTATGAGACAATCTAGTAAGAGGAATAAGATCGGAGTGTATTACAAACTCAATTAATGTAAATCAATATAAGGAAAATAGTAAATGATTTGGATAATGACTAACACACAGATAAAACCAATATCCTTTATATATGACTGGGAAATTGGAAGACTGACTGATGAGGGTTGGAATTTACGTACTAGATGGGAGGCTGATGTGGGTTCACAGGAGAACTCAGTGAGAACGCTCCTTAGGGAGCTTCTTGTTATGGCTAGAAAAACGATAGCCATGCTTTGGATGGCGGACAGGGCTCATACATGTAAACTTTGGGTCGAACTGGTGACACAAACATTACCTCATTACAAGTTGGTTTACTTACATAGGGGTACCCCTGAGAAGTATGATATGGTGTGGGGCTGATGGCATTTAAGAGGACCCAAAACTTGGGATTAAGATACATACTCCGACTTTACGGGTGGAATTCTCACTGCATCATTATAGGGTTTCAATTGCGATGGAACCAGGGTAGATCGCTGCCCTTATGGGATTATGTGTACGTGTAAGACTGGGGGTGGGGAGAGAGCGAGGGGGGAGGGAGAGGCTTGGAGCCGTGGTGGAAGGGTGCCTAGGGTGGGAGTTGGGAAAAAGGGTTAAAAGTGTTGGACCATGCTGGGCTGCTCATGTCATTTCTGTTCATTGTGCTTCTTTCTCATGCATGTATTTGACTAACTGCACTGTGTTTGTCTAAGATTTTTGTTGTCATGAGATTGGCCTGAAATGGTCCACTAATAAAATCAGTTTTCAAATGATTTGGATAAATTCCTTAAAAAAAAAGATCTTAAAATCTTTCCTACTAAAGATGATATACACTACCTCCTAAACATTAGGTCTATAGGTCTGAAGTCATGTCAGATATCTGGATTAATCACACTTGCACAGTATAGGTCCTCGTGAACAGTATTTAGAACAGACAAGAGAAAATATCTTAAATGAGCTAAAGAGCAATTAACAACTTCTTCATCAAGAAATTATATCTTAGTTAAAACTTCAAAATGACGATTTGTAGAATCTTGGAAAGAGATCTAGGTAAGAATTAGAGGTTTGCCTGAGCCCAGTTCCTCCCAAAGATCTTATTTCTATTTTGCAATCTATTATTGCGAAGATCCTTCAAATACAACATGACAAAAAGGTTAAAACTGAATGGGGCAAATCCACTAAGAGGTGATAATGTGGAGATGACTCCTCCATTTTATTACTTCTCCAATTCCTGTGTTACTCTATGGAACCAATGCACTAAGATTTCTTCAGCTTTGGAGATCTTAGTGCATAAGCTTTATAAAACAACATAGGAACTGGAGAAGTGACATCACTGGAGAAGTCATCTCCACTTTATCACCTCTTTATCACCACTTAGTGCAGCGGTTCTCAACCTTTCTAGTGCCGTGACCCTTTGATAAAATTTCCCAAGTTGTGGCGACCCCTAACAGTAAAATTATTTTCGTTGCTCCTTCATCGTTGTAATTTCGCTACTGTTATGAATCGAAATATAAATATCTGATGGTTTTAGGCGACTGCTGGCAAATCGTCATTCGACCCCCAAAGGGGTCCCGACCCACAGGTTGAGAACCACTGACTTAGTGAGTCTCCCCCAATGTGTTCTTACTGTCCTTAAAGAATCTGAACACACTTCAAATTATCTCTTCACACATTTGCTATCAAAACATTATGTCCAAAGCACTGCTACCCACTCTCCATACACAACTGAACAATCCCATGGATTGCATGCTCAAAAGGATCCCCAACTAACAGTTCAAGATCTCCCGAAAAAATGCAAGGATACATCGGCGGTGACTAAATGCTTAACAGATATTTCAAATTTAATAGCTGACACAATATTGACCAACTTCACTAGAAGATTAAAGAGCACCTCATCAGTGTATTTTCATGAACTATCTTACAGGCTTTTACATAGAGCATACGTAACACCATACTTTTGGGCTGTCTTTGTCTTAAATCTAAATCCCTTCAGACTACCCTCTCTACTCCTGTCCTCAAACAATCATTCTGGAATAAAAGAATTTCCTCTACAGCAGATGGAATTGGGATCCCTCTATTCATATCTACTCCTGCCTTTATTCTGGGGATATATGGATCGTACTCTACAGTAAAAAGTGCAAAACACATTATTAGACTATTTTCATGGAGGCCATAAAGTGCATCCACGCACAATGGCAGTCATCAACACCTCATTTGTTCAAATGCTGGAAACTAAAATTACATTCACTAAAATACACTGGTCGCTAGCTCTGGCAGGCAAACAATCACTGGGTGAAAACTTATTTCGGAACGGTTTATAGTCACACTGACCCCCCTCCCCCAACAGAACAGCTTTTATGCTTCAGATACACAAAGTGGATGGCAGGAAGGGCTCTTGGAGCACCGTAGGCTTCTGAAGTTTTATGACAATTCCAGTAACTAAAACAATTGATAGCCTCTCTTCTGATACCTGGACTTGAAGGGGTGGGGCCCACACAGAAAGCAGACCTATATTAACTAGATCTCCATGATATGTCTGTTCCTGTTCTGGTTTCACTCATTTGTTTTGTTACTCTCTCTTTTTTTTTTGTCATTTCTTGCCTGGCAGTTTTCTCCTTAAACCCTTCCCCATCATGGGAGAGAGCCTTGTTGGCCATTGTGCTAGATTATACCCTTGCCCTGCATGTCAGAGCACCTTTACTTACTTTGGATATTAAAGGGCTAGTAATACTTCGTTTTAACTTTATTTTATTTTGTAGGCATTAAAAAAATATGAAGAACGATATGTCTAATCTCTCCAATCTTTATGGTTTGAGAGATATTCCCAAACAAAGTTTCCCCTCCCGCCCCTTTTACCTAGTGTAAGCCATCTCTTCTCAGATGTGGAATCCAGTCCATAGACCAGACAGATAACAGAAGAGGACAATCTTCTTCCTATGAGAACAATGAAAGCCCTGCTCCCCTTGACAAGCTTTTCAGCTTTTTCCCTTATCTTAATTGAAGATTGTCCCTCTCTGCAGTCTACCTGGGCACGTCCCTTCTGATCTGGCTGAACGGGGGGGGGGGGGGGGGGATACTTTGCTTGTGAATATCTCTTAAACCATAAAGGTTTGAGAGAGAAGACTTATATCATTCTTCATGTTTTTTTAATACTAACAAAATAAAATAAAGATAAAACGAAGTATTATTATCCCTTTAAGACCAGTGTATTAGGAGATTAGCTTCATATACTGTTCAGACAGAATTTATACATGCTGATGTTAGGGATCTATTTTATAATTGCACCCACTGTATTTCATACATCTATATTCCTTCTTAAAAATGAAAATAAGCCAAATAAATAAATAAATAAATAAAATGAACTCAGAGCTCCGAGATCCAAGCTGATCTAGAATGACAGACCTTGTGATACTATATGTTGTCTTCATTCTTTTCAGGCCAAGGAAGAAATCCCGAGGAGAGCTCTTCAAGATACTTCTGTAACATATGGATGTTCTGGCTTTTAGCTATTCAGTGCTCTGTCTGCTAGAACCATACAGGTGAGGCATTATTTAAAACTGTTAACAAATGCCCTTCGAGATCATGTGTCATATGAAGGTCGTACCAAAACAATTAAACATACTTCTGAAATCAGAGGCCTATGTGAAGCACTTAACATTCCAAATGTCTTTTCAAGGACCCTGGCGATCTTCCAGTGATACCAATTAGATAGTCTTTACCACAAAGACCTAGACAGACTCCCTCTGCAGTGAAGAAACATATCTGCATATCTCCCAAATGTCACTCTTTGGAATATTTAAATATATTGCTTCCTAGTTTGTTTGGTTTTTTTTATATATTTAAAGATTATTGAAAGTTTTCAAAAGCACGTAAAAGGCATACAACATGGTTAACAAGAAAAATGTAGCACATGTCACAGACATAGGACTAGGACATTGCAGCGAAAGTTTAGGAAAAGTGACAAGTGGCAGAAGTGCAGACCCCACCTGAACTCCGGGGGACAGTCAGTGCTGAAGACCACCAAACATAGCGGAAAGTCTAGATTGCTTCCTAGTTTTTAGTCTATTTACAGGAACTTCCTGTTTTCCCTACTAATACACAGTAGAACCCTGTATGTTCCCTCATGAAATAAATACATCTCATCTTCTCTTAAAAGTATCCATTGCATCTGTCATCACCAAGTGTTATCACTTGGATAAACAATTCCCCAGTTTAACATACTTTACTGTAAAGGCCAGTCTCTGTCTGGTTTTTCCATTAGAATGTATTTTTGTCTGTCTCTCCTTGCATAATTTCCTCCTCCACCTACCTGGGATCCTATTGGTCAGCTAGGTTTTATAGCTTTAGGCCTCTGTAACCTCCTCGCCCAATTATTCGAGCTAGTTTGTGGATAGACCTGAAGCAGTTTGTACTTCCAACTTGCTTGTGTATTTGGATTGTCCTCCTGATTGTTTACGGACTACAGAGTCTGCTTATCTCTTACACCCCTTATTCACCTGGTGACCTCGGCTTGTTTTGACCATTCTTCTACTTGATTCCATCCACACCTGGTAATGTTGGTACCTATATATCTAGGTTTCCTCTGACCCAGGCGACAGGTGTTATTATTGTATTCTCCTACATACACCTGTATAGTTACCTTTGATTTGGGCCTCTGCATCTGCCTAGGTGGCCCCTGGCTGACTCAGCTGGACAGTGCGTTTCCACTGCAGGGCAAGTCAAAGCCGGTTGTGCCGCATCTCTCATCGGTCCCATCTCTTGGAGTTCAGGGGTGATCTACTATAACTGTGGTCCTGGCCTAGGTGTCCTAGGTAGAAGAGGTGAATGTATTTATTCTCCTTGTTGATCTTTGTTGCCCTATATCCCTTTGGGTACTTGTGGTGTAGGAGTCGTACTAGTATTAGTCAATCACTTGGTGGCGGTAGTGCTCTGCTTTACTCTATTTCTGGGGTTAATAGAGTTTTGCCGATTCTAGTCATATTTGGTTCAAACCGTGGTTGGAAGTCCTTCACACTTGTTGTTGCTGTCATACGCCATCTCCTTCACCACTGTATGGTTAGAGATTTATGTGTTTTGGGCGAACCTTAAGCAGTCCCAGCCTGCTACAGTTAAAGGACTAGTCTCTATTGCCCTATGGTCGAACATTCAGAAGTCCCAGCCTGCTACATTTAAAGGGCTTGTCCTTATTCCCTACTGGCAAACCTTAAGCAGTCTCTGCCTGCTATCTTGAGCAGATCCTTTTCGGTTGAGTGTGAGCTTAGAGGGTCTGCATCTGGGTATCACAGTCTACCTTAGAGGCCTAGTTATCTTGTGCTTTCTTCCGCTGTGGTGTGTCGGCCAGTATAGTTGAGGCCACCTCCACATGGCTGACATCATGAAACAGGCACTGGCTAGGAAGCCTGTTTATGGGCCTATTCTGGGTGGCCTAATTGGGTCCCGCCTGCTCCCGCTCCTTTATAAACATCCCTGGGCGTCATTGCCCTTATGTGGTGTTTCTGATATTGTCTCTTGTGCTCCATTGTGACCTGTGCTCTCCTGAGAAATTGCTCCATGTACGACCCTGGCTTGTCCGACTACCCACATCGGTTCTGTCCTGGGGATTTGGCTGACTAACTTGCTCCATGTAGTCCCCGGTTTGTCTGACCTCTGGATCCTGATGCCTATCACTCCATCTAGTCCTCGGCTTGTCTGACCTGTGGCTCTGGCTGACTACTGGTGCTATACACTCCGAACTTGCTTGACCATCAGAGTCAGTGTTTCATGGTTCAGATCTGCTCTCGCTCCCTGTTGCCTCTGGTCGCATGACCCAGGGTGGAAAGTTGTGCCTCAGTTACTGTTCCCTCTGGTGTTCCACAGTTCTAGTCTTTGGTATCTCGCAGTAGTGCAGTGCGCAGCACAATGTGCAGCTCTGGGTAGGAGCCTTGGTCCTATCATCCTGTGTTCTGGGGTTGTGTGGGCTAAACTGTTATTACTGTACTTATTAAATAAAGGTGGATGTATATATTAGATTCATGTCTGTCCTTCTTTGCCTGAAAACCGTGACACTGGGGTCCTTACTGGGTCCTCTGTCCAAGACAAACACCAGTGTGCCTCTGCTCCCATCCTGGTCAGGGTCCCGGCTCAACCGGGATCGGACATCTGGCTTTGTAGCAAGTACCTTTTTATCTGGGATAGATTCCACCGCCAACGTTCCCAAACTACGCTCCTAAACTACATTAGGGTCCAGACATTTGAACACACAGATACTGATCCTTGACATGCATATAGCATTTGGGTAGAGCATTTTACTTATAGGATCTTGAGTATAGCTTTTGGAGTATAGCATTTTGCTTATATCGTTTGTGGTGTATAGTATAGCGCTTTGCCTATAGCGGTTGGCGATTGGAGTATTACTTACAGCGTTTGGCTTTTGGAGCTGAGAACAGCGTATGGCGTACAGAATCTGGCATACGCCGTTTCGTGTATAGCATTTGGCATTTAGTGTATAGAATTTGCTGTAAAGCTCATAGCATTTGGCGTATAGCATATTGCATATAACCTCTGGCGTATAGCACTTTGCGTATAGTGTATGGTGTACAGAATTTGATGTATTGTTTATATCGTTCTGTGTTGTACATATAGCGTTTGGCGTATAGAGTTGTGTGCAGAACTATCATTTTTAGCACATACCTCAGACAGACAGGGGGTATATACTCCTGGGACGTCTACACGCTGAAACTGAAATCCTGTTCAGAGTTTAGGCTCTAGCAGCCCCAGGTCCCTTAACCCTTTGAATGCCAGAGGGGAACACAACTCATGCTTTGCAATGCGTTGTGTACCCTTCTGGCACTCAAAGGGTTAAAGTCTTGTCCATCTCCATAAAGGAGGGCAGAGATGGGAGCCTGCCTAATAAAGGATTAAGAAGCATATTGTAAGTTAAGAAAACAAAAAAACTACTAGTTCAGATCTTTGCCCTGATGCACCTTTGAAGTAAGTTGAAATGGAGCATGTCTAGTGAAGGTAACCTGGAGGAGGGAGGAAGTCTACGCTTCCAGAGAGATCTTTTTGGTCAAGTGCCCTGCCCTCCTGGCTGACGGATAATTTACTCCATGGTTCCTGTGTTCCCAGTGGAAGAAAGGGAAAATCTGCCTACTAAATTAAAAATCCCTATTTCTAGAGTAGTTAGTCTTCAGTACTGGTTTGTCTCATTTGGTCTTTTGTCAGCAAACCCCCCGCTACACTTTTCTCATGTCCCTTATGCCATTTCTCTTCTTGTTTTTTCACCTGTGTTTATCCCTGTTACTATGAGTAGGGATGTGTTTTGTTTTAAGTTAGAGAAAGATGTGCACGACCTACATTGCTTTATACATATATCTGTAAAACATCAATGAAAATAAAGGAAAAAAAATATTGTGTAAGGTCAGCAGTCAAATAGTTATTAATTGTTGATTACTCACATGTACTGATCGAAACAGGAATGTCCTCCTCCTTACAGTGCTGGGGAAATATCACCTCTTGTGGCTCCATCTGTGACATGAAGTGTCCATCTGACTGTATCTGTGAAATCAAGTGTCACATTGGTCATGCAAGTCCCAACATATATTACACCCTGCATTACTTCAAGGATATTAAATCATGGGGGAGAATATGATTTTAGTTTAATCTGGTGAATCATTTTCTCTTAATCCATATGGAACACAAGTAACATAGGGTTGAGAACACATTCTCAAAAAGAGCCTTGTGGGACTCTCTGCCTCTTCTGTAGGTCAACCCTTGCACTGCCTCCATCTATGATGTAAGCAAACCACACTAACAGGGACAGCAAAAAGAATGTAGCTCCAGAATAAAGACCCTAAGCAAGGACTTCCATGTCCAGATAGGCGAGACCAGCAGAGGTCTCTTTCTCTGGGTGGGAAACCAGTGTTCCATGTGGACTAAGAGAAAAGGATTAAACAAGTAAGAGTAAAATCAAGAGAACAAAAGGGCAGAAGAGCGCAAACCAACAATAAATAATTCCTCTTAAGGTTCAATTCCAGTGGATCATATACTCACACCACAAGTGATAGTTGTGCTGGTTGCAAATACAACCAGCAATATCCAACGGGGTATTCTTGAGCCGCCCCAGAAACGGCTACCACTCACGCGAATCAAAAAAACCCAAATCCAAAATAAAAAATATATATATAATATTTATTAATAAAATAATCCTATTTTCTGCCAAAGACGTCAATGTAAACAGTGTGTTGTAATATATAAACCTGTTGACGCGTTTCGGAACACAAGGTTCCTTTCTCAAAATTCAGGCAGCAAGATATACTTTAAAAACAAGTATTTGGCAAATTCAATAAAAAAGGACATCCAGCAAACCACACTAACAGGGACAACAACAAAAAGGAAGAAGGAAGCTCCAGTGAGAATAAAGACCCTAAGCAAGGACTTCCATGTCCAGACAGGCGAGACCAACAGAGGTCCCTTTCTCTGGGTGGGAAACCTGTGTTCCATATGGACTAAGAGAAAAGGATTTAACAAGTAAGAGTAAAATCATATTTTCTACATCATCCAATATGGAACACAGGTACCATGGGGATATACCAACACTAAGCTCCCAGAGGTCTGAAGAAGGAGAAAGGACCTCACGCCTGTCCCCATGATACCAAAGATCCTTAGGCTATCCAGAACTGGAACAGCCCAAAACAAAACTAAGTGTTAACAGACACTGAACTTGAACAGCAAACAAAAAACAAAATCTGACAGAGTGTCCCCCCAGTCTACATATTAACCCCCCCCTTCTAAAAGTCAACTTACAATGCTTTCTTCCACCACATATTGTTCATAGTCGACAATTAACCCTTCCCCTTCCAAATCCGACATCCAGTGCTTTCTTACACCATATTAATCCAACAAATATTGTTCATAGTCGACAATTAACCCTTCCCCTTCCAAAGTCGACTTACAGCGCTCTCTCACCATATTAATTCGACAAATATTGTACATACGACATTCCCCCCCACCCTTGAAAATTCGACTACAGTGCTCCCTTGATTTTCTTTCACCATTTTCATTAGACATCTTTCTTCTCCTATTATACAAGACATGCCCTCGTATTTTGTATTGCAAGATTAACCCTATGAGTACCAGAGAAGTAGCAACACATTGCAATGTGTTTGCTACCCCTCTGGTACTCATACGGTTAACAGGCAAGGTATGGACTACATACCTTGCCTGTATGTGTTTGAAAAATATATTTTTATTAAAAAACTGTTTTAAATTAAATACATGCACAACAGAGCTCAAGGGGGTGTCATGACCCCTCAAGACACCTCCCTAATCTTGCAATACAAAATACGAGGGCATGTCGAGTATAATAGGAGAAGAAAAATGAAAATGGTGAAAGAAAGTCATGGGAGCACTGTAGTCGACTTTTCAAGAGGGAGGGGGGTTAAAATGTTGGATGTACAATATTCATCAAATTAATATGGTGAAAGAAAGCACTGTAAGTCGGATTTGGAAGGGGAAGGGTTAATTGTCGACTATGAACAATATTTGTCAGATTAATGTGGTGAAAGAAAGCACTGTAAGTAGACTTTTAGAAGGAGGGTTAATATGTAGAGGGGGGGCACTTTATATCAGATTTCTATACTGTATACTGTATTATACACTGCTTTTGTTCGAACAACGATGGTTTTGAAACTGTCGTTATGGCTTCTACGCCTCAACCTCTGAGGCACAAAATTTCTAACTTAAATGTAACCACAAAACAGACAGCAATACCGAGCGTGAGTAATAGGATACTAATTGCACGTTGTATTTAGTTGTTTCCTATGGGTTTTTTTTTAGACTGGCGGTAAGTATAATTACCACTGATTTTGCTTTCACAAGTCGGGTAATAGGATAGCAAAAACGGACTTAAAAAAAACGCCTGTTTTATTTTTAGCGCTGGTAATAGAATCGAGCCCCGAGTCCTTTGTTCACAATACTCTGGAGAAAAGAGATCACCACCGGAAGGTCAAAGTCCCCACTATCCAGCCTGCCCACAACTATACAACAAAATGGCTGCCACTTGATCCTACACCACAGGAAACACACCTACACTATCCAGCTCAGGAAAGAAAAAGCACAAAACACACACAAACACCTCTATATACTTTGAGACACACACACAGTCACTCACTCTGACTCCCAGTGGCCTCAGCAGGACCTGTAGTACAGCCACTGAAGGGAAGATGCAGCACGAGGGAAACAAAATGGCACTCAAAGGGTCTTCATTGCTGAATTATTTCTTGACTGTCATCATTTGCCATGCAAGACAGAGGACAGGCAGCCATCAGGTACACACTTAACCCACTGACTGCCACAGGGTTGTGTATCAAGTTATACCCTTCAGGGAGTGTGTTCAAACCCCTAACACTGTAAGGTTGCATTTCCCTCCCACTTCTCCTCCTTCCCCAGCCTATTACCAACACTTTTTCACATTTATGTTAAGCCCTGCCCCTTCACAATTAAGCCCCACCCACTTTTGCCACAAATTTGCCCCATTGGTCTCTCCACATCAGCACCACATGACTCCCCTCCAGGGACTCCACATGTCAAAGATCCCAGGTATGAATACACTTCTCACTGCGATCTAACTCTGACATGCCACTCTATACCTTAACCCTTTGAGTGCCAGAGGGGTGCACAACATATTGCAACGCACTCTGGCATTCAAAGGGTTAACATGCTGGTATAATGCTCCTTTTATTTTCTGATTTCCATTTGCACAACCCAAACACACAGCAGGAAAAATACTGAAATTCTGGCCCAAAGTAAAGGAGAAATAAAACAACGTTGGTGTAAAGGCATACCTCCCAAGTATCCCTCTTTAGGAGATATTACTGCATCATACCTCCCAAGTGTCCCTCTTTAGGAGATATTACTGCATCATACCTCCCAAGTGTCCCTCTTTAGGAGATATTAGTGCCACATGTCTGTTTATCAGTGTGTCTACATTTCACAAATGTATGCCCAACTGTCACAACATGACGGGAAACACCGTCCCACATTGCTAGTTAATATATATATAAATAAAGTAAAAAAATGATTAGTGCGATTGTCAATGGTAAGCAAAAAGAGACCAAGAAAAATAAATCCACACACAAATGGACAGAAAACAATATAGTATGTGTGTGTATGGAAGTTAGTATCTATACTTAGCTGAAGGAGGTCTGGCCTGGGTGGAAGCGGATCCTGAATGGAGCACCTCATACCAGGTGGTGGCACTTGAGTGCCCCCCTGACGGTTGACGTAAGCCATGGCCATATTGTTGTTTGACTGGACTCGAACTGGGTGACAGTTAAACTGAGAGGTCCAGTACACAAGAGAGAGATGGATTGCCCTGAGATCCAGGAAAATGGACTGAAGAGAATCCTACATAGTCCACCAGCCCTGCAGCGCATACTCAGGTAACCCAGAAACACCCCCCAGCCGCTCAGGCTGGCATCCTGCAACCACCACTGCAGGTCCCGTCTGTTTAATTATTATATATATATATATATATATATATATATATATATATACTAGTTGAACAGCCCGTTACACGGGCCACAGTGCCTCTGGCAGCCGGTCGCGGGGCAGTCACACGCAGTGGAGACTGCCCGCGCCTCGGCTGATACAGAGCTGGACGCTCCTTCGGAGTGCCTGAGTGTCTACTGCGCATGTCGGGCGTTACACACAACTTAGCGAATTATTATATAGGATATATATATATATATATATATATATATATATATATATATATATATATATATATAGACAGAGAGAGAGAGAGATAGGGTGTGAGTGAGAGAGAGAGAGAGAGAGAGAGGGTGTGAGTGAGTGAGTGAGTGAGAGAGAGAAATCTGCTGATCCAGAAGAGCCATTTGTGGATGACATCTCTGAAGCTCACTGGTATGCACCAGAGAATTGGGACACTAGTTTGCCCAGAACGCTCATGTACTCCCTGACCGTGGCCAAAGGCCACTCCAGGGCCTGAGACACTTCCTGCATAATCTGCAGGATCTTGCCCTCCAGCAAAAAATCCTTCCCTAGGCGAGTGTTGAACCTCATGCCTACGAACCCCAGCTCCTGGAAAGATACTGGAGATGACTTCAGCATGTTCAGGATTCATTCATGATGGACCAGGATTCAAGCACATTCTTGGACATGCTGGGCCAAGAGTTCCTCTGAAGGAGCCTTGATCTAGTGGTCGTCCAGATAACGAGTTGTAGAAATGCCCTGGGAGCGAATGAATGCTGCTAAGGATCCCCAAGACCATGGTAAACACCCAAGGAGCAGAGGCCAGACCAAATGGCAGAGAAATGAACTGGTAATGTTCCGAGCCCCAGGCAAAACGCAGATAGCGTTGCCTGTCCAGATTGATCTGAATGTGCAAATACACATCCTGAAGGTCCAGAGAAAACAGATACTCGCACCAGATAACAACCCCCCCCTTGGCACAATGCTGTGATGACAGAAGATTCTATCTTGAAGCATGCATTCTCCACATACTTGCTGAGATATTTGAGATCCCAAAGGATGGCGGCTGTCATTTTGTACCACAAATAGGTTGTAAAAGAAACCTGAACCTTGCTCCTGGGGAGGTACTGAAACCAGGAGCAGTCTGGAACATGGAACTTGGAACAGCCTTAATTTGGCTAGCACTCTTAGAACTCTAGAAATGAACAGGAGGAAGGGATCTGAAATCTATTCTGTAACCTTCCGAGATTACCCGAAAACCCACCAGTCTGTGATTGCGGATTCCCAGGCGTCCCGAATCAAGCAAAGGCACTCTCCCACGGGAAGCTGCGGACCAGGATTCCTTGAGTCATGAGGAAGATAGCTTGACAGACTTAGCCCCTGAAACTGTTTGCTTGTGCTGCCACTGCTGTCTGGGCTTGGCAGAGGTGCATGAGTGGGGGCCTGTGAAGCTTGCTAACTTTGCGCATCCGTTTGGTGGGGATGGAAAAGACACAGTTTCCTCGCCATAGTTGGACGTCTGGTGGGCATCTAAGGCAACAAAGTTCTCCTGCCCCCAATAGCAACGCTAATAAGCTGTTTTAGCTCAGGTACAAACAGGGACTTGGAAGATTGGTCCACAGACTAAATCTTAAGCCACAAAATGCTTTGCACAGTAACTGAAAAGGGAGAGGCTTTTGCAGACGATCTAACTGCCTCAAAAAGAGCCTCAGAAACATAAGTGTTGGCATTCTTCATGTTGGCTACAAAGACAGATCCTCCTTGGAAGCACTGGACGGCGTCCAACATCTGTTCACGTCACATGGCAACAGTGCTGTTAACCCAGGCAGGGGCAAAAATAGGCCTCAACGCAACCTGAGGATAGACTCAAGTTTCTTTTCAGCCACATCCTTCAGTCCCACTGCTTCCGCAAATGTCAGGCCAGTGGACTTGCCTTGCATGGAGACTGGGGGATTCACAGTAGGAGGAGAGGCCCACTGCACCAAAGCTGCCGCTGAAAAGAGACACAGTCTAGAAAACCTCTTGCTGATAGAAAGCCTCTTATCAAGGGTCTTCCAATCATCCACAGGTATCTGATCAAGAGTGGCATTAGGAGAAATACAGTAGAAGATTTCATATGTCTCTGGAAGACATCCGTAGAGGAAGGCCCCTCATCAGAGGTGTCAGGAACCTGAAGGGTCTCCAGAACAGTCCCAATAAGACCCTTCCTCACCCTCTCCCCCCCATATTTCCTCCTCAGAGGAAGCCCCTATGAGCGCAGGCATTCTTAAAGGAACCCCACACCCAAAACCAGAAATTTTTGAGGTACTCCCAAAACAACCAATGACAGGTCCGTAAAGGGAAAAGTCTGGGAAAAGTCCCCAACCCAGATAAAACAGCAGGTTAGGTATTAACCATCCCAATTACAGCCATGCGTGCTCCATAACTCAGGGAAAGAACAGTTATACATAAAATACCCAACATGAGTGCAGGAGCCCAAGGGCTCAGAGAAAGCATTTGTATAGAGAGGTACAAGGGAGGAACAAAGTGGACCAAGGCACTCAAAGGGTTACTCACCAAACTTTTTTCAGGCTACCATTAGGAAGTAAGCAGAGCCCGAAAGGAATCTACTCAGAGGGAAAACTTGGGTTGCAAGATTCTCTCCACAGGACTGCAAGGGTCCACACAGCACCTGCACACTGGTCAATCCGCTCCAGAGGAAGCCCAGTAATGGTAATCCACCTAATGAGGGAATTCTGACAGTCCCATATCTATCAGAAAATAACTAAAATCTAAAAGATAAGAGAAGTGTCTTGGCCATGTTTTCATCTCAGAGAACACATCATAACTGGAGGAGTTGCAAGGGTTGAGCTGCAGAAGAGGCTGGGAGTCTCCACCCACAAGACTGTCTTTTGAGAATGTGTTCTACCCTCCCGAAAAGGAACTCAACCCCATGGTACCTGTGTTCCATACTGGATGATAGAGAAATACATTTCAAAGAGTATTGTCTCAGGGACCAGTGTTCTAACTTCCTGTTCCAGACCCAAACACAGTGCCAGCTTGTAAAACAGTTCTGCTGCCACCCTAAATTGATTATCTGCATGAAATTCCTTTATCTGTGCTACTAAAACAGCAGTGGGCAATTCTGGGCCTGTGGGATATATATCCCTTTAAAATTACTTGTAGTGTGATAAAAAACCCTCAACAAACTTAAACAATTACAAAAAAATGAAAAAACTGCGTGTGTGCGTGTGTGTATGTGTCACTGTCCACTTGGGGGGGGGGGGCATACAGGGCAGCGGAGGTTTCACAGGGATGGTGATTTTAACAGGAGAGGCCCAGTAACACCACCCTCCCCTTCACCAAGCTCTAGCGATGTGGTAAAGAGCCACAATGTCCCAATCGCCTCTTACACATGGTGCACTTCCATTGTGTCGCTATCCTCCACATTCGGCATACCCTCCTCTCCTTTACCTTCATCAAACTCTCCCCTTCACCCTCCTCACATCCACAATGACCAATGAAGCAGTGAAGGGGAGGGGCCACCCTGTCCCATCTGCCAGGTCTCCTGTAAAACATGGCGCCCATGCAATGTATTAGACCTCCCTCACATTCAGCATGGGGAACGCTTTGTAACATTTGCTAGTGTGTGCAGGGACATGCACAGACATTTTGGGGGGCAGGGGCTCAAATGAAAAAAGGGCACTTCTCATAATTAATTTATTTATTTATTTATTTTAAAAGGGCAGGAGGGCACTTTGGACAAAAACGGCAGGTGCTCAAGCCCTACTTGGTGACTATGTGTGTATATATTATATTATATATAATACACACATACATATACACCACACATATATTATAAATCTGTATTTTATAACTGGGAACTGAACGGAGGAGTCTCCAAGTAGATAGAAGGGGACCGTGATGTCACTGTCAGAAAGATCCCCTTCCAAGTCATGAGCACACGAGTGTCACAGCTGACATCTCTCCTGTGTGGATCCTCTGGAGTCCACCTGTCAACAGGCTGGGGAAGCCTACAGTCAGCACCATATATAAATACCATAATGACTGAAAGCCTAGCCATTATATATTGTATAAGGGACCTTAATGGGTCAAGACGTATTTCTTTTAGGATATCTAATCATGCAGTTCTGTACCTGATAATCCTGTGTGATTCTGTTATTTTCCTCTGTACAATCCTGTGAATAAGGATGGATGGGATGTCTTTCTGGTCGGTGTCTGTTACTGGATTCATCTGTAGGAAAGTAACACACAGTGAATACATAGACACACACAGCAGATTATAACAGCAGATAGGAACCATTTGGTCCAATAAGTCTACAAATTAAACAAGTGGAGAGTATCACTGACCTGCCCAGGTATCAGCACACTTTTATATAATATATACTTGTGGTCACGGCTTCCAGAGTATGATTATAGTATTATTAGATTATAGTGCTATGGTAATGGCCAAACCGATTGAATCTTTAATTAATACCTCTTTGGCAACAGGGTACATGCCCAAATCCTGGAAGATGGCTAAAGTTGTGCCTATCCACAAAAGTGGGAATAAAAATGTAGTATTAAACTACAGACCAATATCCCTACTCCCCACTTTATCCAAAATCCTATAGAAATGTGTACACGTGCAACTAAATAAATATTACCAACAGACCAGTTTTTTCACTCCTCTTCAATCAGGCTTTTGAACAAATCACTCAACAGTCACGGCCCTCCTAAAAGTAACCAACGATATCCAGACGGGCATGGAAAATGGTGACCTCACAGGAGCCATTTTCCTAGATTTTGCCAAGGCCTTTGACACAGTAGACCATAATATTCTTATAAATAAACTCCAAAGATCAGGACTGAGTAATAATTCTCTAAACTGGTTCCGATCCTATTTATCAGACAGAATGCAGTATGTGTCAGTTGCTGGCAATGACTCCCTTCCGCTCAAAGTAACAAGTGGAGTTCCCCAAGGCTCCATTCTTGGCCCTCTTCTATTTTCTCTTTTTATAAATGACTAGCAATGTGGGACGGCGTTGCCCGTCATATTATTTACACAGAGAGACATTGTGTGAAACAGAAATATGCAGTGTTACAGACACGCACTTAAACAGACAGAGCGTGTCACACACTGTGAAACGCATACATACGGAGACACACACACATAGGCATATGATGTCACATGTGTAGACAGTGTGTGACAGACGCAGTGGGGATGTAGATTTGCTGATAAGATTTGTAAAAAATGTTTTAATTGCAGCTCTTCAGCTTGATGAATAAGACCCTGTATCCTTACAGTTGAAGTCAGTGTGCTATGTTACTTGATGAATAAGACCCTGTATCCTTACAGTTGAAGTCAGTGTGCTGTGTTACTTGTAGAAGGTCACAGTGAGAAGAGGTTTGTGAGTAAAGGAATAATTTAGATTACAGCAGTGGATACTGCAGTACATTTGAAGAAATAGGTTGGCAGACAGAGGGTTAAGTGACAGATGCAGTGATAGATAATGTAATAGTGATGTGGGAGTAAAATGGCGAGATTGGGACTATGGATGAATGGCAAGGGGATAGGTGAGTGGGGGTGACAAGGGAGGAGGAGATGAGAGATTGAGGAGAGGAGGGACAGTGAAGTGTTACAGTAAAGTAATGGGTGAGGTGGAGAAATTACTATACATAGACAGTGAAGTAGACATGAAATACAGGGCTGTAGGGTTACTGCATTATACAGACATAGTGTAGCAGTTGGTTGGAGTGAAGCACTTTAACGCTGAGTGTGAGAGAGGTACACAACACATTGCTGTGTAATGAGTTGTATAGTCCTCTGGCAGTGAAAGGAATATGTGACACATGTTGGGCGCTCCTTGCATTAGTGGGGCGTGGTGGTCGGCTGGGACAGAACCGGATTATTTGTCCATGGGCCGTAGGCAAGGGATCAATAGAGGGACCCCTAACAGCTAATAGGCTTCAAAACAGGAAGGCTCATATACTAAGTAAAGTGGTGGAATTTTGTGGAAAAGTAACAGCAGCACAGGGAACAATACCCATTTATTTAAATGGGCGTTTTAACGTCTTCAACGCTAGAGAGGTCAGCAAAGCATTGTATTTGTTCTGTATGGTACAGATGAATTGTTCCTCTTTGTGTTAGTACATCAGCCTCACAGATCCCAGTGCACAGTCAACTGCTGCAAGAGCCAAAAGTATAAATGGGTTTAGATTAATGGGGTAAGAGTATAACTGTATGGGCCTTATGTATCAAGATAAAGGGTGCAACTCCCAAAAAAACTGACACCATAGGGTTGAATTGAAAATTCAGGAAAATCGTGTTGACATAAATGGGGCTTTAACCCCTTGAATGCTACAATGGTCCCCAACGCGTTGCTTTGGCAATGTGTTTGCATTGTCTGTATCGTTCATGGAATTAATAGTCTTATTGAAATCAATGGATATTTTCAAAGAAATCAGTTTAACCCTGTGGGCCACTTGTGAGGAAAGAGTGGGCTGCACAATAACCAAATATGGAAGCTTTCCAAACAGATATTAACCCTTTGAGTGACAGAGGTACGCAGAGCAATGTGCTGCATATCATCTCTGGTACTCCAAGGGTTAATGGGCTTAACCCTCTGAGTGCCAGAGAGGTATCCAATGCATTGCAACAGCACTCAAAGGGTTAAATTGAAACAAAGTGAGTCCATCAGCCCCAGTTCTTAGCATGGAAACTGAAGATCTGTGTGTTCTAACCTATTCCGCAGCTGACTCTGAGTGTCCCAGTGTGTCTTTGAAAGAAGTGATCAATGTGTGGCTCCCCAGCAAAATGGGAGCTGCTGGTTGGTGGGTTATAGTATTGTGCCATGAGTTGTTTACTGTAGGAGTTGTAAGTCGAGAGAAGTGATGTAGCAGTAGGTGAGTTGTGGAGGAGAGGGCTAACCCTCTGACTGCCAGAGAGGTACGCAAGGCATTGCAATGTATGCGTACCCCTCTGACACTCGAAGGGTTAATATAGGCTGACCAGATCTCACCTTTAACCGGGGACACATAGGAAATAGCCATTTTGCAGTACTTCACTGAAATGAAAGCAGTCCTGCAGTATGTACTTTTCCTATGCGTCCCCGGTTAAAGGTGAGGTCTGGTCAGCCTAGGTTAAGACTGATGTTGGGGGGCAAGCTAACTGTTCCTTACAGCCGCCACTGGGTGTGTGTGGCAGGGGACGCAGGTTTTCTCTCTTATATATATATATACACTACCAATGTGGGACGGTGTTGGGCGCGTGTGTGTGAAATGTAGACACACTGATAAACACAGATATATGCAACACACAGGCAGACACATACACACAGTGAGCATCAGAGACATGCAAAAGACATGCACACACACACCGGAGATGCACACAAATATGTAACAGAGATGTACACACACAACATATATGCGCAGAAACACATGCGTGCATGAGTTGTGCACCCCTCTGGCACTCAAATGGTTAAGGTATAGAGAGGCATGTCAGAGTTAAATAGCAGTGGGAAGTGTATTCATACCTGGGAACTTTGACTTGTGTTGTCTCTGGAGGGGAGTTATGTGGTGCTGATGTGGAGAGGGCAATGGGGCAATTTGGGTTAAAAGGGGGTGGGACTAATCGTGAGTAGGGGGCGGGGCTTAAGAGAAATGTGGAAAAGTGTTAGTAATAGGCTGGGGAAGGAGGAGAAGTGGGAGGGAAATGCAAGTTTACAGTGTGAGGGGTTTGAACAGACTCCCTGAGAGGTAAAACTTGATACATAACCCTGTGGCAGTCAGTGGGTTAAGTGTGAATCTGATGGCTGTCTGTCCTGTGTCTTGCATGGCAAATGATGACAGTGAAGAAGTAATTGAGCAATGAGGACCTACCTTAACCCTTTGAGTGCCATTTTGTTCCTCAGTGGCTGTAGTACAGGTCCTGCTGAAGCCACTGGGAGTCAGGGTGAGTGACTGTGTGTCAGCCATATTTCTTTCTGGCATTTGTGTGTGTGAGTGGGGCATGTGTGTGTGTGTGTGGTGCTGTGTGTGTGAGTGGGGCATGTGTGTGTGTGTGTCTGGTGCTGTGTGAGTGGGGCATGTGTGTGAGTTTGGTGCTGTGTGAGTGGGGCATGTGTGTGTTTGTCTGTGGTGTAGGAGCAAGTGGCGGCCATATTGTTTTTTTCTGACTTTGATAGTGGTGGGCGGGCTGCATAGTGGGGGCGGGCCAACTCCCTGCATGATTGAATCACCAATAGCAGTGGCCGAATTGGTGTGAAAATCACGCCCCCATTGAATCACCCAATGGGAACAGTAACCCCTCCTTATTGCCACCCCTGGGTGTGTGTGTCTCCTGAGGAGACATAAATTATGCAATGAGCCTCTCTCTTTTATATATATATATATAGATCTGCTCATGGTTTGCAAATCATCTTCCGTACACATGTATACAGACGACACCATTCTCTATACTAAAAATTCAAACATATCACACCTTCAGGCCATATTACAGCATGATTTCTACGAGGTTGAAAGATGGATAGCAAGGAACAAATTGTTCTTAAACACAGCAAAACTGTCACAATGGTATTTGGCACAAAGCACAAACTGCGTAATCTCGGCAATACCCACCTATCCATTGTAACGGGGGCTAATCGTAAACTGGCCCCAGTGGACTCCTACAAATATCTTGGTATGTGGCTTGACCCCAACCTCACTTTTGGACATCATATTGACAAGTTAACCTCCAAGCTTTATCCCAAAATCAGTACTCTTTTTAGACACAAATCATGTTTAAGTCCCCTGTTTAGAAAACGTATTGTGCAACAGATGTTGCTGCCTGTCATAGACTATGGTGATGTAGTTTATGCTCCAGCGCCAGAAATCCATCTTAGTAAACTTGACACCCTGTATAATTCAATATGCCGCTTTAGCCTCCAATGTAATTACACTACTCATCGCTGTGATATGTTAAAAGAACTAAATTGGTTAACACTCAAATCTAGACGTGCCCTTTACCTTTCTTGCTTAGTACACAACCACTTCTCTGGGAAAACTACCACACTACCTGAGCAGTTTGCTCACTCCTGCTCTCCATACTAAGTATAACCTCCGCTCCACCACAAACAACTCGCTACGTATACCACAATACAAGAAAGAAGCAGGAAGATCTGCCTTCTCCTTCAGAGCGCCAAAGCCCTGGAACAATCTGCCTGAAATAATCAAATATGCTCCCAGTCTAAAATCCTGAAAAGTAAATGCTTCTCTATATCTAAAAACAGAGTGTAACTGTTTATAATTTAAAAATATCCATATGTATGTATATTCGTATGTATATTTAATAACATGTAATATATAATGTTTCTCAATTTGTGTAAATATGCAACCCTCTACTGAAAACTGTCCAGGACATACTTGAAAACGAGAGAAATCTCAATGTATTCTTCCTGGTAAAACATTTTCTAAATAAAAATATAGTAGTAAAAGGAGTGCTCCCCTCTGAGCAAGAGTGTAGCTCAGGGGAAGAATGATAAAGGTCAGTCTGAATAACAGGCAAAGTAGTCATGATCTGATGCAACTTGCTTATTGTGACTTGCAAAAGATGACAGACAGTTTAATGAGAAAGGGTATTAAGAGCCCTACATATTTCAACAGAAGGGTTAGGGATTTATCCCATGATGACTGCCACCTGCCTAGTCTTTTAATGTGTGCTGGAACCTGGTTCTTTGAGGCCGAAGAAGCTACTCCTATCCGAAATGAGTGACCTGAGTAATTGTTTGGATCGTAACCTAGGAGAGGATAGTCCAGATATAATAGGTGAAGGTGACTGTAGTGAGTGGACCTGAAGGTAGTGGAAGAAGTGGGCTGTTGTCCGTGTGAGGGAAGTGAGGTGAACTAGGGCTGTGAAAGGGATCATTGGTCATGAGTGCTTTTTTTTCCAATTTGCTTTATATGATACTGTTGTATTTGTTTTGTATTGCAATTTTAATCATTAGAATATTGTCAATATTACATGGTGGTTTTCACTGTTTTGTAAGCCATATAGTTATAATAATGATTGTTTTGTTACCATTTACCACATTTCTGTATCTCGCTATCACTCCTTGTATTTGTACATTGTGGGGTAGTGTTTTTGTAATTGTGCAATTTTGCATTGTGTGGTAGTGTTTAGCACATTGCAATTTTGTAACTAGTTGAGCTCCTCTTATCACTGTTTTGTTTTATTTTGATTTTCACTATTATGGTTAGTTTAGAGTAGTGGCTCATTCACATAACTTAATTCTTAGCCAATTTTGGGCACCCCTTTACTTCGTATGATTTATTGCATGAGAAACTGAAAGTCTCATTAGGCTAGTATAAAAAAACTCATACTCCAGAAAAAAATGTGTGCCATGACTAGAGGCCACCAGAAGGAACAGGGTGACCACAAGCATGTGATCTACAGGTGTGAAAAGCTCCAAGCTGCAACTAGGACACCCCCTGAAAGAGCTACAGGATGGCCTCAGGAGCAGATAGAGCATTTTCACTTTCACCCAGTAGGATCTCTGCTCTGTCTGATTACAGCTGTCCAAGTACCATAGCCTTTCAAGCCTTGGAGCTCAAACCCCTGGGAGAGAAAAGTATGTGGTTTAAGATCTGCATTTTCACCTTCTGGTTTCCTTTAATTGACAGAAAGTCGATTAATGCATAGGAACACAACTTGGGTCCAACAGACTACACTACTGATTGAGAGACGTTATTCTTCAATACTAATTCTTCATTCAACTGTATATCCGTCAAAGGGTTTGTTTGGTTTTTTTCATGCTACATGGGCAGTGACTAAGGGGAGAGAGGACCTATTACTAGTGACAGGGAGTAAGAGAACTTATTAATTGAGAGAAAAAAAAAAAAAAAAATTATTTCAGTAATTGGTTCACTTGGGACCCTCACAAGAGCAATGTTAGACACTGGGAAGGGAGCTGCGTTCAAAGAGTATTATATGGATAAATAGCACCATTCTGGGAGTGGCATCCAACTGAAACAGTCAGCCATGTTCGTTATTCTCTGCTCAGAATTTACACTTAATAATGTATTTGCTCCAATATAAGGCAAGGTGTATTTTCATGGATATTCGTATTTAAAAATTAAATTCTCCTTATATTAGCGGTTGCCCTACATTAGGATGCCCATTGGCTTTATGTGTTTGTCAGTTAGCGCACATCTTCCAGGCATGCCGGAAGGACTCATACATTCCACATAATTCCACATGACCAACTGTCCCTTCCTACCAGGGACTACTAAGCTGCATTAAATGAAGAAATTATATACCTCAGAAACCATTGGTGGAAATTAAAAATTACTAACATAAATATGGGTGATTTTGGACGCCCTTTTCAAAATCACCTATTTGTTACAAAGTGACACTTCTCATATAGACTCATGCACTCTGCTTGCTTCAGACTGAAAAAACTGTCAGCAGCTGTCATGTCCACCTCCATGGACCTGACATCCAGACTGACTGAAGGTCATCTCTTGAACACATGCAGAAGAGCAAGATTCATATGGGCCATTACTATTTTCTATCAACGGTATGACAGGTGCGTGGTTAAGAATTGGAGAGGTCCTTTAATAATGCGATTACAACGTACTACTCCAGCAGAATTCTGACGCTGATATGCTAAGATGGATTTAAGCAATTGTGAAGTAAATCAACTATATCATAGGAGAAAACACTTCCATTAATTTTAGACTTAACCCCATCTTTTGGTGCACCCTCTGTCAGTCAAAAGGCCAACTCATGAATGCTAGAAAGGTCTCCAACATATTGCAGGGGTTAAAAGTCATATTTAAATAAATAAAAATGTAATTTGTCCACTATGCTGCATAAGACTATGTGCAAGAGACCCTAAAGGTAACTGGGAGGCTGGTTCATTGTTATGTTTATTTTGGACTCTATATTAAGAGGTGTGACTACAGAGGATCGTCATGATGGTTGCAAAGAAGTCAGATGTCTTCCTGGTGCTAGCTCACAGAGACAGAAGATGTATTTTAAAAATTGTTAAGGAAGTAAGACAGAATGGAGAGTTAGAGGTCATAATTCATTTAGAGAAAAGTGATTTGGCTTGTAATGAGGCGAGTGTGTTGTGAGATACTTTTAAAAAGCTATGTAAGGATCTGCAGAAAGTTGCTTCCACTGTATCGGTTTCAGAGGTTCTGCCAGTGTATAAGGAAGATGGTGGTAGGATGCAGCGAATAAGAGACTTTAATTCATAGCTAGGGCAGTGGGGCAAAGAACATTGATTTGGCTTTGTTTCTCACACTAAACCTATTTAGTGTAACAAGGAATTGCACACAAAGATTGGCTTGTATATATCCCAAAAGAGAACAGAGGTTCTCAGTGAGTGATTCAGAAATGTTGTTAACAGGTATTTAAACGAATATAGGGGCAATGGAATAAAACAGGATAAATCCCCCCCCCCCCATTGCACAAATGAGTTTGGTCAAGGTATGTCTGTTACACGTAGGCCTAAAAACCAGTAGACCTCAAGCCAGGTGTACAAATGCCTGCAGTTTAGGGAATAAGATCCCTGACTGATGAATTGCAATAATAACTAGTGAAGATGTGGACTTAGTAGGGATTATCAAGACCTGGTAAAATGAAAAAATGACTGGGATGTAGTAATACTAGGGTACTCTTATTAGAAAAGGCAGGAAAGGAGGAGGGGTTGCCATTTATATCAAAAATAGCTTAAAGGTTTTTACAGAGTATGGAGGAGAACACAGACTGTTTGGATAACTTTAGACTATGGGAACAAGATGGTACAGGTGTGATCTATAGACCCCCAGGACAAGCAGAGGAGTTGGATCAACTGCTGGTCAAGGAAGTAACTAAGATGACAGTGAAAGGTGAGGTTATTATTATGGGGGACTTTAATCTTTCTGATGTGGACTGGAAATAACAAGCAGCAGGTTCAGCCAGGAGTAGAGATATCCTAAATTCTTTACATGGATTAGCTCTTAATGTATTAGTAGAAGAGCAGACTAGAAAGAAGCCACACTAGATTATTTAGTAATGGAGACTTGGTATCAGATGTAGTTGTAGGAGAGATTGGTTTGGGTTCCTGTGATCATCAATCTGTGTGGTTTAACCCTTTGAGTGCCTGAGTGGTACGGAACGCATTGCTTTGCAATGCGTTCCGTACCACTCTGGCACTCAAAGGGTTAATACAAAGACAGAAACTGAGTTGTGCCACACTAAAACAAAGGTTCTAGATCAGTGGTTCTCAATCTTTTTTTGTTTGGGGCACCCCTAACATGTAATCTAGAACATTCGAGGCACCCCTAACATATTTATTGTACTTTATCAAGGGCATAAGAAGGGTACAATACATAAATATACCGTTATTATTATGTTTTATAATAATAACAACAAAACTAAATATATTACGCAGAACAAATTTCTATAAATCTTTATTTAAAAGACCACGTTTGTTAGTCTTCATAGAAAACATGGGGCACCCTAAGCTGATGTCCGTGGCACACCAAAGTGCCACGGCACCCTGGTTGAGAATCACTGTTCTAGATTTTAGAAAGGCTGATTTTTCTAAAATGGAAACATATTTAGGTCAGTCCTTAACAGCTTGGAGATCTTTAGATGGAGTCCAGAAAAAATGGGATTATCTGAAATATGTTTTTATAAACGCAACAGAGCATTGCGCTGGACATGTCAGTCAGGGTAAAAGATAAAGAAACCCACTGTGGTACTCCACAAAATTGGCAAATATAGTAAAGGAGAACATATATACATGAAAATAAATTAGGTATTAAGTTTACTCACAATATACAGAAATAACAAATAGAGTTTCTAGATATAGTATTAAAAGGAAATAATGAGGGCTATATAGAAAGTGACATGCACAGGAAAAAAAAATCTCAAGTCAAGTCAACTCCTGAGATGAAATGGAATGACCACGATTTTGAAAAGTTACGAGAAGTTGTTACTAAAGCACCAATGTCTTAGATCACTCTTGATGTAAAAAAAAACAAAAACGGATGAAATAAAAAAAAAACAAAACAAATTGTGCGTCCTGTGTGATGAGACTAAAAAAGCAAAGGGTAAAGTAAGGCAGAGGAGATGTCACTTTTAGTTCCGTCTGTGCCACCTGGTGGAAGAACCTTTACCCCAAGGTCTGCATGGCCCCCATCGGATGAGAGATAAATGTTTAACCTCTAACACCAAATTTACCCAATTTCCTCAATAAATGTGGAGTGTGGTTATGAGACGCAGTAACATGTTACCCACCTCCCACCCACACAGAGGCTGATGTACTATAGACACAGGAGTAATTCTGGAGCAATGTATCTGCACTACAGGGGAAATAAACATGATGTAAATGGTGATTTGTAACCCCAGAATGATAGAGAGGTCACCAATCCACTGCTAAATAGACTGGACATTTGAGAATGTTCTATTTGTCCCCTATAGTGCAATTGGTTTGCTCCAGATCTGCTCAAGTTACTCAGTACATCAGCCTCACTAGGCTGTAAGATATGATGTGAATTGGTCCAGTTCTGGTCAGTACATCAGCCTCACTAGGCTGTAAGATGTAATGTGAATTGGTCCAGTTCTGGTCAGTACATCAGCCTCACTAGGCTGTAAGATGGAATGTGAATTGGTCCAGTTCTGGTCAGTACATCAGCCTCACTAGTCTGTAAGATGTAATGTGAATTGATCCAGTTCTGGTCAGTACATCAGCCTCACTAGGCTGTAAGATGTAATGTGAATTGGTCCAGTTCTGGTCAGTACATCAGCCTCACTAGGCTATAAGATGTAATGTGAATTGGACCAGTTCTGGTCAGTACATCAGCCTCACTGGTCTATAAGATGTCATGTGAATTGGTCCAGTTCTGGTCAGTACATCAGTCTCACTAGTCTGTAAGATGTAATGTGAATTGGTCCAGTTCTGGTCAGTACATCATCCTCACTAGGCTGTAAGATGTTATGTGAATTGCTCCAGTTCTGGTCAGTACATCAGCCTCACTAGGCTGTAAGATGTAATGTGAATTGGTCCAGTTCTGGTCAGTACATCAGCCTCACTAGGCTGTAAGATGTAATGTGAATTGGACCAGTTCTGGTCAGTACATCAGCCTCACTAGGCTGTAAGATGTAATGTGAATTGGACCAGTTCTGGTCAATACATCAGCCTCACTAGGCTGCAAGATGTAATGTGAATTGGTCCAGTTCTGGTCAGTACATCAGCCTCACTAGTCTGTAAGATGTAATGTGAATAGGTCCAGTTCTGGTCAGTACATCAGCCTCACTAGGCTGTAAGATGTAATGTGAATTGGTCCAGTTCTGGTCAGTACATCAGCCTCACTAGACTGTAAGATATAATGTGAATTGGTCCAGTTCTGGTCAGTACATCAGCCTCACTAGTCTGTAAGATGTAATGTGAATTGGTCCAGTTCTGGTCAGTACATCAGCCTCACTAGTCTGTAATATGTAATGTGAATTGGATCAGTTCTGGTCAGTACATCAGCCTCACTAGGCTGTAAGATGTAATGTGAATTGGTCCAGTTCTGGTCAGTACATCAGCCTCACTAGACTGTAAGATATAATGTGAATTGGTCCAGTTCTGGTCAGTACATCAGCCTCACTAGTCTGTAAGATGTAATGTGAATTGGTCCAGTTCTGGTCAGTACATCAGCCTCACTAGGTAGTAAGATGTAATGTGAATTGGACCAATTCTGGTCAGTACATCAGCCTCACTAGGCTGTAAGATGGAATGTGAATTGGTCCAGTTCTGGTCAGTACATCAGCCTCACTAGGCTGTAAGATGTAATGTGAATTGGTCCAGTTCTGGTCAGTACATCAGCCTCACTAGGATGTAAGATATAATGTGAATTGGTCCAGTTCTGGTCAGTACATCAGCCTCACTAGGCTGTAAGATGTAATGTGAATTGGTCCAGTTCTGGTCAGTACATCAGCCTCACTAGTCTGTAAGATGTAATGTGAATTGGTCCAGTTCTGGTCAGTACATCAGCCTCACTAGGTAGTAAGATGTAATGTGAATTGGTCCAGTTCTGGTCAGTACATCAGCCTCACTAGGCTGTAAGATGTAATGTGAATTGGTCCAGTTCTGGTCAGTACATCAGCCTCACTAGTCTGTAAGATGTAATGTGAATTGGTCCAGTTCTGGTCAGTACATCAGCCTCACTAGGCTGTAAGATGGAATGTGAATTGGTCCAGTTCTGGTCAGTACATCAGCCTCACTAGGCTGTAAGATGTAATGTGAATTGGTCCAGTTCTGGTCAGTACATCAGCCTCACTAGGATGTAAGATATAATGTGAATTGGTCCAGTTCTGGTCAGTACATCAGCCTCACTAGGCTGTAAGATCTAATGTGAATTGGTCCAGTTCTGGTCAGTATATCAGCCTCACTAGGCTGTAAGATGTAATGTGAATTGGTCCAGTTCTTGTCAGTACATCAGCCTCACTAGGTAGTAAGATGTAATGTGAATTGGTCCAGTTCTGGTCAGTACATCAGCCTCACTAGGCTGTAAGATGTAATGTGAATTGGTCCAGTTCTGGTCAGTACATCAGACTCACTAGGCTGTAAGATGTAATGTGAATTGGACCAGTTCTGGTCAGTACATCAGCCTCACTAGGCTGTAAGATGTAATGTGAATTGGTCCAGTTCTTGTCAGTACATCAGCCTCACTAGGCTGTAAGATGTAATGTGAATTGGTCCAGTTCTGGTCATTACATCAGCCTCACTAGTCTGTAAGATGTAATGTGAATTGGACCAGTTCTTGTCAGTACATCAGTCTCACTAGGTTGTAAGATGTAATATGAATTGGACCAGTTCTTGTCAGTACATCAGCCTCACTAGTCTGTAAGATGTAATGTGAATTGGACCAGTTCTTGTCAGTACATCAGCCTCACTAGGCTGTAAGATGTAATGTGAATTGGTCCAGTTCTGGTCAGTACATCAGCCTCACTAGGCTGTAAGATGTAATGTGAATTGGTCCAGTTCTGGTCAGTACATCAGCCTCACTAGGCTGTAAGATATAATGTGAATTGGTCCAGTTCTGGTCAGTACATCAGCCTCACTAGGCTGTAAGATGTAATGTGAATTGGTCCAGTTCTGGTCAGTACATCAGCCTCACTAGGCTGTAAGATGTAATGTGAATTGGTCCAGTTCTGGTCAGTACATCAGCCTCACTAGTCTGTAAGATGTAATGTGAATTGGACCAGTTCTGGTCAGTACATCAGCCTCACTAGGCTGTAAGATGTAATGTGAATTGGATCAGTTCTGGTCAGTACATCAGCCTCACTAGGCTGTAAGATGTAATGTGAATTGGACCAGTTCTGGTCAGTACATCAGCCTCACTAGTCTGTAAGATGTAATGTGAATTGGTCCAGTTCTGGTCAGTACATCAGCCTCACTAGGCTGTAAGATGTAATGTGAATTGGACCAGTTCTGGTCAGCACATCAGCCTCACTAGTCTGTAAGATGTAATGTGAATTGGTCCAGTTCTGGTCAGTACATCAGCCTCACTAGACTGTAAGATGTAATGTGAATTGGTCCAGTTCTGGTCAGTACATCAGCCTCACTAGGCTGTAAGATGTAATGTGAATTGGTCCAGTTCTGGTCAGTACATCAGCCTCACTAGTCTGTAAGATGTAATGTGAATTGGTCCAGTTCTGGTCAGTACATCAGCCTCACTAGGCTGTAAGATGTAATGTGAATTGGTCCAGTTCTGGTCAGTACATCAGCCTCACTAGACTGTAAGATATAATGTGAATTGGTCCAGTTCTGGTCAGTACATCAGCCTCACTAGTCTGTAAGATGTAATGTGAATTGGTCCAGTTCTGGTCAGTACATCAGCCTCACTAGTCTGTAATATGTAATGTGAATTGGATCAGTTCTGGTCAGTACATCAGCCTCACTAGGCTGTAAGATGGAATGTGAATTGGTCCAGTTCTGGTCAGTACATCAGCCTCACTAGTCTGTAAGATGTAATGTGAATTGGTCCAGTTCTGGTCAGTACATCAGCCTCACTAGTCTGTAAGATGTAATGTGAATTGGTCCAGTTCTTGTCAGTACATCAGCCTCACTAGGCTGTAAGATGTAATGTGAATTGGTCCAGTTCTGGTCAGTACATCAGCCTCACTAGTCTGTAAGATGTAATGTGAATTGGTCCAGTTCTTGTCAGTACATCAGCCTCACTAGGCTGTAAGATGTAATGTGAATTGGACCAGTTCTGGTCAGTACATCAGCCTCACTAGGCTGTAAGATGTAATGTGAATTGGTCCAGTTCTTGTCAGTACATCAGCCTCACTGGGCTGTAAGATGTAATGTGAATTGGTCCAGTTCTGGTCATTACATCAGCCTCACTAGTCTGTAAGATGTAATGTGAATTGGACCAGTTCTGGTCAGTACATCAGCCTCACTAGGCTGTAAGATGTAATGTGAATTGGACCAGTTCTGGTCAGTACATCAGCCTCACTAGGTTGTAAGATATAATGTGAATTGGTCCAGTTCTGGTCAGTACATCAGCCTCAGTAGGTAGTAAGATGTAATGTGAATTGGTCCAGTTCTGGTCAGTACATCAGCCTCACTAGGTAGTAAGATGTAATGTGAATTGGACCAGTTCTGGTCAGTACATCAGCCTCACTAGGCTGTAAGATGTAATGTGAATTGGTCCAGTTCTGGTCAGTACATCAGCCTCACTAGGCTGTAAGATGTAATGTGAATTGGTCCAGTTCTGGTCAGTACATCAGCCTCACTAGGCTAAAAGATGTAATATGAATTGGTCCAGTTCTGGTCAGTACATCAGCCTCACTAGTCTGTAAGATGTAATGTGAATTGGTCCAGTTCTGGTCAGTACATCAGCCTCACTAGGCTGTAAGATGTAATGTGAATTGGTCCAGTTCTGGTCAGTACATCAGCCTCACTAGACTGTAAGATGTAATGTGAATTGGTCCAGTTCTGGTCAGTACATCAGCCTCACTAGACTGTAAGATGTAATGTGAATTGGTCCAGTTCTGGTCAGTACATCAGCCTCACTAGGCTGTAAGATGTAATGTGAATTGGTCCAGTTCTGGTCAGTACATCAGCCTCACTAGTCTGTAAGATGTAATGTGAATTGGTCCAGTTCTGGTCAGTACATCAGCCTCACAAGGCTGTAAGATGGAATGTGAATTGGTCCAGTTCTGGTCAGTACATCAGCCTCACTAGGTAGTAAGATGTAATGTGAATTGGTCCAGTTCTGGTCAGTACATCAGCCTCACTAGGCTGTAAGATGTAATGTGAATTGGTCCAGTTCTGGTCAGTACATCAGCCTCACTAGGCTGTAAGATGTAATGTGAATTGGACCAGTTCTGGTCAGTACGTCAGCCTCACTAGGCTGTAAGATGTAATGTGAATTGGACCAGTTCTGGTCAGTACATCAGCCTCACTAGGTTGTAAGATATAATGTGAATTGCTCCAGTTCTGGTCAGTACATCAGCCTCACTAGGCTGTAAGATGTAATGTGAATTGGACCAGTTCTGGTCAGTACATCAGCCTCACTAGGTTGTAAGATATAATGTGAATTGCTCCAGTTCTGGTCAGTACATCAGCCTCACTAGGCTGTAAGATGTAATGTGAATTGGACCAGTTCTGGTCAGTACATCAGCCTCACTAGGTTGTAAGATATAATGTGAATTGGTCCAGTTCTGGTCAGTACATCAGCCTCAGTAGGTAGTAAGATGTAATGTGAATTGGTCCAGTTCTGGTCAGTACATCAGCCTCACTAGTCTGTAAGATGTAATGTGAATTGGACCAGTTCTGGTCAGTACATCAGCCTCACTAGGCTGTAAGATGTAATGTGAATTGGATCAGTTCTGGTCAGTACATCAGCCTCACTAGGCTGTAAGATGTAATGTGAATTGGACCAGTTCTGGTCAGTACATCAGCCTCACTAGTCTGTAAGATGTAATGTGAATTGGTCCAGTTCTGGTCAGTACATCAGCCTCACTAGGCTGTAAGATGTAATGTGAATTGGACCAGTTCTGGTCAGCACATCAGCCTCACTAGTCTGTAAGATGTAATGTGAATTGGTCCAGTTCTGGTCAGTACATCAGCCTCAGTAGACTGTAAGATGTAATGTGAATTGGTCCAGTTCTGGTCAGTACATCAGCCTCACTAGGCTGTAAGATGTAATGTGAACTGGTCCAGTTCTGGTCAGTACATCAGCCTCACTAGTCTGTAAGATGTAATGTGAATTGGTCCAGTTCTGGTCAGTACATCAGCCTCACTAGGCTGTAAGATGTAATGTGAATTGGTCCAGTTCTGGTCAGTACATCAGCCTCACTAGACTGTAAGATATAATGTGAATTGGTCCAGTTCTGGTCAGTACATCAGCCTCACTAGTCTGTAAGATGTAATGTGAATTGGTCCAGTTCTGGTCAGTACATCAGCCTCACTAGTCTGTAATATGTAATGTGAATTGGATCAGTTCTGGTCAGTACATCAGCCTCACTAGGCTGTAAGATGGAATGTGAATTGGTCCAGTTCTGGTCAGTACATCAGCCTCACTAGTCTGTAAGATGTAATGTGAATTGGTCCAGTTCTGGTCAGTACATCAGCCTCACTAGTCTGTAAGATGTAATGTGAATTGGTCCAGTTCTTGTCAGTACATCAGCCTCACTAGGCTGTAAGATGTAATGTGAATTGGTCCAGTTCTGGTCAGTACATCAGCCTCACTAGTCTGTAAGATGTAATGTGAATTGGTCCAGTTCTTGTCAGTACATCAGCCTCACTAGGCTGTAAGATGTAATGTGAATTGGACCAGTTCTGGTCAGTACATCAGCCTCACTAGGCTGTAAGATGTAATGTGAATTGGTCCAGTTCTTGTCAGTACATCAGCCTCACTGGGCTGTAAGATGTAATGTGAATTGGTCCAGTTCTGGTCATTACATCAGCCTCACTAGTCTGTAAGATGTAATGTGAATTGGACCAGTTCTGGTCAGTACATCAGCCTCACTAGGCTGTAAGATGTAATGTGAATTGGACCAGTTCTGGTCAGTACATCAGCCTCACTAGGTTGTAAGATATAATGTGAATTGGTCCAGTTCTGGTCAGTACATCAGCCTCAGTAGGTAGTAAGATGTAATGTGAATTGGTCCAGTTCTGGTCAGTACATCAGCCTCACTAGGTAGTAAGATGTAATGTGAATTGGACCAGTTCTGGTCAGTACATCAGCCTCACTAGGCTGTAAGATGTAATGTGAATTGGTCCAGTTCTGGTCAGTACATCAGCCTCACTAGGCTGTAAGATGTAATGTGAATTGGTCCAGTTCTGGTCAGTACATCAGCCTCACTAGGCTAAAAGATGTAATATGAATTGGTCCAGTTCTGGTCAGTACATCAGCCTCACTAGGTTGTAAGATGTAATGTGAATTGGTCCAGTTCTGGTCAGTACATCAGCCTCACTAGGCTGTAAGATGTAATGTGAATTGGTCCAGTTCTGGTCAGTACATCAGCCTCACTAGTCTGTAAGATGTAATGTGAATTGGTCCAGTTCTTGTCAGTACATCAGCCTCACTAGGCTGTAAGATGTAATGTGAATTGGTCCAGTTCTTGTCAGTACATCAGCCTCACTAGGCTGTAAGATGTAATGTGAATTGGTCCAGTTCTGGTCAGTACATCAGCCTCACTAGTCTGTAAGATGTAATGTGAATTGGTCCAGTTCTTGTCAGTACATCAGCCTCACGAGGCTGTAAGATGTAATGTGAATTGGTCCAGTTCTTGTCAGTACATCAGCCTCACTAGTCTGTAAGATGTAATGTGAATTGGTCCAGTTCTGGTCAGTACATCAGCCTCACTAGGCTGTAAGATGTAATGTGAATTGGTCCAGTTCTGGTCAGTACATCAGCCTCACTAGTCTGTAAGATGTAATGTGTATTGGTCCAGTTCTTGTCAGTACATCAGCCTCACTAGGCTGTAAGATGTAATGTGAATTGGTCCAGTTCTGGTCAGTACATCAGCCTCACTAGTCTGTAAGATGTAATGTGAATTGGTCCAGTTCTGGTCAGTACATCAGCCTCACTAGGCTGTAAGATGTAATGTGAATTGGTCCAGTTCTGGTCAGTACATCAGCCTCACTAGGCTGTAAGATGTAATGTGAATTGGTCCAGTTCTGGTCAGTACATCAGCCTCACTAGTCTGTAAGATGTAATGTGAATTGGTCCAGTTCTGGTCAGTACATCAGCCTCACTAGGCTGTAAGATGGAATGTGAATTGGTCCAGTTCTGGTCAGTACATCAGCCTCACTAGGCTGTAAGATGTAATGTGAATTGGTCCAGTTCTGGTCAGTACATCAGCCTCACTAGGATGTAAGATATAATGTGAATTGGTCCAGTTCTGGTCAGTACATCAGCCTCACTAGGCTGTAAGATCTAATGTGAATTGGTCCAGTTCTGGTCAGTATATCAGCCTCACTAGGCTGTAAGATGTAATGTGAATTGGTCCAGTTCTTGTCAGTACATCAGCCTCACTAGGTAGTAAGATGTAATGTGAATTGGTCCAGTTCTGGTCAGTACATCAGCCTCACTAGGCTGTAAGATGTAATGTGAATTGGTCCAGTTCTGGTCAGTACATCAGACTCACTAGGCTGTAAGATGTAATGTGAATTGGACCAGTTCTGGTCAGTACATCAGCCTCACTAGGCTGTAAGATGTAATGTGAATTGGTCCAGTTCTTGTCAGTACATCAGCCTCACTAGGCTGTAAGATGTAATGTGAATTGGTCCAGTTCTGGTCATTACATCAGCCTCACTAGTCTGTAAGATGTAATGTGAATTGGACCAGTTCTGGTCAGTACATCAGCCTCACTAGGCTGTAAGATGTAATGTGAATTGGACCAGTTCTGGTCAGTACATCAGCCTCACTAGGTTGTAAGATATAATGTGAATTGGTCCAGTTCTGGTCAGTACATCAGCCTCAGTAGGTAGTAAGATGTAATGTGAATTGGTCCAGTTCTGGTCAGTACATCAGCCTCACTAGGTAGTAAGATGTAATGTGAATTGGACCAGTTCTGGTCAGTACATCAGCCTCACTAGGCTGTAAGATGTAATGTGAATTGGTCCAGTTCTGGTCAGTACATCAGCCTCACTAGGCTGTAAGATGTAATGTGAATTGGTCCAGTTCTGGTCAGTACATCAGCCTCACTAGGCTAAAAGATGTAATATGAATTGGTCCAGTTCTGGTCAGTACATCAGCCTCACTAGGTTGTAAGATGTAATGTGAATTGGTCCAGTTCTGGTCAGTACATCAGCCTCACTAGGCTGTAAGATGTAATGTGAATTGGTCCAGTTCTTGTCAGTACATCAGCCTCACTAGGTTGTAAGATGTAATGTGAATTGGTCCAGTTCTTGTCAGTACATCAGCCTCACTAGGTTGTAAGATGTAATGTGAATTGGTCCAGTTCTGGTCAGTACATCAGCCTCACTAGTCTGTAAGATGTAATGTGAATTGGTCCAGTTCTTGTCAGTACATCAGCCTCACTAGGCTGTAAGATGTAATGTGAATTGGTCCAGTTCTTGTCAGTACATCAGCCTCACTAGGCTGTAAGATGTAATGTGAATTGGTCCAGTTCTGGTCAGTACATCAGCCTCACTAGTCTGTAAGATGTAATGTGAATTGGTCCAGTTCTTGTCAGTACATCAGCCTCACGAGGCTGTAAGATGTAATGTGAATTGGTCCAGTTCTTGTCAGTACATCAGCCTCACTAGGCTGTAAGATGTAATGTGAATTGGTCCAGTTCTGGTCAGTACATCAGCCTCACTAGGCTGTAAGATGTAATGTGAATTGGTCCAGTTCTGGTCAGTACATCAGCCTCACTAGTCTGTAAGATGTAATGTGAATTGGTCCAGTTCTTGTCAGTACATCAGCCTCACTAGGCTGTAAGATGTAATGTGAATTGGTCCAGTTCTGGTCAGTACATCAGCCTCACTAGTCTGTAAGATGTAATGTGAATTGGTCCAGTTCTGGTCAGTACATCAGCCTCACTAGGCTGTAAGATGTAATGTGAATTGGTCCAGTTCTGGTCAGTACATCAGCCTCACTAGTCTGTAAGATGTAATGTGAATTGGTCCAGTTCTGGTCAGTACATCAGCCTCACAAGGCTGTAAGATGGAATGTGAATTGGTCCAGTTCTGGTCAGTACATCAGCCTCACTAGGTAGTAAGATGTAATGTGAATTGGTCCAGTTCTGGTCAGTACATCAGCCTCACTAGGCTGTAAGATGTAATGTGAATTGGTCCAGTTCTGGTCAGTACATCAGCCTCACTAGGCTGTAAGATGTAATGTGAATTGGACCAGTTCTGGTCAGTACGTCAGCCTCACTAGGCTGTAAGATGTAATGTGAATTGGACCAGTTCTGGTCAGTACATCAGCCTCACTAGGTTGTAAGATATAATGTGAATTGCTCCAGTTCTGGTCAGTACATCAGCCTCACTAGGCTGTAAGATGTAATGTGAATTGGACCAGTTCTGGTCAGTACATCAGCCTCACTAGGTTGTAAGATATAATGTGAATTGCTCCAGTTCTGGTCAGTACATCAGCCTCACTAGGCTGTAAGATGTAATGTGAATTGGACCAGTTCTGGTCAGTACATCAGCCTCACTAGGTTGTAAGATATAATGTGAATTGGTCCAGTTCTGGTCAGTACATCAGCCTCAGTAGGTAGTAAGATGTAATGTGAATTGGTCCAGTTCTGGTCAGTACATCAGCCTCACTAGGTAGTAAGATGTAATGTGAATTGGACCAGTTCTGGTCAGTACATCAGCCTCACTAGTCTGTAAGATGTAATGTGAATTGGACCAGTTCTGGTCAGTACATCAGCCTCACTAGTCTGTAAGATGTAATGTGAATTGGTCCAGTTCTGGTCAGTACATCAGCCTCACTAGGCTGTAAGATGTAATGTGAATTGGTCCAGTTCTGGTCAGTACATCAGCCTCACTAGGCTGTAAGATGTAATGTGAATTGGTCCAGTTCTGGTCAGTACATCAGCCTCACTAGGCAGTAAGATGTAATGTGAATTGGTCCAGTTCTGGTCAGTACATCAGCCTCGGTATCAGTGTTTAGGTCTCACCTCTGCTGATTGGTGCAGGGATTTCCTCCTCCTTCCACTGCTGGGGAAACATCCCATCTCCTGGCTCCATCTGTGATACAATATAAACACGTAGATTAGGGCTGAATTACATGAGGATTAATGCAGTAGACAGAGCTTCACTTGAAGATTACACACTTACTGCCAAGCTCACACACTGTTAAACATACAGCAAGGCTCACATGGTAATATTCTGCCACTAACTCATACTGCCTCACATACACACCATAACACATACAACTACTCTCATTCAAAACACACTGTCACAGATATCTCCACACTCACATACTGTCACATATACAGACATAGTCACACACCTGATGGCAGCAACACTCATCCATTCTGGGGACTCCTACTCAGACTGTCCCATTTCCCTGTGTAACTAATGACTTAGCATTATAAGATAATAGAAAGGAACCCATGGTTACCCTGGAGATCTGGGATCTCTGCACTTCTCCAGTATCAATATGAGAAGTGGACCTGTGACCTGCATGTTACATCTTAGACTTGTTCCTTGTAGGATATCTAATCCTGCAGTTTCCTACCTGATAATTCTGTATGGTCCTGTTATCTTCTTCTGTACAGTCCTGTGAATAAGGATGGATGGGAAGTTCTTCTGGAGTATTTCTGTTACTGGATCCATCTGTGGGAGCGAATACACAGGGAGTGAATAAGGGGATTTCTTTTCTTTCGTCTCTTAATCCATTGAGGGATGCAGCGACCATGGGGTTAAGCAGCATGCCTATAGGAGGCAGGGCATTCTAAACAAAAAACTCCTTCCACTTACTAGCCGATAACTCCTCCCCCTGTATAACTGTCTTTAGTTTTTGATTAGCAGAGTCAGGAAGGGAACGCAGTAATACATACCTGCTAGAAAAGGCAATACATCCTCATCCAACATATTTAGTGAGGGTGGATGCCCTGCATCCCTCAATGGACTAAGAGAAAAGGGTTTATCGGTAAGTAAAAAATAAATAAATAAATAAATAAAAATAAAATAAAAAAAAAATCCCCTTTTCTCTAGCGTCATTGAGGGATACAGGGATCATGGGAATATCCCAAAGCAGCCTCAAAAATAGTGGGAGGGAAAAAATCTAAATGTACGATGGCCTCCAGAATTTAGTGGCCAAAACTACCATCTCGAGATGCAAAAATGTTAAGTCTGTGAACGTGTGAACATGTTGCTGCTTTGCACAACTGGTCAGCGGTAGACTGTTTCTTCAGGGCCCATGAACTAGTAGTGAACCTAGTAGAATGAGCTGTGATTCCTAAAGGCGATGGAACAGATTATAGTCTGTATGCTAGTCTTAAAGTCTGTTTGAGCCATGTGGCAATAGCAGTCTTGGATGCCAGTCTGCCCTGTTTAGGGGCTTCAGGAATTAATAACATTGTATGTTCTAAAGGACTGCGTAACTTGGATATATTGTCTCACTACATCTAAAGTATGAAGTGCCCTCTTTAGAGATAAGAGGATTTTAATCTTTCCTATTAAATCCTTTTCTTAGTCCATACAGGATACTGTTAACTTTGGGTAGGCAATCCATCCCTTTAATTAGGCAGGAACAATTCTAGAACTGAATGCAGGGTGTGGAGCCTACCTTCCCTCCTTGGCTGCAGCTAGCCAATTAGCTCCAGTAAGATTTGAGACACTAACTATTGACTAGATAGTAGAAGGGAAAGAAGACTCCTGTGAGCATGACCCCGAAGGACCCCCACGGTCTGCCACAGGAGAGCCAAGCATGGTCCCTTGACAGGGTGGGAGACCAGTAACCTGTATGGACTAAGAGAAAAGGATTTAACAGGTAAGACTAAAATCCTATTTTCTCTGTCATCCCAAACAGGTTACTGGTAACTTTGGGATATCCAACCATTGAGTTTCCCAGAGGCAGGAAGTAAGGCAAGGACCAGGAGCAAGGCCCCCAAAGTCAACAGAACAGATATGTCATCAGATCAGAGATAGCCCAACAAAACAATGAAGTGTCAAGTGTCAGCCGATGCCAGCACATCAACACGGTAGTGCTTCGAAAAGGTGTGCACAGACGACCACAACTGATCAGCAGAGGCCTGATTCTTGTAAGCCCAAGAAACGCCAATACATCTAGTAGAATGAGCCGTGACCTGAAAGGGAATAGGCTTCTTCTTCAGCTCGTAAGCCTTACAAATAGTGGACTTGATCCAGGCCGCAATAGTCACTTTGGATGCAGGTCTTCCTGCCCTTTGGCCCTCAGGAATGAAGAACAGCGCGTCAGATTGTCTGATGTACATAAAACTTGAGACAATGCATTACATCTAACAAGTGGAGATCCCTCTCCTTGTCAGAGGTGGGGTCAGGGCAGAAAGAAGGCACCACTATCTCCTGATTAACGTGGAACTCAGAGACCACCATCGGGAGAAACTCCTGAGAAGTGCAAAGCCACGATTGTCCTTGTGAAAACATCAAAAAGGGTGGTTTACAGGTCAGAGCGTGTCACTCTGCGACATTGCGAACAGACAATCGCCAGGAGAAAGGCCACGTCAACAGGCGTAGAGGAATAGTAGCCAAGGACTCAAAGGGACGATGCTGAAGGATGCCCAAAACCAAGTTAAGATCCCACGGAGGAGCAGGAGTCTTAATGGCAGGACGAGTATGAGTAAACGCCCTGGAAGAAAACCTTGACATCAGGAAGAATAGCAATGCACCTCTGAAAGAAAACACAGAGAGCAAAAGTCTGAACCTTAAGGGAACTCAAACGGAGGCCCTTGTCCACACCATCCTGCAAGAATGCCAGGACCGTAGGCAGATGAAATTCCTGAGACATGTCCCTATCAGCACACCAAGATAGAAAGGTCTACCAAACATGATGGTAAGAAATGATGGCAGAGAAATGTTTTCTTGGAAGCAGTGTCAGCAGACCAGATCTTGAGCCAAAGAGCTTGTGTGGCAACCACAGACATGGTGGAACCCCTTGCCACCAAACGGATGGCATCAAATAAGGCAGCAGAAACATAGTGCTGGGCCTCAGAAATGTTAGCAAGAAGCCAAAACATATTCGAAGTAGGAGCAAACTGATGGACAGCCAGGGTGAGCGATTCAGTCTAGACCGCAATGGCCCAGTTAACCCATGCTGCAGCAAAAGCTGGATGCATGGCAGTACCAGCAGTGGCAAAAATGGACTTGAGGGAAACCTCAAGTTTCTTGTCAGTCCAGTCTTTCAGAGCGGACACATCAGAAACTGGCAAGACAGAAGACATAGATAGCCTGGAGATAGGAGCATCCACTTTGGGGGGGGGGGATGAACCCACAGAGCAAGTGCCGCCTCAGTGAAGGGGTAAAGCTTGGCAAATTTCTTGGAAACAGAAGGTTTCCTGTCCGGAGATTTCCACTCATCAGACACAAAGTGGTCAAGAGTGGGGTTAGGTGGAAAACAAGTAAGGGGCTTCTTAGGCTCCTGAAATACATCAGAGGGATTCGAAGAAACCTCCTGAACTAAGGGAATGTTTAGGGTGGATGAGACAACTCTGATCAGGCCCTCAGCCGAGGGCTCAGGATCAGCCTCAAAGGGGTCCCCAAAAAACAGAGAAGCCCACAGCAGAACATTCCTCATCTGAATCCACCAACAGTTCCTCCTCAGAGGAATCTGATATGTTAGGTACTCCCTGCAGTTTCGGCAGGGAAGATCTGATGAAAGAAGGGGTCTGCCAGGAGTGGAAGACTCCCTGTAACTGGGATAGAAAGAGTTGCAATGTAGACTGAAGGTCTCTAGTAGCAACCCTGAACTCTTGCACCCACACTGGCTCTAAAGCATGGCTGGAGGTCCCTGGGAGAGACTCGGGGACCTCAGAACATGCTGGGCATGAATTACCTGAGAATTCTCTCGGTAACCCTGAATGACATGAGGAGCAATGTGCAACAGGGGACACAGAGACCCCAGCTTCCTTAGTCTTAGGCCTGGCCCCAAGCTCCAATGGATTAGACATGCTCAAAACGTTGAAAGTATATGAAAACACCCAAATACAGATTAAAAGTTCACACCAGAAATCGCTAAAATACACTTATCTGGCAGACAAAGGGTTAATCTGCAGAGGAGAGAAGGAGACTCAAAGCCCTGCCTAGGATACTCGCTCTGGAAAAGGCACAAAATGGCTGTCTCAGCGGGAGCCAATCAGAAACTAACGCGCGAAGCAAGCGCTCATGGGAAATGTAGTTTTCCCAGAAAAAGTACCCCAACGGTGCCTGAAGCCCCCTGAGCCCCCCAACACACTTAAAACATTAACAGGATGACAGAGCAAGGGCAGACAATTAAAATGAGCCATCCCTGAAGTCGCTACGTTCAGCGGTTGCAGAGATACGTCCCAGACTGTACAGTCCCATATAAGTGAATGGAGCAATGGCATCTATGAGGTAAAGCGCGCGAACACAAATTTTTTCAAAGTTGAAACTGTGAATGAAAAGTACATAAAATATCACTAGAACATGTTAGAAGACCCAAAAAGCACTGAACCCAGTAGGGAAAGTGCCAATAAACACCCCCCCCCCAAAAAAAAAGATGCAAAACAGCAGCTCAAGGGTTAAGTTAACACAAACTTGCTCCAAAACACCCAACAGACATACAGATTAACCCAATGAGTGCCGAAGTGTGCAATAGGAACTCCAAAGGAAAAAAAAAACCTGTGCGGAGGGGCACTGTGGGACCTGCAGCACACAAAGGGTTGATCACCTTTCCTGCAGATCTTCTGCCTTCAGACTACCATGTATTAAGAAGAAGCCTCGGTGGGCAACTCCTGAGGAAAGAACTTGAACCCAAGATTTTCTCCCCCAGGGCTTAAGGTCCACAAAAAGCACCTGGATACTGAGCTAGCCACATTTAAGGCCATTGTTAGTTATGGTAGATCGCCCAATGGTGGAATTCCATATCTAACAGACAAATAAAAAATTAGCTAAAACAATAGCAGAACTGTTCTCTTGCCTGTGTTATCTTCACAAAGGAACAAATCTTACTGAAGTTGGTTGGCTAGCTGCAGCCAAGGAGGGACGGCAGGCTCCACCCCCTGCATTCAATTCTAGAATTGTTACTGCCTAATTAAAGGGGCGGATAGCCTACCCAAAGTTACCAGTATTGGACGACAAAGAAAGATTGATTAAGGCACAATAAATGTAGAACCACTTCTTGGTTTATATGGAAAGCTGAAACCACTTTAGGCTGGAACTCTGGAAAAGTGCTTAAAATAGGATTTTTGTGTTCTTGCCTGTTAAATCCTTTTCTCTTTGGTCCATATGGAACACAGGGACCATGGGGTTAAGTCCCTCCTCCTGGAGAGCAGTACACATGGGTGAAGACTCCCCTTCTCCTCCTCCTAACCCTCCCCCCCACCTACTTTATTCAGAATTCATGTGACCTAATCTGTACAAATAAAGTAAGCGGGCAAGAGAAGAAGAAAATCTAAGAGAAAAAGACCCAAAGACCTATGCTATCCAGGAAGGCAAAACCACAATGAAAAGGTCCTTTCCTCTGGGTGGGAGACTTGTGTTCCCACATGGACGTACATATGGAACACAGGTACTATGGGGATGTATACCAAACACGAAGTTCTCAGGAGAAGGGGAAAAAGAAGAAAATACCTCACGCATGTCCTCATGATACCAGAGTTCCCTAGGACTATCCAGTATCTGAATAACCCAAGCAGCAAGTGTCAACTGACACTGAACTTACACAGCACATAATAGCAAGAGCCAACAAGGCTCAGAAACTACTGAACAACAGTATGGCAGCACGGTGACTCAGTGGTTAGAACTGTTGCCTTGCAGCTCTGTGGTCCTGGGTTCAAATCCCACCAAGGACAACATTTGCAATGAGTTTTTATATTTTCTCACCGTGTTGCGTGGGTTTCCTCCGGGTACTCCCGTTTCCTCCCACACTCCAAAAAACATACTGATAGGTTTATTTAGATTGTGAGCCCCAATGGGGACAGGGACCAATATGAGTGTAAAGCGTTGCGTAATCTGTGTGTGCTATATAAAAATAAAGAATAATTATTATTATGGCAGTACAAAGTGTACAGGTCTCTAAACAGCCTAGGACCTTCCTGCCAAAGCTGGCCTTAGCCAAGACCAGAACATAGACACGGGAGTGTTTTGTGAAAGTATGCAAAGAGGACCGAGGCACAGCCTTGCACAAACTGTTCAGCCAAGACCTGATTCATGTAGGCCCAAGAGGCCCCCACAGACCTAGAGGAATGATGTGCCTGATCTTAAAGGGAAAAGGTTTCTTCCAGATCTCATACACCTGGCATACAGTAGTCTTGATCAAAGAGGCAATGTTACCTTGGAAGTAGCCTAACCTGCTCTAGAACCCTCAGGGATGACAAAAAGTCAGCCTTGCGAAATAGCTCAGTATGATGCATGTAAAATTTAAGGCAATGCACTACATACATTGGAGATCATTCCCCTTGTCAGACTTAAGGTCAGAACAAAAGAAAGACACCCCAATCTCGATTGATGTGAAACTCAGACCGTTTTAGGAAGAAACTCCTGAGATCTTCTAAACACCTCCTTATCTTAATGAAATACCAGGAAAGGAGGGTTACAAGACAAAGCATGCAATTCAGCGACTCTCCACATTGAGGCCACTGCCAACAGAAAGGCCATCTTAAGCTTCAGAAGAAGCAGAGAGGTGGAAGAAAGAGGATCAAAAGGAGTCCTCCGCAAAACACCCAGAACCAGGCTAAGATCCCACGGAAGAGTGTGAACATTAAAGGAAGGGATGGCATGAGCCACCCCCTGAAGGATAACTTTAAAATATAACAGAGTGGCAATATATCTTTGAAAATACACAGAAAGTGCTGAGAGCTGAAGACTAAGAGTTCAAACGGAGTCCTTTGTTCACTCCATCATAGAGGAAAGACAACACCAGAGGGAGATCAAAATCCTGCTAGGACAGAGTCCTGTTTGCGCACCACTTATGAAAGATAGCCCATATCCTATAGTATGCCTTGGAGGAGACAGACTTCCTGGCCTGAATCATGGTAGAAATAACCTTTCCTCCTGGGATGTTGGCTTCAAAAGCCATGGCATCAAAGCCATTTTCTCCACATCCTTGTGCCACAGGTATTTCTGGAGAACTAGTTCCAGCCTAGGAGGAAGGCAGTGCAGATGCTGAATTGACTGACCAGGTCTGTAAACCACTCCTCCTTGGACCAGTAAGGGATGACCAGAATGAGAGTCACTGCATCCATCCTGATTCTTCCGGAGCACCCTGGGAATGAGAAGAAATGGAGGAAACACATAAGCTAGGTGAAAGTTCCACGAAAGGAGGAGGAGGGAGTCTCTACCCGTAAGGCTGTTTTTTGGGGGGGTTTTTCCCCCAATGTCCTGCCCTCCTGGAGGAGGGACTCAATCCCATTGTACCTGTGTTCCATATTGGATGTACGAGAAAACTTCTTGATGAAAGAGAATGTGATGAATTACAAGATAGTACACAGTTTTTAAACTTCTTGCAGACACAATCTCTGTGTTTTGAAGGCAAGATCTTTGATAGACACTGCTAACAATGGATCAAATGGAAAGGACTGTAGAACCTCTAGAATTAAGTTCCATTGTGGAATGGGATGTCTATATGGGAGGGAACTATTCTGTTCACCCCTTGAAGAAATTCAAGAACCTCTGCAGAAGAACCTTTCCTCCTGGGATGTTGGCTTCAAAAGCCATGGCATCAAAGCCATTTTCTCCACATCCTTGTGCCACACATATCTCTGGAGCAATAGATCCAGCCTATGAGGAAGGCAGTGCAGATTCCGAATCGACTGACCAGGTCTGCAAACCACTCCCCCTTGGGCCAGTAAGGGACGATCAGAATGAGAGTGACTACATCCATCCAGATTCTTCTGGAGCACCCTAGGAATGAGAAGAAATGGAGGAAACACATAAGCTAGGTGGAAGTTCCACTAAATCTACATCGTGTCCGTGGAAAAGGCCAGAGGATCTCCCATTCGGGAGAAGAAGGTCAGAACTTTCCTGTTGTCCCTGGTGGCCTTGATAGCTATTGTTGGCACACCTCACTGTTGCACAATCAGGTAGAACGCTTCCGGGTTGAGCTCCCACTCTACTGGATCTATGTATTGGTGACTGAGAAAGTTTGTCAGGATGTTTTATACCTCTGGAATGTGAACAGCTGAGATTGCCGGAACGTGGGCCTCCACCCAACTGAGAACATACCTCACCTGGAACCAAGCAGCTGCACTGCGAGTGCCCCGTTGGTGACTGATGAATGTCACAGCCGTGGCATTGCGGACTCCACCTTCACTGGCTTCCACAACAGAAGTGAGGCCTAAAACACAAGAGCCAGTCAGATCAACCCAAAGTTCCAAGACTTTGATGGACAGAAGAGTCTCTTCCTTAGTCCACCTGCTCTGAACACCCAGGTGTTCCAGAACTACACCACAGCCGCTCAGGTTGGCATCCGTTGTGACCAGGTGTTTCCCCTGTACAAGGATGCTCCGACACAACCACCACTGATAGGTCCCAACTGGCCTCCGGAGAGAGAGATATCTATCAAACCAAGTGATGCAGATTCCCAGACCAACGCTGCACGACGTCACTGTAGTTCTCTTCTGTGGACGTGAGAGTAAGGAACAGCATCTAGTGTTGACACCTGTCTGCCCAGAATTCTCATGTACTCCCTGATCATGGCTGAGGGCCACTCCAGGACCTGGGATACATCCTGCAGTATCTTATACTCCGGCAGGAAGACTTCTCTGTGACAGGTATCAAACATCATCCCCATGTTCAAGATCCACCCATGGTGGACCAGAAGACTCACACATTTCTGAACGCGACAAGCGAAGAGCTTCTTTGAGGAGGCCTTCATCACGAGATCGTCTAGGTAAGGCAGCATGGAGATGCCCTGGTTATGAATACAGATCGCAAAGAGCTGGTCAGAGATGCTCAACTAGGAACGAGCCTGCCCTCCAAGTGACAAGGCTCTATAGGGTGCAAACTCTTAGCTCACTAGTGCCTTTCACAGAGAGGAAATATCCTAAAGCACATCATACTGATCCTACCAAAAGGCAGTACAGCCATGAGGTGCCAAGTTATTCCTCTCTGAACAAGAGTGTATGTCAGACTTAGCCCTTGCAGCTGCTCACTTGAGCTGCCAGGTCTGTCTTGGTTTTGTGGTGGGGTGCACTTGAGAGTCTTGTGAGCTCGAAGGCCTCTGGGCACCCGTTCTGGAGTCGGGGAATGAAAAAGACGTACCTTCCTCTCCATGGACGGATGTTTGTGGGCATCTGGGGCAACAAAGTGCTCTTACCACCAGTTGCATCACTGGTAATTTGTTTCAGTTCAGGTGCAAACAGAGACCTGTCCTGAAAAGGGAAGGAAACCAGTGACTTCTTGGAAGATTGGTGCACAGACCAAATTGTGAGCAACACCGTGTGACAAGCAGCAACAGAAAAAGCTATGGCCTTTGTGGACAACCTGATTCTTTAAAAAAAAACGACTCAGACAATATTGGCCTACTTAATGTTGGCCATAAGAACCAACAGATCCTCCTTGGAGATTCCAGCATGAACAGCCTCAACCAAGCTCTGCACCCCAAACAGCAACAACTCTGTTAACTCAGATAGAGGCAAAAAGAGGTCTAAGTGCTGCCATAGTAGTTGCAAAGGCACCTTTGAGGATAGGGTACAGCTTCTTGTCTGCTGGCTCAGTCAGGCCTGCTGCATCCTCAAGAGGAAGAGAAGTAGTCTTAACCATGCATCAAATAGGACGGTCCATGGTAGGTGGCCAGACACACTGTGCTAAGGTTATATCAAGGAATAGGATACGGATTAGAAAACCTCTTGTTGATAAACAGCTGTTTCTCAGGAGTCCTCTAGTCATCCAGAAGAATCTGGTCAAGAATGGCACTAGGAGGAAAGAAAAAGGGGAAGTCTTTACACCTCTGGAAGACATCCGCAGAGTTAGTCCCCTCATCAGAGGTGTCAGAGACCCAAAGGGTCTCCAGAACTGCTCTAGTGAGCCACTCAGCCAAGGGAAGAGGATCAGCCTCATAGGAATCTCAAGAATCCATGTCCTCAGTCTTATTCAACCCTCTATGACAATTCCTCCTTTGAGGAAACCCCAAGAATCTGTGGAACACTTTGAAATGGGGACCACATTTTTAAAGGTAGTGAGGGGCTTCCAAGACAAATACCACATGTAGAGAGAAGGGGATTTGGGTTACTGACAACAGTATTGTATTGACCCAACCTGGCTCTTGATCGGTGCTGGAGGGCCCTGGTGTGGTGGAAACCTCAGTGCAAGAGGGGCATACAGATCCTGAATACTCTCTAGAGAGCTGTTAGGCATGAAGAACAGTGTGTTAGAGGCTTCCCTTACCCCCTGAGACCTTAGCCTTAGATTTACCCCCATGTGCCTTAGAGACCCAAATCCTGCACAATAAAACATCTCAACACTAGTAAAAATAGCTTAGAGTATCCCCAGATATCACCCAAAATGCCCAGAAAATACACTTATCTGGCAAGCGAAGGGTTAATCTGGAGAAGGAGTGCAAGGAGTGTCTGCCTCTGTGTAGGTTAAGTAATAGAAGCAAAATGGCCACCATAAAACTGGGAACTAATTGGAAGAAATCCCACAAAACGTGCTTTCTGGGAAACCGTCTTTTCCTGTTGTTGTTGATTAGCAAAGCCTACAACTCCATTCAAACTGCCACGAGCCCTCTGGACACTCAGGACATGGATCGGATAATAAGGCGACAAGCAGATACAGCCCATTTGGACTTTCGTATCTTAAATGGTTGCAAAGATATGTCCCATAGAAGTGTTACCCATAGGTCAATGGAGCAAAGATGGTGGCGGGCAGACTCCAGTTGTTAAAGGGGCTGCTGCAGTATAAACGGTTAAACTTAAAGTACCCTATAGCCCCAAAAAACCCCAAGGAATATCTGTGGGGAACATAATACTATGGGACAGTGGAAGGGAAATGAAGGCAAACCCCTCAACGACTTAGAAATGCAAATAAACCAAAATTATAACACAATGCCTAACATATATACCCAAATGACTGCAAGTGCCTACCAAGGCTCAGAAAAACCTCTGAACAGAAGGGCAACAGGAGTGGGACATAAGTGGACCAAGGCACTCAAAGAGAGACTTACAGGTCTTCTGTCTTCAGGTTACATTGTAGAGATACGAAAGAGCCTCAGGAGACACTGTTGGGAAGTAAAACTAGTCAGCAAGATTCCTCCACACGACTTTAAAGGTCCACAAAGCATCTGTACACTGGTAAATCCACTCCCGATAAGCCCAGTAAAGGAAACCCACCTAATCAGTGATCAGCTCTATATAAAAGTAGGAAAATAATAAAAGCAGAAAAAATAATGAAGAGACTGTGTTGCCCTGTCAGCTTCGAGCATGACACATGAATTCTGGTTAATATTAGGTAGGGGAGGACGGAGTCTCTACCCATAAGACTGTTTTTTGAGATGTCCTACCCTCCTGGAGGAGGGACTCAATCCCATTGTACCTGTGTTCCATATTGGACGTACGAGAAAACTTCTTGATGAAAGAGAATATGTGATGAATTACAAGATAGAACACAGAGTTTTTAAACTTCTTGCAGACACAATCTCTGTGTTTTGAAGCTGAGAATCTTTGATAGCGGCTGATGACAATGGATCAAATGAAAACGATTGTAGAACCTCTAGCATTAATTTAAGTTCCATTGTGGAATGAGATGTCTATATGGTGGGAACTATTATGTTCACCCCTTGAAGAAATTCAAGAATTGAAGCAATTTTTCTCTGGAAGATAACAGACAGGGCTGATACGAACTTTCAAAGAGTTAACCTGTACATTTTTGTCTAGGCCTACTTGCAGGAACTCTAGAAGAGATGGTAGAATGAAAGAGGAAGGTACATTTTTGAAGACACTGGCTTGTAAACCTGAAGTATGGTTTGAATTATTGGAGAACTGAATTCCTTGTTCTTCAATATTTGATGTAATGATGTAAATGGTGCTTTGTAACCCCAGAATGTTAGAGAGGTCACCAATTCACTGCTAAATAAACTGGAAATATGGGAATGTTTTATTTGTCCCCTATAGTGCAAATGGTTTGCTCCAGATCTGATCCAATTTTTCTTAGTACATCAGCCTCACTAGGCTGTAAGGTGGAATATGAATTGGTCCAGTTCTGGTCAGTACATCAGCCTCACTAGGCTGTAAGATGTAATGTGAATTGGACCAGTTCTGGTCAGTACATCAGCCTCACTAGTCTGTAAGATGTAATGTGAATTGGTCCAGTTCTGGTCAGTACATCAGCCTCACTAGGCTGTAAGATGTAATGTGAATTGGCCCAGTTCTTGTCAGTACATCAGCCTCACTAGGCTGTAAGATGTAATGTGAATTGGTCCAGTTCTGGTCAGTACATCAGCCTCACTAGTCTGTAAGATGTAATGTGAATTGGACCAGTTCTGGTCAGTACATCAGCCTCAGTATCAGTGTTTAGGTCTCACCTCTGCTGATTGGTGCAGGGATTTCCTCCTCCTTCCACTGCTGGGGAAACATCCCATCTCCTGGTTCCATCTGTGATACAATATAAACACATAGATTAGGGCTGAATTACATCAGGATTAATGCAGTAGTAAGATAACCAACACCTTATAATCACCACCATTTATCTTACTACAGCATGGAAATCCACTTCATTTTTCCTTGGGGATTGTTCTGCCTCTTCTCTAGGATGTGACCTCATTACTTATTATGATTCCAGGAATATATCAACAATAAAATGAGGTATTCTACACACTGTCACTTTGTGGCACAGTTTTTGAGATAGGTAAATTATTTTCAGCAGTTTACAATAAATGAGTTAGCACTGACTGGCGGGGAGTGACAGGTGGGACGGAGAGCAGTGTGGAATGTTCACATCTAGCTGGTAGGGAGTGGTAGGTGAGATGGAGAGTAGTGTGGAATGCTCATATCTAGCTGGTACAGGGTGACAGGTGGGATGGCGAGAAGTGTGGAATGTTACTATCTGGCTGGTAGGGAGTGGCAGGTGAAATGGGAAGCAGTGTTCAGTATCCGTATCTGTCTGACAGAGGGTAAAAGCAGAGATGGGAGCAGTGTGGACTGTTAGTATATCAACCAGTACTAGTCTAATATGCATAAAATGACAAAAATAAATATCTCAAGCCATTGATTTAACCCCTTCGCGACAATTGACGTACATGTACGTCCTCTGTGGGTGTCACTTAGTGACAGAGGACGTACATGTACGTCCAGGAAATCCGGATCCCCGCGCGGCTGCACGCCGTTCGGGGACTCCGGATTCTAATGCAGAAAAAAAAAAAATGTTAGACGGGCGTTAAGTGACGGCCGCGTCTGCACACGGCCGTCACTAAGGGGTTAAATAAAAATGCTTAATGTAAATATAGATTATATTTACATATATTTCAAAGTCACATTTCCACTAAGATGGAATTTGCATTTATCCCCATGGAAATACTGACTTGTTTGGAAATGGCCCCTTTTTTATACATGTGAATGATACAAAGGTCTGCAATACATTGTAACAACAATGCACTGTAGACTTCTAGAATTCAGTATAAACTGGCAATCAAAGGGTTAATATAACAGAGTGGATGGCACATTGATACATTTATATTCACAAAGTGGAGCAATTTTGCTGGGCAGCTGAACTAGATAATGTGGAATGTGATGATGTGCAGTTGGTTGCCTCAGACTTTCTCCATTGTCTTTGTGCGTACAGAGCTTAGACTACCTGGACTTGTCTACACTGGGAAACACCAGACACACAGTAACGGCTTAGGCAGGACAGACGCGCAGTAACGGTTTAGGCAGGACAGACGCACAGTAATGGTGTAGGCAGGACAGACGCACAGTAACGGTGTAGGCAGGACAGACGCACAGTAACGGTGTAGGCAGGACAGACGCACAGTAACGGTGTAGGCAGGACAGACGCACAGTAACGGTGTAGGCAGGACAGACGCACAGTAACGGTGTAGGCAGGACAGACGCACAGTAACGGTGTAGGCAGGACAGACGCACAGTAACGGTGTAGGCAGGACAGACGCACAGTAATGGTTCAGGCAGGACAGGCACACAGTAATGGTTTAGGCAGGACAGACACACAGTAATGGTTCAGGCAGGACAGACGCACAGTAATGGTTCAGGCAGGACAGACACACAGTAAAGGTTTAGGCAGGACAGACACACAGTAACGGTGTAGGCAGGACAGACACACAGTAACGGTGTAGGCAGGACAGACACACAGTAATGGTTCAGGCAGGACAGGCACACAGTAACGGTTTAGGCAGGATCATCATCTGGACAGTATTATTCCTTCTGGAGAAATACATTGTAGTTGCTCCAGTCTATTTGCTCTCAATCCTCTCAAGATTTACTTATAAATCACCTTCTCTGGATTTCTCTATTTTTGAGCAGAATTGCACACAGGAGTGAAGGGGTGTGTAACGCATTGCTCTGCAGCGCACTGAACACCCCTCTACTCCTTAAAGGGTTACAATATTTAAATATATTTATCTTTTATGGTTTGCACATTGACAGCCAGCTCAGATTTTAAATTTTTAATTTGTATCCATTAACCTTAAATCCAGAGAACATCACATATATATCTTTAAAGTCTTCATTAGAGTCACAGCTGGGTTTTGTTCTATATAATAAGGAATATGACATCTAATATAAAAACCATCCTTAGAACACTTAAGACTGGGCAGTGTAAATGGCTCCATGAAAAGTGTAAATGTAGACTGTGGTAAAGGACAACCCTGTCTTGTGTCTGGTGGTCTCACAATATCCCCAGCTGAGCACTATGAACACTAATATAAATACAGTGGGGCAAAAAAGTATTTAGTCAGCCACCAATTGTGCTAGTTCTCCCACTTAAAAAAATGAGAGAGGCCTGTAATTTTCATCATAGGTACACTTCAACTATGAGAGACAGAATGGGGGGAAAGAATACAGGAAATCACTTTGTCTGATTTTTAAAGAATTTATTTGCAAATTATGGTGGAAAATAAGTATTTGGTCAATAACAAAAGTTCATATCAATACTTTGTTATATACCCTTTGTTGGCAATGACAGAGGTCAAACGTTTTCTGTAAATCTTCACAAGGTTTTCACACACTGTTGCTGGTATTTTGGACAATTCCTCCATGCAGATCTCCTCTAGAGCAGTGATGTTTTGGGGCTGTCGCTGGGCAACACGGACCTTCAACTCCCTCCAAAGGTTTTCTATGGGGTTGAGATCTGGAGACTGGCTAGGCCACTCCAGTACCTTGAAATGCTTCTTACGAAGCCACTCCTTCATTGCCCGGGCGGTGTGTTTGGGATCATTGTCATGCTGAAAGACCCAGACACGTTTCGTCTTCAATGCCCTTGCTGATGGAAGGAGGTTTTCACTCAATATCTCATGATACATGGCCCCATTCATTCTTTCCTTTACACGGATCAGTCGTCCTGGTCCCTTTGCAGAAGAACAGCCGCAAAGCATGATGTTTCCACCCCCATGCTTCACCGTAGGTATGGTGTTCTTTGGATGCAACTCAGCATTCTTTCTCCTCCAAATACGACGAGTTGAGTTTTTACCAAAAAGTTCTACTTTGGTTTCATCTGACCACATGACATTTGCCCAATCCTCTTCTGGATCATCCAAATGCTCTCTAGCAAACTTCAGACGGGCCCAGACATGTACTGGCTTAAGCAGGGGGACACGTCTGGCACTGCATGATTTGAGTCCCTGGCGGCGTAGTGTGTTACTGATGGTAGCCTTTGTTACTTTGGTCCCAGCTCTCTGCAGGTCATTCACTAGGTCTCCCCGTGTGGTTCTGGGATTTTTGCTCACCGTTCTTGTGATCATTTTGACACCACGGGGTGAGATCTTGCATGGAGCCCCAGATCGAGGGAGATTATCAGTGGTCTTGTATGTCTTCCATTTTCGAATAATTGCTCCCACAGTTGATTTCTTCACACCAAGCTGCTTGCCTATTGCAGATTCAGTCTTCCCAGCCTGGTGCAGGTCTACAATTTTGTTTCTGGTGTCCTTCTACAGCCCTTTGGTCTTGGCCATAGTGGAGTTTGGAGTGTGACTGTTTGAGGTTGTGGACAGGTGTCTTTTATACTGATAACAAGTTCAAACAGGTGCCATTAATACAGGTAACGAGTGGAGGACAGAGGAGACTCTTAAAGAAGAAGTTACAGGTCTGTGAGAGCCAGAAATCTTGCATGTTTGTAGGTGACCAAATACTTATTTTACCGAGGAATTTACCAATGAATTCATTAGAAATCCTACAATGTGATTTCCTGTATTCTTTCCCCCATTCTGTCTCTCATAGTTGAAGTGTACCTATGATGAAAATTACAGGCTTCTCTCATCTTTTTAAGTGGGAGAACTTGCACAATTGGTGGCTGACTAAATACTTTTTTGCCCCACTGTATAATATAAGCCTCTGCATTCTTTGTCACAGGTCAGACACAACCACATGTACACACTTGGATAATGGCACATACAGATAAAGAAATACACACAACCGCACAGGTTACACAAGCAAGAACATACATAATGTATCAGAAAAGACCAACTCACTCAGAGCTTCACATGAAGATTACACATTTGCAGCCAAGCGCACACACTGCTAAACATACAGCAAGACTCACACATGATCACACATATACTGCTATAGTAACTCATACTGTGTCATATACACACCATCACACATACAACCACTCTCACTCACATTGTCCCAGATATCTCCACACTCACATACTGTCACATATACAGGCATAGTCACACACCTGATGGCAGCAACACTCACCCATTCTGGGGACTCCTACTCAGCCTGTCGCATTTCCCTGTGTAACTAATGGCTTAGCATTATAAGATCATTGAAAGGGGTTGACGTTTAAAACGTTGCATGCATAATAGTGGTCGGCTAAAAGGCGCATTCAGCATGACACTGTGATGAAAAAAGGGAAACATGAGAATCTCGCCCTGCATAAAAGTGCCGCTAAGGCATTCCATCAAGCAGCAGTGTAACTTCAGTGCAGTGTAGCTGCCCAGTGATAGAACATGATCAATGTATTCTCTGTCCTCTTCTTTCGCTCTCCTCTGCTTAGAACTTAATTCATTCATGCATTCAAACATTGAAGGCAACATTTCAAGACGCGAAATGAGAATCTTGCTCTTTTATACAGGACGAGATTCTCATGTCGCCCTTTTCATTACAGCAAAATGCTGAATGCGACTTGCAGCCACATGCTATTATGAATTCAATGTTTTAAAAGGATACCATAGAAAGGAACCCACTGTTACCCTGGAGATCTGGGATCTGCACTCCTCCAGTATCAATATGAGAAGTGGACCTGTGACCTGCATGTTACATCTTAGACTTGTTCCTTGTAGGATATCTAAGCCTGCAGTTTCCTACCTGATAATCCTGTGTGGTCCTGTTATCTTCTGTACAGTCCTGTGAATAAGGATGGATGGGAAGTTCTTCTTGTGTATTTCTGTTACTGGATCCATCTGTGGGGAGTGAATATATATTAAATATGCATACATACACACGTGTGAGTGTGTGTGTTATTAACCACCTAAGCACCAGAGGGGTGTGCAATGTATTGCTTTGCAATACACTGCACACACGTCATGTTTTTAAGGGGCGAATGGAAAAACAGTAAATAATAACTACTCACTGATCTTAATTTGAGAAGAAAATCCTAATGGCCACTATTGATGTGTGCACAAAACTACAGGACCACAAATGACTCCACTGAAGTTTTTCCCATAATAACAAGGGGAGGAGCATAGGGTCCCACAGAGAGAATCATGTCTACCTCCATGGATATGATACCAGCACCAATAAGAACAAGGGGAGGAGCATAGGGTCCCACAGACAGAATCATGTCTACGTCCATGGATATGATACCAGCACCAATAAGAACAAGGGGAGGAGCATAGGGTCCCACAGACAGAATCATGTCTACCTCCATGGATATGATACCAGCACCAATAAAATATTAAATTCTATCACAATTAGGATCTCCCTCCCAGATTACAGTGGATCTGTCACCCTAAAACAGGGGCGTCCAAGTCTTTCAATCATGGGGATCATTATCAAAAAGCCAATGAATATGTAATGTGTCCCTGTTGTGCAGTTGTACTCTATTACCTTGTACACAGGACCCTAAATGTAATAACAAGGCCGGTACATTTATTTGGAATTCTGGGCACATTCCACAGGTGTCAGAGTGACATATTCCATTTTATTGTCACAAAGGTAATAATCCTCCTGACTCTCTCCCATGTCTATTAGGAGTTACTGTAGACTTGTAGATGGACCAAACTCATATCATATTAACTCCTCAGATAAACTGGACTGACCACAAGCTTTCACAGGTTTAGGGTCTCCGTTCATGTCAGCATCAATGAAATAAATAATTACAAATATTTTTTTAAAAAGAAATAAATAAAAATGTCACACAAATGTTTCTCCACACTGAGAGTAACATGAAGGGGAGAGGAGATGTAACTGGAAGGTCCATTTCTCCTGGTGGAGGAAACTTTACCCCATGGTCCTTGTGCCCAATTGGATATAAGAGAAATCCTGTAAGTTTGCTCTCAAATTTACCTAATTCCCTCAATAAATGGGGAGTGTGGTTATGAGATGCAGTAACATGTTACCCGCCTCCCACCCACACAGAGGCTGATGTACTATAGACACATGGAGCAATTCTGGAGCAATCCATCTGCACTACAGGGGAAATAAACATGATGTAAATGGTGATTGGTAACCCCAGAATGATAGAGAGGTCACCAATTCACTGCTAAATAAACTGGTGCATCTGGTTTTCTCCAGATTTGCTCCAGTTTTACTTAGTACATCAAATGGCATGTGAATTGCTTCAGTTCTGTAAGATGGAATGTGAATTGGTCCAGTTCTGGTCAGTACATCAGCCTCACTAGGCTGTAAGATGTAATGTGAATTGGACCAGTTCTGGTCAGTACATCAGCCTCACTAGGCTGTACGATGTAATGTGAATTGGTCCAGTTCTTGTCAGTACATCAGTCTCACTAGTCTGTAAGATGTAATGTGAATTGGTCCAGTTCTTGTCAGTACATCAGTCTCACTAGGCTGTAAGATGTAATATGAATTGGTCCAGTTCTGGTCAGTACATCAGCCTCACTAGGCTGTAATATGTAATGTGAACTGGTCCAGTTCTGGTCAGTACATCAGCCTCGATATCAGTGTTTAGGTCTCACCTCTGCTGATTGGTGCAGGGATTTCCTCCTCCTTCCACTGCTGGGGAAACATCCCATCTCCTGGCTCCATCTGTGATACAATATGAACACATAGATTAGGGCTGAATTAAATCAGGATTAATACAGTAGTAAGAGAACTAACGCCTCCTCATAATAACCCCCATTTATCTTACTACAGCCTGGAAATCCAAATTAATTTTGTCTTCTCTAGTTGGTTCAATAGAGGACATACATGATGGACTGAATCCGTTTTGTCCATGGAGGCAGACATGACAGCCCCCCCACACCCCACTGTTTAACCAAACTGAAGCAGGCAGACTGCAGGAGCTTACATAAATAAACCTTAAGGACTAGAGGTGTGTACAAATGCAATGCACTGCAAACCCATTGGGTCCCAAAAGGGTTAAGATTCTGAGGTCCTGCAGAAACTGTCATGTCCTCCTGCATTGACATAACATCCAGGATTGATTTAAGATCATAAATATTCAGAGGCACTAGGCAAAATTCACACAGGCCATTGTAATTTAAACGTGGGAATTATTTTTAAGAAATATCAGTTCTCATTTAAGGAAAACTAGAAGAAAAATACAACTTGTATTCTGGAAGAAATGAACGTCACTGTGACTCAGAGGTTAATATGAAGAGAACATCCAGGAAGTTACTGGTATCCAACACAGCTGTGTAGGGGAGTATTACTTTCCTACATAGTGGATAGCAAGCCTCCTCCCGACAGTAAGATAACATGCATTTATATAGACAAGAAGAACAGAGGAAAGCATATTTTTCTTACATCATACTGACTAAAATAAACACCTCAAAATAGGTTGGTGATAAAAAAAAATTATCTTGGTACAACAAAATTTGTTTTTAAGAATAGCCACCACTTTCAACCAGATCTGCTACATCCCTCTCTCTGGGATATAACCCATTAATGTAATTTATGGTTTTCTACTTTCCCCTTAGTGTGGTTAAAGTTGCATACACACTTATTGAAATCCTTCATACAAGTATACCATAAACCTTTACGTCCACATTCCCCTCTTTGGTGCTTGGGGCATCACTCACACCATTTACCAATCCCTTTATCTTCAGACAATAACATTCCAAAATACATCAGTGAGTATCATTTTTAGACCCAAAGGTTTGGTCGTTGGTTTGATTCTACCACAAATACAGCACCTTATTATAACGAATATGATGGAGATTGTAACAAAAGCAAAAAGTAGAATAAGTAACCCATGAACAACTGAGATCACTATTGAACTGAAAAGAGATCCAAACCAAAACCCAAAAGACCAGGGGTCTGATTGATGCAATTCACCAGTCTCATTTTTAGTGTGTGTACATAGATGAATATCTTTAGAATTGCCAGGGATAATGTGTAGCATTCTTTTCCCCATCAGAGTGCACCTCTCTCTGCCAATTTGTAGTGCAGTGCCATGCGGTTTTGTGGGGCAGTGTTGCATATAGTGTTCATTTCAGAAGAAAATTATCCAAAGCATCAGTAGTACTATTACTGCTACTAAAATGCTAGCAAGTTTTCTTATTTCTCTTATAGATCTCCCCACGCCATACATACGGAGTGCAATAGAAAAGGAACACTCAGTTTCAGTAGTAACCACTCTTTTATGGAGATAATGAAAAGACCCATTGACAACATTGTACAGTGTAGTGAAGTGTCCTACAGTAGGTGTAATATACCCTGTATATGATGAACCAGTCCAGTTAATAGGTAGTCAGGGATAATCATGCTTCCCACATATGTAGTAAGTACCACTGTAGTTTATGCCAGGTGAAGAGTGTAGTGGAAGAGGTATGGACCCTTGTCGGGCGGTTTTAACCACTTACTTTTGTTATAACCTCTTCCACTGTAATTATACGATTCAGGTGGATACTATACTGTATGATTAGACTTCTCCAAGCTGAGCTTGTACCAATTTTTATATAAAACAGAATTTTGGTGCCCTTACCAATTAAATCCTTTTCTCTAGTCCATATGGAACACAGGTACAAAGGGGTTGATCCCTTCCTCCTGGAGGACAGGACACATCTCAAAAAGAGTCTTATGGGTGGAGACTCCCTTCTCCTCCTCCAGCTCAACCCTTCCACCCCTCCAACTAACTCCCAAAACTCATGTGACCAAAGCCACACAAAGTAAACTGAGAAGAAGAAAATCTCTGCTGCCCAGAAACGCAAGACCACAAAAAGGTCCCTTTCTCTGGATGGGAGATCGGTGTTCCATAAGGACTAAAGAGAAAAGGATTTAACAGGTAAGAACGCTAAAATCCTCTTACATCCAATAAGGAACACAGGTATCATAGGGATATACCAAAATTAAGCTCCCAGAGGTAGAAAAAAAAAAGATCTCACACCAGAGCTCCCAAGAACTATCCAGTATCTGAATAACCCAAGCATTAAGTGACAACACACAATGAACTTACCCAGCACACAAGAATGAGAGACAACAGGGCCCAGAAAACTATTGAACAACGTAGCAGAAGAAAGTGTGCAGAGCCGCCCGCAAGACCTTCCAGCCAAAGCTGGCCTCAGCCAAGGCCAGGACATTGACACAGTAGTGTTTGGTTAAAGGATGCAAGAAGGACCAAGTCGCAGCCTTGCAGAGCGGTTCAACTGAAGCCTGATTCTGTAGGCCCAAAAGGCACACCCACAGACCTGGTGGAGTGCACTGTGATCTTAAAGGGAACAGGTTTCTTCCAGACTTACACCTGTTGTATGGTAACCTTGATCCAGGATACAATGGTGACCTTGGAAGTAACCTGACCCACCTAAGGACCCTCAGGGATGACAAGAAGCATCAGCCTGGGAAAAGGCTCAATACGATGCATATGCAGATAAAACAAACCAACGCACCACGTCCAACAAATATACAACTCTCATTATTGGACTTAAGGTCAGGACGCAAGGCACAACAATCTGCTGACTGATGTAGAACTCAGAGACCACCATGGGAAGAACCTCCTGAGAGTTACGAAGTACAGTCTTATCCTGATGAAAAAACGGGAAGGGAGTTACAAGATGTAACATGTAACTCAGCGACTCACCACACAGAGACCACTGCCAAGAGAAAAAAAAACAAAACATTTTGAGCATCAATTGACATAAGGTGATAGAAGCAAGAGGCTAGAAAACAGGCCTCTGCAAAACACCCAGAACCAAGTTAAGATCCCACAGAGGAGGACATCTGGAATAGAGGCAATGAGTCTCTGGAAAAGTACACATAGTTCTGAGATCTGAACCTCAGGGAGCTCAGACTGAGAACTTTATTTTCACCCCATCTTGGAGGAAAGACAATACCAAGGGATGGTCAAAATCCTGCAAGGACAGCCTTATCCATGCACTTTTGCACTTCCATATCAAACTATGAGATTTAACATTTTGGATTTGTTTTAATTAACCTCAAATACAAATCATTCTTTAAAATAGCTTTAAGGTCACAATTCTAAACAGTCACAGTTGGGTTTTATAGGAAGGAAGATCTGCTTATGATTTTTAGACTGTGCAGTCTTACCCTTGATACCCAGGAGGTCTTTATTTTGGAGCAAAGACCTGGCAAATGGCTCCATGCAAAACACGTTGTCACAGATACCTCAACACTCACATACTGTCACATAACTGATGGCAGCTACACGCACTAATTCCAGGGTTTGCTACCTCTCACCCAGCCTGTTCCCTTCCCTGACTAATGGCTTTGTACGGTGATACAGATTGGAACCAGTAGTTACCCTGGAGATCTAGACTCTCTGCACCTCTCCAGGATCACCATGAGAAGTGGACCTGTGTCCTGCATGTACTGTGAGATTTTACACACTTTTCTTGTAGGATATCTAATCCTGCAGTTTTCTACCTGATAATCCTGTGTGATCCCGTTATCCTCTTCTGTACAATCCTGTGAGTAAGGAATCATGGGACCTCTTTCTGGTGTATTTCTATTACTGGATTCATCTGCAGGAAATGAACACACAGTGAGTGACATTTTATTATACATTTATTTTTACCAAATGGTCAGTCTATCAGTGACCTGCAGAAGTATGTGTAAGATATTAGAGGAACACTAGCACCCAGATAATCTTAATGTGGTCAGGAAATCCTAATGGCCACTATTAACAGAGTGTGCAAGACTCCAGGACCACCTTCTTAATAAAACCAGTGGGAGGAGCTTAGGGGCCTTAAAAGAGAATTAGGTCTGCATCAATGGACATAATAAGGCCAGATTTACATACCAAACCACCCTAGACAAGGCACTCTAGGATCACTTAGCTCCGCCCATGGCCACACCCCCACTCCTTGATTGACAAGTAAGATTGTAAAATGTTCCACAATAGCCTGTAAGTCAGTGCCATGGTGAGTCAGTCTCTTATTTCCCTTAAATGCAAAGGTATGTGCAAGACATTAACCCCTATTTTCAGTAAATGTCAGAATGGCTCTGCCACAGAGAGAGAGTCCAATAGTGTGAAAGTCTATCACAAGAGGACACTGACCTGCACAGGTATGTGAATGGATCCTCTCCTCCTGTGGGTCCTGATCATCAGTCACACTCGGCTCTGAGTCACTCTCAGTCTTTGTTGTTACATCATCACGGCCTGGTCAGGACATTGCACAATTATTATACTTTTCACTCTCTTTCAAGCAAACAATACACCACAAAATAACTTCATTATATCAGAATTCGCACAATTCAGAAGTTCAAAATTGCATTTAAACAGTTAATACATTTTAGCACTGAGCGCATTCATGTAAAGTGCTCGCACTATGCTAGAATGACCTGACCGAGTTTGAGATTAGGAGCGCGCATAAGGAGAATAAGATACTCTATAGATATCAGTGAATAAGCCATAGGGTTTGAGGACAAAGTATATTAATAAATAATTTGAAACCGTGGCCTTGAACATACGACTAATGATTAACCCTTTAAGGACCTTTGACGGTCCTGGCACGTCATGGCTGGATTTGAGTTAAGGACCAATGACGTGCCAGGACCGTCATGGCTTAAATGATAGCAGCGTGCCTCCGTGCACACTGCTATCATTAATGCCAGGCTGAGACTGAGCGCTCCGAGACCGGGGCGTTCAGTCTCAGCCCTTCTTGCTTGTGCCGGTTCATGTGATTGCCGTAGTAGCGATCACATGTACCGGCATAGTGACAGACAGAGGCAGCAGAGAAAGCATGCTGTCTGTGCCTGTCTCGTCTGCCTCTGTTTCCCTTGCTATCAAAGTAAGGGAGACAGAAGTAGACGGGAGACACCTAGTGGTAAAAAAAAATAAAAACAATACAGCAGCTAGGGGTATGAACCGCTTCACTGCTAGTGCCAGAGGCTTGCTAAATGCAGGTCAGTTTCTGACCTGCAATGATACACTTTTTAAAAAAAACAAAACAAAAACCCACTTTTTTTTTTTTTTTTTTTTTTTTTTTTTTTTTTAACAAAAATATTTTATTTAAAAAAAAAAAAAAATAATCTAACTAACCCCTTAAGGACCGGGAAAATCTGAGTTAGATTTGACTTAAGGACCGGAGCAATTTTGACTTTTTTGACTATGTCTTTGTTCAACCATATTTTCTCTTTAATTCCTTTTGTGCACCCACATAAATTATATACTGTTTTTGTAAGTACGAGTAGGGCTTTCTTTTGATACCACAATTATATGAATACCTCATTGTTTAATTTGATTAAAATAGAAAAAAAGAGGAAAAAAAGTTGAAAAAAAACAACATTTTGCTTACATTTTTCTGTCAGGATTTGCATACTATTAGTTAATGAAAAAAAAATACCCCTAAATATATTCATTTGCTTCTCCTGAATATAAGAGAAGCCCATATGCCTAGTATTTTAGTCCTTTTCTCACATTTACAAGGTAAATATTACAAGATGGCTGTCGTTATTTCCAACTTGTGATTTTTCAACAATTGGCATGTGAGCATCATAGCTTAGCTGACGGTGCCAGAACCAAAAATGTCCCACAAAAGTATATGTTTTTGAAAACTACACAACATAAGGTAAATAATCAGGAGAATTTTGGAGTTTTTCATGCAGCTATTTTTCCAGAAAAAAAATTCAAAATTGTGGTAATATTTTGTTTTTTTGCAGTTTTCACACTTACATTTCAATACTACTGTTGATATCAAGCACATGATAGGTGAAGATTTTTAAAAATGCATGGTTTAGTGTTCAGCTCCTTCTTCGGAGTACGGCAATACCCCATAAGCATAGGTTATTCAAGGTTTGGGAGAGCTACGGGGCCCAAATTGGAACATGCGTGTTTCCAGTTTCACACTTTGAATTTTCACAGCTTGCATCACTGATGCCATGTCTCATTTGGGGCTGTGTAACAGTGCTCCACTCTAAGATTTCTCCCCAAAAGTATATATTTTTGGAAAGTAGACACCCCAGGCTTTCATTTTATGTATGTTTTCAATTTTTTTACGCAGCCATTTTACCACCAATCGCTCGTAAATCTTGACGCAAGTTAAAAAAACAGCGTTTTTCACACTTGCACTTCAATGTTGATGTGAATTTCAAGCACAGGATAGGTGAAGATTTTTAAAAATGCATTGTTTAGTGTTCAGCTCCTTCTTCTGAGTATGGCAATACCCCATATGCATAGGTTTCTCAAGGTTTGGGGGAGCTACGGGGCCTAATTTTGAACAAATATTGAATTTTCAAATCTTGGTTAACTGGTGCCATTACTCATTTTGGGCTATGTTCCAGTGCTGCACTTTAGGATTTGCCCCCAAAAGTGTATATTTTTGGAATGTAGACACCCCCAGCTTTCATTTTAGGTGTGTTTTCAAATTTTTTACACAGCCATTTTACCACCACTTTCTCGTAAACTTGACGTAAGTAAAAAAACAGCGTTTTTCACACTTTGCCTTCAATGTTGATGTGAATTTCAAGCACAGAATAGGTGAAGATTTTATAAACTGATAAACTAATTGATTAGTGTTCAGCTCCTTCTTCTGAGTACGGCAATACCCCATATGCATAGCTTTCTCATGGTTTGGGGGAGCTACGGGGGCCAAATTGGAACATGCGCGTTTCCAGGTTCACACTTTGAATCTTCACAGCTTGCGTTACTGGTGCCATGTCTCATTTGGGGCTGTGTAACAGTGCTCTTTTTTAAGATTTCCCCCCAAAAGTGTATATTTTTGGAAAGTAGACACCCCAGGCTCTCGTTTTAGGTGTGTTTTCCAATTTTATACACAGCCATTTTACCACCAATCCCTCGTAAACCATGACGTAAGTAAAAAAAAAAAAAAAAAAAAAAAAAACAGCGTTTTTCACACTTAGGGTTGGCGGCAGTATACTGGGCTGCATACAAATTGGTTTGGGACACAATTTCACCTAAAATGTCTTCCCCCAAAAACAAATCAAAAAAATGATCATGGGTAAATCCTTCCACATCAATTTGAATCCCTGGGTTGCCTGTGAATTCTGAGATTTGTGGGCATAAATTGATACCCATTCATTAGGATCCGGAGTGGCAGGTGTTGGGGCAGGTCTTTTGGCAGGTCTTTGGGCAGATCTTTTGGCAGGTGCTGGTGCAGTTGCCAGGGCAGCTTTTGGGGCATTTCTTTGGGCAGGTATTTTGGTAGATCTTTGGGCAGATCTTTTGGCAGGTGCTAGGGCAGTTGCCAGGGCAGCTCTTGGGGCAGCACTTGGAGCATTTCTTTGGGCAGGTATTTTGGTAGGTCTTTGGGCAGTTCTTTTGGCAGGTGCTGGGGCAGTTGCCAGAGCAGCTCTTGGGGCAGTGCATCTTTTCTTGACAGAAGGCCCAGCGTCATCACTAGAGCTGCTCTCACTTTCTGAAAACTGCGCTATGTCAAAATTTGACGCAGTGTCTGTTGCCTCAGAGTCAGATTCCAAAAAGGCATATGCCTCTTCAACGCTGTACCTGCACTGCATTTTGCCCACTAAAAAAACTTTTTTTTTTTTTTTCTTACGCTATCCCTAAACCTAAATCTAACCCTAAAACTTACCCTAGCCTACGTATATCCTGAACCTACCTAACCCAAGTAAACTACCTACCTAAAAACTGTACTTTATATATATATATATATATATATATATATATATATATATATATATATATATATATATATATATATATATATATATATATATATATATAATGTATTTATATATTTTTTTTTCCCTAAACCTAAATCTATCCCTAAAACTTTCCATAACACGTCTACACTAAACCTACCCAACTACCTACCAAAATACTTAAAACTATATTTACTATTCATATAAAAAAAAAAAAAAAAAAAAATTAAAATGTAAAAAATTTTTTAAAAAATCTAAAAAAATTCAAGGGGGATGGGGGGTGTCCTACAGATCAGAAAACACCGATCTGGAGCAAATTGATCACTCCAAGAGTGATCAGATGGGGGGGGACTTATTGATCACTGCAGAACAGTGATCAAAGGGTTAATTTTCTTTATTTAAACTTTTTTTTTTTTACTTTTTTTTTTCCAGGAACACTGGAACACCATCTCTCTCTGTCTCTCTCCACCTCAGCAGTGTGCAAGGTGGAGTGAGACAGAGAGATCTGACAGGGACAGTATTTACAAATACTGTCCCTGTCATTCAGGTTTTGCAACATGTAATTCGCTTTTGAAGCGAATCGCATGTTGCAACAATGTTTCAATGGCTTGTTACTAAGTGTCCCGATACCGGGACGCTTAGTAACAAGCTGTTTGAACTCTTCCATCGCTCCGTGCGGCCGCGATGGAAGAGTTTAACCCTTGACGTACCGGGACCGTCAAGGGTCGTTGGAGCACATTTACCCTTGACGGTCCTGGTACGTCAAGGGTCCTTAAAGGGATAGTAATACTTCGTTTTAACTTTATTTTATTTTGTAGGCATTAAAAAAACATGAAGAATGGTATAAGTCTTATCTCTCAATCCTTTATGGTTTATGAGATATTCACAAGCAAAGTTCCCCTCCCCGTCCCTTTTACCTAGTGTAAGCCATCTCTTCTCAGATGTGGATCAGGTTGTATGACCAGACAGATAACAGAAGGGGACAATTTTCTTTGTATGAAAACAATGAATGCCCTTCCCCCCTTGACAAGTTTTTCAGCTTTTTCCCTTATCTTAATTGAAGATTGTCCCTCTCTGCAGTCTACCTGGACACCTCCCTTCTGATCTGGTTGAACGGGGGCGGGATACTTTGTTTGTGAATATCTCTTAAACCATAAAGGTTTGAGAGATAAGACTTATATCATTCTTCATGTTGTTTTAATGCCTACAAAATAAAATAAAGTTAAAACGAAGTATTACTATCCCTTTAAGGGGTTAAACAATTTTGGAATTGTGATTGTTGTGGATCTATGTAATACACACCGCCAAATGTCAGGGATAAAAAAAAAAAAAAAAGTGTCAAAATAGGGTGGGAAAAAGGGACATGGGGATTTTTACGCAAGGGGGGGGGGACGGACAGTGGCCACTTTAAACTGCATATTTTGTAGGTATGACTGACCGGTCATACCTTTCATGCAGTCGCCATAAAAATTTAACCCTTTGTGCCCAATTGATCCCAAGAGAAAAAACAAAAATGGTGTTTTGTTTTACCTTTTTTTTAATTTTAATATCCATATAAGTAGGGTATCAAATGAAAGCCCTATTTGTGCTTAAAAAAACAGTATATAATTTATGGGGGTGGGATAAAAGACTTAGAGGGAAAACACTGTTGAACAAAGACATAGTCAAAAAGGTCAGAATTGCTCCAGTCCTTAACTACTCAAGGACCGATGACGGTCATGGTACGTCACGTACTTTTTACTTACAGCGCTCTACCGGGAGCGCTGCAAGTAAAAATAGGGCCTGAAATAGTCCGCTCCAAGATCGGAGCGATCTCTATCAGGCCCCATAGTGACGAGCCGATACACGCGACAGGTCACGTGTACCGGCGCGTCAAAGTGCCCCTATGCGGTCATTATGGGACGGAAATGTCCCATGACCGCCGGTCCTTAAGGGGTTAAGTGAAATGCACCTCAGATTTTCCCGGTCCTTAAGGGATTAAGCAATCTGTTTTTGTGAGAACTGAGGCCACAAACTATGGAGATCCATGGAGTCTCCATTGACACGCTGTTAAAAGGAGATGCTAGTATTTCTCTAATATTTGTTTAATAATTCAGGACACACAAGGAGAATAATATACTCTATAGATATCAGTGAATAAGCAAGCCGTAGGGTTTGAGGACCAAATGCATGAATGAATGATAACTCTGCCCTTTTACATACACTTAATGAGCAAGCAATAGGTTATTGTGAGAAAAAACTACAAACCATTGTGATTCATGTAATTTCAGTTGACATGTGGTTAAGGAGATGCTAGCATTTGATTTATCCAGGAAATAGAATAGAAATACCTTATAGATACAGAGTCTAGCATTTGATTCGCTATCTCTTTTCTTTTCTCTGAAAGAATTTACATACATCTTTTAATAAGATTATATGCTTTAGGATAATTAACATCGCTTACTATGGTGACAAGGGTGCGATTGGCTATGGAGCTATCTGCACAACATAACCCTGTGAATTGGATCCAATTAGATTAAGCATTAATTACAGTTCTTCTCACAATAAACATATTTTAATTCTTGATTTCCTGAGACACTGGCATTTAGCAGATAGTTTGGGTAGGGCCCAAAACTATTCCACATCGGGGATTGTTTTTAATAATTTACAATAAAGGTAGTTGTTTTTAAGCGGGACATACTCCATTATACAGCACTGTACAAGTTTCTATATCTGTGGCTAGGGGTGACTTTGGGTGATTAATATATAACCAGTATAACCTTGAGTTAACCCAATTACTCTGTTCTCTCTTCTTTTTCTTCATACTTTTGATTACATAAATTAAAAACTTGTGGCGAGTCATTTGGATAACATTGGGCATATATATTTTTGGTGCATAGGGTGCCAGGGATCCTGGATAATGTAGTTTTTTTCTACATTGCCTTTGCTCAGCAAAACAGTGGCACAACTGAGAAATAAAGGTGTCTGGACTTGAACCATGCTTGAAATGGAATAGAACATGGTAAATGATTTAATTTGAGCCCACTGTGCTCCTTGTATGTCAAACAGGTGCAGAGATATGTCCCAAAGAAGATTCCCCATTGATCTCTATAACAAGGATGGCCGCTGCTACCAAATAAAAGGAAAAAAAAAAAGTCTGAAAAAAGTAGAAATGCCTAGCAAAAAACAGAAAATCATCCCTGCAATGAGGACTAAGGAGGAAGTAGAAAAATCGATTATCTCTGAAAAGTTAATAAGACCTACTAATTGCATCAGCTAGCGTTAGATCATAGGATCTAATGAGAGAAAGAAGGATATAGTGAAATCTAGGCAGATAAACAAGTAGGACCATAGATAAATATAATCTGCAGTACACATACATACATATGCAATTTAAGAATTAAATAGTTCACTATGCAATTGTATTGAATAATTAAGAAAGAATAATACAAGAAAAATAAAATCAATAAAATGCTTCAAATTTCTGAGCTGGTATAAAGTTCTAAGTGGGGTGTCTCTGGCACAAAGCTTATTTTTTTTATTTATTACTAGTATAAAAGCCCGTGTGCATGGGCCATGGAGCAGTGAGGTAATGGCAATATGCAGAGCAGGACCAGCCTCTTAACCTTTTGAGTGCCAGAGGGGTACGCAACACCCCTGTGGCACTCAAAGGGTTAACATTACTCGGACCTGCTCTGCATACTGCCATTACCTCACTGCTCCACGCAATTACACCGCCTGATTCACGCTGTGCAAACATGTGCAGTAGAGACAGGCCGAACGCAGGCACTGCGCATGACTGCATCGTGACAAACTTTCTGGCCTTTTATTATATAGGATTAATCTAGAAGCAGGTAATGAAAGTAGTGCCTCAGTCTTTGCTGAGGACACTAAACTGTGTAAGGGAATACATAAAGAGAAGGATGTTTTTTCTTGGCAGAATTATTTGGGTAAGGTGAGTAAATGGATGGAAGAGAGGCAGATGATTAGGTAATTGTCAGGTTATGCAATTGGTTTGTTCAGCAGTGCCCTGTGCCCTGAAAGACTGAGATTGGATACTTGCTGGAATAATAGCATAAGAATATTGTGTGGTGTAGTGTGGTAAGGGAGAGGTTAAAAACAAATCTCTCTGAGTTTTGTTTTCCCTCTCTTTGCTGTGATACAAGTAAATAATTGTAGTCTGGTGTGGTGGGAGTGACTAATTGCTGTGTTTGTAATTGGTGGATTCCTGGCTTATATAGCAGGTACATAGTGAATACCTGAACGTGTGAATCTTGCATCAGTGTGTAAGTGTAGAAGTGTGGTAAGTGTGGGAATTTAAAACAGGGGAATTCAAATACAGGGGATTACACAGGGGAACACATTTATCAAACTTATTGTGCAGCTATTTTTGCCTGCCTTTTTATCTTGTGGTAACTGGCACATATGAGTGGTAGCATGATTATCCATTTAACTCAGTGCACAAACTGCCATATGTTTGCACACCTGGAACAACCGTTCCAGGGTGCATACCTCTGTGGCAGATGTGAGCAAGTGGTCTCTCTGGAAGCTCGTATTAGAGATCTGGAGGGGCAGGTTGCAACATTGAGAAAGACGGACAATCTTGAGAGGGGTCTGCTGACTGAGCAGCAGGAAGCGATGGTAGGTAGTTCTGGGGGTGGAGACTGCACAAAGAGAGAGCAGGTAGCCAGATGGGTTACAGTTAGACATAGCAAGGGGGGTGGACAGAGAAATAGGGAGGACACTCCTGTGTTTACTAATCCTAACAGATTTGCTACATTAAGTAATGATGTTGGGGATGCTGACATAGGAATGTCTTTGCTGGAGAGGACTGTTCTCTCTAACAGCCGAGTGAACAGCCCCTCTAGCACGGATGGGATCCAGGACTCAGGCAGACCTAGACAGATGGTGGTGGTAGGGGATTCTATTATTAGGAAGACAGACAGGGTAATCTGTCGCCAAGATCGCCACAATCGTACAGTTTGCTGTCTCCCGGGAGCTCGGGTTCGACATGTGGCTGATCGGGTTGATAGATTGTTGGGAGGGGCTGGGCATGACCCGGCTGCCATGGTACATGTTGGTACTAATGACAAAGTCAGTGGAAAATGGAGGTCCATTAAGAAGGATTTCAGGGACCTAGGATATAAGCTTAAGCAGAGGACCTCTAAGGTAGTATTTTCTGAAATTCTACCTGTGCCACGCGCTACATTAGAAAGGCAACGGGAGATTAGGGAGTTAAATGCGTGGATAAAGACTTGGTGTAAGCAGGAGGGGTTTGGGTTCCTAGAGCACTGGTCAGTCTTTTCCCTTGGGCGCAATCTTTATAGTAGTGATGGATTGCACCTTAGTGGAAGAGGGGCCACGGTGCTGGGCGATAGGATGATTAGAAGGCTGGAGGAGACTTTAAACTAGAAAGGGGGGGGGAGCTGCAACACAAGCTGGGGAAGGTAGTATAATTGAGGAAATGGGATTAGAGATGGGTCATGGGGGTGGAGAGGAGGAATGGGCTAGTTCATCTAATAGGGAGTTGCCATTGTTACAGCCTGATAAAAGACAAATACATCTGAAAAAGAACGAAATCTTTAAGAATGGCAAAAAAAATAAAATGTATGCATGCAAATGCTCGCAGTCTGGCTGGTAAGATGGGGGAACTGGAAATGATTGCAGTACATGAGCAGTATGATCTGATTGGAATGTCTGAAACCTGGTTAGATGATACGTATGACTTGGCAGTCAATCTAGAGGGTTATTCACTTTTTAGGAGGGACAGGGTTAATAAAAGGGGAGGAGGGGTATGCCTATATGTAAAGCAGGCCTTAAAACCTAGTTTAAGGGAAGATATAAATGAAGGGTCCAATGAAAAGGTAGAGACCTTGTGGGTTGAAATACACACTGGGGGCACACATAATAAAAAGATATTGGTGGGGATTTGTTACAAGCCACCTAATGTTGGGGAGTTGGAGGAAGCCCAACTTTTACTGCAAATGGAAAAGGCTGCTAGGTCAGCAAAGGTAATTATAATGGGAGATTTCAACTACCCTAAAATTGACTGGAGCAATATGACTTCAGGCACAACAAAGGGAAATATTTTTCTAAGTATGATAAATGATAATTTTATGTCCCAACTAGTAGAGGAGCCAACTAGAAAAGAGGCCTTGCTTGACCTAGTGCTCTCAAACGATTCTGACATTGTAAACAATGTGCAGGTAAGGGAACATTTGGGCAGCAGTGACCACAATATTGAATCCTTTGAAGTTTGTTATGAGAAACCCAATAGCAAGAGTTTAACCAAAACATTCAATTTCAAAAAGGCTAATTTTACAAAGTTAAAAGAAGCTTTAAAGGATATCCAGTGGGATATAATTTTCAAAGATAAAAATGCACAAGAATCATGGAATGTATTTAAAATGCTCTTGGGCAAATATACACGTCAATATATACCATTGGGGAATAAGCACAAGAGAAGTAAAGCAAAACCAATGTGGATTAATAATGTGGTTAGCAGGGAAATGAGAAATAAAAAGCAGGCTTTTAAGGTGTTTAAGTCAAACGGGTCAGATGCATCATTTAAAAAATATAAAGAATGTAATAAAATCTGCAAACAAGCAATTAAGCTAGCTAAAATAGAAAATGAGCGAAACATTGCAAATGAAAGCAAGAAAAACCCTAAACAATTCTACAAGTATATTAACAACAAAAAAGTTAAGGTTGATATTGGTCCTCTTAGGACTGAAACAGGTGAATTGATTAGTGAGGATAAAGCTATGGCTGACACCCTTAATACGTTCTTTGCTTCAGTATATACAAAGGAAGCAGCAATGACAAGCTGTGGGCTAATAGACAAAACCATGGAATTTCCTCCAACATCTACATGGCTTACTGAGGACAAGGTCCAAAAGAGATTGGAAAGGGTTATAGTGAATAAAGCGCCTGGACCGGATGGTATACACCCAAGGATACTTAAGGAACTTAGTTCAGTAATAGCAAAACCATTATACTTAATATTTATTGATTCACTTTCATCAGGCATAGTGCCCTGTGATTGGAGGAAAGCTGATGTAGTTCCATTGTTTAAAAAGGGAGCAAGATCCAAACCAGGAAATTATAGACCTGTCAGCTTGACTTCCATAGTGGGTAAGATACTAGAAGGGTTATTAACTGACAGTATTCAGAACTATGTGAATACAAACAATATCATTGGTAGGATTCAGCATGGTTTCATGAAGAACAGATCATGTCAGACTAATTTACTTGCATTTTATGAAAGAGTGAGTAGTAATTTGGACAGGGGAATTGCTGTTGATGTAGTATACTTGGATTTTGCAAAAGCCTTTGACACAGTGCCTCACAACAGGTTACTGCATAAATTAAAAGGCTTCGGTTTGGGTGGTGTTATCTGTACATGGATTGAGAACTGGTTAAATGATAGATGGCAGAGAGTTGTTGTAAATGGAACTTTTTCAAATTGGTCTAGGGTTATAAGTGGGGTGCCGCAGGGTTCAGTCCTGGGCCCAATGCTTTTTAATTTGTTTATTAATGATCTAGAAGTGGGAATTGAAAGTAGCATCTCAATCCTTGCTGATGACACTAAGCTATGTAAGGAAATACATACAGAGCTGGATGTTTTTTCCCTACAGAAGGATTTAGATAAACTAAGTGAATGGGCAGAAAAGTGGCAGATGTCATTTAATGTAGATAAATGTAAGGTTATGCATTTGGGTTGTAGAAACAAACTTGCTACATACACTCTAAATGGGAAACAACTTGGGAAATCCTCATTAGAGAAAGATTTAGGCGTACTGATAGATAATAGACTTCACAGCAGTGTGCAGAGTCACTTGGCTGCTGCAAGAGCAAATAGAGTACTAGCCTGCATAAAAAGAGGTGTAGAAGCAAGGGATGCTAATATTATCCTACCTCTGTATAAATCCTTGGTTAGGCCTCATCTAGAATATGGAGTACAATTTTGGGCGCCTGTTCTAAAAAAAGACATTACTGAACTGCAAAAGGTGCAGAGACGTGCAACAAAACTGATAAAGGGATTGGAGGATCTGAGTTACAAAGAGAGACTAGCCAAACTGGGTTTGTTTACATTAGAAAAGAGACGTCTAAGGGGTGATATGATTACCATTTACAAATACATTCAAGGTCAATACAAAGAACTATCCAATGAATTATTTATGCAAAGAGCTGAGCTAAGAACAAGAGGTCATCCATTAAGACTTGAGGAAAGGCGCTTTCGACTAAAACAAAGGCAGGGATTCTTTACAGTAAGGGCGGTAAGGCTATGGAATTCTTTGCCTCGGGATGTTGTGCTTGCAGATAATGTAACTGCATTCAAAAAAGCAATGGATGCCTATCTAGCACAGAACAATACTGACAGTTATGACAGATGGCTTCAAAGCAAATAGGACATTGATCCGGGGAACTATTTGTCACACACACACACACACCTACATTGGAAATTGCTCCAGAGGGCTTTTCTGTTGCCTTCCTCTGGAGAAACAGGGGTGTTATTGGCATGGGCTGGACTTGATGGACACATGTCTTTTTTCAGCCTTATCTACTATGTTACTATGTAGAACAAGAATGTTACATGTACAGTAAATAGGGAACAACCATGCATATCAAGTAGAAATGCTCACAGAGGAAGAGGATAGTAATGTAATTCTGACTCTATAAACCCTTGGTAATGCCTCATATAGAATATAGAATACCCTTCTGGGCAACAAATCTTAAAAATACATTTCAATCCAAGTAAAGTTCATCAAAACAGGGTCCTCTGCTGTTATGGCAATAGGACAAATACATAAAATGTATAATGGATGTATCAAACATTTATTATAGTGTAAAATTAAATTGCTCCTAACCTTTCCACTCTGTCCACCTGACAATATTACAATACAATTGACAGTTTTGTGGAACCCCAACCCCTCCAAATAAACATTTATATTAGAACCAGTTTTAAAGCCCATGTACGCGGGCCAACACTGGCGGCGCTGCAGTCGTGCTCAGTACTGAATGCCGGAACGAGACGCGGTTGATACGGGGCGGGGTGCTCCAAATTCAGACCGTGGTCCTCTCAGCACACCTTGCTGGGACCAAGCAGTCCCAGTAAGGTGCACAGAGAGGGCTCCGGTCTGAATTTGGAGCACCCCAATCTGTATCAACCGCGGCTCATTCCAGCAGTCAGTACTGCATGTGACTGCTTCTGACAAACATAGTTAGCAAATTATTATATCGGATGAAGATAAATCTCTCCTTACCCAGGAGGTTGATGGCCAATTCCAGACACGTCTGGTCATTGTCTTTCTCCTGTATCAGTGAGTTAGGGGAAGGTTCCACCAGGGGGCTCTGTGTCGTGCAGAACCCATCCGTTACACAAGACCTGCTGCATTCTGTGACACAGTGTTTCTGTTTCCTCACAACCATGTAATCCTACATAGAGAAACATTAATACATATCACTGTACAGTGTGTTATGTTCATGTAGGTCAGTTACTTTGTACTAAAGGAACACTAGCAGAGTTATAAAACCTACTATTACACATGCTCTGTGGGGTCTCCCATTTCGAACTTTTCCAGGGCTCCAGGGTCCTATTACCATAGTAATCTTGATAGGGTGTCTACGAAGTGATTGTTATGCATAGTCTTTAAATTAACTGAGCCAATGTACCAGCCTTTCAGAACAGAGAAGCAGTGTAATCTGACAAGATATTCAATGCTAACTTTATACTACATCAATCATTTTCCATTAAACGCTATAAACTTCAGTTACATGTTCTCTCACAAGATTACATGACGGCATCTGATAATCTAAGCCACTGTGAGTGTTTCAGTACGTCAGTGACATTCCCAGTAAGCTGCGCCAATAACTATTTCATATGACGATTAGCACACGTTCCCCTCAATCAATAGACAGATCACAAACATTTCAGATCATCATCAATCTGAGATCATACATGCATCCGGTCCATATAATTCCTAAATGGGTCAGGATTTCTGTGAACTCAGCTAGGTCTGATCAAGTAATCATTCAGAAACTACTTATCTGTATGAGCTCCATTTTTCTGCATTAATGTGTTTATAATTGTTTATTCTGAGTTTTCAATCTCTGCTAGGGTCTCCTTTAACCCAGTATCTATCATTTAACAGTGTTTGTTAAATAATAAAAAGTATTTTTTTTCTCCTTACCCCGTGTTTTCATATTTTCCAGACTGACAGGATTCATTTATATTGAACAGATAATCAGTTCTCAAAATATGTATCATTGCTCCTTTTCCTTGTTAAACATTGTGTAACTCACTACTCCCCACTGGTAATTTCTGATAGTTCCATGTCCAACCTCACGAGCGAAGTTTCCCGCTAGAATAGTCCTTACCTCTTCACAAGGCCGAAGGTCTAATGCTCATGCCTTACCTTGACAGAGGCCGAAGGTCAGTCTTCCCCCAGTCAAGGCCATCCACCACAAATTCTCCTTCTGTCCTCTTACCTCTCACTTCAAACAGTGTTAGCAACAGGACCATACATATAGTAGAGACCGTGGGAACCCCCCCTTTAAAACCTCCACTTTCAGAGGCAAAAGGTCTAGCCTATACCCCTTTTATCTCTGGCTGAGGCCAAAGGTTAGCCTGAAACACCTCAACCCACCAGCAGAACAAGGGAATAGCTTACACTCCTTACCTCTTTCACTCAGAGGCCGAAGGTCTAGCTTATGCTCCTTACCTTTCACTCAGAGGCCAAAGGTCTAGCCACCCCTTACCTCTCTTGAAGCTGAAGGTCTACCTTACGCTCCTTACATATTTCATGCAGAGGTCAAAGGTCTAGCTTATGCCCCTTACCTCTTCTGAGGCCGAAGGTTTAGCTTACGCTCCTTACCTCCCCCCACCTCCCCGAACGAGCCTGATGGTTCTATCATCAATCCTAATTCAGCCACTATGTCTCCAAGCATGTAGTTATGTAATCACCTCAGCTACCCAGGATTTTCTATTATCACCTCCATCACGGAGATCAATCATCTTATGCCATCCTTTATATATAAGCACCACTCTCCTATATTACCTTATGCATACAGGTTCAACAATGGCTGAACTAAACCAGGACAACATGAAGCAAGAGGCATCACTCCCAGCACCACCACCTACTCCACAACTCCAAGCAAGACCAACCCTCAGCCCTCTATCCATGAGAGACTGGACAGTCGCAAAATTGATGCAAGAACTCAGCAGACAAGGAATTCTGTATTCAGCTTGTGCCCACAAAGAGTTGTTAAAATTGCTCTTTCCTCCCACTTCATCAGCTTCACCTATTGAACCTACAACTTCTCAAAGCCAGACTCAACTGTCACACATGTGACCTACTGACCAACCTAACCTCAGCGGTAGCCACCATCCAGAATAGTCTCAGAATGCTGGAAAACTCAGCACCAAGTGTCATCTTCCACTCAAGACTATTCTGCAGTTTCTATTCCAGGTATACAACTCATTCCATCCCCTTGAATGATACCTGCCCATCTAATTCCTGCCCATCTGCGCAAAGACATTCTTGAAGGAAAAGAGGTCAACCTGATGGCATTAATAGTAGCCTCTCAAGATTTAACAGAACAAAAACACATAGCATGTGGGAATATGTCCATCACTATGAAGTCCAAGGACCCCCGCCTCTCTAAAACTCTGTCCATTCCAGAGTTTGTGCTAGCTTTTAGCCTATTCCGAGACATTATTTGCTCAGTTCAACCCCAAAGGAGACAAGAGTTAGACCTCTACTTGTACAACTTAGTGGTTGGCAGCAGCTTCCCTGGGACATTTCAATTTTGTCATGGACTGGAGTGTGCTTGATACAGAACTTGCCGGAATTAAAACCCAATCATGCCAGACTTGCAATTCCACATCCCATTCAGCCAGCCTATTCCCTTATTCCTCTATGCCTTCCACTAGCCAGTCTACACCTCATAATATTCCTCCACTATTTCCTCCATCATTTAACAATCCTCAGAAACGTGTAGATAAGTTAAGAACCACCATCCACTACCTAGTAAATTCCACTACCTGCAACAATTTCAATGACAAAGGGTGATTTTTGGAGCTTGCAGGTTACTTCACCTTTGCTCTCTGTGCAAGGAATCACATGCTAGACCTATTTGTCCTAAATTGTCTAATAAACATATTTTCTCAGTTTACATCAACAGTCTCATGTTTTTTCTTCATTCCCATCCGTTTCCCCACACAATTAAGTATTTGGTTTCTGGATTTCAGGAAGGGTTCCATACAGGTCTTGTCTCTGTCCCTACAGACACCTTTGAATGCGCCAACCTCAAGTCAGTCATTGGTAACCCCTCAGCAGTAGACCATCTGTTGGCCTATGAAGTAGATAATTATTTCATGATCGGGCCTTTTTCTTCCCCCGCCCTTTCCATACTGGAGATTCAGTGCATTAGGGATTGCCACATGCAAATTCTCTAACCAACAGTGCCTCATTATTGATTTCTCCCCCCTCACTCTACTTATATTCCCAGTATAAACTCACTCATCCCTTCTGAAGAATTCACCATGCGCTACTCTAACAGACCATGCCATTGTCACCATTAAGTCATTTGGGTCTGGGCCTGGCTCTCCAAGACCGATCTGCCTTCAAAAATCTGCCCATTCACCCCTCCCTATGGCATTTACATGGCATCAAGCAGAGGGATCTTTATTACTTTGCCGTCTGACTAACTTTCGGATGTAAAAGCAGCCCAAAAATGTTTGACAATTTAGCTGAAGCTCTGTGCTGGATACTACTCAATTACTCTCACTGTCCCTCCGTCATTCATCACCTCAATGACTTTCTCCTCATTGAATCACACCAACACCCTCCAACCAGCCTATCCAAACTACAGTCCATATTTTCCCTGATGAATATTCCAATTTTACATGAAAAAACTGTTGGTCCAGACACAGTTATTGAATTCCTAGGAACCAAATTAGATTCAGTTAACATGATTGCCAGCCTACCCCAGGAAAAGGTGAAAATAATCCACAACCAGCTAAAAGAATTCACATCTAAACCTGCACTAAGCTGGAACTACCGACACTCCCAGGATATCTTGCCTTCGCAATGAGAATTATTCCCCAGGGGAGATTAATTTCTCACCTCCTTAAGCTATTAACTTCTACAACAGACCAATTCTCTCTCATAAAGATGGATGAAGCTGCAAAATCAGACCTCAAAATGTGGATGAACTTCACAAACAACTGGAATGGTCAATCAATATTTTCACCAGTTCCGTCCCTCACCTCACATATATTCAGACGCAAATTATGGAAAATCAGTGGTTCTCCAATCCTTGGCCACCAGAGTTTGTGTCTATCCCTGGGTTCTTCAAACACTCTCCACTTTTTGAAATCTACCCCATAATTGCAGTAGCTTGTCTTTGGGGCCCTCAATGGTCAGGTCTTCCGGTTACATTCCATACTGACAATTTAGCCACTTCTTTCCTTTTAAATACAGGCCGATCCCCTTCCCACTATATCATGCCCTTCCTACGCAAACTCACCTGGCTTTCCCTGTTCTATACATTTTTCATTCACTGCTCCTTTATCCCTAGTAAGGAAAATAAGGCAGCTGATAACTTGTCACGTTTTAAATTACAGGATTTCCTCACAGCGAACCCATCTGTTAATCCCCGGTCATCAATTCCATCTCCATTCGAAGACCACATGATGCAATAAACTTACCTTGAAAAAGCCAACAGAATCATACAACAGGCACTAGCTCCAAATACGATAGGGCATGGAGTTGCTTCAACCATTTCATCACCTTATGCAAACCTCCACAGCCATACGCATCTCATCTGTTCTAGCATTTGGCACCTATTATGTAAACCCACTTCATCTTTCTCCTGTGACTATTAAATTATACTTTGCAGGCATTCAATACCACCTGTCTATTTTGCTTACATGTCCTCCCGCTATCTTCACCTCCCCTCAAATTAAACTTTTCTTCAAAGAGTCACAAAAAATTTCACACAAACCACCAGCTGCCTTCCTATTGATGGTCCCCTTTTCAAAAAGTTATCTGATCTTTTGTCATCCTTGCCATTTGATCATCATACATGCATAGTTATTACAGCAGTTATGTACATGGCCTTCTTCGGGTTTTTGAGACCCAGAGAATACACAAGGTCTCGAAAAGTCATTCTACAATTCTTTAAAAAAAACAAAAAAAAACAAATCTAACCTTACTAGACACACTACTTACGTTTCCCTTCACCTCCCACAATCCAAAACTGACCAACTTCACAAGGGTGTCACTATTCCTTTTTACCCCACAATTGATCCTTGTTGCCCAGTGTCTGCTCTAGACAAACTAACCTCACTCACAACTAACTTTCCAGCAGACAGCCCACTTTTTCCCATGTCCAGCAGCCCGCTTGCTACATCTACCTTTGTTCAATACATCAGGTCACTTCTACAAATACTAGGTCTGAACCCCCATCACTACTCTGGCCACTCCTTCCATATAGGTGCTGTCTCCTCCGCTTCAAAAAACAGAGTTCCAGCACATATCGTTCAAAAACTAGGCCGTTGGTAATCATCATGTTTTACCAAATAGATCCCTGATCCTCGTCACGAAATTAGGCTTGCCCTCTCCTCTTTTACACATTAGCCTCTCCTACTTACTTTTTTGTCTTTTGGCCTCTAATCAGGCCCGCTGCTCTTCAAGCCTGGATTTAGTATCCACGTTTTAGCCACACTCTCATATCAATCACTCTTATCTCAATCTACATATCATCTAGTTATCCCACATCCGACTCCCCTTTCAGTATCATTATCCATCCAACTATCATTCTAGCCATCAGCCTTGACCACAATTATAGACTTTACACTCTGTCAAATAACGGTTGGGAAGTAAAGGAAGTGTACAGATCGTAAGACCAGGATTAAGTACTTGGATACACAAATTGCATTGATCCATTGATGCTAGCACCTAATCATGAAGACATCACAGTCTACACACTTATTAGTTTACTTATCAACAGCCCTATGTTTAACCCTTTCAGTGTCAGGGCTTTCAGTGTCAGGGATTTATCCAGCACAGTCGTTCATAGGCTGTAGACCATGGTTTCTGGAGATGTATTCAAAGAAAAGAATACAGTTACTATCAGTTAAAGGGATAGTAATACTTAAAATGTAAAAAAAATATGTTGTAGGGTTTATCCCCCTGAGTAAAACAAGAGTACTCCCACTACTGAAAGGTGTTTCATTCAAAAGTTATTAATTTTCAAAGTTGAATTTTTTAGGTGCAATATCACAGTGGCCTGAAATCATACAGTGGCGCTGTTGCTACACCATCCTATGGACAGCTCTGGTCTCTCCATAGGATGGTGTAGCAACAGCGCCACTGTACGATTTCAGGCCACTGTGATATTGCACCTAAAAAATTCAACTTTGAAAATTTAATAACTTTTGAATAAAACACCTTTCAGCAGTGGGAGTTCCCTTGTTTTACTCAGGGGGATAAACCCTACAATATATATATATATATATATATATATATATATATATATATATTTTTTTTTTACATTTTAAGTATTACTATCCCTTTAAGGAACTAATGGTTGAAGTATTTCCCAAAATCCATGAACTAAAAGAGGAAGAGCAAAGTCTGTGGGGGCTGGGGATTTGAGATTACCAACAGTATACACACAAGGGGGGACAGGGTCCCACCGTAAACAGGCATTGCTAGTGTGCCAGATCTATAACAGAGAACCCAAAACATGACGATTATTGGGCAAGTATTTTCAATTGAATCTATAACAGTTGGGAAAGATCAATACCATGGGGAGGGAGAAGAATAGAATATCTCAAATCCTTCTTAGTGCCAGGTTCAAGCAGGTCTTACACCTCAGTAAGATCAGCAGCTTTATAAAAGGCCCTAATATCAGGTGCACCCCCACACCCCCATCCTTCTTTTTACTATTACAAAGAACTCTGAACATGAATCTCTGTCTACCAGGAGCTCTGTATTTTCTTAAGGAACCAGTAGGGAATAAAGAACCTGAAAAGTATAAAATGTTGGTAGAATAACCATCTTCAGCAAAATAATTCTGCCAAACCTTGGAACCATAAATCAAAAGGATATGGAGTTTTATAAACCCAGATATATTTTATCTAATTTGTTCAAGAGAAGGGAAAATACTCCCTTAAAGGGATAGTAATGTTTCACACTAAAAGCAGCTCCATTTAATCTTCATAGTATTTGGGCCATGGAGAGTGTTATTTCAGTATTGTCAGAGTTGTAGTTCAAGAGTAATTGAGTGATAAAGTATCCCCCTCCTGCCCCTATACCTGATGTAACACTGCTCACCTCAGTGCAGCAATACTGTCTGGATGGATTGCAGAGAGGGACAATCTTCAGTGAGCATAATGAAGCCTGTCAAGGGGGCAGGGTTTTCCTTATTCTCAGAGTAAGAAGATTGTCCCTTGCTGTGATCTGTCTGGTCTCAAGACCAGATTCCACATCTGAGGGGAGGTGGCTTACACTATTACACTACTAAAGTAGGGATACTTTATCATTCAATTACTCTTGAACTACAACTCTGACAGTATTGAAATAACACTCTCTATGGCTCAAATATTATGAAGATTAATTGGAGCTGCTGTTTTTGTGAAACATTACTATCCCTTTAAGGAGGCCAAACAAGAAGTGTAAAAGTTCATGTTAAAGGAACAGTAATGTCATAACATAAATGTATATGGGATTGCTCACTGTTATTTCATATAATGCATAGTATAATTTGCAATGTCCTTATTTTTGTATTGTTTATGTAAAAGTGAAATTTACTTACCGATATTTGTATTTCCTCTGTGTTATTCCACGGCATAGAGTGGGGCGCTTTGGCTCCGCCTTCCAGCTGGGTAGGACCAATTGATTTCTTTAAATTTCACCTGCTACCTCTCCTCTGCTGTTATACATTTTGTCCAAGCTGAAAGATAGAATAGGTTAGATACAGTAATCATAGCAAAAACATAATTCATACTCTGCTTATGTAGAATGGACTGATACAGATACCGTAATTACCTGCGAGGGTTGCCGTGGAAGGACACAGAGGAAATACAAATATCGGTAAGTAAATTTCACTTTTCCTCTGTGTCCTATCCCCGGCATAGAGTGGGACTTACCAGAGCAGTACCCAGAGAGGGTGGGTAGATAAAGAGCTAATTTTGGATGGCTGCTTCAAGAATCTTTCGGCCGAACTTAGCGTACGCCGAGGTTTGTACGTCTAGTCTATAATGTTTAATAAATGTAGAGACTGAGGTCCAGGTAGCTGCCTTACATATGTCCTCTGGAGTGGCAGCAGCTTTAAGAGCCCAGGATGATGACATGGCTCTAGTTGAGTGGGCCTTTAGACCCTTAGGAGGGGTCTGATCCGCTGTTTCATATGCAGAGGAAATACATTCACGTATCCACCTGGCAATAGAGGATTTTGAGGCTGCTGTTCCTTTGAATTTTCCCCCGAAATGGACAAGGAGAGAGTCAGATTTTCAGAATTCTTCTGTTCTGGCAAGATACGTTTGTAGACACCTGACCAAGTACAGGTTATGTAATCTTTTCTCAAGCTCATGAACTGGATTAGGACAAAAGGAAGGTAAAACTATATCCTGATTAAGATGGAATTGAGAGACCACCTTGGCACGAAATGAGGGTTTTGGACGCAGCACCACTTTATCCTGATGGAAGGATATGAATGGAGATTTGGCTACTAGTGCTTAAATTTCGTTGACTCTTCTAGCTGATGTTACCGAAATTAGGAATGTGGTTTTTAGCGTCAGAAATTTCAATGAGATTTGCTGCAGTGGCTCAAAGAAGGGATGGGCCGCTAGTTGTTGTAATACCAAGTTAAGGTACCATGGGGGGATCGTTTCCCTAATGGTTGGTTTGATCTTGGAGATAGATGTAAGATAACGTCTAATAAGATAATTTTCTGCAAATGGAGTGGCCAGGATAGCTGATAAGGCTGAAAGTTGAACTTTTAATGATGCCGGTTTTAATCCTTTCTGGAATCCTTCCTGAAGGAAGTCCAGAATCTTCGCTGGAGATATGGATGATCTGTCCAAATTATTATTGGTGCACCACCTGTAGAAAAATTGACCAGATTCTATAGTAAGTTTTAGTGGAAGTTTTCTTACGTCCCTTCAGAATAGTTTCAATAACTGGGTCTGATGAGCCCTGTAATTTTAAAGATTGCCGCTCAGCCTCCAAGCCCTGAGCTGGAAGAAAGCTGGGTTTGGGTGTAGCAAGGGTCCTTGAAGAAGGAGATCTGGGGATACTGGAAGTTGTATTGGAGGTCTGCGAGACATTCTCAGAGCGTCTGGGAACCACGGTTTTCTTGGCCAGTATGGGGCAATCAGGATCACTTCTGCTCTGTCCTGTCTTATTTTTCTGATAACTTCTCTGAGAAGAGGAAGAGGAGGAAACAGGTAGGCCAGCCTGAATTTCCATGGGATTTTCAAGGCATCCTGCCCCATGGCTTGAGGTTCCTTCCATCTGGAGATATACTGGTTGCATTTTCTGTTGTGTATCGTAGCCATGAGATCTATTTCTGGACGTCCCAATTTGGCTATTACCTGTTGAAATATTCTTGGGTTTAATTCCCACTCTCCTGGGTTGATTTGATTCCGGCTGAGAAAATCTGCCTGAAGGTTTAGTCGACCGGAGAGAAAGGAGGCCAACAGGGCTTGTAGATGTTTTTCTGCCCAAAGGAGGATCTTTAGGGCTAGGTTGTTTAATTGAGGGCTGTGCGTCCCTCCTTGATTCATTATGTACTGGACTGCCGTGGAATTGTCTGACCTGATTAAGACTGGCAATTGTCTGAGGCTGTGGCTGAAGTGCTGTAATGTTTTCCATACTGCCAGTAGTTCCAGTACATTGATGTGTAATTTTGTTTCCTGAAGACTCCATGTCCCCTGAACCGTCTCGTTCCTCCATATTCCTTCCCAACCTTTTCTGCTGGCGTCTGTGTGTAGAATCTGCCAATCTGTATCTGCTAGGTTCCTGCCTTTTGCTAGATGTAGAGGCTGAGTCCACCACTTCAATTCCAATCGGATCAGATTTGGTATTTGGATTTGTTGATGAAAGTTGAGAGGGTGTCTTTTGTAATACGTTCATGTATTTGGGTTCTGCAAGCATGTATCCGGGCCCATGGGATGATTTGATAGGTGGATGCTAGGTGTCCTAGCAGTCCAGAATAGTATTTTGCTGTTTGTTTTCTCTTTTGAAGAAACTTGCATACCTGTTTGATGATCCTTTGCTGCCTTTCTGATGACAGGGACACCTGACCTAGTTGAGTGTTGAAGTTTATTCCCAAGAACACCAGATCCTGTGAGGGCCTCAGGGAGCTCTTGTTGTAATTGATAATCCATCCCAGTTTCTGTAGCTGGTCTACACAAATCTTGGTACTGTTGATTGTTTTGTTGTAGGAGGTATCTATTATCAGTATGTCGTCCAAGTATGGAATGACTTTCAGGAAATATCTCTGTCTCAGATATGCCATGACGTTTGCCATAATCTTTGTAAAGATCCGAGGGGCCGATGCCAGGCCGAACGGTAGTGCTCTGTACTGGACGTGCCTTCCAAAAATGTGGAATCTGAGGTATTTGCGATGTTGTATTTGTATTGGTATGTGATAGTATGCATCTCGTAGATCTATCCGAGTGAGATATGTCCCTTGCTGTACCAACTTGAGAGTGGATGAGACCGTTTCCATTTTGAAATGTTGAATTTGTAGAAAGGTGTTGAGATCTTTCAAATCCAAGATGAGGCGAAGTTCCCCAGAAGGCTTTATAGTGTAGAAAAGAGTCAAATAAAAGCCCTGAAATTTCTGATTGGGAGGAACTTCCTCTATGACTCTGTTGGTTAATAGAGCTTGAATGGCTGTTTGCATCTGCTGGGTTCTCGACTTCTGTCTCAACTTAGATGTCCGAAAGCGATGAAGAAGGGGGGCAGTCTTGAATTCCAGTAAGTACCCCTTCTGGACAATTTCCCTTACCCATTTGTTTGGATTGATGAGATCCCAGTCCAAATGGAATTCCTCCAGTCTGCCCCCTACTGGAGGAGAAGGGGGACAACTGGCTTCATTGGGAGAATTGTCCTCTTCTCTGAAAATCCCTGCAATTTCCAGGTCTCTGGGAGCTTGTAGCACCTCACTTACTCTGATCATAACCCCTTCCTGGTCTGTAACTACGTGCCACACGAAAGGACTGGCGTTTAAATTGACCTGATCTTCCTGGAGATCTTCTTGACTTTTTATCCTGAAGTAAAAAACTGACTCTTCCCACCTGAAGATCTTTTAATGATCTCCTCCAGTTGGTCGCCGAATAACTTATCTCCTGCAAATGGAAGGGAGACCAATTTGTTCTTAGATGATGAGTCAGCGTCCCATGCCTTTATCCATATAGCTCTTCTAGCTGTTACAGAGAGAGAAGAGGATCTTGCCAATAGGCAAATGTTATCCAGTGAAGCATCACAGGAATAGTTGATTGCATCCTTGATGATGGTTAGGTCTTTAAGTAGTCAAGCACGTGACACTGATGACTATCTTTTCTTCCAATTCTGTGAGCCAGATGCGTAATGTTCGTAAGGTAGAGGCCACGGCTGTTGCAGTCTTTAAATTCTGACCTATAGTTGCAAACTGCTTCTTCAAGACACTATCTGTTTCTTCTCCATAGGGTCCTGGAGTGTGGTACCGTCTTCCAGGAGAATAGTTGTTCGTCTTGAGGTCTGAGCTGCATCTACCTTGGGTGGCATGTACCATTTGGTTGTTTCTTCTTCAGCAAATGGGTACATACGGTGAAACCTTTTTGAGATGGCTCCTCTCTTCTCTGTTTGTTTCCATTCATTCTGTATTATTTCTTGGATAGAGCTATGGACTGGAAACTGTGGAGCTGTCTTCTTGTATCCCACAAACGCAGTGTCCATCACATTCAAATCTTTTGGGGCGTCTGCCAGTCCCAGCGTTTTCCTCATAGTTTTCACTAGGTGATCTATTTTGTCGACACTGAAGCTCACTGATTCCTCTACCAGCTCGCCTTCTTCAGCTGAGGATGCTGCTGATTCAATGTCCACATAAGTATCATCATAATCATCCTGTATTCCTGACGGTCCTTCATCCGGGTCTGAAGTCCTGGGACGTTTTCTAGCTGACTCTTGCATTGAAGCGAAGGTGTCCTGCATCGATGTCTTCATCCAGGACAAGAAGTCCTGAAACTGGACTGGTACATTACTTCCTGCTGCCAACTGCAGACATGCTGAACATAGCTTTGCAGGGTCATTAGCAGATAACATATTGTGACAACCAGCACATGATTTTTCTTTTTGTCCCTGGCTTGTCTTCCTTAGCTACTTCCACTGCCTTTTGTTTGTCAGCTTTAGACTCCTTAGAGGATGACATGTTGCAGGAGCTGGGGAGGCAATCCTTGAGACACTATACACAATATCCCAGGCACAATAGCATATAGGTAACAGATTTAGACCTACTGGCTAAACAGAAGGATGGCAATACAGCAATCTATATTATTTATTTCAACATACCTGTCTGCTGAGCCCCCATGCCCTTTATACTCCTTCCACCTTCCGGATGGCACCTGGTTTGCGTGCGTTCCATTGCTGGAACGCGCGATTACTTCCTTCCTGTTTGGGGCTTGTTCAGTGTGAGCGGGCGCATCCGCGCGCTGACAACCCGGCAGTGAGAGGCGGCGTGTATTCGCCGCACGAATAGACAGTTTCCCTCAGCAATGCAGACAGCATATGGAGCTTAGCCAGGTAATATACCCCGAATTCGTGCCTTGTGCTTCCCATCGTTGTCCTAACCCTGAGCACGGAGAGTGAGGCATAGCCTCTGTCCACCAGCTGGGTAGGACCAAAATAACAGCAGAGGAGAGGTAGCAGATGAAATTTAAAGAAATCAATTGGTCCTACCCAGCTGGAAGGCGGAGCCAAAGCCCCACTCTATGCCGGGGATAGGACACAGAGGAAATATAGTTAAAAGTTTCCTACTTCTGCCACTTTCCATCACATCATTCACAGTTCAATGAGGTTTGAAAGCTGGTCCGGAACAACCACAAAGAGGAACACTATTTTGTCAGTACAAAGAAAATCCTAAACCCTTTCGAAGAGGGTCTTCCTTATATCGACACACTCAATATTGTCCCTCATTGCGTTCCATCCGGTCAAGTGTGAGTAATGTGTTGGAAAGGGGAGAAAGAACGTAAGTCTATCTACAAGGACAATACAAAGATAAGGACATTGCAAAAGATATTATGCATTATATACAAATACATTGAGCAATCCCATATAAATGTATATGTTGACATTACTATGTCTTTAAGAGCCTCTGATTTTGAGTACTTAAGTCTGGACTATGACATAACCCTGAATGTATCTAATAAAAGTGCAACTTTCCATTAAGACCTGTATATGAGATTTCAATACAAAGATCTCTCTGGTGAGAATACAAGGAGGAGAGGGCAATATCTAAAAATCAGCAGGTAGAAAAATAAGAGAAATATGAGGGGGAAAATATATATACCTGGTAGGGGCCAAAAACTGTAAAACAGGATTTGAGCCTTACCTGTTAAATCCTTTTCTCTTACTCCATATGGAACACAGGAACCATGGGGCTTGATCTTCCTAGGGAAGGAAGAACACATCAGAAGACAAGGTCTTCAGGGTGAAGCCTTCCTTCCCTTTCTGCAGGCCAACCTAGCCCTATCTCCGGTTTTGGTTGTAAGAAAACTGCACCAGTTAAGGACAGCGAGAAAAGAGTACTTAAGCTCCTGTGAGAAAAAGACCGTAGCAGGGACTCCCATGCACAGACAGGCGAGACAAAGAGAGGTCCCTTTGTCTGGGTGGGAGACCTGTGTTCCATATGGACTAAGAAAATGATTTAACAAGTAAAACTAAAATTCAATTTTCTCTATCGTCCAATAAAGAACACAGGTTACATGGGGACATACCAACAGTAAGCTTCCAGAGGTGGGAAGAAGTAAAAAGGACCTCACGCCTATTCCCCATGATACTGGCGTTCCCTAGGACTATCCAGGATCGGAACAGTTCAAGCCAAACGGTCAACTGACACTGAATGTAATCGCTCACACTTACCTTAGTTTCGGAGGGGAGCCAGCCGTTCCAATGCTCGAGGGGACGGCCGGTCCCCTCTGCTTACTGCCTCGTGGCCATGCCATGTTCCATCTCTGGATGGCTTGTCTGACTACCCGCTTGGTATTGGACCTTCGGCTCTGGCTGACTACCCGCTCTGGCTTGTCTGCTATACCACCTTATACTGACTATAGGCTTAAGTCAGTCTGATATTCCTTGAGGCGACCTTTACGCTTACTGTCCTGGGTCCTAGTCCCAGTCACCATGCTGGTATATTCCTGGGCCCTAGCCCCAGTTATTCCATTGAGATCTCTCCTGGGTCCCGACCCCAGCAGGTGCGATTGCACAGTCCCCAGTAGGGGGACCGCTGGCTTCTCGTGTTACGCTCTACCCTATCCAGTATCTGTGGTGTTTATATAGAATATCTCATTGCTCAATAAAGGTGGTGTTTCGAAATCTGTACTGACTCTTGTCTATTCCTTATCCATGACACTGAAAAGATGCACAGCACAATATAACAAGAGCCAACGGGCTCAAACAGTTGGACAACAGTAAGGCACAGAAAAAGAGATCCTTAGACAGGCAGTACTGCCTGAAGGACCTTCCTGTCACAGTTACCTTCAGTCGAAGCCACAACATCTATATGATAGTGTTTATCAAAGGTGTGCAAGGAGGAACAAGTTGCATTCTTGCACAATTGTTCAGCCCATGAATGATTTCTGTAGGCCCAGGAGGCCCCAACAAACATGGTGAAATCTGCTGTAACATGCAAGAATGGATTTCTTCCTGAGTTCGTACATGTTACAAATAGTAGACTTGATCTAAGAGGCGATAATGGCCCTGGAAGCAGCCTGACCTGCCCTGGGACCCTCAGGAATGACATACAAGGAATCAGTTTTGCAAAAACACTCAATTCGGTGCACATAAAACGTAAGGCACCGAATATCATCCAACAAGTGGAGATCCCTTTCTCCTGATTGATGTAGGACTCAGACACCACCTGAGGAGGTACAAAGAACTTATTTTTCCTTGTGAAAAACCAGGAAACGAGGCTTGCAAGACAATGCCTGCAACTCAGCTACTCTGTGGCCTGAGGCCACAGACAGAAGAAAAACCATTTTCTATGTTAACAGACGCATTGGAATGTTAGCAAGGAACTCAAAGGGAGGTCTCTGCAAAACACCCAGAACCAAATTAAGGTACCATGGAAGAGTGGGAGCCTTGTAGGCAGGGAAAGCATGAGCGGCCCCTGATGACCCCCTTGACATCAGGCAGAGGGGCAATACGCCTTGGAAAGAGCACAGAAAGCAGATATGAACCTTCAAGGAAATCAAACGGAGTCCTTTGTTCACACTATACTGAAGAAAAAAAACACGAGCACCGGGAGGTCAAAGTCCTGCGAAGACAGATCCCTGTCCACACAGCAGGAATGAAAAAATAGACTAAAACCTGCGGTAGGTCTTAGAGGAAACAGGCTTCCTAGCCTGGATCATAGTGGAGATTACCCCTTCCTCCTAAAAGATGTAGGCTTCAACAACCATGCTGTCAAAGCCAATTTCTTCAGGTCCTCTTTCCAAAGGTAGCCCTGAAGGAGTATGTCTGGTTTGGGTGGCAGTGGAAATGGCTCCTGAACGGAAAGACACACCAGTTCCTCAAACCACGCCCACTTCGTCCAATAAGAAGCAACCAGAATAACAGCTGCACTGTCCATACTCTTCTTCCTGATCACACTGGGAATGAGGAGAATCTGAACACGTAAGAGGTGGAAGCAACATGGAATCGCCATAGCGTACATAGGAAAAGCCAGTGAATCCCTTCAAAGTAAGCAAAACACCGGAACCTTCCTGTTGTTCCTCATGGCCATTAGGTCTGTCTGTGGCAACCCACACTGTTGCACAATCCATTTAAATGATTACAGATGGAGTTCCCACTCTCCCGGATCTACATCTTGTCAACTTAGAAAGTCTGCTAGAAGATTTTTTTACACCCCTGGAATGTGAATGGCCGAGATGGCCACAACATGGGCTTCTGCCCTGCCCAGAATGTACTTCATCTCTTACCAGAAAGTGGCGCTTCAAGAACACCCCTGACAGTTGATGCAAGCCACAGCCATGGCATTGTCCGATTGGGCTCATTCTGGAAGGCCCTTAAACCGCGAGGTCCAGTACACAAAAGTGAGATGGATCGCTCTGAGCTCCAAAACATTCATGGACTTAAGGGATTCTCTGCAGTCCACCAGCCCTGAATCCCCAGGTGACCCAGAACTGCACCCCAACCACTCAGGCTGGCATCCACAGTGACCATAGTCCATTCCGGGATCACAAATGGCTTCCCCCAGTCCAGACTGTGCCGTCGCAAACACCACTGCAGATCCAGTATGGCTTTCAGAAAGAAGGAGAGCTGCCGATCCAGGAGATTCCCGTCTGGATAACAAGTCTCTGGAGGTCCCTGGTGTGCATCTGAGCGTAGGGAACTATTTTTAGGGTAGACACTGGACAGCCCAGAACACATGTACTCCTTGACCAAGGCTGAGGGCAACTCGAGAGCTTGGGACACATCCTGTATGATCTGCAGGATCTTGTCACCTGGCAAAAATACCTTCCACAGGCAGGTGTCAAACCACATTGCCAGAAATATCAGCTCCTGTGAGTGCACTGGGGAGGACTTGGACATGTTCAGAATCCAGCCGTGGTAAACCAGAAGTCCAACAAACTCCAGGATCAGCCATCCAAAAGTTTCTCTGAAAGAGCCTTGAGCAAAAGACAGTCCAGATGAGGGGGTCATATGAATGCACCGGGCATGAATGAAGGCCGACAGGGCCCCCATGAGTCTGGTAAACCCAAGGAGTTGTGGACAGGCCAAAAGGCTGAGCAGTGAGTGGTATGCTCAGGGTCAAAGGCAAAAAAGCAGATATTGTTGACTGTCCGGATGGATCCGGATGTGCAGGTACATATGCTGAAGGTCTAGGATGCCAGATACTCCCCCGGGCACATTGCTGCAAGGACAGAGCGAAAGGACTACATCTTGAAGCAAGCAGTTTCCACATACACGTAGAGACTCTTGAAGTCCAGGATAGGACAGCAGCCACCGCTGTCCTTCGTAACCAAAAACAGGTTAGAATTTAAACCTGAACTTCACTCTTGGGGAGGACTGGAACCAGAAGCTCCTTGTACAGTAGAGACTGCACCACCTCCTGGAACATCAGCAATATTTCTGGAGCAGCAAGGACCTTGGATTGCAAAAAACATAAAGGGATTAAGGGACTTGAACCCTATTCTGTACCCTTCTGAGATCACCCACAAAACCTGTAGGTCCACAATAGAGCTTCCCCATGCGTCCCAGGAAAAGGCATAGAGGTCCACGGACCAGGACTGGTCCGTGAGTCATGCAGAAGCTAGCTTGACAAATGTAGGCCTTGAATTAGTTCCTTTGGCTGTCACTGCTGCCTGGGCTTGGAAGGGGACACTGGGTAAAGGCCTGTAAAATTTGCTGCCATTGCACCTCTGTTTTGAAGGGCTGGAAAAAAAAACACAGTTTCCATGCCATATTAGGGCATTTGGAGGACATCTTAGGAAACAGGGTACTCTTACCCCCAGAAACATCACTGATAACTGCTTTAGCTCAAGTCCAAATAGAGACTTGCCCTGAAAAGGCAAGGGAACCAGTGACTTCTTGATTGGTCTGCAGATCAAATCTTGAGCCACAAGGTGTGTCACACAGTAATAGAGAAGGCTGAGGCTTTGGCAGACAACCTGACCACCTCAAACAGGGTATCTGAAACATACGTGTTCGCCTCTGTCATACTTGCTAAAAAGGTAAATAAGTCCTTCTTGGGAGCATCTACATGGACAGCTTGCATCAGCTGTTCACCCCAGACCACAATGGCTGTTGACCCAGGCAGAGGCAAATATAGGCCTCAACACAGCTCCAGCAGTTGCAAAATTGGACCAAGGATAGATTCAAGCTTCTTATCTGCTGCATCATTAATTCCCGCAGCATCCATCATTAATTCCCGCAGCATCCGTCAGCAGCAGAACAGTAGACTTGCCTAGCCTGTTAATTAGGAGATCCACAGAGGCCTACTGCACCAAAGCTGCCTTAGAGAAAGGGTACAAGCTTAGAAAATCTATTACAAATAGACAACCTCATATCTGGTGTCTTCAACTCACCGCAAAGAATTGTATCAAGAGTGGTATTAGGGGAAATACAGCAGAAGATTTCCTATGCCTCTGGAAGACGTCTATAGAGAATGGACCCTCATTAGGGGTGTCAGGTATCTGAAGGGTTCTTTAAATAGCCCTGATAAGGCCCTGGCAGAGGGGAGAGTGTCAGCATCATTAGGGTCCCCATAGGAGTAAGAAGAACCCTACTCTTCATATTCCCCTTCCACACAGTAAACCTCAGAAGATTCCTCCTCAGAGGAGGCCCCAATGAGTGCAGGCATAATCTGGGCCCTAGTGACCACATTGCTGAAAATGGTAGGGGCTTACAAGACTGAAGGACTCCTTGGATGGAGAGAGGAATTTGGGCCATAGTGGATGACAAAATTTTGATCCAAAGTGGCTACTGTTCAGCCCAGGAGGGACCTGGTGGAATAGTAGGGGCCACAGCACTGGAGAGACAGGGAGATCCAGAATACTCTCTAGGGAGCCTTGTTTGGCATGAGGAACAGTAAGTAAGGGGAAGGGGGTGGGGGGCGGATATGCCCCTGAATCCTTAGCCTTAGGTCTAGCCTAGAAAAGTACTTATCTGGCAGGCAAAGGGTTAATCTGGAGAAGGAAAGAAAGAAGAGTCTGCCACTGCAAAGGAGAAGCAAGAGATGCAAAATGGCAACTGCAAAACATGCAAAGCCCTTGTCTTCTGATGTGTTCCACCTTCCAAAGGAAGATCAATCCCCATGGTACCTGTGTTCCATACTGACAGATAGAGAAAGTCATTTTACAACTCTTGGGATAGTGATGCGGCTGTTATAAGGAATACATAGGATAGAGAGTTTTAATGACTAGAGAAATGGGCAGACTAGATGGCCCATCTGGTTCTCGATCAACTAATTATGTGGGTGTTATGTAGAAAGCCAAAGTGGAGCAACGTTTAGGCAACACAAATAAAGCTTATGTAACAAACAACAGTGTTAACTGATTAAAATCTGTCTTTAACCCCTTGAACGCTAGAGAAGTCTACAATGACTTCTCTAGCACCTAACGGCTACATTTCTCAAATTCTGTGTATTTGGTTTGCTCTGAATTGATCTACTTTGTCTTTATGCATATTTCCCTTTCAATTCACATAAAGTATAACTAACTCCATATCTTACTATCCATCTGATCCTGGTCCCACATGGCCACTGGATCTTCATTTATCAAGACCTCTTCCTTGACTCCTGAGCTTTTCTTTTATTACATCTATCCCTGCACACGGCTTTCTGTCCAGCTTCAATATTAATTCTCTAAAGGTCCCAGATGAACTACTGCAGATCACAATAATGTCCTGATCTGTCCAGTATCTCTCACCTCTTCTGTCAGCAGGAAGATGATCTCCAGGGTGAGATTCAGGATCTTCTCATTCACCTGACTCCTGTCCTTGTTCATCTTCAGTGAGTTATGGAGATGATCAGAGAACCGGCTCTGGTCTTTTTTGATGTGAGCGGCTGTGGAGGGACAACTGCAAAGAAAAACGTTCTATTTATACAATAGACTGTGATTGCTCTTAACAGCAATATCTACAGAAACAAGGGAGAGAAAGAGATATGTATATATGTAACCCTTGTAACCAACTGTATGTTTGAAGGGCATGAACCATTCAATACACACCAACTGCTCAAAATACCCCCCTCCACACTCACAAGCCCATTCACCCTAATCAGGGGGGGGACTCAGCATGGTTTCCAAGAATCAGTTCTCTGTGACTTGGTGATTCAAAAGCAAAACTTTACTTAAAGGGATAGTATTACTTCAAAATTACTATCCGTCATATTGTAGCCCTTAATAAACGGAGTTAAATGACACCAGCGGCATCTCTCAAACCTTTGTGGTTTAAGAGATAGTCGCTTTCAAAGTTTCCTCTCCCCTGCTGTCAGCGTTCTGCTGCCAGCAGGGGAATCCGGTCCCGGGACAGGCGGAGGCTCTTAAACAGAGCCGATATCTCGTTATGGAAGGAAAAATTATTAATTGAAACAGTCTTCTACGTGTGCTTGGTTACCAAGCACACGTAGAAGACTGTTTCAATTAATCATTTTACCTTCCATAATGAGATATCAGCTCTGCTGAAGAGCCTCCTCTTGATTCAGAGACCGGATTCCCCTGCTGGCAGCAGAACGCTGACATCAGGGGAGAGGAAACTTTGAAAGCGGCCATCTCTTAAACCATAAAGGTTTGAGAGATGCCGCTGGTGTCATTTAACTCAGTTTATTAAGGGCTACAATATGAGGGATAGCAATTTTGAAGTAATACTATCCCTTTAATACTTGACCCATGGCCATGGAGGCAGACATGATTCTTTGTTGTAGGAAACCAGAACCTCAACCTACTCCAAACTAAGGCTCCCAAAGAAGAATTCAGTGGGACTATGTAATAGCCTATTGTCCTGCAAAAAGAAAAACGTCTGTCTAAATATAGGATATCCAGCTTAAAAGATATACTTTGACCAGTGAATGAATAATTAATTCAGAGGAACCATAATGATTTTCAACCAGCTCTGCACAACCTCAGTGCATTTAAGTCCTATCCCGTTTTCACACATCCTTCATGCTCCTCTTCGATTCCCTACATGATCCCTTCCATCACACTCCATACATTATGATCACTGCCTACTCACCGTCCATACCACGGTTCAGATTCATGCCCCCTCTGGACTCACCCTCCAAGCTCCATTCCAGATGTGGTAAATTTTCATTCTTGGTGCCGCCACACATCCTCTATACCTTTGTTCACTCTCCTTACATGCCCCCTTCTGACCCATGTCCTTGAACATGCCCATGCCTGATCCACCTCTTCTGGAAGATGACAAACACATGTGACAGCCACAACATCAGAGCATTTAAACAAGACAGCTGTCACATGGGTCTGACAATTCAGAAGACGTGGATCAGACACCAATAGATGCAGAGACATGTAAGGTGCAAAATATTTACTTTAGGTGTGACTCCCCGCTGACAGAATTTGCCATTCTGAAGATACCAGTGGAACAAGACAATGCATGTCCTCTGCATATTCTGCCCAATGTTGGCCATTTGAGAATTGAAAGTGGGCGAGAGAAGGGTCTTTTTCCCACTGTCTAAGCTGGGTAACGCAGTGCTATTTCAGAGACAGACACATCTGTGTGTCTGGCATAAAGATCCAGGGCTGGCAGTAAGGAGGAATTATTCAAATCTTCTCTATACTGGTGCTCCCATAGGTCCATTCATTGGGGTGTTATTTTCTCCTTAGGGCACTCTTGTGAAAATCTCTACAAGGAATTGCTGTGCCTTCTTTACACACACAAATATCCAGAAAGCAAACACACACACAATATACACAATATACACTAAACACTAAACTCAAAACTCTGAACTCACTACAATAAACACAATATGTCACACGCTAAAAGCAAAATGCAATACAATAAAAGCAAAACCTTATGTGGTAATCACAGTATGCTAAAAGCAAAAGAATACGCTAAACACAAAATGCTATATGCAATATACAAAACGCTACACACATGCATACAAACATACACACACCCTAACGGATGGAAAGTTGTGTAACACTGTGCTTTGCAATGTGTTGCACACCTTTTTTGGAGCTGAATGTGCTAAGTGCTGATATTTCAACAAACCAATCATTACAGAACAATGTAGTCAGTGCTTTAAATGGTAGAGGAGACTGTCATGGAAGAAAATAAAATGTAATGTTTGCAAAAAAAGTGTTATCTATTTGCCTTTAAAGGGATAATAATGTTTCACAAAAAAATTAGCTCCGATTAATCTTCATAGTATTTGGGCCATGGAGAGTGTTATTTCAATACTGTCAGAGTTGTAGTTCAAGAGTAATTGAATGATAAAGTATCCCCCTCCAGCTCTTTTTACTGATGTAACACTGCTCACCACAGAGCAGCAAGACTGTCCAGATGGATCACAGAGAGGGACAATCTTCAGTGAGCATAAGAAAAAAACCTATCAAGGGGGGGCAGGGTTTTCATTATGATCACAGTAAGAAGATTGTCCCTTGTTGCGACCTGTCCAGACAAGAGACCAGATTCCACATCTGAGGGGAGGTGGCTTACACTAGGTAAAAGGGGCGGGAGGGGGATACTTTATCATTCAATTACTCTTAAACTACAACTCTGACAGTATTGAAATAATGCTGTCCATGGCCCAAATGCAATGAAGATTAATTGGAGCTGCTTTTATGGTGGAAGATTACTATCCCTTTAATTACATAAATTGCATTCATTTCTTAATAATGCATGATACAATAGAATTTAGATGTCTTTCACTGCTTTGGGATTTGTGTGGTCACTGACTGGACAGAGCTCACCCTGCTTTTGTCAGTTACACACATTATTTTAACAAGATGCCCGAGTTATAGGAGAAAAGACAATACATTTGTCACAGGTCGGGCAAAATTAAATAAACTTCCTCTTCATCATCACCCAACAAACGAGGGGGAACAAGTGAAGAGGAAGACAAAACTCTCTGGAGGAAAAGCAGTGATTCTGTGGTTTAAAAGTCAGACTGGAATTTCACCCAGAGCACCAGCCTCCGTCCTCCTCTCTGTTTATAATGAATGCATAAGTTTGCAAACTGTTACAGTGATTATTAAATCTCTAATTGGTCAGATAAAGAAAGATAAGGAAATACAAGTTAAAGACCTTCATTAACATTGGGTATATTTGTGAAAGAAAATGTAATCTCTATTTTTTTCCTTGCAATGTTTTCAATTTGAGGGAACCCCTCTCACTCACTAGGGGGAACTCTGCTGTCCATTTCCAAGGAACCCCTCTCACTAAGTGACTCTGGAGCCCATTTCCAGGAAACCCCCTCTCACTCACTAGGGGACTCTGGTGCCCATTTCCAGGGAACCCCTCTCACTCACTAGGGGAACTCTGCTGCCCATTTCCAAGGAACCCCTCTCACTAAGTGACTCTGGAGCCCATTTCCAGGAAACCCCCTCTCACTCATTAGGGGTCTCTGGTGCCCATTTCCTGGGATCCCCTCTCACTCACTAGGGGACTCTGGTGCCCATTTCCAGGGAACCCCTCTCACTCACTAGGGGACTCTGGTGCCCATTTCCAGGGAACCCCTCTCACTCACTAGGGGACTCTGGTGCCCATTTCCTGGGATCCCCTCTCACTCACTAGAGGACTGTGGTGCCCATTTCCAGGGAACCCCTCTCACTCACTAGGGGACTGTGGTACCCATTTCCAGGGAACCCCTTTCACTCACTAGAGGACTGTGGTGCCCATTTCCAGGGAACCCCTCTCACTCACTAGTGGACTCTGGTGCCCATTTCCAGGGAACCCCTCTCACTCACTAGAGGACTGTGGTACCCATTTCCAGGGAACCCCTCTCACTCACTAGGGGGACTCTGGTGCCCATTTCCAGGGAACCCCTCTCACTCACTAGGGGACTGTGATGCCTATTTCCAGGGAACCCCTCTCACTCACTAGGGGACTCTGGTGCCCATTTCCAGGGAACCCCTCTCACTCACTAGGGGACTGTGGTGCCCATTTCCAGGGAACCCCTCTCACTCACTAGGGGACTGTGGTGCCCATTTCCAGGGAACCCCTCTCACTCACTAGGGGACTCTGGTGCCCATTTCCAGGGAACCCCTCTCACTCACTAGGGGACTGTGGTGCCCATTTCCAGGGAACCCCTCTCACTCACTAGGGGACTGTGGTGCCCATTTCCAGGGAACCCCTCTCACTCACTAGGGGACTCTGGTGCCCATTTCCAGGGAACCCCTCTCACTCACTAGGGGACTGTGGTGCCCATTTCCAGGGAACCCCTCTCACTCACTAGGGGACTGTGGTGCCCATTTCCAGGGAACCCCTCTCACTCACTAGGGGACTCTGGTGCCCATTTCCAGGGAACCCCTCTCACTCACTAGAGGACTCTGGTGCCCATTTCCAGGGAACCCCTCTCACTCACTAGGGGACTGTGGTGCCCATTTCCAGGGAACCCCTCACACTCACTAGAGGACTCTGGTGCCCATTTCCAGGGAACCCCTCTCACTCACTAGGAGACTCTGGTGCCCATTTCCAGGGAACCCCTCTCACTCACTAGAGGACTCTGGTGCCCATTTCCAGGGAACCCCTCTCACTCACTAGGGGACTGTGGTGCCCATTTCCAGGGAACCCCTCTCACTCACTAGGGGACTGTGGTGCCCATTTCCAGGGAACCCCTCTCACTCACTAGGGGACTGTGGTGCCCATTTCCAGGGAACCCCTCTCACTCACTAGGGGACTCTGGTGCCCATTTCCAGGGAACCCCTCTCACTCACTAGGGGACTCTGGTGCCCATTTCCAGGGAACCCCTCTCACTCACTAGGGGACTGTGGTGCCCATTTCCAGGGAACCCCTCTCACTCACTAGGGGACTGTGGTGCCCATTTCCAGGGAACCCCTCTCACTCACTAGGGGACTCTGGTGCCCATTTCCAGGGAACCCCTCTCACTCACTAGGGGACTCTGGTGCCCATTTCCAGGGAACCCCTCTCACTCACTAGGGGACTGTGGTGCCCATTTCCAGGGAACCCCTCTCACTCACTAGGGGACTGTGGTGCCCGTTTCCAGGGAACCCCTCTCACTCACTAGGGGACTGTGGTGCCCATTTCCAGGGAATCCATCTCACTCACTATGGGACTGTGGTGCCCATTTCCAGGGAATCCATCTCACTCACTATGGGACTGTGGTGCCCATTTCCAGGGAACCCCTCACACTCACTAGAGGACTCTGGTGCCCATTTCCAGGGAACCCCTCTCACTCACTAGAGGACTCTGGTGCCCATTTCCAGGGAACCCCTCTCACTCACTAGAGGACTCTGGTGCCCATTTCCAGGGAACCCCTCTCACTCACTAGGGGACTCTGGTGTCCATTTCCAGGGAACCCCTCTCACTCACTAGGGGGACTCTGGTGCCCATTTCCAGGGAACCCCTCTCACTCACTAGGGGACTCTGGTGCCCATTTCCAGGGAACCCCTCTCACTCACTAGGGACTCTGGTGCCCATCTCCAGAGAACCCCTCTCACTCACTAGGGGACTCTGGTGCCCATTTCCAGGGAACCCCTCTCACTCACTAGGGGACTATGATGCCCATTCCCAGGGAATCCCTCTCACTCACTAGAGGACACACTCTCCCTCCCTCAGCGGACTCTTCTTTCTCTCACTGCCGAGGGGCCCCTCTCATACACTACAGAGGACAATATGGATCTTCTACGGCTGATATATAACAACTTCTGTCAGTGTCAGTGTACAGCTGGAGAACCACATGTCCCCGCCTCTCGGAATAAACAACCCGGGAGGTGTATAGTTGGTATCAGTATATCTGGATATACACCGCTGTTTGTATCTAATAACACTGCCCACTCAACCTATAACATGGCCACGTACCTCCCACACAGCGACATTTTTCACACAGCTTGTGTATGGGAAAAGTTCCGGTCACAGCGAGGCTTCTATTTAGTTACATGCACAATTACCCGGATGTTAGGATAACAATGCAGCATGAAGGATAGAAAGAGGGGAGTGACGTCGTACATTGCTATGGGACTTAAAGCCGACGTCATCAGTATGTGCCTCCTATCTACACCGAGCTCTACCGGATACGTTAGGATGATTCTTGCTGATTTAGGCAGCATAAATAATCTGTTCCGCTTTAGACGATATTAGGGGTCTATATATTACAAGTGTGTTTCCTTAGGAGCAACAGTCCCCCTATAAGACCCAAATCCCTTATGTACTGTGTGTGTAAGTGTATTACATCGCCATATACTTATCCCTCTTTTTCATGCCACCTGATGTCCCTCTTTTTGGAGGTATGGCGTTTTGTGTGTGTGTACATCACATGATCTCTTAAAGTGTCCCTCTTTTTATCAATTCACTACATGGTGTATATAAAGGTATTATGTGCTAAAGCAATAAAACTCATATTAATGTTTGTTTATACATACTTTTAAATTAGTCTGTGTGAATAAAATAGTTTTGACTTGCTCTAAATCACTTATTCACATATAAAAAAGATGTTTATGGGTCATGAAATTACCTAAATGTCCTTGGTGCCACACGCCAGCGACACCACCTAAAACTCAAGCGTCTGTCTTTGGCCAGTTGAAATGTTGGGAGGTATGTATTGCCCCACAGCAATAAAATTTACATCAAAGGGATAGTAATACTTCGATTTATCTTTGTTTTATTTTGTAGGCATTAAAAAAACATGAAGAACGATATAAGTCTTATCTCTCAAACCTTTATGGTTTAAGAGATATTCACAAGAAAAGTATCCCCCTCCCGCCCCTTTTACCTAGTGTAAGCCATCTCTTCTCAGATGTGGAATCTGGCTGTAAGACCAGACAGATAACAGAAGGGGACAATCTTCTTCCTATGAGAACAATGAAAGCCCTGCCCCCCTTGACAAGTTTTTCAGGTTTTCCCCTTATCTTAACTGAAGATTGTCCCTCTCTGCAGTCTACCTGGGCACCTCCCTTCTGATCTAGCTGAACAGTGGGGTGGGGATACTTTGCTTGTGAATATCTCTTAAACCATAAAGGTTTGAGAGATAAGACTTATATCGTTCTTTATGTTTTTTTAATGCCTACAAAATAAAATAAAGATAAAACGAAGGTTTACTATCCCTTTAATGTTTGTCTAAACTTCATTAAATAAGTGTTTATAAATTAGTCTGATAAAATACTTTGGTCATCCACTAAATCAATTTATTCATTTACACAATGAGGTGTCAATAGATCATGAAATAACCTAAAATTCTCAGTAATGCTACTCCTCCCATCAACACCACCAACAAGAAAAGTGTCCCTCTTTGACCATTTTGAAATTCTGGGAGTTATGAGATAACTACTCCAGTGCAATAAACTCTATAGTCCTTTGTGTTATTCTATGGAGTCTGTGGACTAAGGTGTCTGAAGATGGAGATATGTTAGTGTTCTACTCTGGACGGCCAGTTGATCCTCTCCTCGGGGGCAGCAAAGAAGCCTCATTTCATCATCTCCATGTTGTTAGGACTGTGCCTTTTGGTGGCGCCCTCTCTATGGACCGGGCTGCCCTGCCCATTTTCTGCTAGTGCTCCTCCTCCTGCCCTCGTCTCATACTGCAGCCAAATACTTGGTGGGCTCCCAGTTACGACTGGGTCCTGAGTTGACTGATTCCACCTGCATCAGGGTGACACCAGCTGACCCCTTTATCCCCCCCCCCCGCTTTGATGGACTGCGTGCCTGCACGTCTCACCTTTTCTATGTGGATGTTGTGCGCCAAGCCTCTGTCTTCACGGTTGATGTGTCGGTTTCCACTCTCCTCTCCGCACTTTTCTTTGCCTGCCTGTCTCGCGCTTTGTCTGTTCTCTCCTTATAGTTTGTGGATATATGCTCTTTGTTCCTTGCTGTACTTTCTTTCTTCTCACTAAATTCTCTGTCGTTCTGTCCCTCTCTTTTGCTTCCACAGTCCCACTTTCACATTTCCCCCTTTGCTGTGCTCTTCTGGCTTTCTTTTGTCCTCAATTGCTCCATTCTCAAATCCTTCCTTGCTGTGCTTTGTCTGTCCTCTTTTCACCCACCATTCCTCCTGTCGGCCTGGTTCCTTTCTCTTTCCTTCCCTGTCTCAGTGGGTTTGTCCCTGCTGCTTCACTCCAATTTTAGCCCTAAGCGTTCTTTTATAGGAGTTGTGCTGTCCTCCTGGTGTTTTTTTTCTTTATCCTGGCCCCCTGACCCCTCCCTTCCCCCGGCTCAGTTTTCCATTCATTTTCCTCTGCCTTAGTTATTCCTCTTTTTTCTCTGCCCCCTCCTCCTAATCTTTCTCTGACTCTTTTCTTCCCTTTTACCCCCCTTTCTTTATTTTGTCTTCTGTCTTTCCTTGGTTTCCTGTACTTTCCAGAGGCCTGGCTGTCACGGAGTGACTAAGAAAAACGACACCGACAAGTACAGATACAGGAAAATCAATATCTTTATTGAAAATAAGAACAGAAGAGATATGATCAGTACTTCCCCAACCCTCACGGGACTAGGTGTGGAGACAGTGCACAAACACTTCCCCAACCCTCACTAGCCAGGTATGGAGACAGCACAGGATCCACTGACAGAAGAGAGGCTGATACAAATCTGACTACAGACGTTACTGGTAGCAAGTATGGTAGTAGCTACTAGTACGTGCGAAGTGGAAACGCCCAAGCAAAGCGAGAGAAACTTCCCTAGAATGCTAGGGTAAACCTACAGGCAATCATGACTCACGGGTACCCTAGAAAGCTAGGGTGGCAATAGGCAGTGGTGACTGAAATCTCTAGAATGCTAGGGTAGCAATAGGCAATGGTGGCAGAGATCCCTAGAATGCTAGGGAGTACCCAAAGGCACTAACCGGTAGAAACAAGCAGGATGGAATAGCCAGAGACAAGGTCCGGCTCAGAGGGAGGAGAACAGCTTGTACCAGAGGGAACAGCTACAGCACGGTTTAGCGAAAGAGAGGAGTCAGACAGACCAAGGGTCGAGAACACAGAGAAGTAAGTTAGCCACACCAAGAGCAGTACCGTATCAGATAGTCAGGCAAGCCGGGGTCAGCACAGAGCGGGTAGTCAGTCAGAGCCAAAGGGTCAGACTGGAGCGGGTAGTCAGACAGAACCAAGGGTCAGACCGGAGCGGGTATTCAGACGGAGCCAAGGGTCAGACCGGAGCGGGTAGTCAGACAGAACCAAGGGTCAGACCGGAGCGTGTAGTCAGACAGAACCAAGGGTCAGACCGGAGCGAGTATTCAGACGGAGCCAAGGGTCAGACCGGAGCGGGTATTCAGACGGAGCCAAGGGTCAGACCGGAGCGGGTAGTCAGACAGAACCAAGGGTCAGACCGGAGCGTGTAGTCAGACAGAACCAAGGGTCAGACCGGAGCGGGTAGTCAGATGGAGCCAAGGGTCACTGTTATTCCTGAATATCCATTCTGGAAAGGATATTACGCAACTGTCGGCTACCAGTATCTGTATTTTCAGAGTTCATGGCCCTGTCCTACTGTCACGGAGTGACTAAGAAAAATGACACTGACAAGTACAGATACAGTAAAATCAATATCTTTATTGAAAATAAGAACAGAAAAGATACGATCATGTTACGGTTTTATGTACACTCAGAAACGGAAGGTTTTGGTAAAACAAAGTTTTATTAGCACACACAGAATAACAGTAACCCTCGCGGGTCCAGCATACAGATAAATATAAAACTGACAGGTTACAAAGATATGATTAACCCACACAGGTCCAGTATGTAAGAACAAAATACAATACTGACACAGGTCAGGTACAGTTCGTATGATGCAGTGTGAATATGGCAGAATGATACTATTAAGCCAGGAACAGCGGATAGGCCCTAATGGTGGAAGGCCCACAGTATACTCTCTACACAGAGAGTGACAATAGGGACTGTAATCACAGAGGAGCAAGTGAAGCCAGGATATGCGGCTGGCTACTGTTCACCAGAGGAAGGCGGCAACCAGCGGTATAGTGAACGCCAACCTGGGACTGCAATGTTTCATGACCCAAGTGCACAGCACTGGATTGTGCAGCGTAACGCCAAACTGAGACAGCAATTGATAATGGCCCAAGTGCACAACACCGTAAGGAGCAACATAACGCCAAACTGAGACTACTATGGATATTGATCCAAGTGCACTGCACTTCCCCGCAAGGGGTTAACGAACACTCCTGTCTGAGGCAACTGCTAGCCCAACAGTAACCCAACCTCAGGGACAGCAGTAAACAGACCAAGCGACCGTGGTGCAACCGGAACACTCTACCGGAGTGGGAGAGAATAGGCAAAGTGAATGGAAGGGAGGGGTTGGGGTGGCACAGTACAGGGGCAGAAGCAAATGCGGATTTCAGTGTCACAAAAGTTGTTCAGCTTCCTGAGACCATTGGGACGGATTTGCACCCTTGTGTGTCAAGTCGGACAGTGGCTTCACAATTGTGGAAAAGTCTCGAATGAATTTCCTATAATAGTTGGCAAAGCCAAGAAAGCGTTGGATCGCCTTGAGCCCCTTGGGACATGGCCACTGCAGGACTGCTGCCAGTTTATCATTGTCCATCGCAATGCCATCCTTAGACATTACAAAGCCCAGAAACGGCACCATAGGCTTGTGGAACTCGCATTTCTCGATTTTGCAATAGAGTTTGTTCTCACGGAGTTTGAGCAAACTGCGGTCACATCCTTGATGTGTTGCAACAAATTGGATGACTGTAGCATGTCACGTAGGATAACATTAATAAATTCCTGGGATACTGCGGGTGCGTTAAAGAGAGTGAAATGCATTGTATTCCAACCTGTGATTGATTTTTGTGAAAACTCAATTATGCTTACTTAGGTACCCCATTGTTCTTATTGCTGGAGGGAAGGTACAGGGGGAGTGAAATGCAATGTATTCCGATCTGTGATTGAGTTATGTGTAAACTCAATTATGCTCACTCTGGCACCCCATTGTATTCCCATATGTTGTGTGCAGTAACTTGGATCCTATTGTATTCTAATGTGTGCGTTGATTACCCGTTTATGTGTATATATAAACCCTGTGTGTTCTTCAATAAAGAGTTCTTATTTCCACCCTACACTACGTTGCAACTAGCGGTTTGGGTGGCTGGAGAGATTGGTGGGTGCAGTCCCAAGTTAAGGGAGCACAGGTTGGTGGATCTACTCGTTCGGGGTAGCAGGGTTCCGTCACATTGGTGGCAGCGGTGGGATGCTTCCTAATGTAAGGGATATTCAAACCACCACCGGGATCAACCTCCAGGATCAGATATATCAGTGCTTGTGCTGGTGGAGAGGGATCATCCCTGCCAGCAGCTCTGGAGGGATGTTATCCAAGTGCACCAGAAATACCTGGGAAAGGTACTACCAACCTCAGAGGAAAGATACTGGCTCCAGCGGGACTTATGGATGCCGTTCCTGGGGAATCAGCCCCAGGAGGAATGGGTGGCTGAGCTGGATGTGCTGGTCCGGACAGAGCTGAGCTTGGATGAAGTATACCGGGCTCTGCGATAGTTTGCAGCATGGTTGTGTCTGGGGCTAGAGGATGAAGATCCCACAGAGGGATATGGCTTCGGCGGCCTGGGATTACTATTCGAAAATCTCCAGGAGGATTACAACTTTGGCAACTCACGGAGTGGCCTCCAGGAGCTCCGGGAGGAGGATTTCCCAGACTGATCTGAGCTGAGGGCTGACCTGGACTCTTCTGTTACTCAAGAATGGGAACTGGAAAAGGCCTATCAAAAGCTGTTCGACCTCACTCAACAGCATACCCCAGAGATTCCTGATTTCCTAGAGTTAACACAGGTGCTGGAGTTAGGGGTGGATTGGACCGTGCTCTCCACTCCTGGGTCAGAGGGATGCTGGGCAGCTGGCCCAGAACTGATACCGGAGCTGTTCAACTTTGCTAAACAGTAGGATCTAGAGACTGAGGATTATATGGATTTAATTGAGTTGACATCTGAGGATGTTGGCCCGGGTGAAGATGCAGTTGGCTTCCCTCCCAAGCGGCAGAGTTTTCCATGTATGGTGGATGGGACTGAGGTTTCCACTAGCACGAACCCAACAGAAGAGCTAGCATCAGCATAGAGCACCGTTGGTCTTTGCCCACCCCTTCCCATTGTTCCTGAGCCTGACAGCGACACTCCCGTAGTGTCAGGTCCAAAAGTACCAGCAGATGCGCAGGCCTTGGGGCAGAGCACCGCTGGTCTCTGCCCACTCATATCTGTTGTCCCTACCCTGGAGAGTAGGACTAGCGTCCTTCCCATCGGTTCTGTTGCCCCTGCCCTGGGGAGTAGGACCACCATCCTCTCCAGAGGCTCTGATGCCCCTGCCCTGGGGAGTGGGACCAGTGTCCTCCCCAACAGCTCTGTTGACCCTGCCTTGCGGGGTGGGATGGATGCTAATGTCAGCCTGCTTTTTGGCCCTAACCCAGTGAGGAGGGCATCCGATTGGCTGGAGGTCTGGAGCCTGGATCCTTGTCTCCAGAAGAGGGGCCACCAGAACCAGCGTCCCTCCAGCTCTCCCATTAAATCAGTTGCCCCAGAGCCTCACCAGGACTGCCCCACAGTATCCGGTCTGGCCGCCCCAGCAGAAGTGCTGGCATCAGGGCAGAGCACCGCTGGTCTCTTCCCGCCCCTATCTGTGGCCCCAGAGCCAAAGGATTTTACAAATCCAGAGGAAGGGCTGCCATCTGGACGGAGGGATGTCGGCCTCTCTCCACCAGCACTGGGGGAGATTTGTCTGGTATCCCCAGCCCCGGGTCAGAAAGGCCCCCGCCACCCAGTCATCTCCCAGCCACTGCGAGAACTCCAGGGAGAAGGTGCAGTTGGCAATCCTCCCAGGGTCAAGTTATATTTTTTGGAAGAGGCAGAGGTCAGTCGGATGAGTACTACTTTTGGAATGGCAGACTGTTTGGGACACCAATTTTGAGAGGGCCTTGATGGGCCAGGTGAGCTGACTGACTGCGGAGTCAACCCTTTTGGGGTCTCCTCCTGGGTCAGTTCTCTTCAGAAAGGGGAGAAATGTGACAGAACCCTCCATCACTAGGGCTCCTGGAGGGGACTGAGGGCCAGCATCCTGTGCTTATTGGGGGCACAGGGTGATCAGGAAACCCAGTCTGGTCTGCCCTACCCAGGCCTCTACAGACTATTTGTTCAGGGAATTTCACCTTGTTGTTCTGTGTGCAGTAACTTGGATCCTATTGCTGGAGGGAAGGTACAGGAGGAGTGAAATGCATTGTATTCTGACCTGTGATTGAGTTATGTGTAAACTCAATTATGCTAACTCTGGCACCCCATTGTATTCCCATATGTTGTGTGCAGTAACTTGGATCCTATTGTATTCTAATGTGTGCTGATAACCCGTTTATGTGTGTCTATAAACCCTGTGTGTTCTTCAATAAAAAGTTCTTATTTCTACCCTACACTACATTGCGACTAGTGGTTTGGGTGACTGCAGAGATCTGTGGGTGCAGTCCCATGTTAAGGGAACACAGGCTGGCGGAGCTGCCCTGTCGGGATAGTGGGGTTCCATCAAGAACTTTAGCAATCTCCTCTTTTTGGTGGGAGCTACATCATTAAAGATCTGAAACTGTATTCCTATCACAGTGACCGTGATTCCTCCATGAGTGCTGTGCTGCGGGTGACATTACTATACTTCTTGGTTGTCACGCTTAGGCGCATTCTCTATTCTTATAGGCTGATGGTAATTGGCTGTATGAGTCTCTGCCTACATGCTAAGCCATATAGGCCTCAGCCCGTCAGTACTCCTTTGCCCTTTCTTTGAGTACCTGTGTTCTAAGCTCGTGTTTCCGATGTTCTGATCCTGTGTATGACTCCTGGCTACATTTGTCTCCGTCTACGTTTGATCCCTTAGTAGTTGTTTCCACTCAGGTCTCACTCCTGGCTTTGGCTGACTACCCGCTTCGGTCTGACTCTCGGCTTTGGCTGACTATCCGATCCAGTCTGACTCCTGGCTTTGGCTGACTACCTGCTCCGGACCGACTCCTGGCTTTGGCTGACTACCTGCTCTGTGTCTCAGGCATTCCTCCTACCTATTGCCTACTACTGTCTTTGGGTATACCCTAGTGTTCTGGGGATCTCAGTCACCATTGCCTGTAGGTTAACGCTAGAGTTCTAGGGGTTCTCTGTCCCCATTGCCTGTAGGTCTACCCTAGCATTCTAGGGGTCCTCTATCACCATTGCCTCCCTCCCTAGCATTGTAGGCACTCCTGCCTGTTGCCTTATACTACCCTAGCATTCTAGGGGAATTCCTTCCATTTTGCTTGGCTTCTCAGCTGCTCCTGTACTAGTAGCTACTGCCTTCCTTGCTACTACTTCATCTATAGCCAGAGTGGGTCAGTGTAACGGTTTGGACGACACTCAGACACAGTAGGTTAGAATAAAACACAGTTTTATTAAAAGACACAATTAGAATGCCCACCACAGGCTATAGAATATCACAGGAAAATATCAATCATGTACATATGCCCTCTCAGGCCCAGTATACAAAGGTAGAGAGAAAGATACTGTCACAGGACAGGCATATCCAGGCAATTCAGCACAACATGGGTTAAAGTTCATAGAAAGTAATCAGTCTCTGATGTGGTATGTTTGACAACGCCCAATATGATGGTAAAGATAGCCAGAGACTGTGGTGCGAGGTGTGGAAGCACCTAGTCTGTAAAGCAGGACTGAGACTCTACCCTGTGCTGAGCAGAAACGGAGGCCACAATACTCTGCTAGAGCTAGAACTACCTTGAGCCACGAGCACCCGACCGGTGCAGTAACGGAGACACTGTACACTGCAAGAGCTGATGAACTGGAGCCAATAGCACCCGACCGGTGCGGTAACAGAGACACTGTGCACTGCAAGAGCTGATGGACAAGAGCCAATTGCACCCGACCGGTGCGGTAACGGAGACACTGTGCATTGCAAGAGCTGATAATGGTCTGAGTATTGTATGAAGCACTGTTTGTTGCACCCAGTCAAGATTTTATGTACCTCTCCCTCTGTGCTAGCTGAATACCATGAATTCAGTGACGTATTCAGTAAGGGAGAGGCTAGCGCATTGCCCCAGCACAGACTGTATGATTGCGCTATTGATTTGCCTCCGGGCGTGGTGCCTCCCAGGGGTGGCACGTACCCATTGTCTTGCGATGAAAATAAGGCTATGGAAGACTACATTGAGGACACCCTCAAAAGAGGAATTATACGCAAGTCTACTTCTCCGGCTGGTGCCGGTTTCTTTTTTGTAAAAAAGAAAAATGGCAAACTAAGACCTTGTATTGATTCCCAAGGACTGAATAAACTCATGTCTAAGAATGCCTACCCCATACCACTTATTACTGAACTATTTGACAGGTTAAAGGGCTCCTCCATCTTTACGAGCTAGTGTTGCCTCCGTTTCTGCTCCGGCAGTGTGCCTTTGGCCTGTCCATCCTATACTACTACACCGGTTGCATGTGTGGGCCTCCGTGATTGCTCCGGTTATCGCCATTGGCTTGTCCTCCGTTACTGCTCCTGCAAGTGGTCAGTGTCTGCCTCCGTTACTGCTCCGGCAGTGAGTCTTGGCCTAGCTCTCCGTTACTGCTATACAGGTTGCAAGTGTTTGCCTCTGTGATTGCTTCGGTAGTTACCATTGCCTTGTCCTCCGTTACCGATTGCCTGTGACTGCCTCCGTTACTACTCCGGCAGTGCTCTTTTGAGCTCTGTCAGTTTACGTGTTTCTGCTAGCACTTGGGCGTCCTGAAGCTTGGTATAAGTGCTTTCTCAGCACCTACACATATGGGACTGTTTGCAATCATATGAACTTTAACTCCTGCAGTACCAGACTCCTGGGAAACGCTTTCCTATTGCCTGACCTGTGTCAGTATATACTGTCTGTACCTTGATTCTATACTGGACCTGTGTGGGCATTGTGTAATTAACCTGTCGTGTGTCTGTACTATACTGTCTGTATATTACAGAACCTGTTAAGGTTCTTACTTTATTCGGAATTCAATAAAACTGTGTTTTACCCTAAACCCTTGTGTCTGTGAGTTGAACAAACCGTTACAGGCTACGAACTCTGAAATTACAGATACTGGTAGCTGACAGTTGCCTAATATCCTTTCCAGGATGGATATTCAGGAACAACGTATTGACCAGTTGTATTTGGCGATGCAGACGCTCCTTAACTGTACAGCGCATCTCGATAAGCCTGAGCAACTACCGGTGGCCTCCTCTGTTTCGGCATTGGTAGTAACCACTCAGGTGGATAACATGAGTTACAGAGGGCTGTCTGGAGCCTCTCCACTCCCTCTAAGATATGATGGAGAACCCACATTGTGTCGTGGATTCATAAATCAGCTCAGAATTTTTTTGGAACTAGTACCTCATGCTTTCCAGAGTGAAAGTAAAGTGGGCTTTATGATTTCCTTGTTGACTGGCAAAGCATTGGCATGGGCCAAGCCGTTATGGGAGACAGCTAAACCCATAACTTCGAACTTTAATGAATTTGTGGAGGCCTTCCGTAAAGTATTTGATGTTCCAGGCCAAGCAACCTCTGCCGCAAAAAAACTGATGACCACTCGCCAGGGAGCCCGCACAGTAGTGGAATATGCTATTGAATTTCATACACTAGCGGCAGAGGTAGGCTGCAACAACGAGGTCTGGTGGCAGCCTTCTCACAAGGGCTAAATGATACTATCAAGGATAAGATGGCGGCCCGTGAGCTGCCCGAGGATCTGGATCAGTTCATTTCCTTCATTATACTGATTGATACCCACATCAGGGAAAGATCCCCTTTCATAGACCGTAGGCCTAGGTCTGATTCTCGACTGGCACCAAACTGGGAGTTCTCGCCCATGTCTCCCTCACCTCCCAAGCCTCCTAGTGCCAAGGTCAGTAGGGCTGAGCCCATGCAAGCCAGTTTTCACGCCTGTCCAGGGGGGATCGGCCCTTCCATCGAAAAGAAGGTCTATGCCTGTATTGTAGTAAGGCTGGACATATTCTGCAAGCCTGTCCTGTGAGTCCGGGAAACGCACGCACCAAGGGTCTTTGAGGGGACAGATCCTAGGTGGTGTAAATCAGTCCCCAAACCAAGAGCAAGATAAGCCAATTATACAGGTGGCGATATCTTGGGCAGCTTCCTCTGTGGAGACACCAACCCAGGTTGATTCAGGAGCTGCTGGTTACTTTATTGATGGTGAATTTGCTAAGCAGCACAATATTCCCTTGGTGCCTCGTGTTTCTCAGTTGGAAGTTGAGGCGACTGATGGTAGACCGTTTGTCACGGTTTGTTTTGACTCTCAGACACAGAGTTAAGATAAAAACACAACTTTATTGAAAGTTTAAAGAGAATCCTCGCGGATTTGGCATACACATATAACAACACGTGATTTGTACAATGCAATGTAGAATAGTGGTACAGTGAATAATAGAAAGGCTCTACCGGCCTTGCCAATACCGGGTAAGGCAACCTTAAGACTGGCACAATATGGAAATAGGTTCTACCGGCCTTACCAATATACTGGGCAAGGCAGCCTGGAGGCTTGCATAACAAAAGAGAAGGCTCTACCGGCCCTGCCAATATACCGGGCAAGGCAGCCTTGAGACTGGCACAACGAGAGAGGAGGCTCTACCGGCCTTGCCAATATACCAGGCGAGGCAGCCTTGAGACTGGCACAACGAGAGAGGAGTCTCTACCGGCCTTGCCAATATACCGGGCAAGGCAGCCTTGAGACTGGCACAATGAAAGAGGAGGCTCTACCGGCCTTACCAATATCCCGGGCAAGGCAGCCTCGCTAGGCCCAGAGAACTGCAAGTACTGGTGCATAAGTGGAGATGATCTCAGCGACTAGACTATAGGTAGAGTAAACTAGTCGCCTATACTGGACACACAGTGGCCTTACTGGGGCTGTATATGGGCAGTGAGCACCCGGTAATGATGGAGCAAATCAGTACCCGCGTACTGGACCAACTATGACAATACTGGTGCTATATGGATAGTAGCAAGCTACCGGTGATAAGGAGCGAACCAGTATCCGCGTACTGGACTTACACAAGACACTACCGGTGCTGTAAGGAGCTCAGCAAGCAACCGGTGATAGGTGGAGCGAACCAGTACCCGCGTACTGGACTACACAAGACAATTCCGGTGCTGTAAGGAATGCAGCAAGCAACCGGTAACAAATGGAGCGAACCAGCACCCGCGTACTGGACTATACAGACTCTATCAGTGCTGAATAGAACGCAGCAAGCAACCGGTTACATATGGAGCAAACCAGTACCCGCGTACTGGACTACACAGGACTCTACCGGTGCTGAATGGAACGCAGCAAGCAACCGGTTATGTATGGAGCGAATCAGTACCCACATACTGGACTACACAGAACTCTACCGGTGCTGAATGGAACGCAGCAAGCACCCGGTTACATATGGAGCGAACTAGTACCCGCGTACTGGACTACACAGAACTCTACCGGTGCTGAATGGAACGCAGCAAGCAACCGGTTACATATGGAGCGAACCAGTACCCGCGTACTGGACTACACAAGACTCTACCAGTGCTGTATGGAACGCAGCAAGCAACCGGTTATATACGGAGCGAACCAGTACCCGCATACTGGACTACACAAGACTCTACCGGCGCTGTATGGAACGCAGCAAGCAACCGGTTATATACGGAGCGAACCAGTACCCGCGTACTGGTCTACACAAGACACTGAATGATATGAACATCGCCCAAGGCGACATGAAGGAGGAGACACACTGCACGCGATCCAGGAGCAGGAACACAGCCAGGCCAGGACAGGAAACAGTAACGGCAGCCAACCGGATCAGGAACGGCAGCAGGGACAACTGTCCAAACCGGATCAGGAACGGAAGCAGGAACCAAGACACCGAGGAAGCTGTCAGGCAGGTACACAGGCGATCTCTGGAGAGTAGTAGAATCAGTCACGGCCCAGGAAGCTCAGGAATACAGTGCAGGTGCTAGCGACATAGAGACACCACGAAAGGGCAACCAAAGGGTGCCCAAGCCCAGTCTATATAGGCAATACTGGGCGGGCTGAAGACAGGCAGCCAATGGAGAGCCCATTCAGGTAACTGACAGGAAAAGGCAGCAATCACGGGCACCGTGATACCATTACACACATGAGACATGTCCGCTGTCTCTTAGAGTAGGAGCTCTCCATGTGGAGACCCTACAGTTTCAAATTATTCAGTCTCCACATTACGCCGTCATTCTGGGGTTTCCTTGGCTTCAGAGACACAACCCCAGAATGGACTGGAAAACCTGTGACATTATACCATGGTCCGAATATTGTAAGAAGTCTTGTCTACTGCTGCTCACTAAGATATTTTGTACCTTCCCCTCGATACCCTCAGAGTACCAGTCATTCACTGAGGTATGCAGTAAGGGGGAGGCTAGCACTTTGCCGGAACATAGGGAATACGACTGTGCTATTGTCAGGCTTACCTTTCCCGTCGTTCCCTCGGCGGGTTCTCCTTTCTCTGCGCTTCCGGGTTTCGGCTGTGCGTCACCACGCTAGCGTGGTGACGTCAGCTGTCACCCGCACTTCCGGGTTTGGGACCATTATAACCGCGCGCTGCCTCTGTGCGGCGCGCGATTATAGCGTTCCAGACCCTGTACCTGGTACCTTCCGTCTGCTCCCTCTCTGCAGTTCTTGTGCACCTGTTTCCTGGTGCTTTGTCCGGCCAGCCTGCTAGCGTCCATCTCCTTCAGCTTATTGCCAGCATCCAGTGCCTAGCTCTCAGGCCTGCTTCCTGGCTCCCAGTACCTTCTGCCTATTTCCCTCTGACCAGTGCCCTTCAGCCAGGCCTGCCTTCAGGTGTCCAGTGCCTGCCTCCTCTCCCTGCATTTAGCCAGTCTCCAGTCTTTCCCTGTCAGTGGTCAGTCTGTCCTCCTGGGTCTCCTGGTCCTGTTCCCTCCTGGTCTGTTCCCTGGGGCCCTTGCCTGCTCTCTGGGTTCTCTCTAGTCCAGTTATTTCCCTGCCTCTCTTGCCCCGGAATCGGTCCCTGGTTCCTTGGTTCCCTGCTCTCTCTTTTTCTCTCTGCTGTCACTGCCCTACCTACCTGGGACTTACCTCCTGTGAGTTCACCTTGTCTTGTTGGAAACAGACGTTCCCTGGGGTTGGTGGTGGGTGTCCTCACTGTAGTGCGTTATCCTGGGCCTCCTTCGGCTCAACTGGGGGGGGTCATCTGGCTTCGCGGCCAGCACCTTTACACGGCCGTGGCCGCAGCACAACGCACTACAGGGGGCCAGCGTATGCCAGCCACGCACCCCAGCGACGCACTCAAGCCTTCACTCCACCAACCCTTGTTGGAGGAGTCGCAGTATCCTTGATAGGTCTTTCTTCCGATAGCGGAGCATTCAGCTATAGAGCTTAGCCGGGGTGGGTATCTGACATTATAATCGCGCCACCTTCCTAGTTATGGCTACCGACCCCGCCAAACTGTCTGAGGCCCTGCAACAGCAAGGAGCCGTACTGAGTCAACATGCCACACAAATAGTACAGTTGGACCAGAAGCTGGATACCATTACGCATCTTCTACAGCAGATGCAACATGAGTTTGGAGTGTCCAGGGGTGCCGAACCCGCTCAGGCACATGTTATTCCACCTCCTGCTCCTGCTTTTTCGTCTTCTCTTCCTCGTCTTCCCTTGCCTGAACGTTTTGATGGTTCCTCTTCCGATGTGCGGGGTTTCTTGAATCAGTGTTTGTTGCACTTTCGCTGTCAGCCCGACTCCTACTCCTCTTCCCAAGCCAAGATTGCCTTCGTGGTCTCCCTCCTTAAGGGGCAGGCCTTGGCTTGGGTTACCCCTTTATTGGACCATCAGTCCCCGGTCTTGGAAGATTTTGATACATTCCTTGTGGCCTTCAAAGCAGTATTTGATACACCGGGCCGTCAGACGAAGGCTGAGACCGCCTTGTTGGAGATTACTCAAGGACAACGTTCTTTGTCACAGTACGCGGTGGAATTCCGCACGTTGGCCTATGACACGGACTGGGGTGCCAGCGCCCTAAAGGCGGCTTTCCGTAAGGGTTTGCACGACCGTCTTAAGGATGAGCTGACCACCAGGTTAATACCCGACACGCTGGAGGGATTGGTGGCGCTGTGTTCGTCTTTGGAGCACCGGTTGTCTGAGAGACGGAGCGAAAGAGACCACGACCGCAACCGTCGCCCTGTTCCTCGTCCTCCTATCCGTCTGGCTCCCCGGTTTCAGCATCCGCCCGCCGTCCCTGACCCCAGTCCAGAGCCCATGGAGATCGGCCGTATTTACCGCCTGTCAGACGAGGAGAAGGCTCGGCGCCGTACCTCTGGCCTGTGTCTCTACTGCGGAGCTCCTGGCCATTTTGCACGAGAATGTCCCAATAAACAGGGAAACGCCAGGACTTAGGCGATAGGGGAGTCTCCCTAAGTTCGGCTACCATCCCCAACAGTCTAACACAATGCCTTTCTGTTCCAGTCACCCTTTCTTGGGATGGTCACACCTTAGATACACGGGCATTCATCGACTCCGGTGCTTCTGGCCTCTTCATCGATTCCACCTTTGCCTCACAGTGTGGGGTTCCTCTGCATTCCAAGCATCTGCCTGTACGTGTGCTGGCTATTGACGGAACGCCCGTGGGGAAAGGGTTGATCACTCACTCTACACAACCGTTAGCTCTACGGGTAGGTAGTCATCTCGACAGAGCCATCATTTTTGATATCATAACCTCACCTAATACCCCGGTCATCCTGGGGTTTCCTTGGTTGTGCTCCGCCAACCCTAAGATCAACTGGGCTTCCGGGTCTCTTGAGTTCACCGGCACTTCCCCTAGGCATGTGGCTGGTACCGCCACTCTTCTGCCTACTCTTACTGCTGATTCCCCCCTAATGGTTCCTGAACCGTACAGCGACCTGGCTGAGGCCTTCAGTAAACAACGGGCCGAGACCCTTCCGCCTCACCGCCCGTATGACTGCCCCATCGACCTGCTTCCGGGCACTATGCCCTCCTAGGGGTAGGACGTATCCGCTCTCCATTCCCGAAACTGCCGCTATGGAGGCCTATGTAAAGGACAGTCTTGCTCGGGGCTTTATCCGCCCGTCCTCCTCTCCCGCCGGGGCGGGTTTCTTTTTTGTGGCCAAAAAAGACGGTACCCTCCGCCCTTGTATTGACTACAGGGGCTTGAATAATATTACCCGCCGTAATTGCTACCCTCTTCCACTTATCTCGGAACTCTTAGACCGTCTCCGTGGAGCCACCATCTTCACTAAACTGGACCTACGTGGGGCGTATAATCTTATCCGGATGCGCGAAGGGGATGAATGGAAGACTGCATTCAACACACGCTCAGGGCACTACGAATATCTTGTCATGCCCTTCGGCTTGCGCAATGCCCCAGCAGTCTTCCAGGCCCTCATCAACGACGTCTTCCGAGATATGTTGTCCTCATTTGTTGTCGTTTATTTGGACGACATTCTGGTGTACTCCGATACTCTTTCTGAGCACCGTGTCCATGTACGACAGGTCCTGGAGCGGTTGCGTTCCAACCACCTTTATGCCAAATTGGAGAAATGCCTCTTCGATCAGACCAGTCTTTCCTTCTTGGGTTACATAGTTTCTCCTGAGGGTCTGGCCATGGATCCCGCCAAGGTTTCAGCTGTCCAGGATTGGCCTCTTCCTCAGACTCTCAAAGCTGTACAACGCTTTATTGGATTCGCCAATTATTATCGGCGTTTCATCAAAAGCTTCTCCAAGGTCATACAGCCCATAGTAGCCCTTACTCGTAAGGGTGGTAACCCGTCCTCTTGGTCTACGGAGGCTGTCTCCGCCTTCACTGCCTTGAAACAGGCATTCTGTACTGCGCCTATCCTGTCCTATCCAGACCCCCTTCAGCCGTTCATCGTTGAGGTTGATGCGTCAGAGTTAGCCGCAGGAGCGGTCCTTTCCCAGCGGTCCCCCTCTACTGGGGTTCTTCATCCTTGCTCTTTTTTTTCCCGGAGCTTCTCCGCACCGGAAAGGAACTACGACACGGGTAATCGCGAGCTCTTGGCGATTAAGTTAGCGCTAGCTGAATGGCGCTACCTCCTTGAGGGTTCCCCCCACAAGATATCCATCCACACGGACCATCAGAATCTGGCATATCTGGCTTCAGCCAAACGCTTGAATGCCCGACAGGCACGCTGGTCCCTGTTCTTTTCCCGTTTTGATTTTTCTATCTCCTTTGTTCCGGGAATTAAGAATACCAAGGCTGACGCCTTGTCGCGTCTTCAAGAACCGCCTGCTGTTTCTGTAGAGCCAGACACTATTCTTCCCTCGTCTTGTTTCTTAGCCTTCTTGTCTACCAGGACCATGCGGCGTATCCATGATGCTCAGCTCTCTGCCCCTACTGGAACTCCACATAACACCGGGGTGCTGTTTGTTCCCTCGCAATTTCGACCAGAGGTCCTCCGTTGGGCCCATCATTCCTCTGTTGGGGGTCATGCTGGCGTGACAGGGACCTATGAACTGTTGTCTCGTCATTTTTGGTGGCCATCTGCTCGAGCCGAGGTAGCTTCCTTTGTCTCCTCCTGCATCGTATGTGCCCGCATGAAGACGCCTCGCTGCAAACCTCCAGGCCTTCTTTGTCCCTTACCTGTTCCTGCTCTTCCCTGGTCCCAAATCGCGATGGATTTCATTGTTGATCTTCCGCTCTCTTCTGGCAAAACGGTTATATGGGTTGTCGTTGACCGTTTTTCTAAACAGTGTCATCTGGTTCCGCTGCCCAAACTTCCCTCTGCCTCAGACCTTGCTGACCTTTTTATTTCGGAGGTAGTCCGTATTCACGGTGTTCCTCTTCATATCATCTCTGACCGGGGTTCTCAGTTTATCTCTGCGTTTTGGAGATCCTTTTGCACCCGTCTGGGTGTCTCTCTCCAGTTTTCGTCTGGCTACCATCCCCAGACTAACGGTCAAGCCGAGAGATTGAACCAGTCCTTAGAGCACTTCCTGCGTAGTTTTTGCAGCCACCAACAGGACAATTGGTGTTACCTTCTTCCCTTGGCTGAGTTTTCCTTGAACTCTCGTTACCACTCCTCCTTGGGCTGTTCGCCTTTTTTTGCTGCTTTGGGTTATAACCCCAGGGTCTTGCTTGTTTCCCCGGGGGCTGCCTTGGCGCCCGCCGCTGAGGTCCGTGTCCAGTCCTTGGTGAACCATTGGCAGCGTATGCGTTCCTCCTTGTTGGGGTCTCAGGTACGCCACAAGGTCCAGGCGGATCGTCATCGCTCTTTGGCTCCCAGATTCGCGGTTGGCGACAGGGTCTGGCTCTCCGCCCGGAATGTACGCCTGCATCAGCCTTCTGCCAAGCTTGGCCCCCGTTTTTTGGGTCCGTTTCGGGTGCTTCGTCGGCTCTCCCCGGTGGCTTACCGCCTGGCTCTTCCTTCTTCTTTACGTGTACATCCAGTATTTCATGTCTCCCTGTTAAAGCCATGGTATCCGGCGCACCCCTCGCACCCCAGGTCCCCGATTCCCAAGCCTGTGATTCGTGCTGGTCAGGATGAGTACGTCATCGATGCCGTGCTTGATTCCCGCCTGGTTCGTCGCCGGCTTCAGTATCTAGTCAATTGGCGCGGCTATGGACCCGAGGAGCGCTCTTGGGTTCCATCTTCGGATGTTCATGCTCCGGCCCTTCTTCGGCGCTTCCATGCTCGCTTTCCCCTTAAGCCCCGTCCTGGCCTCCGGGGGCGGCCTTAGGAGGGGGGGAGTGTCAGGCTTACCTTTCCCGTCGTTCCCTCGGCGGGTTCTCCTTTCTCTGCGCTTCCGGGTTTCGGCTGTGCGTCACCACGCTAGCGTGGTGACGTCAGCTGTCACCCGCACTTCCGGGTTTGGGACCATTATAACCGCGCGCTGCCTCTGTGCGGCGCGCGATTATAGCGTTCCAGACCCTGTACCTGGTACCTTCCGTCTGCTCCCTCTCTGCAGTTCTTGTGCACCTGTTTCCTGGTGCTTTGTCCGGCCAGCCTGCTAGCGTCCATCTCCTTCAGCTTATTGCCAGCATCCAGTGCCTAGCTCTCAGGCCTGCTTCCTGGCTCCCAGTACCTTCTGCCTATTTCCCTCTGACCAGTGCCCTTCAGCCAGGCCTGCCTTCAGGTGTCCAGTGCCTGCCTCCTCTCCCTGCATTTAGCCAGTCTCCAGTCTTTCCCTGTCAGTGGTCAGTCTGTCCTCCTGGGTCTCCTGGTCCTGTTCCCTCCTGGTCTGTTCCCTGGGGCCCTTGCCTGCTCTCTGGGTTCTCTCTAGTCCAGTTATTTCCCTGCCTCTCTTGCCCCGGAATCGGTCCCTGGTTCCTTGGTTCCCTGCTCTCTCTTTTTCTCTCTGCTGTCACTGCCCTACCTACCTGGGACTTACCTCCTGTGAGTTCACCTTGTCTTGTTGGAAACAGACGTTCCCTGGGGTTGGTGGTGGGTGTCCTCACTGTAGTGCGTTATCCTGGGCCTCCTTCGGCTCAACTGGGGGGGGTCATCTGGCTTCGCGGCCAGCACCTTTACACGGCCGTGGCCGCAGCACAACGCACTACAGGGGGCCAGCGTATGCCAGCCACGCACCCCAGCGACGCACTCAAGCCTTCACTCCACCAACCCTTGTTGGAGGAGTCGCAGTATCCTTGATAGGTCTTTCTTCCGATAGCGGAGCATTCAGCTATAGAGCTTAGCCGGGGTGGGTATCTGACAGCTATTAATTTGAAGCCAGGCACGATACCTCCTAAGAGACGGACCTACCCCCTGTCGGTAGAAGAGAACTGAGCTATGGAGGAATACAATACCGATGCCTTGGCCAGAGGAATTATCAGGAAGTCTTGCTCGCCAGCAGGGGCTGGATTCTTCTTTGTAAAGAAAAAGATGGGGACCTTGTATTGACTATAGAGGACTAAACAAGCTCATGGTAAAGAATGCGTATCCCATACAATTGTTAACCGAGTTGTTTTTCAGGCAGCCTATAATCTGATCAGAATCAAGGTGGGCGATGAGTGGAAATCCGCTTTTAATACTCATAGTGGCCATTATGAGTATTTGGTCATGCCCTTTGGAGCGGTATTCCAAGAATTTATAAATGATGTAATGAGAGATCTGCTACAATCCCAGTAGTTTACCTGGATGATATCATGATACACTCTCCCAATATTAAGACACACCAGAGAGATGTTGCTACAGTGTTGCAAAAACTGAAAGAAAACAAACTGTATTGTAAATTAGAAAAAAATGCGAATTCCATAAAGATCGAGTGCCATTTCTAGGTTATGTAATCTCTGCTGAAGGCATTGCCATGGATCAAGAGAAACTATGGGCCATACAGAGATTCTTAGGATTCACAAAGTATTATAGAAAATCCATACGGAATTTTTCTACAATAGTCAAACCCTTGACTGACCTGACGCATAAAGGGGCTAATCCTTCGGCTTGGTCCCCTGAGGCCAACGATGCTTTTGAAACTCTGAAGTCTGCATTTGCTGTGGCTCCAGTCTTGTCGCATCCTAACCCTGCCTTGCCCTTTATCCTGGAGGTGGATACATCAGAGACAGGAGTGGGGGCAGAGCTGTCCCAAAGACCAAAGCCTGGTAAGACCCTCATGTCTTGTGGGTTCTTTTCCAAAAAGATGACTAAGGCCCAGAGCCTATATGACATAGGCGATCGCGAGTTATTGGCCATTATTCTCGCTCTCTGTGGATGGCGTCACCTCCTGGAGGGGATGAATGCTCCGATCCTGATCTTGAGGGATGATAAAAATTTGACACACCTGTCACCACAGCAGGCCAGGTGGGCACTGTTCCTGTCCATATTTAATTTTGTGGTCTCATATCTTCTAGGGTCCAAGAATGTTCGAGCTGACGCTCTGTCTAGGCAATTTGGGCCGGACCGTGAGACTGAAAGTGCACCTGTGCCTATTATTCCTCCAGATAGCATATTGGCTACCATACACACTAGTATCACGTCTCCATTAGGCGAGGAGTTCTTGCCGTCCCAGGGCAGTGCTCCAGCAGAAAAGCCCAGTGGCAAATGTTTCGTGGCCGAACCTCTCCATACCAGACTACTGGAGACATACCACTCATCCAGGGAGGCTGGACACATTGGTCGTGACCAACTGATTTGGTCAGTCTCTCAGCTCTTTTGGTGGCCCAGCTAAAGAGCAGATTGTGCAGCTTTTGTGGAGGTCTGTTCCATTTGTGCTCGTGCTAAGACCCCAAGGCACCTCCGGCTGGGGTTGCTCCAGGCAGTTCCTAACGGCGAGCGCCCATGGTCACACGTATCCATAGATTTTATTGTGGAACTACCAGTATCCAAAGGCTGCACGATCATATTGATGGTAGTGGACCGTTTCTCCAAAATGGCTCATTTTGTCCCTCTTCAGGGACTGCCTTCCTCCAATAAACTGTCTGAGGTGTTTGCTAAAGAGGTGTTCCGCCTCCACAGAGTACCCAAGATTCTGATCGTGGGAGTCAATTCGTGTCACGGTTCTGGAGGGCCTTCTGTGATCAGATGGGCATCAAATTGTCATTTTCCTCTGCCTACCATCCCCAGACTAATGGTGCAGCTGAAAGATCCAACCAGGGGTTGGAACAATTTTTGCAATATTTTATCTCTGACCATCATGATAACTGGGCTGACCTGTTGCCGTGGGCTGAGTTTGCCAGGAATTGTGCCATAAACTCCTCGTCCGGGAGCTCTCCCTTCCTGATCAACTATAGGTTCCAACCATCGCTGCTCCCGGACTCCTTTCAGGCGCAAGACATTCCGGCTTTGGACGAGCATATTAGGCAGCTCTTCTCCACACGGCACAGGTTCAGAATGCCCTGCGAAGGTCCTCAGAGCACTATCAGAGGCATGCTGACCGTAGGAGGCATCCTGCTCCTGTTTTCCAGGTTGGGGATAGAGTGTGGCTGTCCTTCAGAAACCTGAATCTCCAAGTACCTTGTAATAAGCTGTGGGTCCATACCGGGTACTTTGCAGAGTTAACCCTGTAACTTATACCTTGGACCTTCCTGTGGGTATGAGCATTCACAATGTATTCCATGTTTTCTTGTTGAAGCCTTTGGTCTTTAACCGCTACACTTCTACTTCAGTGGTACCAGGTCTTGTGCACATTCAAGACCACGAGGAGTATGAAATCCAAAGCATTCTGGACTCACGTAGAGTCTGTGGGCGCATTCAATATTTAGTACATTGGAAGGGCTATGACTCTGAGGAACGTTACTGGGTGAATCAGTCTGATATTCACGCTCCTGTTCTGCTGCGCAGATTCCATAATAAATTTCCGAACAAAGCTGGATCTCTTCCACGGGTAGTGATCATTGGGGGGGGGGGTACTATCATGGTGCCTGTGATTCCTCTGTGAGTGCTGTGCTGCAGGCGACATTACTATACTTCCTGATTGTCGTGCTTAGGCGCATTCGCTATTCTTATAGTCTGATGGTAACTGCCTGTATGAGTCTCCGCCTACATGCTAGGCCTTATAGGCCTCAGCCCACCAGTACTCCTTTGCCCTTTCGTGGTGTAACTGTGTGCTAAGCTCTTGTGTTTCTGATGTTCTGATCCTGTGTATGACTCCTGGCTACGTTTGTCTCCGGCTACATTTGATCCCTGACTAGTTGTTTCCGCTCCGGTCTGACTCCTGGCTTTGGCTGACTACCCGCTCCAGTCTGACTCCCAGCTTTGACTGACTATTCAATCTGGTCTGATTCCTGGCTTTAGCTGACTACCCGCTCCAGTCTGACTGCCAGCTTTGAATAACTATTCGATCCGGTCTGACTCCTGGCTTTAGCTGACTACCCTCTCCGGTCTGACTCCTGGCTTTGGCTGACTACTCGCGCCGTGTCTCAGGCATTCCTCCTACCTATTGCCTACTACTGTCTTTGGGTATACCCTACCATTCTAGGGATCTCAGTCACCATTGCCTGTAGGTTAACCCTAGCGGTCTAGGGAGTCTCTGTCTCCATTGCCTGTAGGTTAACCCTAGCATTCTAGGGATCCTCTGACACCATTGCCTGTAGGTTAACTCTAGTGTTCTAGGGGTTCTCTGTCACCATTGCCTGTAGGTTTACCCTAGCGTTCTAGGGGTTCTCTGTCACCATTGCCTCCCTCCCTAGCATTCTAGGGAGTCCTGCCTGTTGCCTCGTACTACCCTAGCGTTCTAGGGGTATTCCTTCCATTTTGCTTGGCTTCTCAGCTGCTCCTGTAATAGTAACTACTGGCTTCCTTGCTACTACTTCATCTATAGCCAGAGTGGGTCAGCCTCTGTGCAGTCAGTGGATCCTGTGCTGTCTCCATACCCGGCTAGTGAAGGTTGGGGAAATGCCTAAGCACTGTCTTCACACCTGGTCCTGTGAGGGTTGGGGAAGCGCTATTCTTTTAGATACAAAGAAGCAGTTATTTTTGTGGATTTTAGACTCAATAGACCAGATTTTTTCAGATAGGTTATTCCAGGCTTTCGTAGCTCCAAATGAGAAAGCAGATGGACCGGCTTCAGTGAATTGTTAGCAGTGGTGCATAGGTTATAAGTAGTATAGATAGCTGGAGTGACCATACTGCTCAGGTAGTCTGGTACCTCTCTAGAGAAGTGGTTGTAAACGACACAAGAAAGGTGAAGGGTACATCTAGATTCGAGTGTTAGCCCCTTTAGTTCTTTAAATATATCACAACGATGGTTAGTGTGATTACACTGAGGACAAACCAACATAGTGAATTATACAGAGTGTCGAGTTTACTAAGATGGATTTGTGGCTCAGAAGCATAGTCTGTATCCCTATAGTCTATGACTGGCGCTAACACCTGGTGAATAATACGTTTTCTTACCAGGGGATTAGGATTTGTTTATAAACATAACACCTATCTTGGGATAAAGTTTGGATGTTAATTTATCAATATGAAAAACAAAAGCTAGGTTGGGGTCAAGTCACACACCAGAATATTTGTAGAAATCGACTGGGTCCAAGCTACGTTAAGATTTTTTTCAATGGTTAAATGAGTATTGGGGAGTTTAACCCTCTGAGTGCCGGAGAGTTATCAAATGCATTGCAATGCAATGCGTTGGATACCTCTCTGGCACTCAAAGGTTTAAGTAGTTTGGGCTTTTTACCAAGTTCCATTGTGAGCATTTCGTCAGTATTTAAGAACAGTTGATTTGTAGCTATCCATCTTTCAGTATCAGAGAAATTATCCTGTAAAGCTGTCTCAGACTACGATACATCTGGAACTGTAGTGTAGATTATAGTATCATGTGTATACATGTGCACAGAAGATGCTTTTGCAAGGTCCTACAAGGGCCTGATGTGAAGGATTGAGAGACACCAAGCAGAGGAGAGATCCTAGTCAACTAACCTCACCATCCAACTACAGGAGGAGCCAGTGACTCCGAAGTATCAGGCCTTGTTTTGGATGCTCATTCCCTGGTGAGAGGGACTGAGGTCCTCACCAGCCCCACTGATGCCCCTGCCCTGGTTAGTGGGGTTTAGCTCCTCACCAGCCCCCCTGACACCCCTGCCTTTTTGAGTCAGATTGCGGTCCCCACCAGCCCCCTGATGCCCCTGCCCTGGAGAATGGCACTGTGATCCTCACCAGCCCCCTGATGCCCCACCATAGAGAGTGGGACTGTGGTCCTCACTGGCCCCACAATGCACCTGCCATAGAGAGTGGGACTGTGGTCCTCACCAGCCCCCTGATGCCCCTGCCCTGGAAAGTGGGACTGTGGTCCTCACCAGCTCATCTGACTCCCTGTCACGGCCACTCAGCAAATAAATACACGACAACGGTACAAGTGAATTTAACCAGTTTATTAAAATAATCAGAATAATAAAAAGAGCAAAAAACACTTACTCAGTCAAAGGGGAGAGCGAAGTGAGGACAGTGTCTAGTCCACTACCCAGGAGCTGACACTGAACCACCGCAGGTATGTAGATATGGAGCAGGTAGAACCAACTTGGTTCTAAACACAGATAGGCAACTGAACGTAGAGACAGCACAGGAGCGTACCCAGACAATCCCAGAGAAGGGAATGTCAGATGGAGCTTTTTAGGTAGCTGAATGCGTAATGATACCCAGCAGGGACACGGAGCGAGGGTAGCCAGCAGATACAGGCAATTTGCAAGTAGCACTACTCCAGGCAGCAGAGTAAGTGCTCAGGCAAGGCAGCCGGTAGGAGCGCACAGAGAGGAGGCCACAGGCGAGACTAAACTGCACTTTCCTGTCGAAGGCAACGGCTTGACTGCGCAGAGGCAACAGGGTACACGCACTAGTACAGGTAGCCAGATAGGTAGTGAACAAAGGAGGCAACAGACTAGGCGGAGTGGAAGCAACTGCAACACTACCAGCTTGGTAGCTAAGTGCCAAAGGGATGGAACGTGCCCTTGATCTATCCAGACAAGTGGTAGTCAGACAGGAGTGATAACTAATACAGAGTGCAGTCAGACAGGCCACAGTCGGAAGCCGGATCGGGTAGTCAGCCAAAGCTGATGTCAACACAGAGGTAGTCGGACAAGCCAGAGTCATACACGGATCAGGGAGACACAGATCACAACAGGAATGGGTAGTCAGACAGGCCAAGGATCGAACACAAGGGAGTAATGGAAGCCAAGCAAGGGTCAAACGAGGAACACAGTAATGCGCACAGAAACACCACGAAAGGTCAACTAAGCCCAGTACGTGGCCAGGTTATAAAGACGATGCCAGAAATCGGAGCATAATCGCTAAACTGACAGGAAGTATAAAATAGCGAGTGCAACGTCAGAGATGTGCGCCTGCAGATGGATCAAGTCAGAGTCATGCCGCTCCACTCCATACTCCCAGACAGGCACAGCAGGCATGGAAATCACGGGCACTGTGATACTCCCCTTCCCTGGTGAGTGGGACTTCGATCAGGGGAGGGCTAGAAACTTGTGGCCCCGGGGGGACAAATACATTGAAGAGGTCCATCATTCGAGCCCACTGACCCAGCTCACCCCCTTTTGTTAAATTTTAAATTGGCATTAATGTTTTTAAGTAAGGCAAATGATACCACGTGGCTACAGTTGAAATGGGGCTACACTACTGATACTACAGACCTTACAATTAAGTAAAACTTCGCTAGTGATACCATAGAACTTACGAGAGACATGGGTTATGCTACTAGCATAGATCAGTTTGGATTGTAGCTCTGTGGTATCATTTTTGTACCTCCATTTCAGTTGTAAGACAAAGAATTGTGAGGAGCACCCATCAAGCACAAAGAACATAAAGTGTCTTGCTCTAGGCATGGTAGCCTCTCAATGGTGCTACAACTCACGTTTTTCACCCCCATGTGCCACTGCAGAGAGGAAATCTCCATATCCATATCAGACTGGTCCCGCCCACAGACAGTCCAGTTCCGAAATGTCAGGCAAATCCTCTCCGCACAAGAGAAACAGCAAAACCACAGACGTACGTTTCGGCCTATGTGGGCCTCGTCGGTGTGGTGCAGCTGAATCCCTCTAGGCACATGGAAGCAAGGGCCCATACCTGGGATGCCCTTCCACTTAGGGAGACAAAGAATTGTGAGGTGCACTCATCAAGCACAAAGAAGATAAAGTGTCTTGTTCTAAGACATGGTAGCCTTTCAATGGTGCTACAACTCACGTTTTTCACTCCCATGTGCCACTGCAGAGAGGAAATCTCCATATCAGACTGGTCCCGTCCACAGACAGTCCAGTTCCGAAATGTCAGGCAAATCCTCTCCGCACGAGAGAAACAGCATAACCACAGACGTACGTTTCGGCCTATGTGGGCCTCGTCGGTGTGGTGCAGCTAAATCCCTCTAGGCACATGGAATGTGATGCAATGCATTGGAGACCTCTCTGACATTCAAGGGTTTAAATTCCCCATTTAAACCAATGGAGATTTTGTGTATTTTTTAGTTCTCCTCTATAATGAAATAGGTTGCCCCAAATTCTGTCCACTCTCTTTTCAGCATACAACCCTAATAGTGCTGTGTCTGGACTGGGCACATATCTATAAACCAATGGACAGGTCTGGTGGAGTATTGTATATAATTTTCTTTGAAGAGTCACAATGAGAATCTTTATATGTTAATTACTCCAGACCTATATAGTCACACACCAACTCCTGGATTTAAAATTCAAGAGACCTTCAGGTCGAGTGCATCATTGTTTCTTTCAAGTAATCACTTGTAACTTTCATTACAGACATAGACAAAGGTTCAGTTTAGAAGATATAAATATACTTGATCTCACCAGCCGACTGAGACATCCACTAGGTACCTCTTCTTAGGTCCAAGTCGGTGGACTGGAACGCCTCCGGTTCACCATTTAAACAGTCACGCCGTGTCTTTAGTTTAATATCTTCTCTGGTGTAAGGAGAGTAACCTGCAAGATAAACACTATCGGGGCATCCAAGAGGTCTGGAGTCGGGGAGCAACATATAAAAAGATATTTATTGTTAAAAATATAGTATAATACACATCCTTAACCGGTTTCGGCATGAAAACGCCATTCTCAAAAGGGAAAGTTACAAGTGATTACTTGAAAGAAACAATGATGTACTCGACCTGAAGGTCTCTTGAATTTTAAATCCAGGAGCTGGTGGAATATTTCACATCAACCACTGCATGTTGCTGCCAGTCTCTGGAGACTGATGGGGATGTGCTAATATGATTCCACACTATGACATGCTCTAGAACTGATGTTTTAGTTCTACGCCTGCCTAACACCAACTTACTAATCTATGTTCATCAAAAAATCTCCACTAAATGCTGGCTGGACAAATGGGGTAATAGAGCTAATGTGGGAGTATGCATGGGTGAGTTTCCTTTCCTCTGTGCCTTAAAGGGATAGTAATACTTCGTTTTAACTTTATTTTATGTTGTAGGCATTAAAAAAACATGAAGAATGATATAAGTCTTATCTCTCAAACCTTTATGGTTTATGAGATATTCACAAGCAAAGTTTCCCCCTCCCGCCCCTTTTACCTAGTGTAAGCCATCTCTTCTCAGATGTGGAATGCAGTCCATAGACTGGACAGATAACAGAAGGGGACAATCTTCTTCCTATGAAAACAATGAAATCCCTGCCCCCCTTGACAAGCTTTTCAGGTTTTTCCATTATCTTAATTGAAGATTGTCCCTCTCTGCAGTCTACCTGGGCAGCTCCCTTCTGCCCTGGCTGAAAAGTGTTACATCAGTAAAAGGGGCGGGAGGGGGACACTTTGCTTGTGAATATCTCTTAAACCATAAAGGTTTGGGAGATAAGACTTATATCATTCTTCATGTTTTTTTAATGCCTACAAAATAAAGTTAAAACGAAGTATTACTATCCCTTTAACACCATGGAAGTTATGCACTAAGGCATGATAAAGAGGTACTACACAGGAGCTGACTTCTCCAGTGATATCACTTCTCCAGTTCCTATGTTATTCTATAAAGCCTAAGGTGTCCAAAGTTGGAGAAACCTTAGTGAATAGGCTCCATACAGCACTTGAAAAAGTGATATCATTGGGAAGTTATCTCCGTTTTATCACCTTGTTATCACACCTTAGTGCATCACCACCCGATGTATTAAACAAGGCACAGAGGAATTAGCGTAATATTTCTCTCTGCAAGCTCAAGGGGTGGCAATTATGGCTTACAGGAATTGAAATCTTTACAACAGCGAGGTGCATCATTATTCTCTGAAGTGATACAACAATCCAGTGCATTACCAGGGCTTATAATTTTAAGTACTTTGCTACTAGCCAGACCTGAAAAGTTACTCGCCACTGCAAGCCATAACATACCCACCAGGGCTGAATTTCTACTCGCCAGGGCTAAATTTTCACTCGCCATTGGCTAGTGGAGAGTGGAAATTTTGAGCCCTGGCATTACAGTACGAATAGTATCTTGGTCAAGACAGAATCACCTAACTGTAAGCACTGACAACAAATATAGACTGTCTGACTAAGTCTTAACCCCTAGAGTGCCAGGTGGGTACATTGTACAAGTTTGGACAGCTGTACCCGCTGTGCCAAGCTCGTACAATGTACCCACTTAATGAGGTCACTGCATAAGCCAGTATAACCGACATGCAGTAGCCGCATTTAAAAAAAAATAAAAAATGCCTGACATCTATGGGGGGACATGAGGATCACTCCTCCTACCTCCCCAGTTATTGATCTCCCAGCCGATCGCGCTGGGAGATCAGTAACACAAGTTTCCCCGGTCCCATTCACTCCTACCGGTGGTAGGAGAGAAGGGCAGGAGAGCTTTTGCTCTCCTGCGGTCGCCAGATTGATCTCCCAGCACAATCGGCTGGGAGATCAATAACTGGGGGGACATCAGAAGGTGTCCTGATGTTCCCCCACAAGGTCTGCAATAAAAATAAATAAATAAATAAATTAACCCTATGAGTGCACAGGGTCAATTCTGTTGGAGCTCATTTTTTTTAAACTAAGACCTCATTGGTGGGGGACAGGAGAGGTCATGATGGAGGTCTATAAAAAAATAAATAAAAAAATAGAAAAATTAACCCTGTGTGTGCCACTGGGGGAGGAGGTCTAATGCAGACCCCCCCCCCCCCCTGTGGCACACACAGGGCTTTGATTTGAATTTCTTTAAATTCAAAGCTTGTTGGGGGGCCCTGATGTCCCCCAACAAGCTGTGAATAAAAAATAGTAAAAAAAAAAAAAAAAAGTAACCCTTTGTGTGCCACAGGGGGTCCAATGCATTGCTTTGCAATGCATTGGACACGCCTGTGGAAGACAGTGTTTTTTTTTTATTTATTTAGACCTCATTGAGGGACATCAGGGGTCCTGAAGCCCCCAACAAGGTGTAAAAATAATAAAAAATAATAATAATAAAAAAATAAATAGAAAAACCAAGCATGCCCCACAGGGGGGGTCCAACGCAGTGCCCCCTGTTGCACACACGTTTATTTTTTATTCTGCCCTTGTTGGGGGGTCATTAGAAGTAGACCTGATCCCCCAACAAGGTATGAATAAAAAATAATAAAAGAAAAAAAAAAAATAACCCTCTGTGTGCCACAGGGGGTCCAATGCATTGCTTTGGAATGCATTGTACACCCCTGTGGCAGACAGATTTTTCCTTTTTCCTCATTATTTTTTACTCAGATCTCATTGTGGTGCATCAGTTCTAATGCCCTCCAATGAGGTCTACACAAAAATATATTTTTTTGGGAAAAAAAAACCTGCATGTGTCACAGGTGGGTTCAACACAAGTGCTTTGCAATGCGCTTGCAATTGCAATGTGCTTTTTTCCTATTATTTTTTATTCAGACATCGGTGGGGGGCATGAGAAGTGATACTGATAACCCCCAATGAGGTATGAATAAAAAATAATAGCTTAAAAAAAATTTAACTCTTTGCGTGCAACAGGGTGTCCAGTGCATTGCAATGCATTGGACATCCCTGTGGCATGCACACAAAATGCCTCCAATCCCCCCACCACATACCCTACCCACCAGCCTAGCTCCACAGCCTACTGGCAGTCTCATTCCCCCAGTCTGACCCACCAGCCTGATTCCACTGCCTACTGGTAGACCCAAGTACCAGTACGCACTGGATTCAGGCTGGGAATCAAACAGTGTATGAGGGGACTTACATTGCACACTGGTAACCACAAATCCACCATATGCATTTACCTCCCCACCATTACCACCGCCACACTTGCTCACTGCCCACTGCTAGATATACCCACTTACATATCCTGACCCCTCGTCCCTTCCCCGACCTGGTTTCACTGGCACACACAAGTCCTCACTTACACTGACTGACCACTGGTAGCAATAGAATCACACATACACTGTTTGCTTCCCCATTCTTGTTCCACTGGTAGCCACACTCCTGACACCCAATATGGTATGTCAACCCACAGCAGTGGGGTACCATTTTTTGAAGGCTGGCAGGAGGTCCTCCTAGGAAATCCCATGGTGTTGAACCATTTCCGTATATCTTTGAAGTGACTAATTTGTAAGAAAACCAATTTTTTTTTCCGTAGCACCACATTCTGGAAACAGTTGTGCACTCTAACTTAGGGGTAGAAAGGCAAAAGACTCCTCATTAGATGTGGCAGGTTATCTTCTTTCCAAAATGGCATGGTTTCTGTACCCTTTCTTCACTTCTGTAGTTGATATAACCATTTTTGTACAGACAAGTATTTAATGAGAAAATGTTAGAGAAATCAGAGGCTGTGGTAAATCTCGTTTTGCAGTTCTAGCACCCCCTACAGTATGTAATCTCATACCAATGAGGTGCCATTCTTCTCCTAAGAGCACTAGCTAACAAATACAGTTGGAAATCCCATAGTTTTCAGAGATTTCCACTACATATGAAGGGACAGAAATGTAAAAAAATGCAATATTTTCCTATATCGCCTCCTTCTGGAAACATTTATGAACACCAGTATTGGAGTAAGAAGGCAAGTGACCCCACATTAGATGCAGCAGTTTGTCTTCTTTCCAAAATGGTATGGTTTATCTAGCTTTTCTTCACTTCTGCAGGTGTTATAGACATTTTCGTACAGGCAAGTCAGATTTGAGAAAATGTTAGAAACATCAGAGGTTGTAGTAGGTGTAGTTTTCTACTTCTAGCACCCCCTAAGGTAGGTCAACTCATTCTAATGGGGTGTCGTTTGACTCCTATGAGCACTAGCTAATGAATGCAGTTGGAAATGCCATGGTTTTCACAGAGTTCCATACATCTGAAGGGGCAGAAATGTAAGAAAATGCCTTTTTTTTTTTTCAATAGCACCACCTCCTGGAACAATTTGTGCACACCAGCCTTTGGGTAAGAAGGCAAGTGACCCTCATTAGATGCGGCAGGTTGTTTTCTTTCCAAAATGGCATTGTTTCTCTATCTTTCCTGCATATTTATTATGGTTATAACCATTTTAATGCAAGCAGATAATTTCAAAAACAAAAGTGTCAGGTTTATGTACGTGTTCCTAGAACCCACATATTGTATGTTAACCCTACAAATGGGCTACCATTTTTGTCATGTTGGTAGCAGGTACTGAATACAGCAGGAAATTTTATGGTTATTAAAGATTTTAGTATCTTTGAAGTGGTGTAAATGTAAAAAACATGTATTTATTCCTATAGCACAAACTTTTGGAAATATTTGTGCACTTCAGCCCAGGGATAGAAAGGCAAGTGACCCCTCATTTGATGCGGAAGAATGTCTACTTTCCAAAATAGTATACCTTTTATACATTTCCTTCATGTCTCTAACACTTAAGAACATTTTAGTACAAGCAGCCATTTTCGAGAAAGCAAACAGGTAGGTGTAGTTATGTGCTTCTGTCACCCCTAAGGTAGGTCGACTCATTTCAATGGGGTGTCACTTTTCTCCAAAGAGCACTAGCTAATGAATACAGTTGAAAATTCCATGGTTTTCACAGATTTCAGTACAGTTGAAGGGGCAGAAATGTAATAAAATGCCATTTTTTTTCCTATAGTGCCACCTTCTGCAAGCATTTGGGCACAACAGGCTTGGGATAAGAAGGCATTTCACCCCACATTAGATGCGGCAGGTTGTCTTCTTTCCAAAATGGTATGGTTTGTGTATCCTTTCATCACTTCTTTAGTTGTTATAACCATTCTTGTACAGACAAGTAATGTTAGAGAAAATATTAGAAAAATTAGAGGTCGCAATAAGTGTCGTTTGTTACTTGTAGCTCCCCCCAAGGTAGGTCAGCTCATAACAATGAGGTGTCATTTTTCTCCATAGAGCACTAGCTAATGAATACACTTGGAAATTCCATGGTTTTCACAGATTTCAGTACAGCTGAAGGGGCAGAAATGTAGGAAAATGCCACTTTTTTCCTATAGTGTCACTTTCTGCAAGCATTTGGGCACAACAGGCTTGGGGAAAGAAGGCAATTCACCCCACATTAGATGCAGCAGGTTGTCTTCTTTCCAAAATGGTATGGTTTGTCTACCCTTTCTTCACTTCTCTAGTTATTATAACCATTTTTGTATAGACAAGTAATGTTTGAGAAAATGTTAGAAAATTTAGAGGTTGTAGTAGGTGTCGTTTTGCACTTCTAGCGCCCCGTGAGGTAGGTCAACTCATACCAGTGGGGTGTCATTTTTCTCCTAAGAGCACTAGCTAATGAATACAGTTGGAAATTCCATGGTTTTCGCAGATTTCAGTACAGCTGAAGAGGCAGAAATGTAAGAAAATGCCATTTTTTTCCTATAGTGCCACATTCTGGAAGCATTTGGGCACAACAGGCTTGGGGCAAGAAGGCAAGTTACCCCTCATTAGATGCGGCAGGTTGTCTACTTTTCAGAAATATATAGTTTTATATAGTTATTCCACTGTTTTAGGGTAGATTTACCACAAAAATACGAGAATGCACATATTAGTTCTTAAAGTTGAAAATGTCACTTTGCGCTGATGGTGATTAGGGCTCTACGCTAGCCATGTACATAGGTAAAACTATACAAATTTGGTATTTTTTTACTCGAAGGACTCAGGGCTTTTTCGAATAATTGAAACTTTTGCAATCAAGGTAAATGTTTTTGATACATAGTATGTGATTTTAGCAAAATAAGTAAATTTTCACTTTTTTTGTCATTATGACATCATAGCTTTTTGCACGATGTAAAATTCTCTTCATGTAAGGTACCACGAGAAAGCTCAATTCGTTCTGAAAAAAACAATATATAGTTTTCTATATTTAACTAAAAATCCCCAGAGTAAATCAAGACTAAACGGAAGGATAGCAAAAATGCTGAAAATGTGTCTGGCCTGCAGGGTACAGGAAATGGCTCGAGCCTCTGGCACTGAAGGGGTTAAAGTCCATATTTGTTGTCAGTCCTTACACTATATATCTAATATTTTCTTCTACCTATAGGAAAATTACCATAGTAATGTGAAGAATAAAAAAAAAAATATAAAAATCGGTGAGACCACAAGAAGGCGTGGTCGACATGGAGTGGTCTAAGGGGGCGTGGTTATGGGCAAGGAAAAGGCGGGGCTAGAGGCACCAAAGGGTGTTGTGCCTGGGGGCACCTGAGATGTAAATCCGGGCCCTGCAGCAGTCATACACACATATTCTGTATATACCACCCAGACAGCAGTCATGTACACATACTCTGTATATACCACCCGCACATCAGTCATACACACATATCCTGTATATACCACCCAGACAGCAGTCATACACACATACACTGTATATACCACCCACACATCAGTCATACACACATACACTGTATATACCACACATACAGCAGTCATACAGACATATACTGTATAAACTACCCTGACAGCAGTCATACACACATACACTGTATATACCACCCACACATCAATCATACACACATACACTGTATATACCACCCACACATCAGTCATACACACATACACTGTATATACCACCCACACATTAGTCATACACACATACACTGTATATACCACCCAGACACCAGTCATACACACACACACAGTATATACCAATAAGACATCAGTCATACACACATACCCTGTATATACCACCCAGACAGCAGACATACATACATACACTGTATATACCACCCAGACAGCAGACATACACACATACACTGTATATGCCACCCAGACATCAGTCATTCACACATACATTGTATATACCACCCAGGCATCAGTCATACACACATACACTGTATATACCACCCACACATCAGTTATACACACACATACACTGTATATACCACCCACATATCAGTCATACACACACACATACACTGTATATACCACCCACACATCAGTCATACACACATACACTGTATATACCACCCACACATCAGTCATACACACATACACTGTATAAACCACCCAGAAAGCAGTCATACATACATACACTGTATATACAACCCACACATCAGTCATACACACATACTCTGTATATACCACCCTCACATCAATCATACACATATACACTGTATATACCACCCACACATCAGTCATACACACATACACTGTATATACCACCCATACACCAATCATACACACATACACTGTATATACCACACAGACAGCAGTCATACACACATACACTGTATATACCACCAAGACAGCAGTCATACACACATACACTGTATAAACCACCCACACAGCAGTCATACACACATACACTGTATATACCACCCACACATCAGTCATACACACAAACACTGTATATACCACACACACATCAGTCATATACACATATACTGTATTTCCCACCCACACATCAGTCATACACACATACACTGTATATACCACCCACACATCAGTCATACACACATACACTGTATATACCACCCAGGCATCAGTCATACACACATACACTGTATATACCACCCAGACAGCAGTCATATACACATACACTGTATATACCACCCAGACAGCAGTCATACACACATACACTGTATATACCACCCAGACAGCAGTCATATACACATACACTGTATATACCACCCAGACAGCAGTCATACACACATACACTGTATATACCATACACACATACACTGTATATACCACCCACACATCAGTCATACACACATACACTGTATATACCACCCACATATCAGTCATATACACATACATTATATATACGACCCACACATCAATCATACACACATACACTGTATATACCACCCACACATCAGTCATACACACATGCACTGTATATACCACCCACACATCAATCATACACACATACACTGTATTTCCCACCCACACATCAGTCATACACACATACACTGTATATACCACCCAGACATCAGTCATACACACATACACTGTATATACCACCCACATATCAGTCATACACACATACACTGTATATACCACCCAAGCATCAGTCATACACACATACACTGTATATACCACCCACACATCAGTCATACACACATACACTGTATATACCATCCACACATCAGTCATACACACATACACTGGGTGGATACACACATACACTGTATATACCACCCACACATCAATCATACACACATAAACTGTATATACCACCCACACATCAGTCATACACACATGCACTGTATATATCACCCACACATCAGTCATACACACATACACTGTATATATCACCCACACATCAGTCATACACGCATACACTGTATATACCACCCAGACAGCAGTCATACACACATACACTGTATATACCACCCAGACATCAGTCATACACACATACACTGTATATACCACCCACACATCAGTCATACACACATACACTGTATATACCACCCAGGCATCAGTCATACACACATACACTGTATATACCACCCACACATCAGTCATACACACATACACTGTATATACCATCCACACATCAGTCATACACACATACACTGGGTGGATACACACATACACTGTATATACCACCCACACATCAGTCATACACACATACACTGTATATACCACCCACACATCAGTCATACACACATACACTGTATATATCACCCACACATCAGTCATACACACATACACTGTATATATCACCCACACATCAGTCATACACACATTCACTGTATATACCACCCAGACAGCAGTCATACACACATACACTGTATATACACACATACACTGTATATACCACCCGCACATCAGTCATACACACATACACTGTATATACCACCCAGACAGCAGTCATACACACATACACTGTATATACACACATACACTGTATATACCACCCACACATCAGTCATACACACGTACACTGTATATACCACCCAGACAGCAGTCATACACACATACACTGTATATACCACCTAGAAAGCAGTCATACACACATGCACTGTATATACCACCCAGGCGTCAGTCATACACATATACACTGTATATACCACCCACACATCAGTCATACACACATACACTGTATATACCACCCACACATCAGTTATACACACATACACTGTATATACCACCCACACATCAGTCATATACACATACACTATATATACCACCCACACATCAGTCATATACACATACACTGTATATACCACCCACACATCAGTCATACACACATACACTGTATATACCACCCACACATCAGTCATATACACATACACTATATATACCACCCAGACAGCAGTCATATACACATACACTGTATATACCACCCAGACAGCAGTCATACACACATACACTGTATATACCACCCAGACAGCAGTCATTCACACATACACTGTGTATACCACCCAGGCATCAGTCATACATACATACACTGTATATACCACCCACACATCAGTTATACACACATACACTGTATATACCACCCAGACAGCATTCATACACACATACACTGTATATACCACCCACACATTAGTCATACACACATACAGTTAGGATACCCAAAACACACTGAACCAGTAGGAAAAGTGTCAGAAAACCCCCCAAAAGATCCAAAACTTGCAGCTAATGTGTTAAAGTACCACATAAACCTGCTCCAAAGCACCCAACAGACATACAGATAGACCCATTGAGTGTTGGAGTGTGCATTAGGAACTCCAAAGGTAAAACACCTACACGGAGAGGGACTGTGGGACATCTGGACCTGCAGCACTCAAAGGGTTGCTCACCTTTCCTGAAGATCTTCTGCCTTCAGACTACCATGTATTAAGAAGAAGCCTCTGTGGGCAACTCCTGAGGAAAGAACTTATAGCCAAGATTTTCCCCCCAGGGCTTAAGGTCCACAAAAAACACCTGGTTACTGAGCTGGCCACATCTAAGGGCATTGTCAGTTATGGTAATCCGCCTAACGGTGGTATTCCATTTCTAACAGAAAAATAAAAAAAATTCTAAAACTATAGCAGAACTGCTCTCTTGCCTGTGTCTTCAACAGGGAACACATCTTTCTGAAGCTGGTTGGTTATCTGCAGCCAAGGGGGGAAGGTAGGCTCCACCCACTGCATACAATTCGAGAATTGTTCCTGCCTACAATTAAAGAGCGGATTGCCTACCCAAAGTTACCAGTAACTGTACCACTAATCTTAACCCTTTGACTGCCAGAGGGGTATGCAACGCATTGCAAAGCAATGCGTTGCTACCCCCTCTGCACTCAAAGGGTTAAAATCTCATATATTGAGGCTGACAATAAGTTATACGCTCACATTTCTCTAATTGCAAATGATAGTATCAAGCCACACACTAAACTTAGTCTACCTTTGATTGCCTGTGCTAGGTCCCTCATAAACTGCCACAGTTGGTGTTCCACATTCTAGGCTTTGTTCTTTAGGATATTCAATAGTTTTATTAGTTCGTTTAGCAACCAGTATTAGAGTACCCCAAAACAATAGACGGTATGTCGTGATGAATGCCCTTGATGTCACAAAACTTCTGGGGTTTCCCACACTAATTCCCTTGCAGATTACCTTTTTAGGCATTGTCCATTGTAAGGTTGCCACCCTTGCAGACCACCACAGTTGGCTCGACACACACCACATATGGAAAATACTTTTTTACAATACAGAAATGGTTTGCTATCGATTGAAAATATTGGAGTAGTGGTTCTCCAACTGTGTTCCATTGAACCCCAGGGTCTCTAAAAAAATATAAATTTTAGTGGAAAACAATGATAGAATGACATACAAGGTACATGTAATTCTGTGACTACAAGACCTAGGTGTCAGACAGTGTAAGTGGCTCTGTGACCACTAGTGGGCAGTGAATAAGGCTGGGGTAGAAGAAAGTGTATTTGTGATTTGGTGCTACAGTTGGTGGAACACAGATGGAATGTCAGATGAGGAGCAACAGGCAAAACATTGAGCTGGTAATGTATACGGGGTGATTCTAGTATAGAAGGTCCTATCTAGATAAAAGGGAAAGGAAGGTTAGCAGATTCTTAGTCTTAGCCCACCAGTTCAACACCAGCACAACAGGAGCAAGAATAGGATGAGACCTTAATTAACAGGTTCCTGACCTGTCTGGGTAATATGAATTCAGTGAGTTTATCATCCTGGGGGAAAAAGTTATGTTCTATTTGCATCTATTTTGACATATTTACATAACTAAACATCGCTGTACATGCTTCTTTGCTGCCTGTCTGGCTGGCAATAACTGCCCAGCCAGCAATGGCCAATCAGGTGCCAGAATTTGAACTGATTATGATGTCATAATGCAACTCAGCAATGGCCAGTCAGCACTGCCAAGGTGCAAGAAGTCCAACTGACTATGATGTCATAGTGGAACATGTCTATATAGGTCAGTGCAACTCAGCTCTACAGTAGATAAGAGAAGTACACTGTTCACAGAAGTACACTGATAAGAGAAGTACACTGATAAGAGAAGTACACTGGTAGAGTTCTAATCAATCTGCTGGATTAGGAATCCCATTGATTTCTCAGAAAATGGCTAACCTATTGGCTCGTTTCCGAAAACGAGTCACAGAAGCGTTGACATCATGCTTCATTCAGCCAAGGAAAAAAATAGACAAAATTTACTGGATCAATGGTCACAGCTTTGTGTCACAGCGTATGAACATGAATGCAGTGTGTGCACATTGCAAGGGTAGGTTCTGGAACCTAAAGAGGAAAGGCTACTCTTGCACTGCTTGTGACAATGTGCTCCATAAAAGGTGCCGCAATTTGACTACTCATTGCGTTGAGGACCCTGGGGCCCCGGCCCCACATATTCTGAAAGAGGCAGAGGAGGGCAGCAGCAAATGTCCTCCACAGGAAGATCAGCCTGAAATACTGGTCCATTGTCAGGCCAAGATAGAGGAAGAGAGTGATCCTTGCAAAGTCTTTGCACCCCCCGATTTTGACAAGGCAGAGGAGGAAAGCAGCAAATCTCCTCCTCAGGAAGACGTGCCTGAAATACCACCCGAGTGTCAGGCCAAGGTGGACAAATGTATTGATGCTTGTGAAGTCCTGACCCCACACCATCTTGACGAGGCAGAGGAGGAAAGCATAAAATGTCGAACTCCAGAAGGTCTGCCTGAAAATGTGAATGAATGTCAGTTTAAGGCTGTGGATGTTAAAGATCCTTCTGAGGTTTTAGTTCCACCCATTGTTGAAGAGGCAAGGGAAGGCAGCAGGAAATATAAGTCTCTTGTGGAAGATCTGCCTGGACCATCAAATCAGGATCAAACTGAGACTAGCAACGTAAAAGATCCTTCTAAAATACTCAAGGACAAGACACTGAAAGAGTTTAACATCCTGCAAGTGTTGGGAGAAGGAGGATTTGGCAAAGTTTTCCTGGTGCGCTCCGAAAAAGACCAAACAAACTATGCAATGAAGACCATCGAGAAACATAGCATCTGTAATTACATTGACAGGCTGTGGACGGAAAAAAGTGTGTTACAAAAAGTCACTCCTTGTTCTTTTCTTATGGGAATGCATAGCTGCTTTCAGACGCCCAGTCATCTTTGCTTTATTATGAGTTATGCGTCCGGAGGAGAAATGATGCAGCTCATAATGAGGGAGGGCAAGCTGTCAGAAGACGCCATAAGATTCTATGCAGCTGAAATAGCCCTTGGCTTAAACTTTTTACATGAAAATGGTATCATTCACAGAGACTTAAAACCGCGAAACATTTTGCTTGATAGTGAGGGCCATATTAAGATCAGCGATTTTGGCCTGAGTGTTGAAGTCACCAAAAACGGACCAAAGCTCCGGGCCATATGTGGAACAGCAGTTTTCTTTGCCCCTGAAATGACTGCAGGGAAAAAAGGATACAGTTTCAGCGTGGACTGGTGGGCATTTGGCATCAATGTCCTTACAATGGCAATAGGAAACTTGCCATTTCCAGGTAAGCCACAGCTCTATGATATGATGAGGATCCTGAAGAAGCCAATTAAACTCCCAGATTCCCTTTCACCCAGCCTTTCCTCCTTCCTGAAAGAACTTTTACAAAAGAATCCCTTGTTGAGGCTGGGATGTCATCCCCTGTATGGGTTTTCACAGATCAAGGAACATAAATTTTTCAGCAACATAGACTGGAATGAGGTTGAAAATAAACAGCTCCGACCTCCGTACCAGCCTCCTAATGTACTGGAGATGATGGAACAAGACTATTATACCTCTACACAATTAACACCAGAAGACAAAAGAGCAGCCCAAGAAATAGACCAGACCCTATTTGATGGGTTTGATTATGCACCATCTTAAGTATCTGCTGCTCCTGCCAAGAAACTAACGACAACTTAACTTTTGAATAAAACAATTTGCAGTAATAGGAGTGTATTTGATTTACTTAGCAGAAAAAGCCAAAAGCCCTATAACATACTGTTTTTTTTAATCCTTGAATGTGTTGAATACCTCTCTAGCAGTCAAATGGTTAAAGTTATTTTACATGTTGTTTTAGCCCGTGTTAGTGCTGATACCTGTAATACATAATGCAGGAAAGGGAATGGTGTGATTTGTTAGGGGCATGGACAGGGGAGAGGGACTGATGTGATGTGTGAGGGGTGTACAGGGGGGAGAGGGACTGATGTGATGTGTGAGGGGTGTAGACAGGGGAGAGGGACTGATGTGATGTGTGAGGGGTGTAGACAGGGGAGAGGGACTGATGTGATGTGTGAGGGGTGTAGACAGGGGAGAGGGACTGATGTGATGTGTGAGGGGTGTAGACAGGGGAGAGGGATTGATGTGATGTGTGAGGGGTGTAGACAGGGGAGAGGGATTGATGTGATGTATGAGGGGTGTAGACAGGGGAGAGGGATTGATGTGATGTGTGAGGGGCGTAGACAGGGGAGAGGGACTGATGTGATGTGTGAGGGGTGTAGACAGGGGAGAGGGATTGATGTGATGTGTGAGGGGTGTAGACAGGGGAGAGGGACTGATGTGATGTGTGAGGGGCATAGACAGGGGAGAGGGATTGATGTGATGTGTGAGGGGCATAGACAGGGGAGAGGGACTGATGTGATGTGTGAGGGGTGTAGACAGGGGAGAGGGACTGATGTGATGTGTGAGGGGTGTAGACAGGGGAGAGGGATTGATGTGATGTGTGAGGGGTGTACACAGGGGAGAGGGACTGATGTGATGTGTGAGGGGTGTAGACAGGGGAGAGGGATTGATGTGATGTGTGAGGGGTGTAGACAGGGGAGAGGGACTGATGTGATGTGTGAGGGGTGTAGACAGGGGAGAGGGACTGATGTGATGTGTGAGGGGTGTAGACAGGGGAGAGGGACTGATGTGATGTGTGAGGGGTGTAGACAGGGGAGAGGGATTGATGTGATGTGTGAGGGGTGTAGACAGGGGAGAGGGATTGATGTGATGTGTGAGGGGTGTACAGGGGGGAGAGGGACTGATGTGATGTGTGAGGGGTGTAGACAGGGGAGAGGGACTGATGTGATGTGTGAGGGGTGTAGACAGGGGAGAGGGACTGATGTGATGTGTGAGGGGTGTACAGGGGGGAGCGGGATTGATGTGATGTGTGAGGGGTGTAGACAGGGGAGAGGGATTGATGTGATGTGTGAGGGGCGTAGATAGGGGAGAGGGACTGATGTGATGTGTGAGGGGTGTAGACAGGGGAGAGGGATTGATGTGATGTGTGAGGGGTGTAGACAGGGGAGAGGGATTGATGTGATGTGTGAGGGGTGTAGACAGGGGAGAGGGACTGATGTGATGTGTGAGGGGTGTAGACAGGGGAGAGGGATTGATGTGATGTGTGAGGGGTGTAGACAGGGGAGAGGGATTGATGTGATGTGTGAGGGGTGTAGACAGGGGAGAGGGACTGATGTGATGTGTGAGGGGCGTAGACAGGGGAGAGGGACTGATGTGATGTGTGAGGGGCGTAGACAGGGGAGAGGGACTGATGTGATGTGTGAGGGGTGTAGACAGGGGAGAGGGACTGATGTGATGTGTGAGGGGCGTAGACAGGGGAGAGGGACTGATGTGATGTGTGAGGGGTGTAGACAGGGGAGAGGGACTGATGTGATGTGTGAGGGGTGTACAGGGGGGAGAGGGATTGATGTGATGTGTGAGGGGTGTACACAGGGGAGAGGGACTGATGTGATGTGTGAGGGGTGTAGACAGGGGAGAGGGACTGATGTGATGTGTGAAGGCTGTAGACAGGGGAGAGGGACTGATGTGATGTGTGAGGGGTGTAGACAGGGGAGAGGGACTGATGTGATGTGTGAGGGGTGTACAGGGGGGAGAGGGACTGATGTGATGTGTGAGGGGTGTAGACAGGGGAGAGGGACTGATGTGATGTGTGAGGGCTGTAGACAGGGGAGAGGGACTGATGTGATGTGTGAGGGGTGTAGACAGGGGAGAGGGACTGATGTGATGTGTGAGGGGCATAGACAGGGGAGAGGGACTGATGTGATGTGTGAGGGGTGTACAGGGGGGAGAGGGACTGATGTGATGTGTGAGGGGTGTAGACAGGGGAGAGGGACTGATGTGATGTGTGAGGGGTGTAGACAGGGGAGAGGGACTGATGTGATGTGTGAGGGGTGTAGACACGGGAGAGGGATTGATGTGATGTGTGCGGGGTGTAGACAGGGGAGAGGGATTGATGTGATGTGTGAGGGGCATAGACAGGGGAGAGGGACTGATGTGATGTGTGAGGGGCATAGACAGGGGAGAGGGACTGATGTGATGTGTGAGGGGTGTAGACAGGGGAGAGGGACTGATGTGATGTGTGAGGGGTGTACATGGGGGAGAGGGATTGATGTGATGTGTGAGGGGTGTAGACAGGGGAGAGGGATTGATGTGATGTGTGAGGGGTGTAGACAGGGGAGAGGGACTGATGTGATGTGTGAGGGGCATAGACAGGGGAGAGGGACTGATGTGATGTGTGAGGGGTGTACAGGGGGGAGAGGGATTGATGTGATGTGTGAGGGGTGTAGACAGGGGAGAGGGACTGATGTGATGTGTGAGGGGTGTAGACAGGGGAGAGGGACTGATATGATGTGTGAGGGGTGTACAGGGGAGAGGGATTGATGTGATGTGTGAGGGGCGTAGACAGAGGAGAGGGACTGATGTGATGTGTGAGGGGTGTAGACAGGGGAGAGGGACTGATGTGATGTGTGAGGGGTGTAGACAGGGGAGAGGGACTGATGTGATGTGTGAGGGGTGTAGACAGGGGAGAGGGATTAATGTGATGTGTGAGGAGTGTAGACAGGGGAGAGGGACTGATGTGATGTGTGAGGGGCATATACAGGGGAGAGGGACTGATGTGATGTGTGAGGGGTGTAGACAGGGGAGATGGAGTGATATGATGTGTGAGGGGTGTACAGGGGAGAGGGATTGATGTGATGTGTGAGGGGTGTAGACAGGGGAGAGGGACTGATGTGATGTGTGAGGGGCGTAGACAGGGGAGAGGGATTGATGTGATGTGTGAGGGGTGTAGACAGGGGAGAGGGACTGATGTGATGTGTGAGGGGCATAGACAGGGGAGAGGGACTGATGTGATGTGTGAGTGGTGTAGACAGGGGAGAGGGATTGATGTGATGTGTGAGGGGTGTACAGGGGAGAGGGACTGATGTGATGTGTGAGGGGTGTAGACAGGGGAGAGGGACTGATGTGATGTGTGAGGGGTGTAGACAGGGGAGAGGGACTGATGTGATGTGTGAGTGGTATAGACAGGGGAGAGGGATTGATGTGATGTGTGAGGGGTGTACAGGGGAGAGGGATTGATGTGATGTGTGAGGGGTGTAGACAGGGGAGAGGGACTGATGTGATGTGTGAGGGGTGTAGACAGGGGAGAGGGATTGATGTGATGTGTGAGGGGTGTAGACAGGGGAGAGGGATTGATGTGATGTGTGAGGGGCATAGACAGGGGAGAGGGACTGATGTGATGTGTGAGGGGTGTAGACAGGGGAGAGGGATTGATGTGATGTGTGAGGGGTGTACAGGGGGGAGAGGGATTGATGTGATGTGTGAGGGGTGTAGACAGGGGAGAGGGACTGATGTGATGTGTGAGGGGTGTAGACAGGGGAGAGGGACTGATGTGATGTGTGAGGGATGTAGACAGGGGAGAGGGACTGATGTGATGTGTGAGGGGTGTAGACAGGGGAGAGGGATTGATATGATGTGTGAGGGGTGTAGACAGGGGAGAGGGACTGATGTGATGTGTGAGGGGTGAACAGGGGGGAGAGGGACTGATGTGATGTGTGAGGGGTGTAGACAGGGGAGAGGGATTGATGTGATGTGTGAGGGGTGTAGATAGGGGAGAGGGACTGATGTGATGTGTGAGGGGTGTACAGGGGGGAGAGGGATTGATGTGATGTCTGAGGGGCGTAGACAGGGGAGAGGGACTGATGTGATGTGTGAGGGGTGTAGACAGGGGAGAGGGATTGATGTGATGTGTGAGGGGTGTACAGGGGAGAGGGACTGATGTAATGTGTGAGGGGTGTACACAGGGGAGAGGGATTGATGTGATGTGTGAGGGGTGTAGACAGGGGAGAGGGATTGATGTGATGTGTGAGGGGCATAGACAGGGGAGAGGGATTGATGTGATGTGTGAAGGGCATAGACAGGGGAGAGGGACTGATGTGATGTGTGAGGGGCGTAGACAGGGGAGAGGGACTGATGTGATGTGTGAGGGGTGTAGACAGGGGAGAGGGACTGATGTGATGTGTGAGGGGTGTAGACAGGGGAGAGGGATTGATGTGATGTGTGAGGGGTGTAGACAGGGGAGAGGGATTGATGTGATGTGTGAGGGGCATAGACAGGGGAGAGGGACTGATGTGATGTGTGAGGGGCGTAGACAGGGGAGAGGGATTGATGTGATGTGTGAGGGGCATAGACAGGGGAGAGGGACTGATGTGATGTGTGAGGGGTGTAGACAGGGGAGAGGGACTGATGTGATGTGTGAGGGGTGTAGACAGGGGAGAGGGATTGATGTGATGTGTGAGGGGTGTAGACAGGGGAGAGGGATTGATGTGATGTGTGAGGGGCATAGACAGGGGAGAGGGACTGATGTGATGTGTGAGGGGCGTAGACAGGGGAGAGGGATTGATGTGATGTGTGAGGGGCATAGACAGGGGAGAGGGACTGATGTGATGTGTGAGGGGCGTAGACAGGGGAGAGGGATTGATGTGATGTGTGAGGGGCATAGACAGGGGAGAGGGATTGATGTGATGTGTGAAGGGCATAGACAGGGGAGAGGGACTGATGTGATGTGTGAGGGGCGTAGACAGGGGAGAGGGACTGATGTGATGTGTGAGGGGTGTAGACAGGGGAGAGGGACTGATGTGATGTGTGAGGGGTGTAGACAGGGGAGAGGGATTGATGTGATGTGTGAGGGGTGTAGACAGGGGAGAGGGATTGATGTGATGTGTGAGGGGCATAGACAGGGGAGAGGGACTGATGTGATGTGTGAGGGGCGTAGACAGGGGAGAGGGATTGATGTGATGTGTGAGGGGTGTAGACAGGGGAGAGGGATTGATGTGATGTGTGAGGGGCATAGACAGGGGAGAGGGACTGATGTGATGTGTGAGGGGTGTAGACAGGGGAGAGGGACTGATGTGATGTGTGAGGGTTGTAGACAGGGGAGAGGGATTGATGTGATGTGTGAGGGGTGTAGACAGGGGAGAGGGATTGATGTGATGTGTGAGGGGTGTAGACAGGGGAGAGGGACTGATGTGATGTGTGAGGGGTGTAGACAGGGGAGAGGGATTGATGTGATGTGTGAGGGGTGTAGACAGGGGAGAGGGACTGATGTGATGTGTGAGGGGTGTAGACAGGGGAGAGGGATTGATGTGATGTGTGAGGGGCATAGACAGGGGAGAGGGACTGATGTGATGTATGAGGGGTGTAGACAGGGGAGAGGGACTGATGTGATGTGTGAGGGGTGTAGACAGGGGAGAGGGATTGATGTGATGTGTGAGGGGTGTAGACAGGGGAGAGGGACTGATGTGATGTGTGAGGGGTGTAGACAGGGGAGAGGGACTGATGTGATGTGTGAGGGGTGTAGACAGGGGAGAGGGACTGATGTGATGTGTGAGGGGTGTAGACAGGGGAGAGGGATTGATGTGATGTGTGAGGGGTGTAGACAGGGGAGAGGGATTGATGTGATGTGTGAGGGGTGTAGACAGGGGAGAGGGACTGATGTGATGTGTGAGGGTTGTAGACAGGGGAGAGGGACTGATGTGATGTGTGAGGGGTGTAGACAGGGGAGAGGGACTGATGTGATGTGTGAAGGGTGTAGACAGGGGAGAGGGATTGATGTGATGTGTGAGGGGTGTAGACAGGGGAGAGGGACTGATGTGATGTGTGAGGGGTGTAGACAGGGGAGAGGGACTGATGTGATGTGTGAGGGGTGTAGACAGGGGAGAGGGACTGATGTGATGTGTGAGGGGTGTACAGGGGAGAGGGATTGATGTGATGTGTGAGGGGTGTAGACAGGGGAGAGGGACTGATGTGATGTGTGAGGGGTGTAGACAGGGGAGAGGGACTGATGTGATGTGTGAGGGACATAGACAGGGGAGAGGGACTGATGTGATGTGTGAGGGGTGTAGACAGGGGAGAGGGATTGATGTGATGTGTGAGGGGTGTAGACAGGGGAGAGGGACTGATGTGATGTGTGAGGGGTGTAGACAGGGGAGAGGGATTGATGTGATGTGTGAGGGGTGTAGATAGGGGAGAGGGACTGATGTGATGTGTGAGGGGTGTACAGGGGGGAGAGGGATTGATGTGATGTCTGAGGGACGTAGACAGGGGAGAGGGACTGATGTGATGTGTGAGGGGTGTAGACAGGGGAGAGGGACTGATGTGATCTGTGAGGAGTGTAGACAGGGGAGAGGGATTGATGTGATCTGTGAGGAGTGTAGACAGGGGAGAGGGATTGATGTGATGTGTGAGGGGTGTACAGGGGAGAGGGACTGATGTGATGTGTGAGGGGTGTACACAGGGGAGAGGGATTGATGTGATGTGTGAGGGGTGTAGACAGGGGAGAGGGATTGATGTGATGTGTGAGGGGCATAGACAGGGGAGAGGGATTGATGTGATGTGTGAGGGGCATAGACAGGGGAGAGGGACTGATGTGATGTGTGAGGGGCGTAGACAGGGGAGAGGGACTGATGTGATGTGTGAGGGGTGTAGACAGGGGAGAGGGACTGATGTGATGTGTGAGGGGTGTAGACAGGGGAGAGGGATTGATGTGATGTGTGAGGGGTGTAGACAGGGGAGAGGGATTGATGTGATGTGTGAGGGGCATAGACAGGGGAGAGGGACTGATGTGATGTGTGAGGGGCGTAGACAGGGGAGAGGGACTGATGTGATGTGTGAGGGGCGTAGACAGGGGAGAGGGACTGATGTGATGTGTGAGGGGCGTAGACAGGGGAGAGGGATTGATGTGATGTGTGAGGGGTGTAGACAGGGGAGAGGGATTGATGTGATGTGTGAGGGGTGTAGACAGGGGAGAGGGATTGATGTGATGTGTGAGGGGCATAGACAGGGGAGAGGGACTGATGTGATGTGTGAGGGGTTTAGACAGGGGAGAGGGACTGATGTGATGTGTGAGGGTTGTAGACAGGGGAGAGGGATTGATGTGATGTGTGAGGGGTGTAGACAGGGGAGAGGGATTGATGTGATGTGAGAGTGGCATAGACAGGGGAGAGGGACTGATGTGATGTATGAGGGGTGTAGACAGGGGAGAGGGACTGATGTGATGTATGAGGGGTGTAGACAGGGGAGAGGGACTGATGTGATGTGTGAGGGGTGTAGACAGGGGAGAGGGATTGATGTGATGTGTGAGGGGTGTAGACAGGGGAGAGGGACTGATGTGATGTGTGAGGGGTGTAGACAGGGGAGAGGGATTGATGTGATGTGAGAGTGGCATAGACAGGGGAGAGGGACTGATGTGATGTGTGAGGGGTGTAGACAGGGGAGAGGGACTGATGTGATGTGTGAGGGGTGTAGACAGGGGAGAGGGATTGATGTGATGTGTGAGGGGTGTAGACAGGGGAGAGGGACTGATGTGATGTGTGAGGGGTGTAGACAGGGGAGAGGGACTGATGTGATGTGTGAGGGGTGTAGACAGGGGAGAGGGATTGATGTGATGTGTGAGGGGTGTAGACAGGGGAGAGGGATTGATGTGATGTGTGAGGGGTGTAGACAGGGGAGAGGGACTGATGTGATGTGTGAGGGTTGTAGACAGGGGAGAGGGACTGATGTGATGTGTGAGGGGTGTAGACAGGGGAGAGGGACTGATGTGATGTGTGAGGGGTGTACAGGGGAGAGGGATTGATGTGATGTGTGAGGGGTGTAGACAGGGGAGAGGGACTGATGTGATGTGTGAGGGGTGTAGACAGGGGAGAGGGACTGATGTGATGTGTGAGGGACATAGACAGGGGAGAGGGACTGATGTGATGTGTGAGGGGTGTAGACAGGGGAGAGGGATTGATGTGATGTGTGAGGGGTGTAGACAGGGGAGAGGGACTGATGTGATGTGTGAGGGGTGTAGACAGGGGAGAGGGATTGATGTGATGTGTGAGGGGTGTAGACAGGGGAGAGGGATTGATGTGATGTGTGAGGGGTGTAGACAGGGGAGAGGGATTGATGTGATGTGTGAGGGGTGTAGACAGGGGAGAGGGACTGATGTGATGTGTGAGGGGTGTAGACAGGGGAGAGGGATTGATGTGATGTGTGAGGGGCATAGACAGGGGAGAGGGACTGATGTGATATGTGAGGGGTGTAGACAGGGGAGAGGGACTGATGTGATGTGTGAGGGGTGTACACAGGGGAGAGGGATTGATGTGATGTGTGAGGGGTGTAGACAGGGGAGAGGGACTGATGTGATGTGTGAGGGGTGTAGACAGGGGAGAGGGATTGATGTGATGTGTGAGGGGCATAGACAGGGGAGAGGGACTGATGTGATGTGTGAGGGGTGTAGACAGGGGAGAGGGACTGATGTGATGTGTGAGGGGTGTAGACAGGGGAGAGGGACTGATGTGATGTGTGAGGGGCGTAGACAGGGGAGAGGGACTGATGTGATGTGTGAGGGGCGTAGACAGGGGAGAGGGACTGATGTGATGTGTGAGGGGCGTAGACAGGGGAGAGGGATTGATGTGATGTGTGAGGGGTGTAGACAGGGGAGAGGGATTGATGTGATGTGTGAGGGGTGTAGACAGGGGAGAGGGATTGATGTGATGTGTGAGGGGCATAGACAGGGGAGAGGGACTGATGTGATGTGTGAGGGGTGTAGACAGGGGAGAGGGACTGATGTGATGTGTGAGGGTTGTAGACAGGGGAGAGGGATTGATGTGATGTGTGAGGGGTGTAGACAGGGGAGAGGGATTGATGTGATGTGAGAGTGGCATAGACAGGGGAGAGGGACTGATGTGATGTATGAGGGGTGTAGACAGGGGAGAGGGACTGATGTGATGTATGAGGGGTGTAGACAGGGGAGAGGGACTGATGTGATGTGTGAGGGGTGTAGACAGGGGAGAGGGATTGATGTGATGTGTGAGGGGTGTAGACAGGGGAGAGGGACTGATGTGATGTGTGAGGGGTGTAGACAGGGGAGAGGGACTGATGTGATGTGTGAGGGGCGTAGACAGGGGAGAGGGATTGATGTGATGTGTGAGGGGTGTAGACAGGGGAGAGGGACTGATGTGATGTGTGAGGGGCGTAGACAGAGGAGAGGGACTGATGTGATGTGTGAGGGGTGTAGACAGGGGAGAGGGACTGATGTGATGTGTGAGGGGTGTAGACAGGGGAGAGGGACTGATGTGATGTGTGAGGGGTGTAGACAGGGGAGAGGGACTGATGTGATGTGTGAGGAGTGTAGACAGGGGAGAGGGACTGATGTGATGTGTGAGGGGTGTAGACAGGGGAGAGGGATTGATGTGATGTGTGAGGGGTGTAGACAGGGGAGAGGGACTGATGTGATGTGTGAGGGGTGTAGACAGGGGAGAGGGACTGATGTGATGTGTGAGGGGTGTAGACAGGGGAGAGGGATTGATGTGATGTGTGAGGGGTGTAGACAGGGGAGAGGGATTGATGTGATGTGTGAGGGGTGTAGACAGGGGAGAGGGACTGATGTGATGTGTGAGGGTTGTAGACAGGGGAGAGGGACTGATGTGATGTGTGAGGGGTGTAGACAGGGGAGAGGGACTGATGTGATGTGTGAGGGGTGTACAGGGGAGAGGGATTGATGTGATGTGTGAGGGGTGTAGACAGGGGAGAGGGACTGATGTGATGTGTGAGGGGTGTAGACAGGGGAGAGGGACTGATGTGATGTGTGAGGGACATAGACAGGGGAGAGGGACTGATGTGATGTGTGAGGGGTGTAGACAGGGGAGAGGGATTGATGTGATGTGTGAGGGGTGTAGACAGGGGAGAGGGACTGATGTGATGTGTGAGGGGTGTAGACAGGGGAGAGGGATTGATGTGTTGTAGACAGGGGAGAGGGATTGATGTGATGTGTGAGGGGTGTAGACAGGGGAGAGGGATTGATGTGATGTGTGAGGGTGTAGACAGGGGAGAGGACTGATGTGATGTGTGAGGGGTGTAGACAGGGGAGAGGGATTGATGTGATGTGTGAGGGGCATAGACAGGGGAGAGGGACTGATGTGATATGTGAGGGGTGTAGACAGGGGAGAGGGACTGATGTGATGTGTGAGGGGTGTACACAGGGGAGACGGATTGATGTGATGTGTGAGGGGTGTAGACAGGGGAGAGGGACTGATGTGATGTGTGAGGGGTGTAGACAGGGGAGAGGGATTGATGTGATGTGTGAGGGGCATAGACAGGGGAGAGGGACTGATGTGATGTGTGAGGGGTGTAGACAGGGGAGAGGGACTGATGTGATGTGTGAGGGGTGTAGACAGGGGAGAGGGACTGATGTGATGTGTGAGGGGTGTAGTCAGGGGAGAGGGACTGATGTGATGTGTGAGGGGTGTAGACAGGGGAGAGGGACTGATGTGATGTGTGAGGGGTGTAGACGGGGAGAGGGATTGATGTGATGTGTGAGGGGTGTACAGGGGGGAGAGGGATTGATGTGATGTGTGAGGGGCGTAGACAGGGGAGAGGGATTGATGTGATGTGAGAGTGGCATAGACAGGGGAGAGGGACTGATGTGATGTGTGAGGGGTGTAGACAGGGGAGAGGGATTGATGTGATGTGTGAGGGGTGTAGACAGGGGAGAGGGACTGATGTGATGTGTGAGGGGTGTAGACAGGGGAGAGGGACTGATGTGATGTGTGAGGGGTGGTAGACAGGGGAGAGGGATTGATGTGATGTGTGAGGGGTGTACAGGGGGGAGAGGGACTGATGTGATGTGTGAGGGGTGTAGACAGGGGAGAGGGACTGATGTGATGTGTGAGGGGTGTAGACAGGAGAGAGGGATTGATGTGATGTGTGAGGGGTGTACAGGGGGGAGAGGGATTGATGTGATGTGTGAGGGGTGTACAGGGGGGTGAGGGATTGATGTGATGTGTGAGGGGCGTAGACAGGGAGAGGGACTGATGTGATGTGTGAGGGGTGTAGACAGGGGAGAGGGATTGATGTGATGTGTGAGGGGTGTAGACAGGGAGAGGGACTGATATGATGTGTGAGGGGTGTACAGGGGGAGAGGGATTGATGTGATGTGTGAGGGGTGTAGACAGGGGAGAGGGATTGATGTGATGTGTGAGGGGTGTACAGGGGGGAGAGGGATTGATGTGATGTGTGAGGGGTGTACAGGGGGGAGAGGGATTGATGTGATGTGTGAGGGGTGTAGACAGGGGAGAGGGATTGATGTGATGTGTGAGGGTGTAGACAGGGGAGAGGGATTGATGTGATGTGTGAGGGGTGTACAGGGGGGAGAGGATTGATGTGATGTGTGAGGGGTGTACAGGGGGAGAGGGATTGATGTGATGTGTGAGGGGTGTAGACAGGGAAGAGGGACTGATGTGATGTGTGAGGGGTGTAGACAGGGGAGAGGGATTGATGTGATGTGTGAGGGGTGTAGATAGGGGAGAGGGATTGATGTGATGTGTGAGGGGTGTACAGGGGGGAGAGGGATTGATGTGATGTGTGAGGGGTGTACAGGGGGGAGAGGGATTGATGGATGTGTGAGGGGTGTAGACAGGGGAGAGGGACTGATGTGATGTGTGAGGGGCATAGACAGGGGAGATGGACTGATGTGATGTGTGAGGGGTGTAGACAGGGGAGAGGGACTGATGTGATGTGTGAGGGTGTAGACAGGGGAGAGGGATTGATGTGATGTGTGAGGGGTGTACAGGGGGGAGAGGAATTGATGTGATGTGTGAGGGGTGTACAGGGGGGAGAGGGATTGATGTGATGTGTGAGGGGCGTAGACAGGGGAGAGGGACTGATGTGATGTGTGAGGGGTGTACAGGGGAGAGGGACTGATGTGATGTGTGAGGGGTGTAGACAGGGGAGAGGGACTGATGTGATGTGTGAGGGGTGTAGACAGGGGAGAGGGACTGATGTGATGTGTGAGGGGTGTAGACAGGGGAGAGGGACTGATGTGATGTGTGAGGGGTGTAGACAGGGGAGAGGGACTGATGTGATGTGTGAGGGGTGTAGACAGGGGAGAGGGACTGATGTGATGTGTGAGGGGTGTACAGGGGAGAGGGATTGATGTGATGTGTGAGGGGTGTAGACAGGGGAGAGGGATTGATGTGATGTGTGAGGGGTGTAGACAGGGGAGAGGGATTGATGTGATGTGTGAGGGGTGTAGACAGGGGAGAGGGACTGATGTGATGTGTGAGGGGTGTAGACAGGGGAGAGGATTGATGTGATGTGTGAGGGGTGTAGACAGGGGAGAGGGACTGATGTGATGTGTGAGGGGTGTAGACAGGGGAGAGGGATTGATGTGATGTGTGAGGGGCGTAGACAGGGGAGAGGGATTGATGTGATGTGTGAGGGGCGTAGACAGGGGAAGGGATTGATGTGATGTGTGAGGGGTGTACAGGGGGGAGAGGGACTGATGTGATGTGTGAGGGGTGTAGACAGGGGAGAGGGACTGATGTGATGTGTGAGGGGTGTAGACAGGGAGAGGGACTGATGTGATGTGTGAGGGGTGTAGACAGGGGAGAGGGACTGATGTGATGTGTGAGGGGTGTAGACAGGGGAGAGGGACTGATGTGATGTGTGAGGGGTGTAGACAGGGAGAGGGACTGATGTGATGTGTGAGGGGTGTAGACAGGGGAGAGGGACTGATGTGATGTGTGAGGGGTGTAGACAGGGGAGAGGGACTGATGTGATGTGTGAGGGGTGTAGACAGGGAGAGGGACTGATGTGATGTGTGAGGGGTGTAGACAGGGGAGAGGGACTGATGTGATGTGTGAGGGGTGTAGACAGGGAGAGGGACTGATGTGATGTGTGAGGGGTGTAGACAGGGGAGAGGGACTGATGTGATGTGTGAGGGGTGTAGACAGGGGAGAGGGACTGATGTGATGTGTGAGGGGTGTAGACAGGGGAGAGGGACTGATGTGATGTGTGAGGGGTGTAGACAGGGGAGAGGGATTGATGTTATGTGTGAGGGGTGTACAGGGGAGAGGATTGATGTGATGTGTGAGGGGTGTAGACAGGGGAGAGGGATTGATGTGATGTGTGAGGGGTGTAGACAGGGGAGAGGGATTGATGTGATGTGTGAGGGGTGTAGACAGGGGAGAGGGATTGATGTGATGTGTGAGGGGTGTACAGGGGAGAGGGATTGATGTGATGTGTGAGGGGGTGTACAGGGGGGAGAGGGACTGATGTGATGTGTGAGGGGTGTAGACAGGGGAGAGGGATTGATGTGATGTGTGAGGGGTGTAGACAGGGGAGAGGGACTGATGTGATGTGTGAGGGGTGTAGACAGGGGAGAGGATTGATGTGATGTGAGAGTGGCATAGACAGGGGAGAGGGACTGATGTGATGTGTGAGGGGTGTAGACAGGGGAGAGGGACTGATGTGATGTGTGAGGGGTGTAGACAGGGGAGAGGGACTGATGTGATGCGTGAGGGGTGTAGACAGGGGAGAGGGACTGATGTGATGTGTGAGGGGTGTAGACAGGGGAGAGGGACTGATGTGATGTGTGAGGGGTGTAGACAGGGGAGAGGGATTGATGTGATGTGAGAGTGGCATAGACAGGGGAGAGGGACTGATGTGATGTGTGAGGGTGTAGACAGGGGAGAGGGACTGATGTGATGTGTGAGGGGTGTAGACAGGGGAGAGGGATTGATGTGATGTGTGAGAGGTGTAGACAGGGGAGAGGGATTGATGTGATGTGTGAGGTGTGTAGACAGGGGAGAGGGATTGATGTGATGTGAGAGTGGCATGGACAGCCTTGAACTCTTGCACCCATACTGGCTCTAATGCATGGCTGGAGGTCCCTGGAGACCCTCAGGGACATCAGAACATGCTGGGCATAAATGACCTGAGAATTCTCTAGGTAGCCCTGAATGACAGGAAGAGCAATGTGCAATCTGCACTCAAAGGGTTAAAATCTCATATATTGAGGCTGACAATAAGTTATACGCTCACATTTCTCTAATTGCAAATGATAGTATCAAGCCACACACTAAACTTAGTCTACCTTTGATTGCCTGTGCTAGGTCCCTCATAAACTGCCACAGTTGGTGTTCCACATTCTAGGCTTTGTTCTTTAGGATAATCAATAGTTTTATTAGTTTGTTTAGCAACCAGTATTAGAGTACCCAAAACAATAGACGGTATGTCGTGGTGAATGCCCTTGATGTCACAAAACTTCTGTGGTTTCACACACTAATTCCATTGCACATGAACTTTTTAGGCATTGTGCATTGTAAGGTTGCCACCCTTGCAGACCACCACAGTTGGCTTGACACACGAGATATGGAAAATTATTTTTTACAATACAGAAATGGTTTGCTATCGATTGTAAATATTGGAGTAGTGGTTCTCCAACTGTGTTCTATTGAACCCTAGGGTCTCTAAAAAAATATACATTTTAGTGGAAAACAATGATAGAATGACATACAAGGTACATGTAATTCTGTGACTACAAGGCCGAGGTGTCAGACAGTGTAAGGAGTGTGTGACCACTAGTGGGCAGTGAATAAGGCTCGGGTAGATGAAAGTGTATTTGTGATTTGGTGCTACAGTTGGTGGAACACAGATAGAATGTCAGATGAGGAGCAACAGGCAAAACAATGAGCTGGTAATGTATACGGGGTGATTCTAGTATAGAAGGTCCTATCTAGATAAAAGGGAAAGGAAGGTTAGCAGATTCTTAGTCTTAAGAAGCATTTCTGGTGGAAAAGATTTCTTCTCTCTAATTGCATTAAATATCTTTGTTAGTTACGTAGTAATCACCTCCCCATCAATTTATAAAACAGGTTAGTATATCCTTCAGGACCTGGTGCTTTATTAATTTTTAAATTAGATATTGTTCTACTTACTTCTTCCTCAGTAAACGTTTGCATTTCTTGAGTAATTTTTGGGAGACTCAAATGTTTTAAGGATTCCCTAATATTATCTTTTCCTTGAATGTCTTCCAGGATATTACATAACTCTTCATAAAACTCTTTAAATGCCCCCCATCTGGTCTGGGCTAATACAAGTAGTGTCTTTGTGTACTGTTTTCAGTATTCTAGAATTCAAATTATGGCCATTAAGTTGGTTTGTCAACATTTTGTCTGCTTTATTCCCCTTGTAATACCAATTTTGTCTAAATTTCAGCAAAGTTCTGTTTGCCCTTTCACTCAGAATCTTATTAATCCTGATTTTAAGTTGCTTCACTAATGTCATAATTTCTAAATCATTATGTATTTTAAGTTATTTATCCAAATCATATAACTGTGTAAATAATTCCGCCAGACTACCACCCCGTTGTTTCTTATATCTAGCTTCCATACGTATTATCTTTCCCCTAATTACACATTTATATGCGCACCAGATTGTACCCAACAGTATCTCTTCTGTCCAGTTCTCTATGAAGAATTGCTGAGTTGCCAATCTTAATTTTTTTAATTGTTCTTCCTTCCTAATACTTGTGTCCTTCACTCGCCACGAGCGGTTAACTCTACTTCTTTCAACTCCATAATTACCGGATTATGGTCCGATCATGGTGTTAAGCCAATCTCTATTTTCTTACACAATCTTACTGTCCCGCCCTTGGCCAGGATCATATTCAGTCTAGAATATGTTGGATGAACGTTTGAAGAAAAAAAAATGTAATCCATTACCCCTGGGTTTAATGCTCTCCAGAGATCATACAGGCAATATTTCCCCAGCGTTATTTGAAATGCCCTAGACAAGTTAAAGGGATAGTTATGCTTCATAATAAAAGCAGCTCTAATTAATCATCATAGTATTTGGACTTTGGAGAGTGTTATTTCAATTCTCTCAGAGTTGTAGTTCAAGAGTAATTCAAAGTATCCCCCTCCCGCCCCTTTTACTGATGTAACACTGCTCAGCCAGATCAGAAGGGAGGTGCTCAGGTAGACTGCAGAGAGGGACAATCTTCAATTAAGATAAGGGGAAAAACCTGAAAAACTTGTCAAGGGGGGCAGGACTTTTCATTGTTCTCATAGGAAGAAGATTGTACACTGCTGTAATCTGTCTGGTCTATGGACTGCATTCCACATCTGAGAAGAGATGGCTTACACTAGGTAAAAGGGGCGGGAGGGGAAAACTTTGCTTGTGAATATCTCTCAAACCATAAAGGTTTGAGAGATAAGACATATTGTTCTTCATGTTTTTTTAATGCCTACAAAATAAAATAAAGATAAAAACTAAGTAATACTATCCCTTTAAGTGAAGTTTTATCCATACTGCTACCCTGTGGCCCCCCTCTGTGCACATTACAGACACAATTAAAATCCCCCGCCACAATAAGGGTACCCTGAATGAGATCACCAACCCTGTTTAGAACTCCATTCAAAAACCACACCTGTTTTTTTATTCGGAGCATATATATTTAGTAGTGAAAACAATTTATCATTCAGTTTACATATAAGCAAAAGAAATCACCCACGTCATTCCACTTTGGTAATACATTCATATTTGATGTTCCTAGAAATTAATATAGCTACCTCTTCCTTTTTTATCCTGAACTGAAGCAATTTCTTCTATTGGATACTTCTTATTCTTTATGCGCCCCCCATCCTTCTGCCTCAGATGAGTTTCCTGAATAAAACCCAACATCTATATTCAACGTATGCCCAAGTTTCTATAAGTATTACTCTCTATTGGGGGGATGTTTAGACCCTGAACGTTAAGAGTTAAGGATCTAACCATCCCTTCTCAGTGATGACACATTTCCTCCTTCGTCGCCAGCCCCCCCATCTCTCAGCACTCCAAACATAACCACACACACACATCCACATTTCATACCCTCCCTACAAGTTCCAAATACCGTAAATCCCACCCCCCATATCTCTTATCCCTCTTCTAAGATATACAAACAAGTTCATCCTGAACAAAATACCAAGGAGCACTTAGACATCAGTATATAAGAAGTTTTCTTTCTCCCTCCCCCTCTTCTCTCACTCTCCCCCCTAAAATTCTGACATAATTCCTCCATAACCTTAAAGGAGCAGTAAACTTTTTTTATGAAAAAAATATATATTGTAGGGATTTTCCTATTGAGTAAAATAAGGGTACTCCCACTGCCGAGAGATTTATATTTCCAGAGTTATTACAGTTTAAACCCATGTTTTTTTTACACTACCAGTGCCCTCTAGTGGTCAAAATTCTAATTAGATTTCCTGTTAAATGGAGAGGAAAGTCAGAAAAGTCATAACAGTTCTCCATAGAATGTGATAGAAACTGCCTGTCACTTCCTGTCAGTTAGAACTATCAGGAAGTAAACACAGTAAATTCACTTCCTGTCACTTAGAACTATCAGGGAAGTAAACACAGTAAATTCACTTCCTGATTATTTAAACTGCTAAAATTTTTGAATAAAACACCTGACAGCGACGAGAGTGACCTTGTTTTATTCAGCAGGAAAAGCTCTATAAAATATCCCATATACTGTAGCCAGCATAGACTCCAAGGGGGCGGCAAAGGGAAATCCCCACCCCGCGCTTCCCCACCTGCCAGACATCACCCTCTCCTCCACAATCCCTCCGTTCCCTTGTCACTCTCACCTTTCTCTACCTTCTTTCAATATCCCTACTCCAGAAAGGCCCCACACTGACTTCTACTCCCCACCCAACATCTTCATCCCCCAAAAAAGAAGCCCAAAATTCTCAGGGATCAAGATAGTTGTCAGTCTGGGTTCTCCCTCTCTGTATCCTTCCCACCACCCAATCTTCATCCCTTATGACATCAGATCCCCCTTTAATAGGTCACACAACCCATGGATAATCATCCCTCCCCCCCCCCCATGGAACTGCGGTCCGATCTCCCATTTCTTGGGGAGTCAGGAACGCTCTTCCATCTGGGATCCTTAAACAACATTCAAAAAATAAAAGGAACAACTCAACTGATAGTGTACTACTATCACGGTGCCCGTGTCATTACTGGCAACGTTTTGACAGTGCTTCTTCCTGATTCAGTTTTATTGGCTAACGTGGTGTTGCTCCGCCCAGTGATAATTCTTAAATACTGAGCCCTGTCATTTCAGCTTTGCCCTTTCATGGTGTTCCCGTTACTGAGCGCTGTCTCCAGTATTCGTGTGTTTCCCGTGTATGACCCGGACTGCCTGACTACTCTGCCTGTATTGTTCCTGCCCTATGTACCGAACCGGATTGGCTGACGTTCCTGCTCTGTGTACCAAGCCGGCCTGGCTGATGTTCCTGCTCTGTGTACCGACTCGGATTGTCTGACGTTCCTGCTCTGTGTACTGACCCGCCCAGGCTGATGTTCCTGCTCTGTGTATCGACTCGGATTGTCTGACGTTCCTGCTCTATGTACCGACCCGGATTGGCTGACGTTCCTGATCTGTGTACCGACCCAGCCAGGCTGATGTTCCTGCTCTGTGTATCGACTCGGATTGTCTGACGTTCCTGCTCTGTGTACCGACCCGGATTGGCTGACGTTCCTGATCTGTGCACCGACCCGGCCAGGCTGAGGTTCCTGCTCTGTGTATCGACTCAGATTGTCTGACGTTCCTGCTCTGTGTACCGACCCGGATTGTCTGACGTTCCTGCTCTGTGTACCGACCCGGCCTGGCTGTTGCTCCTGATCTGGGTACCAACCCGGGCCTGCTTACTGTTTCATCCGGTATCCGGTTAAGGGCCTGTCTCCAATCTCCCAGTCTACGGACAGATCCGTTGTTGCCTCCGTTACTGCTCCGGCAGCCTTGTACTGTTACCCGACCAGTATTGTGCCTCGTTATTCATCTGGTGCTCGTAGCACCCAGTCGGTAGCACCACGGTACACTTGACCTATACTGCCCTCGCTGAGGTTGGGTTATCTTGGGCGCCACAGGCGTTATCTATTCTGGCAGCCAACTCTGGCAGGTCTGAGCGTTCGTTAACCCCTTGTGGGTTGGTGCCTGGCAGGTTGGGTACAGTTGTTACAGTTCCTGATTGGTGTGATTCCGTGCATCTGTGGCAGTTCTCCTTTGGCAGCTCCGGTAGTCTACCGCTTGTCCAGGGCCTCCGTTGCTTTCGTGGCCATAGTCGCCATTATGTCACTCTCTGCGAAGAGTATTGCATTGTGTATTGTATATACCGGACCTGTGTGGGTACTTGTAACTGTAACCTGACCCGCGTCAGTACTGTATTGTGTATTGTATATACCGGACCTGTGTGGGTACTTGTAACTGTAACCTGACCTGCGTCAGTACTGTATTGTGTGTTGTATATACCGGACCTGTGTGGGTACTTGTAACTGTAACCTGACCTGTGTCAGTACTGTATTGTGTATTGTATATACCGGACCTGTGTGGGTACTTGTAACTGTAACCTGACCTGCATCAGTATTGTATTGTGTATTGTATATTCCGGACCTGTGTGGGTACTTATAACTGTAACCTGACCTGTGTCAGTATTGTACTGCGTATTGTATATACCGGACCTGTGTGGGTACTTGTAACTGTAACCTGACCTGCGTCAGTACTGTATTGTGTATTGTATATACCGGACCTGTGTGGGTACTTGTAACTGTAACCTGACCTGCGTCAGTACTGTATTGTGTGTTGTATATACCGGACCTGTGTGGGTACTTGTAACTGTAACCTGACCTGCGTCAGTACTGTATTGTGTATTGTATATACCGGACCTGTGTGGGTTATTATAACTGTAACCTGACCTGCGTCAGTACTGTATTGTATATACCGGACCTGTGTGGGTACTTGTAATTGTAACCTGACCTGCGTCACTACTGTATTGTGTGTTGTATATACCGGACCTGTGTGGGTACTTGTAACTGTAACCTGACCTGCGTCAGTATTGTATTGTGTATTGTATATTCCGGACCTGTGTGGGTACTTATAACTGTAACCTGACCTGTGTCAGTATTGTATTGTGTATTGTATATACCGGACCTGTGTGGGTACTTGTAACTGTAACCTGACCTGCGTCAGTACTGTATTGTGTATTGTATATACCGGACCTGTGTGGGTACTTGTAACTGTAACCTGACCTGCGTCAGTACTGTATTGTGTACTGTATATACCGGACCTGTGTGGGTACTTGTAACTGTAACCTGACCTGCGTCAGTACTGTATTGTGTATTGTATATACCGGACCTGTGTGGGTTATTATAACTGTAACCTGACCTGCGTCAGTACTGTATTGTGTATTGTATATACCGGACCTGTGTGGGTACTTGTAACTGTAACCTGACCTGCGTCAGTATTGTATTGTGTGTTGTATATACCGGACCTGTGTGGGTACTTGTACCTGTAACCTGACCTGCGTCAGTACTGTTTTGTGTATTGTATATACCGGACCTGTGTGGGTACTTGTAACTGTAACCTGACCTGCGTCAGTACTGTATTGTGTATTGTATATACCGGACCTGTGTGGGTACTTGTAACTGTAACCTGACCTGCGTCAGTACTGTATTGTGTGTTGTATATACCGGACCTGTGTGGGTACTTGTAACTGTAACCTGACCTGCGTCAGTATTGTATTGTGTATTGTATATAACGGACCTGTGTGGGTTATTATAACTGTAACCTGACCTGTGTCAGTACTGTATTGTGTATTGTATATACCAGACCTGTGTGGGTACTTGTACCTGTAACCTGACCTGCATCAGTACTGTATTGTGTATTGTATATACCGGACCTGTGTGGGTTATTATAACTGTAACCTGACCTGCGTCAGTACTGTATTGTGTGTTTGTATATACCGGACCTGTGTGGTACTTGTAACTGTAACCTGACCTGCGTCAGTACTGTATTGTGTTTTGTATATACCGGACCTGTGTGGGTACTTGTAACTGTAACCAGACCTGCGTCAGTACTGTATTGTGTATTGTATATACCGGACCTGTGTGGTACTTGTAACTGTAACCTGACCTGCGTCAGTACTGTATTGTGTATTGTATATACCGGACCTGTGTGGTACTTGTAACTGTAACCTGACCTGCGTCAGTACTGTATTGTGTATTGTATATACCGGACCTGTGTGGGTACTTGTAACTGTAACCTGACCTGTGTCAGTATTGTATTGTGTATTGTATATACCGGACCTGTGTGGTACTTGTAACTGTAACCTGACCTGCGTCAGTACTGTATTGTGTATTGTATATACCGGACCTGTGTGGGTACTTGTAACTGTAACCTGACCTGCGTCAGTATTGTATTGTGTATTGTATATACCGGACCTGTGTGGTACTTGTAACTGTAACCTGACCTGCGTCAGTACTGTATTGTGTATTGTATATACCGGACCTGTGTGGTACTTGTAACTGTAACCTGACCTGCGTCAGTACTGTATTGTGTATTGTATATACCGGACCTGTGTGGGTACTTGTAACTGTAACCTGACCTGCGTCAGTATTGTATTGTGTATTGTATATACCGGACCTGTGTGGGTTATTATAACTGTAACCTGACCTGCGTCAGTACTGTATTGTGTGTTGTATATACCGGACCTGTGTGGGTACTTGTAACTGTAACCTGACCTGCGTCAGTACTGTATTGTGTATTGTATATACCAGACCTGTGTGGGTACTTGTACCTGTAACCTGACCTGCGTCAGTACTGTATTGTGTATTGTATATACCGGACCTGTGTGGGTACTTGTAACTGTAACCTGACCTGCGTCAGTACTGTATTGTGTATTGTATATACCGGACCTGTGTGGGTTATTATAACTGTAACCTGACCTATGTCAGTATTGTATTGTGTGTTGTATATACCGGACCTGTGTGGGTTATTATAACTGTAACCTGACCTGTGTCAGTACTGTATTGTGTATTGTATATACCAGACCTGTGTGGGTACTTGTACCTGTAACCTGACCTGCATCAGTACTGTATTGTGTATTGTATATACCGGACCTGTGTGGGTTATTATAACTGTAACCTGACCTGCGTCAGTACTGTATTGTGTGTTGTATATACCGGACCTGTGTGGTACTTGTAACTGTAACCTGACCTGCGTCAGTACTGTATTGTGTTTTGTATATACCGGACCTGTGTGGGTACTTGTAACTGTAACCAGACCTGCGTCAGTACTGTATTGTGTATTGTATATACCGGACCTGTGTGGTACTTGTAACTGTAACCTGACCTGCGTCAGTACTGTATTGTGTATTGTATATACCGGACCTGTGTGGTACTTGTAACTGTAACCTGACCTGCGTCAGTACTGTATTGTGTATTGTATATACCGGACCTGTGTGGGTACTTGTAACTGTAACCTGACCTGTGTCAGTATTGTATTGTGTATTGTATATACCGGACCTGTGTGGTACTTGTAACTGTAACCTGACCTGCGTCAGTACTGTATTGTGTATTGTATATACCGGACCTGTGTGGGTACTTGTAACTGTAACCTGACCTGCGTCAGTATTGTATTGTGTATTGTATATACCGGACCTGTATGGTACTTGTAACTGTAACCTGACCTGCGTCAGTACTGTATTGTGTATTGTATATACCGGACCTGTGTGGTACTTGTAACTGTAACCTGACCTGCGTCAGTACTGTATTGTGTATTGTATATACCGGACCTGTGTGGGTACTTGTAACTGTAACCTGACCTGCGTCAGTATTGTATTGTGTATTGTATATACCGGACCTGTGTGGGTTATTATAACTGTAACCTGACCTGCGTCAGTACTGTATTGTGTGTTGTATATACCGGACCTGTGTGGGTACTTGTAACTGTAACCTGACCTGCGTCAGTATTGTATTGTGTATTGTATATACCGGACCTGTGTGGGTACTTGTAACTGTAACCTGACCTGCGTCAGTACTGTATTGTGTATTGTATATACCAGACCTGTGTGGGTACTTGTACCTGTAACCTGACCTGCGTCAGTACTGTATTGTGTATTGTATATACCGGACCTGTGTGGGTACTTGTAACTGTAACCTGACCTGCGTCAGTACTGTATTGTGTATTGTATATACCGGACCTGTGTGGGTTATTATAACTGTAACCTGACCTATGTCAGTATTGTATTGTGTGTTGTATATACCGGACCTGTGTGGGTTATTATAACTGTAACCTGACCTATGTCAGTATTGTATTGTGTATTGTATATACCGGACCTGTGTGGGTACTTGTAACTGTAACCTGACCTGCGTCAGTACTGTATTGTGTGTTGTATATACCGGACCTGTGTGGGTACTTGTAACTGTAACCTGACCTGCGTCAGTACTGTATTGTGTATTGTATATACCAGACCTGTGTGGGTACTTGTACCTGTAACCTGACCTGCGTCAGTACTGTATTGTGTATTGTATATACCGGACCTGTGTGGGTACTTGTAACTGTAACCTGACCTGCGTCAGTACTGTATTGTGTATTGTATATACCGGACCTGTGTGGGTTATTATAACTGTAACCTGACCTATGTCAGTATTGTATTGTGTGTTGTATATACCGGACCTGTGTGGGTTATTATAACTGTAACCTGACCTATGTCAGTATTGTATTGTGTATTGTATATACCGGACCTGTGTGGGTACTTGTAACTGTAACCTGACCTGCGTCAGTACTGTATTGTGTGTTGTATATACCGGACCTGTGTGGGTACTTGTAACTGTAACCTGACCCGCGTCAGTATTGTATTGTGTATTGTATATACCGGACCTGTGTGGGTACTTGTAACTGTAACCTGACCTGCGTCAGTATTGTATTGTGTATTGTATATACCGGACCTGTGTGGGTACTTGTAACTGTAACCTGACCTGCGTCAGTATTGTATTGTGTATTGTATATACTGGACCTGTGTGGGTACTTGTAACTGTAACCTGACCTGCGTCAGTACTGTATTGTGTGTTGTATATACCGGACCTGTGTGGGTACTTGTAACTGTAACCTGACCCGCGTCAGTATTGTATTGTGTATTGTATATACCGGACCTGTGTGGGTACTTGTAACTGTAACCTGACCTGCGTCAGTACTGTATTGTGTATTGTATATACCGGACCTGTGTGGGTACTTGTAACTGTAACCTGACCCGCGTCAGTATTGTATTGTGTATTGTATATACCGGACCTGTGTGGGTACTTGTAACTGTAACCTGACCTGCGTCAGTACTGTATTGTGTATTGTATATACCGGACCTGTGTGGGTACTTGTAACTGTAACCTGACCTGTGTCAGTATTGTATTGTGTGTTGTATATACCGGACCTGTGTGGGTTATTATAACTGTAACCTGACCTGCGTCAGTATTGTATTGTGTGTTGTATATACCGGACCTGTGTGGGTACTTGTAACTGTAACCTGACCTGTGTCAGTACTGTATTGTGTGTTGTATATACCGGACCTGTGTGGGTACTTGTAACTGTAACCTGACCTGCGTCAGTACTGTATTGTGTATTGTATATACCGGACCTGTGTAGGTTATTATAACTGTAACCAGACCTGCGTCAGTACTGTATTGTGTATTGTATATACCGGACCTGTGTGGGTACTTGTAACTGTAACCTGACCTGAGTCAGTACTGTATTGTGTGTTGTATATACCGGACCTGTGTGGGTACTTGTAACTGTAACCTGACCTGCGTCAGTACTGTATTGTGTATTGTATATACCGGACCTGTGTGGGTTATTATAACTGTAACCTGACCTGTGTCAGTACTGTATTGTGTATTGTATATACCGGACCTGTGTGGGTACTTGTAACTGTAACCTGACCTGCGTCAGTATTATATTGTGTGTTGTATATACCGGACCTGTGTGGGTACTTGTAACTGTAACCTGACCTGCGTCAGTACTGTATTGTGTATTGTATATACCGGACCTGTGTGGGTACTTGTAACTGTAACCTGACCTGCGTCAGTACTGTATTGTGTGTTGTATATACCGGACCTGTGTGGGTACTTGTAACTGTAACCTGACCTGCGTCAGTACTGTATTGTGTATTGTATATACCGGACCTGTGTGGGTACTTGTAACTGTAACCTGACCTGCGTCAGTACTGTATTGTGTATTGTATATACCGGACCTGTGTGGGTACTTGTATCTGTAACCTGACCTGCGTCAGTACTGTATTGTGTGTTGTATATACCGGACCTGTGTGGGTACTTGTAACTGTAACCTGACCTGCGTCAGTACTGTATTGTGTGTTGTATATACCGGACCTGTGTGGGTACTTGTAACTGTAACCTGACCTGCGTCAGTACTGTATTGTGTATTGTATATACCGGACCTGTGTGGGTACTTGTAACTGTAACCTGACCTGCGTCACTACTGTATTGTGTATTGTATATACCGGACCTGTGTGGGTACTTGTAACTGTAACCTGACCTGCGTCACTACTGTATTGTGTATTGTATATACCGGACCTGTGTGGGTACTTGTAACTGTAACCTGACCTGCGTCAGTATTGTATTGTGTATTGTATATACCGGACCTGTGTGGGTACTTGTAACTGTAACCTGACCTGCGTCAGTACTGTATTGTGTATTGTATATTCTGGACCTGTGTGGGTACTTGTAACTGTAACCTGATATCACGGTGCCCGTGATTTGCTGCAGTTACTTGTCTGTCACCAGTAGGGGGCTTCTATTGGCTGTCTGCAGATAGCCCGCCTCTTATTGACTATTTAAACCTGGATTGGGCACCCTTTGAGTGCCCTTTCGTGTTGTTTCTGACCTTCTTGCTATCACTATGCTAGTGATAGCTGGGCCTCTGTTCCAGTGTTCCTGAGTTCCTGATCTCATGTGTTCCTGAGTTCCTGATCTCTACTGTTCCAGTGTTTCCTGCATGCTGAAGTACTTCCAGTCCTGGTTCCGGCCTAGTCTCTGGTGTTGCAGTTCCTGCTGAACTTCTCTGCTGTTTTCTGACCTGACTGATCGTTGCTGGTTCCTGTCATCTCATCACCTGTCTTCAGTATCCTGGCGACCTTTTGCCTGGTCGCGCTGGTGACATTGCTCAATTCCGTGTTGGTCCCAGCGTGCAGACGCTGGTTTGCTCCCAAGCCTTGCGGCTATACAAACTCGCTTGTTACACCAGTGTGCGGTCACTGGTTTGCTCCAAAGCCTATCAGCTATACAAATCTGTGTTGGTCCCAGCGTGCGGACGCTGGTTTGCTCCTAAGCCTTGCGGCTATACAAACTCACTTGTTACACCAGTGTGCGGTCACTGGTTTGCTCCAAAGCCTTTCAGCTATACAAATCTGTGTTGGTCCCAGCGTGCGGACGCTGGTTTGCTCCTAAGCCTTGCGGCTATACAAACTCGCTTGTTACACCAGTGTGCGGTCACTGGTTTGCTCCAAAGCCTATCAGCTATACAAATCTGTGTTGGTCCCAGCGTGCAGACGCTGGTTTGCTCCTAGCCTTGCGGCTATACAAACTCACTTGTTACACCAGTGTGCGGTCACTGGTTTGCTCCAAAGCCTTTCAGCTATACAAATCTGTGTTGGTCCCAGCGTGCGGACGCTGGTTTGCTCCTAAGCCTTGCGGCTATACTACTCGCTTGTTACTCCAGTGTGCGGTCACTGGTTTGCTCCTAAGCCTATCGGCTATACAATTCTGTGTTGGTCCCAGCGTGCGGACGCTGGTTTGCTCCAAAGCCTTGCTGCTTAACGATTCTGCTAATTTGCCAGTTCCATCTGACTGCTGATATTATCTCTGGGCTGCCCTGCCCGGTATTGGTAAGGCCGGTAGAACCTTTTGCCACATTCCATCTGAGGTTGCCTTACCTGGTATTGGCAGGGCCGGTAGAGCCTACATTGTGTATCTATTGAGGCTGCCTTGCCCGGTAATTTGGTAAGGCCGGTAAAACCGTTATGCTAGTCCATCTGCAGGTTGCCTTACCCGGTATTGGCAAGGCCGGTAGAGCCTAAAGACTGTCCTGTCCGGTATATTGACAGGACCGGTAGAGTCTGCCTTCTGTCAGTGCTATATTCTGTATATATATATATATGTATGTTATTGCCATCCTAAGTTATCATTTATTATTTCAATAAAATTGATTTTTTTTTACCTAAAACTTGTGTCTGAGAGTCATAATAAACCGTGACAGTAGGAAAGGGCCATGACCTCAGACAGCAAGGGTGAAGGTAACGCACAGAATATCCATTGGAGGATGGATGTGCTCGAGCAACGTTTGGATCAGTTGGCAGTTGCAATTCAAACGATCCTTGAACGCACGGTACCTGCTGACCAATCTAGCTCTAGCCCGGTGGTCTCGCCAAGTCAGACACCGGAAAGTGATACCAGACCCCTAGGGGGTACTGTTAAAGGGTTAACGGCTTCTGCACCCTTGCCGCTAAGATATGATGGTGACCCTAGTCTCTGCAGAGGGTTCATCAATCAACTCGAAATCTTTATGGAATTGACGGCACACGCATTTCCCAATGATCGTAGTAAAGTGGGGTTCACGATATCACTGCTCACTGGCAGAGCATTGGCTTGGGCTAACCCCTTGTGGGAGAATGCTAAACCTTGTACTAAGAACTTTAGTGAATTTGTGCGTTCCTTTCGAAGAGTGTTTGAGCCTCCTGGTAGAACCACCTCTGCTGCCAAACGCCTTATGGAGATACAACAGGGCAGGCGTACAGTGGGTGACTATGCCATCGAATTCCGCACATTGGCAGCAGAGGTAGGTTGGAATAACGAGGCATTATTGGCAGCCTTCTCTCAAGGCCTGAATGACCACATTAAAGACGAAATCGCTGCTAAAGATCTACCTATTGATCTAGATGATTACATTGAGTATGTTATGATAATTGACTCCAGAATACGTGAGAGATCAATTGCCAGAGATCGTAAGTTACGGTCAAAAAATAATGAGCCTAGTAGCATGTTTTGCCCACCCATCCCTCCCTTGGCATTGAAGTCTAGTGAACCAGTACGGGAAACAAGTGAACCTTTGGAAATAGGCTTCACTAGACTATCCAAGGCAGAGAGACTATATCGCAAAAAACAAGGGTTATGTTTATACTGCGGTAAAAAAGGGCACTTGCTAAATTCCTGTCCGGTACGTCCGGGAAACGCACACACCTAGGGTATCTTGGGGGACAGGCCCTAGGTGGTGTACAATCGTCCCCAGTGTCGGGCATAATGAAACCCACCATACAGGTGGTATTGTCTTGGGCACAACGCTCTGTGGAGGTTTTGGCCTTGGTTGACTCCGGTGCAGCAGGGTATTTTATGGATAATACCTTTGCTGAATTGCACGGAGTTCCACGCATTGAAAGAGAAAACCCCTTGACTATTGAAGCGATTGATGGTAGACTCTTAGAACCGCCTCAGGTTATATTTGAAACTATGCCATTGTCTATGACTATTGGGGCACTTCACAGAGAAGAGCAGCAGTTTCAACTGATTAATTCCCCGCACCATGCGGTGATATTGGGATTTCCGTGGTTACAGTTACATAACCCACAATTCGATTGGAAAAAGTGTGAAATTGCTGCTTGGTCCCAGTTTTGTATGGACAAGTGCGTCATCCAGCCTATTAAGGTCATGTGCACCTCCTCTGCTATGCCGGATGTGTACCAACAGTTTGGCGATGTTTTTAGCAAAGGAGAGGCTAGTATGCTACCCCAGCATAGACCTTATGATTGTTGCATTGAATTGCAGCCTGGTGCAGTACCTCCGAAAGGACGCACTTATCCATTATCTTGTGATGAAAATAAGGCTATGGAGGATTACATTTCTGATGCCCTTGCTAGAGGGATCATACGTAAATCTACCTCTCCAGCTGGGGCTGGGTTCTTTTTTGTAAAAAAGAAAAATGGCGAATTAAGACCATGCATTGACTACCGGGGCTTGAATAAACTAATGGCAAAAAACGCATACCCAATACCACTCATCACCGAGCTTTTTGACAGGCTTAAGGGCGCTTCGATATTTACCAAGTTGGACCTACGGGCCGCTTACAATCTGGTTCGCATTCGAGCAGGTGATGAGTGGAAAACTGCCTTTAATACTCGAGCTGGGCACTACGAGTATCTAGTAATGCCTTTTGGGCTGTGTAATGCACCCGCAGTTTTCCAGGAACTAATAAATGATGTTCTGAGAGATATGTTACAGACATGTGTTGTGGTGTACCTCGACGATATACTGATTTACTCCCAAAACATGGCACAGCACATCAAAGATGTATCCGCAGTATTGCTACGACTCCGTGAGAACAAATTATTTTGTAAAATGGAAAAATGTGAGTTTCATAGAACCAGTGTGCCATTCTTGGGGTTCATAATTGGCAATGATGGCATTGCCATGGACAAAGAAAAGTTGTCAGCTGTCCTACAATGGCCAAAACCCAAGGGTCTTAAAGCCATACAGCGTTTCCTGGGTTTCGCTAATTATTATAGGAGGTTTATTAAGAACTTTTCTTCCATTGTCAAACCTCTGTCCGATCTTACGCACAAGGGTGCTAATCCTTCTTGTTGGCCGGTATCTGCTGAGAAAGCCTTTGAGAATTTGAAGCTGGCATTTGCTGCGGCTCCTGTGTTATCCCACCCCAATCCTTTACTTCCATTTACGTTAGAGGTTGATGCCTCAGATATTGGGGTCGGGGCAGTACTTTCGCAGCGACACGAGAAAGGTGGAACTCTCAGACCTTGTGGGTTTTTCTCTAAAAAGTTGACTGTCACTCAAAGCCACTATGAGATAGGTGACAGAGAATTATTGGCCATTATCCTTGCTCTTAAGGAATGGCGTCATTTGCTTGAAGGTACTAAGAATCCTGTCTTAATCCTAACAGATCATAAGAATCTGACCTATCTCTCGGAGGCCAAGAGATTGTCCTCTCGTCAGGCCAGGTGGGCACTGTTCCTGTCTCGATTTAATTTCATTGTATCATATTTACCAGGGTCAAAAAATATCAGGGCTGATGCACTGTCAAGACAATTTGAGGCCGACAGTGACAGAGTGGAAGCACCAGCTCCTATCATCCAACCTGATAGAATACTGGCTACTATACGCACGAGTATCACTTCTCCTCTAGGGGAGGAGATCCTGGCCTCTCAGGGGTCCGCTCCCCATGAAACCCCAGTGGGCAAATGTTTTGTCGCTGAATCATTTCGTACTAGGCTGCTCGAAACCTACCATTCCTCTAAGGCTGCGGGACATATTGGTAGAGACCAATTGTTATGGTCCCTTTCTCAGTTATTTTGGTGGCCTTCCATGAGAAACGATTGTGCCGAATTTACGAATGCCTGTGCCACCTGCGCCCGCGCTAAGACCCCGAGACATCTCCCTGTGGGCTTGCTTCAACCGGTGCCTAATGGCGAACGCCCCTGGTCTCATGTTTCCATTGATTTTATGGGAGAATTGCCTATGTCGAAGGGGTACTCCTTTATATTCATGGTGGTGGACAGGTTTTCTAAAATGGCTCATTTCGTGCCCCTCCGTGGTCTTCCTTCAGCGAAGGAATTGGCAATGGTGTTCGCCAGAGAAGTATTCCGGTTGCATGGAGTGCCTAGGGTACTGGTGTCTGACAGGGGGAGCCAGTTTGTGTCTAGATTTTGGAGGGCATTTTGCCAACAGATGGGCATACAGCTGTCCTTCTCCTCTGCCTACCATCCCCAGACCAATGGAGCCGCTGAACGAGCTAATCAGGGCTTGGAACAATTTCTCCGTTGTTTCGTTACTGACCATCATGATAATTGGTCCGACTTGTTGCCTTGGGCAGAGTTCGCCAGGAACTGTGCGGTCAATTCTTCATCTGGGAGCTCTCCGTTTCTGATTAATTATGGGTTCCAGCCCTGTTTGCTTCCAGACTCATTTCAAACGCAACAGATTCCAGCTCTGGATGAGCATATCGAGCAACTCCGTTCCACATGGGCACAAGTTCAGAGGGCACTTGGTCAGTCATTTCAGCGTCATCAGCGCCATGCTAATCGCAGAAGGCTTCCAGCGGTTTCCTTTCAGGTAGGGGATAGAGTATGGCTTTCCTCCAGAAATCTCAAGCTGCAGGTTCCGTCTAATAAGTTGGCTCCTCGGTTTATTGGTCCATACAGAGTTATTCGCAAAATTAACCCTGTCTCCTATGCACTAGACCTACCTGCATCCATGCGTATCCATAATGTGTTCCATGTGTCCCTTCTTAAGCCTCTGGTTTGCAATCGATATACTACCACACCTGTGGTGCCAGGACCTGTTGAGGTCGAGGGCCAGGAGGAGTACGAGGTTCAGAGCATTATTGATTCCCGTAGGCTTAGAGGAAGGGTACAGTACCTGGTACATTGGAAAGGGTATGGTCCTGAGGATCGATCATGGGTGGATAGTACGGACCTTCATGCACCTAGGTTAACTAGGGCCTTTCATGCCAATTACCCGCAGAAACCTAAACCCTATTCTAGGAGAGGGGGTCTTTGAAAGGGGGGTACTATCACGGTGCCCGTGATTTGCTGCAGTTACTTGTCTGTCACCAGTAGGGGGCTTCTATTGGCTGTCTGCAGATAGCCCGCCTCTTATTGACTATTTAAACCTGGATTGGGCACCCTTTGAGTGCCCTTTCGTGTTGTTTCTGACCTTCTTGCTATCACTATGCTAGTGATAGCTGGGCCTCTGTTCCAGTGTTCCTGAGTTCCTGATCTCATGTGTTCCTGAGTTCCTGATCTCTACTGTTCCAGTGTTTCCTGCATGCTGAAGTACTTCCAGTCCTGGTTCCGGCCTAGTCTCTGGTGTTGCAGTTCCTGCTGAACTTCTCTGCTGTTTTCTGACCTGACTGATCGTTGCTGGTTCCTGTCATCTCATCACCTGTCTTCAGTATCCTGGCGACCTTTTGCCTGGTCGCGCTGGTGACATTGCTCAATTCCGTGTTGGTCCCAGCGTGCAGACGCTGGTTTGCTCCCAAGCCTTGCGGCTATACAAACTCGCTTGTTACACCAGTGTGCGGTCACTGGTTTGCTCCAAAGCCTATCAGCTATACAAATCTGTGTTGGTCCCAGCGTGCGGACGCTGGTTTGCTCCTAGCCTTGCGGCTATACAAACTCACTTGTTACACCAGTGTGCGGTCACTGGTTTGCTCCAAAGCCTTTCAGCTATACAAATCTGTGTTGGTCCCAGCGTGCGGACGCTGGTTTGCTCCTAAGCCTTGCGGCTATACTACTCGCTTGTTACTCCAGTGTGCGGTCACTGGTTTGCTCCAAAGCCTTTCAGCTATACAAATCTGTGTTGGTCCCAGCGTGCGGACGCTGGTTTGCTCCTAAGCCTTGCGGCTATACTACTCGCTTGTTACTCCAGTGTGCGGTCACTGGTTTGCTCCAAAGCCTTTCAGCTATACAATTCTGTGTTGGTCCCAGCGTGCGGACGCTGGTTTGCTCCAAAGCCTTGCTGCTTAACGATTCTGCTAATTTGCCAGTTCCATCTGACTGCTGATATTATCTCTGGGCTGCCCTGCCCGGTATTGGTAAGGCCGGTAGAACCTTTTGCCACATTCCATCTGAGGTTGCCTTACCCGGTATTGGCAGGGCCGGTAGAGCCTACATTGTGTATCTATTGAGGCTGCCTTGCCCGGTAATTTGGTAAGGCCGGTAAAACCGTTATGCTATTCCATCTGCAGGTTGCCTTACCCGGTATTGGCAAGGCCGGTAGAGCCTAAAGACTGTCCTGTCCGGTATATTGACAGGACCGGTAGAGTCTGCCTTCTGTCAGTGCTATATTCTGTATATATATATATATGTATGTTATTGCCATCCTAAGTTATCATTTATTATTTCAATAAAATTGATTTTTTTTTACCTAAAACTTGTGTCTGAGAGTCATAATAAACCGTGACACCTGACCTGCGTCAGTACTGTATTGTGTATTGTATATTCCGGACCTGTGTGGGTACTTGTAACTGTAACCTGACCTGCGTCAGTACTGTATTGTGTATTGTATATACCGGACCTGTGTGGGTACTTGTAACTGTAACCTGACCTGCGTCAGTACTGTATTGTGTATTGTATATACCGGACCTGTGTGGGTACTTGTAACTGTAACCTGACCTGCGTCAGTACTGTATAGTGTATTGTATATACCGGACCTGTGTGGGTTATTATAACTGTAACCTGACCCACGTCAGTACTGTATTGTGTATTGTATATACCGGACCTGTGTGGGTTATTATAACTGTAACCTGACCTGCGTCAGTACTGTATTGTGTGTTGTATATAGCGGACCTGTGTGGGTACTTGTAACTGTAACCTGACCTACGTCAGTACTGTATTGTGTGCTGTATATACCCGACCTGTGTGGGTACTTGTAACTGTAACCTGACCTGCGTCAGTACTGTATTGTGTATTGTATATACCGGACCTGTGTGGGTACTTGTAACTGTAACCTGACCTGCGTCAGTACTGTATTGTATATACCGGACCTGTGTGGGTACTTGTACCTGTAACCTGACCTGCGTCAGTACTGTATTGTATATACCAGACCTGTGTGGGTACTTGTAACTGTAACCTGACCTGCGTCAGTACTGTATTGTGTATTGTATATACCGGACCTGTGTGGGTACTTGTAACTGTAACCTGACCTGCGTCAGTACTGTATTGTGTATTGTATATACCGGACCTGTGTGGGTACTTGTAACTGTAACCTGACCTGTGTCAGTACTGTATTGTGTGTTGTATATACCGGACCTGTGTGGGTACTTGTACCTGTAACCTAACCTGCGTCAGTACTGTATTGTGTATTGTATATACCGGACCTGTGTGGTACTTGTAACTGTAACCTGACCTGCGTCAGTACTGTATTGTGTGTTGTATATACCGGACCTGTGTGGGTACTTGTACCTGTAACCTAACCTGCGTCAGTACTGTATTGTGTATTGTATATACCGGACCTGTGTGGGTACTTGTAACTGTAACCTGACCTGCGTCAGTACTGTATTGTGTATTGTATATACCGGACCTGTGTGGGTACTTGTACCTGTAACCTGACCTGCGTCAGTATTGTATTGTGTGTTGTATATACCGGACCTGTGTGGGTTATTAGAACTGTAACCTGACCTGTGTCAGTGGAGTTCTGTCTTCATACCTACTGGACCCGTGTGGGTTATTCTGTTACTGAGATTCTTTAATAAAATTGCATTTTAACCTAAACCTAACATGTGTGAGTGTCCATAAAACCATTACAACTTCCCCCTCCTCTATAAGATGTTCCTCCACCATCTAATTCCCTTCAATACCTAAAAGCTAGAGGATCAGGAGAACTGGTTAGCGGATGATGACAGGGAACTGGTTCGGCCAGACTGGAGGTTACACTTAAAGTCAGAACACTCCAGGGAGGTGTAACGGATTCTACCCATTACTTGTGCCCTTGTCTGGCCATAAGTTTGTTTAACCAAAAACTGTGGGCATTTTTCCCTGGTTATGCGCTAAAAATACTGTGTGTACGCTGTATGTGAATGAGGACATGGATATTATTATGGCTTGCTTCCAAGGGAATAGGCAGTGAGGGGTTAATTATTCTAATGTGTATTGCAGTCCCTCAAGGCACTGACTATGTGTACTGTAGCAAGAACTCCTGCTGGGTATTAAATAAAGCCATTGTGAATTGCAGTCAGACCCCCTGCCATGTGGTAATTAGTTCACGCCCTCAAGTCTTTGTTCATAAAACCCTTTTGTATCTGAAATGTAATCATGTCTAAGTTATTGTATCTGTTAAGACCATCTGTTGCTGGCCTTTGTTTGATGTATTGTGATTGGATCACACCCTATTGTTTCTGGTTTCCGCCATAAGTAAGATTTGTGTATAAATATCTGTGGTTTGTGTCAGTAAAGTGAGTTATGTTTGGAGTGAACAAGGAGTCCTGGAGTCTTGTATTGCTTATGGTCTAAAGTGTCCACTCTGATACCCATCTGCGCCAAGTATCCTGAATCGTCGACCGCCTGCTGCCAGCTTTCTGCGACCCAACTTCGTATGTTGTCAGGCGGTGACGTGGACTCCATCTTCTCATCCTTGTGTTCCTGCGACATCTTCCAGTGATCCTTTGACTGGGAGTAGAGGCCGCACTCTCTACTGCCCGCGTTTCACTGCTTCCAGCTATCCTGCAACTGTTTCAGTGACTGTCCATACTTCATCCGGTGCATCCGACGGAGCTTATCTGGCATCGAGAGGGAGAGACCCGGGAACGAAGGCGGAAGGTGACGCGGTCCCTTCTTAGCTTCCGTTACTGGAAGCTTTGAGGAAAGAGGCAGAGCGTATACTAGAATGTAACGATAACCAAATGGTGTCGGACTCCACTCTGTGGTGTGCATTTAAGTGTGCTATAAGGGGGTACCTCATTAAAAGGGATATATATTGCAGTAAGCAAAGAGGGAAATCTTTAGCAGATTTACATGTTTGGTTTGCTCAAAAGGAAAGGATTAATAAGATAAACCCCTCAGAGCAATTAATTAAGGAGATGAATCAGATAAGAACTGAAATAAGGGATAAATTGAATGATAGTTTAAGTAGAACAATTATGATATTTAGACAAAAATCATATTATAGTAATAAAATAGTAAATAAATCTCTGACAGAACTGAGTGAAAACCGATTAATAAAGTAATAGTTAATAATCAAACTATCTTGGCCCCAAATTAGATAGGGAATGCATTTAAGGATTATTATAGTTCTTTGTACAATATAAAAGGTTCTACTAAATCGGTATCTCAAATAGCAGAGTTTTTGGGGAAACTTAATCTTCCAAAAATCTCGGAACATAAGATGAGATTGCTTAATCAGCCATTTACCTTAGCAGAGGTGAGAAAGGGGATAGGTAGCATGAAGGTTGGGAAGTCACCGGGTCCCGATGGATATACGGCTTTATTTTATCAGATTCTTGAACCACTGATTTCTCCGTTGCTCCTGAGGGTTTTTAATGGAATAACGGTGGAGTGCCCATTTCCTGAGGAGATGCTGAATGCATCAATATGTCCCATACCAAAGATAGATAAAGATCATAGTTATTTAATGAATTACAGGCCGATCTCCCTCCTCAACCTAGACATCAAGATCTACTCAAAGGTCTTGGTGGATAGGTTGAGGACGGTGATCGGAGATGTAATACATCCAGATCAAACAGGATTTCTAATGGGGAGGTCAGGGGAAGATAACACACAAAGAGCTTTACATTTAATTTCAGAGATTACTCGAACGACATCCCCTTCGGTCTTCTTGGCGTTGGACGCTGAGAAGGCCTTTGATAGGATTAGTTGGGGATTCCTGTCAGAGACGCTTTATCACGGTGCCCGTGATCCCTTTCTGTCAGTCTCACTTGTGGTGCTCTCCTAGTGGCTGAGAAGGTTTGGCCTGCCCCCGGTGACCTTTTTATACCCAGCCATTGACACCTGTCACTTGCCCTTTCGTGGTGTTCCTGAGCCGGTGTTGCTGTTGCTGTCTTCTGTGGATCCTGATTCCTGTGTACCGATTTGGCCTGTCCTGACTACGCTCCTGAGTTCCAGTTCCAGCTTGGCTGACGTTCCTGCTTGTGATTCATCTGGCTTGTCTGAGAACCATCTCCGTGTACCGACCCGGCTTGGCTGATGTCCCTGCTTGAGATTGACCTGGCTTGTCTGAGAACCACCTCCGTGTACCGATCCGGCCCGGCTGACTTCCTTCTCCGTGATCTGAACTGGCTTGTTCCTGAGACCTGCGTGTACTGCTTCCTGCACCACTGTCGCAACATTCTGACTTCCGCTGAGGCAGAGTGCCGGACTGTGTGTATCTCGCCACAGTACTCCTTCTGTGTTGGGCATTCTGTGCTGAGTCTCTGTTACCGACTGCTGAACTGTGCCTCCATTAAGAGCCTTGATACTTGCAGAGCATTTCTCATTCCTGCTAAGCTGATTCCTACGAGCTGTTTAACCTGTTCAGTGCTGGCATACTTCTTGTGAACCGTTATACTCCTAGCTGAGCCTATCCCTGGTTACCACTACTACTGCCGAGCTGGCAGCTTGTACGCTCATTTAGATGGCAGCTCCATCCTCCAACTAGCAGAGTAGTCGGTATTGATTACCTCCTCCGGTGTGGCGCTATTGGCTTCAGTAATTGTCTCCGGTTTACGCCCGTGGGGGCTATTGGTTCACTTCTTGTGCAGCACAGAGTGGCCTCCAGTGTACGCCCGTGGGGGCTATTGGCCATCTCCAGCGTTTCAGCAGTCTCAGTATAACGCCCGTGGGGGCTTTTGGCTTAAGCTCTTGCAGGTTTCTCCGGTATACGCCCGTGGGGGCTAAAGGCTTGAAGCACTGTATTGCTGGTTTCCTCTATTATGCCCCTGGGGGCTATTGGCCAGTTCTTGTGATCTAGCAGTCTCCATTAGGAACACCCGTGGGGGCTACGGACTCAGCACTAACTTCCACTGTGGTCTTCATCGCTATGCCTGGAGGGACTATGCGCCGCTATCATCTAAGGAAGTACTGATTGTGCCTTCAGCCTCCTGTGCATTACCATCTGCAGATATATCACCACCTTGGGTGTGCCAAACTCCATTATTGAGTCTAACTTTGTTGTATTAACCCTTGAGTAGCCTGGCTACTGTTTCCTATCAGTAAAGTTACCATTACTTTCCTGTTCACCTACTGCTTTGTTATTGCTATTGCTCGCTTTCCCTATTGTCACCTGTAGAAGGCGTTCCTTATTATTTATTTTTATTTAATAAACTGTGTTTTATTTTACCGGCTGGTCTGAGTGTCTTGAAAACCGTTACACGCTTGGAGCTTCTGAGATCCATGGCTCATTTAAAGATAGGACTATGGCTCTTTACACAGTTCCTTGTGCAAAGGTTATTGGTCCATTGCTTAACTCAAGTTATTATCAGATTAGTGATGGGATCCGACAGGGGTGCTCATTAGCTCCAATGTTATACGCCTTATCTATAGAACCACTGGCAGTCTTAATCAGGAAGACAGATGGAGTGAAAGGTATATCAACAGGCTCTCAGACACAAAGTAATGTTGTATGCTGATGATATCCTGCTTACATTAACTTCCCCAGATATATCTATACTGGTGGTACTCTCATTAATAGAACAGTATAGTAGATTTTCAAATTATAAACTTAATTGGCTAAATCACAGTTTAAATCTTTTTTTGTATCACAAGCACAATTGGATAGATTATAATTTTAATTCGAGAAATCAGGTTATTGAATATTTGGGGATTATACTGACATCAGATATTAGATCCTCTCAAGAGTTAAACTATTCTAACCTTGTAAAGGATTTGAGTTTACAGGCAGTAAAGTGGAGGGGGCTTGAAGTTTCTTGGGTAGGAAGAATAAATATTTTACATGCCTATTTTCTTCCCAAAATATCATACTTGTTTCGAACTATTCCCCTTAAGGTACCCAGAGGGATCCTCAAAAAACTTACTAAGATTTTGGCAGATTACGTGTGGCAGTATAAAAGGCATAGAATAGCTAGGAATATATTGAGTAGGAATAGGAATTATGCTGGATTGGGATTCCCTGCAGTGGCGTAACAATAGGGGTCGCACCTGCAACCGGGCCTGTCACTCTCAGGGGTTCGACCGCCCCCCGGCGGCCGGCGCTTTAATAATGCAGAGAGCTGGGAGATGACAATCTCCCAGCGCTCTGCATTACTAACAACCGCGCGGGAGTTTGGTTCCAGAGGTCTGTGCCTCATTCGGCACACCGCTAGATCACCAGGGACTCGAGGTAGGAGGAGGGTGGGTCAGTAGGGGCAATGTGTAGATGGGGGCAATGTGGAGAATGAGGGGCAGTGTGGAAGGGGCATTGTGGAGAATGAGGGGCAATGTGGAGGTGGCCAATGTGGTTGAGGGGGGTCAATGAGGTCAGAAGGGGGCCCATGGCAACTCTTGCACCAGTGCCCCGTGGCTTCTAGTTACGCCTCTGATTCCCTGATTTGAATAGGATATATCAAGCAGTTATGTTTTCTCGTGCTTTAGTATAGGAAGGGAATAGAAAACTGGGTTTAGGTTGGTATAAGATTGAGCAGTACTATCTTAAAAACCCCAGTCCCTTTCTTTACTATTGGATTAAGACACCCCTTGGTCACCAGTTATATAAGCAGTATCCTGTGGTAGCTGAAATAATGAAATCTATACATAATATTAGAATATAATTGAATTGTAGTAATTATAGTACTCCATTGACACCTTTAGCGGTATTAGCAATATATATTCCGGATATTAATTTAACTGGTTGGTCAAATAAAGGGATGGTTGTTTTGGCGGCCATAGTGAAAGGCAGTACGCTCCTATCATTTCAGGAACTTAAGGATACTTATGTAATTGCAGATAAAGAATTTTATACATATTTTAGAATTAATAGCTATTTGAGATTAAAGGGGTAGTAATATTTCGTTTTATCTTTATTTTATCTTGTAGGCATTAAAAAAACATGAAGAACGAAATAAGTCTTATCTCTCAAACCTTTAAGAGATATTCACAAACAAAGTATCCCCCCCGGTTCAGCCATATCAGAAGGGAGGTGTCCAGGTAGACTGCAGAGAGGGACAATCTTCAATTAAGATAAGGGAAAAAGCTGAAAAACTTGTCAAGGGGGGCAGGGATTTCATTGTTCTCATAGGAAGAAGATTGTCCCCTGCTGTTATCTGTCTGGTCTATGGACTGCATTCCACATCTGAGAAGAGATGGCTTACACTAGGTAAAAGGGGCGGGAGGGGGAAACTTTGCTTGTGAATATCTCTCAAACCATAAAGGTCTGAGAGATAAGACTTATATCGTTCATGTTTTTTTCATGCCTACAAAATAAAATAAAGATAAAACGAAGTATTACTATCCCTTTAAATCCTGTGGGCGCATGCACTGCTTTGGATGAGCTGGTGAATAAACGTTATAATACACAGTTGATAACTACCTAGTTCACAGGTAGTTGACATGCAACTTCAATATTGAAATGGAAAAGGGACCTAGGTAGGTCCTTTCCACCGGAGGAATGGTATAATTCATGGATAAAGTTTCACAAGGCAGTGCATTGTGTGACCCTTCAGGAATCCTTTTATAAGATTTTGCATAGATGGTATTTGGTTCCTACTCGGATGGGGAGATTTAATCCAACTTTTTCTAATATTTGTTGGAGGTGTAATAGAGTAGAGGGATCGATGTATCATATTTGGTGGGAGTGTGAATTGTTGGGGCAGATTAAAGAGAGGATGTTGGCTGTTTTGACAGCAGTTTTTAAAAGACGAATGGTCTTGACCCCAAAGTTTTTTCTCTTCCAATTAGAGAATCCTTTAATTGTTAAATCACAGCAGTTTCTGGCGATCTATATTCTGGCACCAGTCAGGTTATGTCTTGCCAGATACTGGAGAAAGAGATAAATCCCCTCCCTAAAAGAAATAGAAGATCAAATATTGTATCAATGTTAAATGAAGAAACACTGTTATGAAACAATGTCGGGATTAAAAAATTATGAGGAGATCTGGTCAGGTTGGCAAAAGTATAGGAAAGATTGAGGCCCTATGGCAAATAGTGAATTTGAATTGAGGTAAAAATGTATGCCCCTCCCCTCACTGGCTTGGACTTGGCATCCCAGACTAAGGGTAGAGTTTAAAGATTGCAGCTCCGGGAACATTTTTATACGTTAAAATATGTATGAATGAGTGATGGGATGGATGAAGGGGATAATTTTATAATATGTTAATATATGTTCTCTATATGAAATATATGATTGATTGTTTTCTGTGTTGTATGTATATGCGTGTCACGGTTTGTTAAGACTCTCAGACGTAAAGCTTAGGTAAAAACATAACTTTATTGAAAAGTTAAGGCAATCCCATGGGGTTTTCATACACATACAAACATCATATAAGCAATTGACAATTGAGATAGGTTCTACCGGCCTTGCAAATAATACCGGCAAGGCAACCCAAGCGATACTGAAGGAATAGTGATAAGTAGGCTCTACCGGCCCCGCCAATACCAGGTAAGGCAACCGTAAGATGGTAACGTACTGGTTCTACCGGCCTTACCAATACCGGGCAGGGCAGCCTGAGGAATACACAAGGAATAGGCTCTTCCGGCCCTGCCAATACCGGGTAAGGCAACCGTGGAGTGGCAACGTAACAGGTTCTACCGGCCTTACCAATACCGGGCAGGGCAGCCCAGAATGGATACCCAAGGATAGGCTCTACCGGCCCTGCCAATACCGGGTAAGGCAACCTAAAGGTGGCAACGTGAAAGGTTCTACCGGCCTTACCAATACCGGGCAGGGCAGCCCAAGAAGGGAGACACCACTAAGACCAGTGACTGTCAGATGACAATGACAGTAGGATGGTAAATAGAGTATACGGTCAAGCTGTCTCACCCAAGGAGAGGCTAGTGTCGGTACACATCTGAAACAAGTGCTGCTAGGACTGGACAGCACCAGAAACCTGACTGCAAGTTAGGGAGTAAACCAGCGTCCACACGCTGGAACCAACAACTGTACCATGAGCCGCAAGGCAAATGAAGTAAACCAGTGTCCTCACACTGGAACCAACAGGCAGTAGAATGAGCCACAAGGCCAATGGAGCAAACCAGCGTCCACACGCTGGGACCAACAGACAGTATTGTGAGCCGCAAGGCTAATGGAGTAAACCAGCGTCCGCACGCTGGGACCAACAGACAGTATTGTGAGCCGCAAGGCTAATGGAGTAAACCAGCGTCCGCACGCTGGGACCCACAAACAGTATAGTGAGCCGCAAGGCTAATGGAGTAAACCAGCGTCCGCACGCTGGGACCAACAGACAGTATAGTGAGCCGCAAGGCTAATGGAGTAAACCAGCGTCCGCACGCTGGGACCCACAAACAGTATAGTGAGCCGCAAGGCTAATGGAGTAAACCAGCGTCCGCACGCTGGGACCAACAGACAGTATAGTGAGCCGCAAGGCTAATAGAGTAAACCAGCTTCCGCACGCTGAGACCAACAGACAGAATGTCGCCGGAGTGACAGGAGAGAAATATCGCCACAGGAACTGACCACAGGAAACAGCAGGAGCAGGCCTAGGCTCAACCGGGACGAGCACCGCAAGTCGGCTGGCAACTGGAACGACAGCAACCGGAACCGGACTGGAACTGACAAGCAGGCAGGAACACAGGAACAGAGGAACTCAGGAACAGGCCCAATAGCTTCAGCAGACAGGCAAAGTGAATGCTGTCAGAGACACCACGAAAGGGCAACTAAAGGGTGCCCAGACTGAGTTTAAAAAGGCAACCAGAGGCGGGCTGACTGCAGACAGCCAATGGGAGCCCCCTGCAGGTGATAGACAGAGAACTGCAGCAATCACGGGCACCGTGTTAATGCGATATGTTTGTAAATTGAATAAAAAAAATAGTACTGGAGTAAGACAATAGGAAGGGTTTGGAACATATACAGAACTTTGGGCAAGAACACCGATTTAAGTAGATTGATCTTACCCAACCAGGAAAGCTTAAAGGGATAGTAATACTTTGTTTTTTCTTTATTTTATTTTGTAGGCATTAAAAAAACATGAAGAATGATATAAGTCTTATGTCTCAAACTTTTATAGCTTGAGAGATATTCACAAACAAACTTTCCCCCTCTCGTCCCTTTTACCTAGTGTAAGCCATCTCTTCTCAGATGTGGAATGCAGTCTATAGACCAGACAGATAACAGCAGGGGACAATCTTCTTCCTATGAGAACAATGAAAGCCCTGCCCTCCTTGACAAGTTTTTCAGGTTTTTCCCTTATCTTAATTGAAGATTGTCCCTCTCTGCAGTCTACCTGGGCACCTCCCTTCTGATCTGGCTGAACAGTGTTACATCAGTAAAAGGGGCGGGAGGGGGATACTTTATTATTGAATTACTCTGGAACTACAACTCTGACAGATTTGAAATAACACTGTACAAATTCCAAATACTATGATGATTAATTAGAGCTGCTTTTATTATGAAACATTACTATCCCTTTAAGCGCAGCACATTTATTCAGGTCAGTAGATATATCCCTAGCGAGCAGACCCAAAATCTCAGCATTGGCCCGAACTCTACAAGCAAGAGACTCCATAATCAGAGCAAAAATCAAAGGCGACCCTTGCCTAGTACCGTTGTGCAAAGCGAAAAAGTCCGACAAAGATCCATTCACACAGACATGTGCAGAGGGGTTAGCATAGAGTGCAAGCACCCGTGAACTGAAGTGTTTTCCAAAATCAAACCCCCTTAATGATGCCTTCAAGAATCTCCAATCAACCCTATTAAAGGCTTTCTCCGGGTCGACTGATAGGAGAATAGCCGAGTCACCGCTAGAACTAGTCTGATGGAGAAGATGAAGCAACTTGATCGTATTATCTCTGGTCTCCTTCCCCGGTATGAAACCTGCCTGGTCCATATAGACCACATCAGACATAAGAGGTCTCAACCTATTAGCCAGGACCTTCGCATAGATTTTCAAGTCCAGACTAAGAACTGAAATGGGATGGAAGAGAGCACAGGAGGATGGCTATAAGAGATGTTGGCATCAGCGATAAGCGGATGCTGCTGAATCGAGGCAGGGAGGTCATTAAAGGAGGCAGTAAGAAGAGGTACCAACAGTAGCGAGAAACGATCCAGCCCAGGAGCTTTCCTCCCCGCCATCTGTTTGATAACTCCCTTTGCTGTATATCGTCCTTCACCGCAGCCGCTTGAGTAGGAGCGATCTGAGGGAGAGATGCCTCAGTTACATAGCAGAGTTGGTCAGCAGAGGGAGAAGCACTCTTTCCCGGGTGAAGATTATAAAGATCCGAGAAAAAATCCCAAAAGGTAGAAGCAATAGAAGGTAAGTTCCTAACCAAGGCTCCAGTAGATGTACGAATAGAATGAATTGGATTGGAAGACCTAGGTCCTTTATGGATACAGGTAAGCTAATGTCCACCTTTATTTGCTTGTTCATAGAAATATCTCGGTCTCGCTGCCGGTCTGATGCGCAAGTTCAGCCACTGCCAAAGCATCCATCAAAGCTGAAAGTTCCTCTCTGACACGTTGTCTGTGTCTAGTAGTAAGCTGTATGCAGCTGCTCCTAATGACACATTTGAGCACCTCCCACCCCATTGTAAGAGACGCAACCGAAGATTCATTAGAGTCCAAGTAGTTCTGAATGTCAGTCTGTAAGCGTGTAAAAGAAAGAGTCAGAAAGAAGGGAGACATCCAATCCTCAACCTCGGGAGACCCCCAATTGAATAGAAACCTTAAGGGTTAGATCGATGGGACCATGATCTGACCAAGTGTCTGGGTTTAAAGAAGCATCAGAAGTGTAATGTAGGTGAGCTTGGGACAACAGAAGAAAGTCAATCCTTGAGTCACAGGAATGGGGTTGTGAAAAGAAAGAGTAAGCACAAGAGGAGGGGTTCAGAATCATTCAGACATCTATCAAGGAATTATCCTGCAGCAAACGCCTCAAACAAGTGTAATGAGAAGGCGATAAACTAGCCAAACCCACAGAGCAATCAATAGAAGGGTCAAGAACAGAGTTAATGTCCCACCAAAAATCAGTAGACCTTCACCAAAAGAAACAAGGTCTGCTAGGGTATCCCAGAGAAAGGAAAATTGCCCTGTATTCGTAGAGTAGACATTGGCAAAGGTCAGTTTCAGATCACCCAGCCTACCCTTAACAAACAGTTGCTGACCCAAGGTATTGCAAAACACATCACAACATTCAAAAGCGAAAGACCTGTGAAAAATTATTGCTTCCCCAGATTTCTTAACAGAGGCATTAATCATATAGTAAGTAGGAAAGTGCTTGCTGTTGAAGAATGGAACATGATCCGCAGCAAAGTGCGTTTCCTGCACAAAACACACCTGATGCCTAATCTAGAAAGGTCCCTAAATAACAGAGACATCTAGAACAAGGAGTTGAGCTCCTTAGCATTGATCATGACTACCTTTAGAGACAAAGCCATTTTAGAAACGGGCAAGTGGATCCAAAAATCAAAAGCTGAAGCCCTCTACAAACCAGTCACAACAAAACAAGGTGGGGGGGAAGACGAGGAACAAGGGGACGCTGAGGAAGGAAAAAAGGGGAAGAAGGTGAAAAGAAAGTACAAAGAAAAGGGAAAGATAGAAAGGGAACAGAGTGCCCGAAAAATCAACTGCAAGAAAGCAGAAGAATCAGAGAAGTATCAAACAAACCGCAGCTAGATGACCCCCCCCAAAAAAAGGCTAAATCAAGAACGGTAGAGAGGGGTGTAAGAGAAAGTGCTAATAACAGGCACAGGGTGAAAGCATCTCCAGACCCACAGTTGCAACGAAGAGAGAATTGGAACAGAGGTAAGGAGAGAAAGGGACGAGTAGAACAAAAGAGAGGATAAGAAAAGAGGGAGATAAAATCACGAAGCAGAATTCCCAATCTTGCCACCCAATATAGTGCAAAGCGCCATTTAAAAGCACACGCACCCTAACTAAATAGGGGAAGAAAAGAAATGTAAACCACACATCCCAGGTATCACTGCAGAGCCCAAAAAGAATTACCAAGGAAGGAACGAGAAAAAATGAACATAATAACATCATGCTTCATGTTATGAATCAGAGCAGTCCATCGGATGGAGAAGAAAACAGGGCTTTATTAGCACTTCAAATATAAGACAGACGGCTCTGACAGAAGAGGCAATAAAATAGGAGCAGTCTAAACAACATATAATATCAACGGGTATCACCACCGCCCCCACTCCCCCGTATGGGAGCCCCAGGTATAGCCCCCCACAAAAGGGCAAAGGAGCCCACATATACCTCATACAGTTAAAACATATAACATAACTGTCATGCAAAGTGTATGAATCGAATAGCAATGGAACTAAGGGGCCAAAATCAAGTGCCCGATGGTACACGAGGGGCAAACCTTGGAAATCAAAAGTAGACCCACAGAGGCCAGGAGAACAGTTGGCCAACCCCAAGTGCAACACCAGACCCATTACTTAAACAGAATAGGCCCCACTTTGAGATGCATGCCCTCCCTATCCAGCCACACCATCGGAGTCAATAGAGTCAGAATATCGGTGAAGAGAGTAGAATATAAAACACATAAAGGGAGAGAAAGGGAACATCAAAGACAAGGGGGAAGGAGGGAATGCGAAACAGGGTCGCGTCTAACTATGATGAGCCCGAGATGTGTGGCAAGAAACCCCCCCAATACAATCCAACATAATAGCAAAGAAAACAAACCCCCAAACCAACATCCATACCATCAGGGCAACATGAAAGTGAACATTAAACATAAATGAAAGCACACAGTTAGAACCGTAAGACTCAGACAGGGTCACCGAAACAGTTCACTTAAAGTTGAGCGTCTCAGTCCCTTATCACTGGATCCGAAGAAGGTCTCTTAAGCAGGGGACAAGAGTCTCGCCACTCAGGAGCTGCAGGAGAAAGAACTCCATGGGTCAGCAGGGGTCCACCCCCAACTGCAGGAACCAAGGCAAGGGACGAAGGTAAGCTAAGAACAGTGCAAAAGTCCTGTATGTCCTCTATGCGCCAAAGCACATAGTGACGGCCCTCAAACGAAATAATCATGGAGAAAGGGAAGCCCCACCAGTACAGTATTTTGCATTGGCGGACTTCATCCGCCAAAGGCTTGAACTGACGCCTCAGTGTCATGGTACCTAACTTCCAGCGGGGAATTCTTGACGGCGAACTACCCAGTTCCGGCTTGCTGTGGGTGTTCGTCTGTTGCGGGTGTTTTGCTGGGTCCCTGGCCGTATTGTCGCTGTGTTCCTGTGGTGTTCATGTCTGCGTGAGGGGCTGTAATACTGGAACAGCATGGCGCGACCTTTTGAATATTTACTTACCTCATTTCTACTTTCTTTATCTTCTTCAGAAAGTTACCCCGCCCTGCTACTTCCGGTTGTGTAGACTTTATTAGCCGGGCTCACCCAGTGGCCCTTGCGTTGGTGTAGTCTGAGCTCGCTCAACACCTGCTACCTATCCATTATTACTTCTACTAACGCTCCGTGTATGACCCAGTTTTTTGGCTGCGAACCCATTTGTGTATGACCCGACCTTGGCTGCATACCCGTTTGTGTATGACCCGATTTTGGCTGCGAACCCGTTTGTGTATGACCCAGGCATTTGGCTGTGAACCCGATTACGTATGACCCGACTCTGTTGAGTTTCCGTTTTATCAAGGTGTTGATTCCGATCCCGCCTCAGTGTAGACCCAGTTATTGCTGTACTCCCGTTGTGAGTATTACCAAGGGTTAGCGTGTGCCTTCCCAGTTAAGAACCCGGCCTGACTTGCGTTTCCGCTTGCCTTGTTCTGATTCGATGTGCACCTTTATTAGTCTCAGCCCGTTACTCTGGTCTTGGTCACTGGCTATCCTGGCCTTACCTGTGGGCATATCTATTCTTTTTACCAAGCTGCTCAGTGTCGCTCTCCGTTGGTTGCTTCCCTACTAGGTGACATTATTGAGAGCTTGGTTGTCCGTTGCTTTCGTTGGCCAATAGACCTGCTGAACTGCTGGCGTGCGTTCAGTAATAGGAGTGGCATTGCTGCCGAAGCTTGAGCTCGCTATTGACGACTGTGGTGCTGGTCTACCTTCCTATCACGGTGCCCGTGCTCCCTTGTTGTTGTTTTCCTGTCAGTTTATCCTGTGTATGCTCCCATTGGCTGTCCTGTATTGATCCCGCCCAGTATGGCCTTTATATACTGAGCTCCAGCACCCACACGGTGCCCTTTCGTGGTGTTCCTGTACCAGTACTAGTTTTCTGCTCAGTGTTTCCCAGTGTAGCGACTTGGCTTGCCTGACTACTCCGCATCTGTTCTCCTGCTCCTGTGTACTGACCCAGATTGCTTGACTACTCTTCATTGCCTGCTCCTGTGTACCGACCCGGCCTGGCTGACGTTCCTGCTCTTGTGTACCGACCCGGCCTGGCTGACGTTCCTGCTCCTGTGTACCGACCCAGCTCGACTGACGTTCCCGTTCCTGTGTACCGACCCAGCTTGGTTGACGTTTCTGCCCCACAATCATACCCGGCTTGGTTGACGTTCCTGCTTCTACAGCTTATTGTCGACTTGGCGACATTCTCATTCTCCAGGCGATCCCGTTTCACTTGCTCTACTGAGCGCGAGAGTCAGTTTCCGTTACTGCTCCTGCAGGTTGCTAGTGTCTGCTTCCGTTACTGCTCCAGCAGTGTGCCTTTGGCCTAGTCCTCCGTTACTGCTCCTACCGGCTGCAAGTGTCTGCCTCTGTTATTGCTCCGGTAGTGTGCCATTGGCTTGTCCTTCGTTACTGCTCCTGCAGGTTGCTAGTGTCTGCCTCCGTTACTGCTCCGGCAGTGTGCCCTTGGCCTAGTCCTCTGTTACTGCTCATACCGGTTGCAAGTGTCTGCCTCCGTTACTGCTCTGGTAGTGTGTCATTGGCTTGTCCTCCCAGGTCTGGGGCTATCGTTGGTTCAGTGTTTTGTCTGGTGTGCTTATTACCTGAGGTTGAAATACCATCCATTCCTTACTTGTGGTCATACACAGACTAGATCCGTATTATTGAGTTCTGGCCTATCTCTTAGAGGTGCATCCGTTCCAGTTGTCTGCTGTACTCCTGAAGTCTTCAGTTCCTGTATTCCTGTACCAGTACTTCAGATCAAGACTATTGTTCATATTGTATATATTTATTGCAGAGTGTTATTGTTTTGTTTAAATTGTTATCTTCAATAAACTATCTTGACCTTACTGAACCAACTCAGAGTATTCTAGTGCCTGTTACACTCAGCTGTAATGTGCGAACTGATAGGTCATTGAATAAAGTAATCTGGGCCTCATCTAACGATACGTAAGGCAGGTTCCTTGGCTTTTGCATGATCGCCTCTTTCTGGGTGAAATGGTGCAGGTCTGGACAGACAAGGGGTTCACTGAACAGTTTCTGCAGATTAGAGGTCAAGGCATCGGTAGGTATCGATTCAGGCAGCCCCTTCACACGAATATTAGAGCGGTGACCCCGATTCTCTAAGTCACCCAAATGATTTATGAAAAAGTCAGTGGTGTCATCCTGTAGAGCCAGAGCCAGCTGCAAATCCACTTGGGTGGCCAACACTGAGGCTTGCACATCTTCCAAATCGTTGACCCGGGCACCCACTTGATGTAAATCCGACCGTAGGTCTGAGATGTCCTGCCGGATGGAATCACACAAGGATGAAATTAGATTTTCCGTATCTGCCTTAGTCGGAAGGCAGCGTAGGATGTATCTGGTGGACAGTTCTCCTTGTCTAGTCCTGCCATAGCGTTATGTGTACGAGATGGCTCTGAGATAGCAACACCGCTCCGCCTCCCGGCCACAGAAGGACGAAAATATGCTCCGATAGAGGTAGATTTCTTCCTCCTGTTAGGCATAACCGTCTCCCCAATAGCTTAATAAACAGTCTTCCTCTCCTCAAAGGCATAAACATGCGTTTACGAAGCGTTTAGCAGCTCAGGGTCTAGGAGCACATAAATCACACGTCCGCCATCATCGAGGTTCGGCCACTCCCCCCGATGATCAAAAGTATTTTTAGTGTCTAAATGCATTTTTACTCCCAAATAAAACAGACAATTCCTCCTCCAAGTAAACAAAGTTTGTTTTTAAACCTAACTCTATGTGTGGGCAACTTATAATTTATGATTTCTCCTTGTTAATCTCCAACCCTGATATATTAGCAAAGGAACCCAAGATTATCTTTAAGACTGGGACTGAATGTAAGTGATCGTAACTGAACAACAAAAGTTCATACAAGCAGAGACCAACTTAGTCTTGGCAAGTATTATTAACTCCCAAACCCTGAATTGTATCATTTTGTGATGGGTTCAGTACATAGGACAAATATTAACAGAGATAAAGGACATCCCTGTCTTGTATTCTTTTGCATTGGAATCCTCCCACTTTCCATGTCCATAACTCTTATAATGCTAAAAGAGTTGTGCTGAATACAATTTTTTTTGTTTGTTTTTCAAAGAAGTGTTATTGAAGAAAAAACATCAAAGAAATGACAGTGAAGTCAAAGACACAAGTGATACCGGATAGAATCAGCATAATATGGACATATAAACAAAAAATAAAACCAATTCTATAAAATCAATTTGATTTTTATACAGTCTGGAGCAATTCTGAAGTCAGTTAATTATCCTATCAGAGGGGAGGGAAAGGCATTTAATCAGGGAGTGTTGCTGTTCACTTTCTCTATGATTTTCTTCCTGCTCTTGTTTTATTTGAAGAAGTAGCTAGGAAGCTACGAAACGTTATACCAAGCCATTTTATTGTTTTTACAGATTTTTGTAAGAATTAGTATATTTGTACAATAAATCTTGCAGCACTCCTTTGGACTCCTTCCTCAAATTGGGATACCTGAACAGACACAGGTTTAATATCTCCGTGCACTTCTGTCACGGGGTGACTTTTGAATAACAACACTGACAAGGACAGATACAGTTAAAATGAATATCTTTATTGAGAAATAGCACAGCATGAAATAAAATATACTTTCCCAACCCTCACTGGACCAGGTGTAAGGACAGTGTCTGGGCACTTCCCCAACCCTCACTGGGCAGGTAAGGAACAAGCACAGGATCGCCCGAATGAATAGAGCTAAACACCACTCTGACTGAAGGTACTTGCTAGTAGCAGTGATGGTAGTAGCTACTAGTACAGGAGCAGCTGTAAAGCACCTGGGAACAGAGGGAAATACACCAGATATCTTAAGCTGGTTAAGCTCAGAGACAGGACTCCCTAGAACGCTAGGGTAGACCAACAGACAGCGGTAACTGATATTCCCTAGACTGCTAGGGTAAACCAACAGGCAACGGTAACTGATATTCCCTAGAACGCCAGAGTAACCCAACAGGCAGTGGTAACTGAGACTCCCTAGAATGCTAGGGTAGTAGAACAGGCAATGGTGACTGGAACTCCCTAGAACGCCCGGGTACTCTAACAGGCAGCGGTGACCGTGAGGCCCTAGCACGCTAGGGTACCCAGTGACGCACAGCGGAGATAGTGAGAATGCCAGTGGCACGGACTGACACAAACTGAGGACTGCTCGAATGAGGAAGTGTAAGCAGAGACACGGGTATTGAGGATTGAGGTCAGCCAGAGCCTGGTCAATACGGAGCGGGTAGTCAGCCAAAGCCAAAGGTCAAACCGGAATGGGTAGTCAGCCAGAGCCTGGAGTCAAACCGAGTGGGCAGAAGTCAGGGATCAAACGGAGCCGAAGTCAAACAAGCCATACACAGGAATCAAGCATCAAAATCACAAGAGCTATAGTGCACAGGTACAGCACGAAAGGGCAAGGGAGAAGTGGCAGGCTGATACCTTTAAGGCCTAGTAAGTAGGAGGAGACTCTGGAAATTAATAGCGGCCAATAAGAATAGCGACTGTGCTTCAATGCGACAACCAGGAAGTAATGCAATGTCACCTGTACACACAGTTGCTGGAGGGAATCATGGGCACCATGATAGTATGCCCCCTCAAAGAGAGAGATCCAACTTTATTAGGAAATTTAGCATGGAATCTGCATAGTAGAACAGGAGTGCGAATATCAGACAGATTTACCCAGGATCTCTCTTCAGGGCCATAGCCCTTCCAATGCACAAAATACTGAATGCGCCCATGGACTCTACGGGAGTCCAAAATGCTTTGAATTTCATACTCCTCATGGTCTTGGATGCGCACAGGATCTGGCACCTCTGGAGTAGAAGTGTAGTGGTTACATACCAAAGGCTCCAATAGGGATAAATGAAAGACATTGTGAATAAGCATACTTCCAGGAAGGTCCAAGGCATAAGAGACAGGGTTCACACTCTGAAGTCCCCGGAAAGTACCTACAAAACGTGAAGCCAGCTTCTTTCAGGGTACTTGCAAGTGCAGGTTTCTGGAGGACAGCCACACCCTATCTCCAACTTGGAAAACAGGAGCAGGGTGCCTCCTGCGGTCTGCATGCTTCTGGTAGCGCTAACAGGACCTTCACAAGGCATTCTGAACCTGTGCCAATGTGGAGCGGAGCTGCCTTATATGCTCATCCAGAGCTGGAATATCCTGAGCCTGAAAGGAGTCCGGGAGCAAGGATGGTTGGAACGTATAGTTAATCAGGAAGGGAGAGCTCCCAGACAAGGAGTTTATGGCACAATTCCTGGCAAAATCAGCAAAAGGTCAGCCCAATTATCATGATGGTCACAAGCACAAGAATTGTTCCAACCCCTGGTTGGGTCTTTCAGCAGTACCATTCGTCTGGGGATGATAGGTCACGGAAAATGACAGTTTAAAGGGATAGTAATGATTTATTATTACTATTCCCCATGTTGTACCCCTTAAAATTCAACGATACCAGCGGCATCTTTCAAACCTTTATGGTTTGAGAGATATCCGCTTTCAAAGTTCTCTCTCCCCTGATGTCAGTATTCTAGCTGACAGCAGGGGAATCCGGTCCAGGGACCGGCGGCGGCTCTGCAGCAGTGCCGAGATGTTTTTATAGAAACAGAAATCCTTCACTAAAGTGGTCTTCTACATATGCTTGTAAACCAAGCACACGTAGAAGACCATTTTAGTGAAGAATTTCTTTTTCTATAACATGATCTCAGGACTCCTGCAGAGCCGCTGCTTGCTCACTGAACGGATTCCCCTGCTCTCAGCTAGAACACTGACGTCAGGGGAAAAGCCAAAAAGAGGGAACTTTGAAAGTGGGTTTCTCTCAAACCATAAAGGTTTGAGAGATGTCGCTGGTATCATTGAATTCAGAATTTTAAGGGCTACAACATGGGGTATAGTAATAATGAAGTATTACTATCCCTTTAATGTTCACCTGATCCCAGTAGACCCTCAAGAACCTTGACACGAACTGACTCCCACGGTCAGAGACCAAGACCACTTCATGGAGTCTGAACACCTCTCTAGCAAACACCACAGCCAATTCTTTGGAGGAAGGTAGTCCCTGGAGAGGTACAAAGTGAGCCATTTTGGAAAAGTGGTCCACTATCATTAGTATGACAGTACACCCTTTGGACACTGGCTACTCTACCATGAAATCTATGGATATGTGTGACCATGAGCGCTCGCCATTCAGAACCGTCTGGAGCAGCCTCCACAAAAGAGGTACAATCTGCTCTTAGACTGGGCCACCAAAAGAGCTGAGATACTGAACTGATTAGTAGGTCATGCCCAATATAATCAGCTGCCCGAGGAGTGGTATGTCTCCAGCAGTTTGGTACGGAGAGGCATGGCTACAAAACATTTGCCACTAGGTTTTTTCTGCTGGAGCAGCACCCTGGGATGCCAAGATCTCCTTGCCTATTGGAGACGTGATTCTAATGCGTACGGGAGACAATATGCAGTCTGGGGGAATAATAGGCACAGGTGCACTTTCAGTCATGTGGTCTGGCCCAAATTGCCTATACAGAGCGTCAGCTCGAACATTCTTGGACCCTGGAAGATATGAGACTAAGAAATTAAATCTGGACAGGAACAGTGCCCATCTGGCCTGCCGTGGCGACAGTTTCTTAGCCTCAGACAGGTATGTAAAATTTTTATGATCCGTCAAGATCAGAATTGGAGCATTCGTCCCCTCCAGGAGGAGACGCCATTCACAGAGAGCGAGAATAATGGCCAACAAACTCGCAATCGCCTATATCATATAGGCTCTGGGCCTTAGTCATCTTTTTAGAAAATATCCTGCAAGGCATGAGGGTCTTCCCAGGCTCTGGTCTTTGGGACAGAACTGCCCCAACTCCTGCCTCTGATGCATCCACCTCCAAGGTAAAGGGAAAGGCAGGGTTAGGATGCAACAAGACTGGAGCCACAGCAAATGCAGACTTCAAAGCTTCAAAAGCCTCGTTGGACTCAGGGGACTAAGCCGATGGATTAGCCTCTTTATGCGTCAGGTCAGTCAAGGGTTTGACTACCGTGGAAAAATTCTGTATGATTTTCTATGATAGTTTACGAATCCTAAAAATCTTTGTACTTCCTTCAGGCCCACCGGACACAGATATTACAGTACTGCCTAGAGTTTCTCTTGGTCCATAGCAATACCGTCAGCAGAGATTACATACCCCAGGGACGGTACTCAGTCTTTATGGAATTCACATTTTTCAAGTTTATAATATAGTTTGTTTTCTCCTGGTTTTTGCAACAAGCAGCAACATCTCTCTGATGTGCCTCAAGGGTAGGAGAGTGTATCAGGATATCATCCAAGTAAACTACTATGCAGGACTGTAGTAGATCTCTTAGAACATAGTTTATAAATTCTTGGAATACCACTGGCGTGTTGCACAGCCCAAAGGGCATGAACAAATACTCATAATGGCCACTACGAGTATTGAAAGCGGATTTCCACGCATTGCCTTCTTTGATACGGATTAGGTTATAGGTTGCCCGTAGGTCGAGTTTCGTGAATACGGAGGAGCCTTTCAAGCGGTCAAACAATTCTGTTATCAAAAGAATGGGGTACGCATTTTTCACCATCAGACCTCTATAATCGATACAGGGTCTAAGCTCCCCATCTTTTTTCTTTAGAAATAAAAATCCAGCCCCCACGGGCGAGGAAGATTTCCTGATAAGGCCACGGGCCAAGGCATCAGAAATGTACTCCTCCATTGCTTGGTTCTCCTCCACCGACAAAGGGTAGGTGCGACCCTTATGAGGTATTGTGCCTGGCATCAGATTAATAGCACAGTCATATGCCCTATTCTCCGGCAAAGTGCTAGCCTCCCCCTTACTGAATTCCTCACTGAACGACTGGTACTCTGAGGGTATAGAGGGGAAGGTACACAAAATCTTAGTGGGCTGCTGTAGACAAGACTTCTGACAGTAATCAGACCAAGATATGATGTCACAGGTTTTCCCGTCCATTCTGGGGTTGTGTGTCTGAAGCCAAGGAAACCCCAGAATGACTGCGTAATGTGGAGACTGAATTACTTGAAACTGTAGGGTCTCCACATGGAGAGCTCCTACTCTGAGAGACAGTGGACAGGTCTCATGTGTAACATGGGATGGTACTAGTGGTCTACCATTGATTGCCTCCACAGCCAATGGAGAGACTAGGGGCATCAAGGGAATATTATGCTGTTTAGCGACTCGCCATCAATAAAGTAGCCTGCAGCTCCTGAATCAATCAGGGCTGGAGTCGCAACAGAGGAAGCTGCCCAAGAGACTCAAGCCTTGGCTTGTGGTTCTTGAATGAGACTCTCTCTCTAATGCGGGTATCAATCAGTATAGCAAAGGAGATAAACAGATCTAGATCCACTGGCAGCTCACGGGCTGCCGTTTCATCTTTAATAATATCATTAAGCCCTTGGGAGAAGGCCACCACCAGAGCCTCTTTGGTCCAGCCTACCTCTGCTGCTACTGTACGAAATTCAATAGCATATTCTGCTACTGTACGGGTGCCCTGGCGAACGGTCATCAATTTTTTTTGCGGCAGAGGTTGCTCGGCCTGGAACATCAAATACTTTACAGAAGGCATCCACAAATTCAGTAAAGTTTGATGTTATGGGTTTGGCTGTTTCCCATAATGGGTTGGTCCATGCCAAAGCTCTATGGGTCAGCAAGGAAATCATAAAGCCCACTTTGCTTCTTTCGCTCTGGAAAGCATTAGGTACAAGTTCCAAAAAAATTCCGAGCTGATTTATGAATCCACGGCACAACGTGGGTTCCCCATCATATCTTAGTAGGAGTGGAGTGGCTCTGGACAGCCCTCTATACATCGTGTTTTCCCCCTGAGTGGTTATTACTGATGCTGAAACCGAGGAGGCCACCGGTAGTTGCGCAGGTTTGTCAAGATACGCTGTATGGTTAAGAAGCGTCTGAATTGCCATGGACAACTGGTCAATATGTTGTTCCTGAATATCCATTCTGGAAAGGATATTAGGCAACTGTCAGCTACCAGTATGTGTACTTTCAGAGTTCATGGCCCTTTCGTACTGTCACGGGGTGACTTTGGAATAACAACAACAACAACTGTACAGATACAGTTAAAATTAATATCTTTATTGAGAAATAGCACAGCATTAAATAAAATGTAATTTTCCAACCCTCACTGGACCAGGTGTAAGGACAGTGTCTGGGCACTTCCCCAACCCTCACTGGGCAGGTATCACAGTGCCTGTGATTCCTGTCACTCTCAATTGTGGATGTCACTGATTTGCTGACTGAGTTTGACCCGCCTCCTGATGACCTTTTTATACCTGGCTATCACTTATGTCAGATGCCCTTTCGTGGTGTTCCTGAGCCAGTAGTGCTGTTGCTGTGTTCCTGTATTCTGAGTTCCTGTGTACTGATTCGGCTTGCCCTGACCATTCTCCAGTGTTCCTGCCTGTGTATGACCCGGCTCATCTGCGGACCACCCTTGGATCCTGACTCGGCTAGTTTGACGTTCCTGCCTGTGTATGACCCGGCCCGGCTGACTTCCTGCTCTGAAGATCGACGTCCAGCTTGTTCCAGTGACCTGCGTTCCAGTTGTCGCCGCCGCGACATTTTCCAGTCCCTGCTGCCCACGTCTGTGCCACTGCCTTACCTGGTGATTCCTTCGATAGTGCTGTGCCTCGTTCTAGTGCAGAGCTGTGTGTATTCTGTGGGCCTTCCTCTCCTTGCAGAGCCTGACCGTAGCGTTGTAGCCTCGAGTAACGTTACAGAGCCTTGCAGTAGCGCTGAAGCCTCGAGTAAACGTGCATTTTAACTCTTGCAGTGCTGCCTCAAATTCACTCTCTCTATCTCCTGTACGAGCCTTGTTACAAGTGATACTGCTGCTGAGTTGGCCGCTCTCCGTCGGCAACTCTAGTCTAACTTTGCAGAGTGTTCACATAGTTTGGGCCGTTTGGGCGCTTAAGGCTCTCCGGTATTGGTTACCGACGAGATCATTGACACAGAGTGTTGGCAGAAAGGCTTCAGTGTTGGCTTATCCGGTACTACGCCCGAGGGGGCTAGTGGCTCTGGCTCTAGTATTACTGCAGTCGATTACACCTGAGGAGGCTGTTAGCTCTTGCATTGCAGGCCGGTTTCCGTTACGCCCGAAGGGGCTATTCGCACTTGCACATACGAAAGCAGTTCCTGTAGCTACGCCCGTGGGGGCTAAGTTGTTACCCATTCTGCTTACTATCAAACACCTTGGCAAGGCAGCTCGTTCCTCAGCACCTGATGAACATCGTCTGTACAGCACAGCCTATTTAACATCCAGGGCGTGTCAAACCTCCACATCTGAGACTGACTGTTATTTGGACTTTAACCCCTTAGGGGTCCATATCATCCTAGTGCTTACTGATTTGCATTTATGTCCATTTTGCTATCACCCTTGTATTATCTCAGTTTACTTTATCTGTGTATTACCTACCGCCTCTAGAGGGCGTAATTGTGCATTATTCACTTTAATAAAGTGTGTTTTATTTTCACTTATTTGTCTGAGAGTCCTAAAAAACCGTAACAGTACGAAAGGGCCATGACCTCAGACGGTAAGGGTGAAAGTAATCCTCTGAACATCCACTGGAGAATGGATGCCCAGGAGCAGCGCCTGGACCAATTGGCACTGGCTCTACAAACGTTACTTGAACGTACAGTACATTTGGACAAGTCTGGTCCTAATCCGGTGGTCCCCCCAGTCATGACACCGGAGAATCCCTCTGTATCTCTCAGTACTAACACAAGAGGGTTAACGGCAGCGGTACCGTTACCCCTAAGATATGATGGCGAACCCTCCTTATGCAGAGGTTTTATTAACCAGTTGGAGATATTTTTGGAATTGGCACCCCAGGCATTTCCTAACGACCGTAGCAAGGTCGGCTTTATGATATCTCTGTTGACGGGCAAAGCGTTGGCATGGGCAAATCCGATATGGGAGAGTGCCAGACCCTGCACACTGAACTTTAGAGAATTTGTGGTGAAGTTCAGACGTGTGTTTGAGGTTCCTGGTAGGTCTGCCTTTGCTGCCAAAAGGCTGATGGAGATTCAGCAGGGCGAACGCACTCTGGGCGAGTACGCTATCGAATTCCGGACCTTGGCAGCAGAGGTAGGCTGGAACGATGAGGCCTTACTTGCTGCTTTTACTCAGGGTCTCGCGGAACAGATTAAGGACGAGATAGCAGCTCGAGATGTACCCAGCGAGCTGGATGAGTACATTGACTATGTCATGTTAATAGATTCTCGCATCCAGGAGAGACGCTTGGCTAAGAGAACCAAAGCAAAGAGTTATGGCCAGAACCAGTTCCTTAACCCACCCACTCCACCCGTCCTACCTGAGCGAACAGCTGACGGCATTGAACCTATGCAAGTAGGTTTTACTAGGCTCACTAAGGAGGAGAAGCTGTATCGTAGAAGGCAAGGCTTATGCCTATATTGTGGCAAACCGGGTCATATATTACGCAATTGTCCTGTAAGGCCGAGAAACGAACGCACCTAGGGTACCTTGGGGGACAGGCCCTAGGTGGTGTTGAACAGTCCCTAGAGACTTGCACCACTAAACCCACCATCCAGGTGGCTTTTGCGTGGACTGATAAGGTCATAGAAGTCCTAGCATTGGTGGACTCCGGGGCAGCCGGATACTTCATGGATCAGTCCTTTGCTGAGTTTCAGGGCATTCCGTTATGTAAAAAGGACTCTCCTGTGGCTATAGAGGCCATTGATGGCAGACCCCTGGATCCTGCTTTCAATACCTTCGAGACAATCCCAGTGACTATGACTGTGGGGGCCTGTCACAGGGAGCAGATACAATTTTAGATCATTCGTTCCCCACTTCATTCAGTTATTTTGGGGTTCCCGTGGTTGCAAACACACAATCCCCAATTTGACTGGCAAAGGTGTGAAGTTAACTCTTGGTCGGAGTACTGTAACAAGAATTGTCTTTCTCTTCCTGTTAAGATTATGTGTACCTCTCCAGCTGTGCCAACAGAATATGGGCAATTCAGTGACGTGTTTAGCAAAGGAGAGGCCAGTGCATTACCTGACCATAGGCCATACGATTGCGCCATTGAGTTGTCTCCAGGGGCCGTGCCCCCTAGGGGACGTACTTACCCACTGTCCTGTGAGGAAAATAGGGCAATGGAGGAGTATATCACAGATGCCCTGGAGAGGGGAATCATTCGTAAATCTACATCTCCGGCTGGTGCCGGATTTTTTTTTGTCAAAAAGAAAAATGGGGAACTCAGGCCTTGCATTGACTACCGCGGGTTGAATAAGCTGATGCCCAAGAACGCCTATCCCATTCCACTTATTACAGAATTATTCGACAGATTAAAGGGCTCTTCGATCTTTACCAAACTTGACTTGCGAGCCGCCTATAATCTAGTCAGAATTAAAGAGGGTGACGAGTGGAAAACGGCGTTTAATACCAGAACAGGGCATTATGAATATCTGGTGATGCCATTCGGCTTATGCAATGCGCCTGCAGTATTTCAGGAATTGATTAACGATATTTTACGTGACTTGCTCCAGTCCTGTGTGGTAGTATATCTAGATGATATACTAATTCACTCTGCTAACCTTGCCCAACACATTAAAGATGTCTCTGAAGTCTTGCTCCGACTTCGTAAGCACAAGTTATTCTGTAAACTAGAAAAGTGCGAATTCCATACTTCTCAAGTACCATTCCTGGGGTTCATTATATCCAAAAGTGGCATTGCCATGGATCAGGAGAAGTTGGCAGCGGTTCTGCAATGGCCTCGGCCTAAGGGGTTAAAGGCCATTCAACGATTCCTAGGTTTTGCGAATTATTATAGGAAGTTCATCAAGAACTTTTCCATGATTGTAAGACCATTGTCTGACTTGACTCATAAGGGCGCTTCTCCCTCTCAGTGGTCTGAGGCAGCTGAAAACGCATTTGTTACTCTGAAATCTGCCTTTGCATCTGCTCCTGTACTGTCCCACCCTAATCCCTCCCTGCCGTTTACTTTGGAGGTTGACGCTTCAGATGTTGGGGTTGGGGCGGTGCTCTCCCAACGTCCTGTGGGAGGTGGCGCTTTAATGCCTTGTGGGTTCTTCTCTAAGAAATTGTCCAGCGCCCAGAGTCATTACGAGATTGGCGACAGGGAACTGTTGGCCATCATACTGGCACTAAAGGAGTGGCGACATCTCTTGGAGGGCACTCAGACTCCAGTACTAATTCTTACTGACCATAAGAATCTAACCTATCTCTCAGAAGCCAAAAGACTGTCTTCTCGACAGGCCAGGTGGGCGCTGTTTCTGTCCCGGTTCAATTTCTTAATATCCTATCTTCCTGGTTCAAAGAATATCAAGGCTGATGCGTTGTCACGTCAGTTCGCTTCTGACACTGAAAGGGAGGAAGTCCTGGTACCCATCATTCAGCCAGATCAGATCCTGGCTACTATTCGTACCACTATAACCTCGCCACTGGGGGAGGAGATACTGGCATCACAATCACGGGCACCTCCTGGAACCCCAGTGGGGAAATGTTTTGTAGAAGAGTCATTCCGTATCCGTCTGTTGGAGACCTATCACGCCTCTAAAGCAGCTGGGCATATTGGTAGGGACCAACTAGTATGGTCTCTCTCGCAACTATTTTGGTGGCCTACGTTGAGAGCTGACTGCGCCGCTTTTACGGCAGCTTGTACCACTTGTGCCCGTGCCAAGACCCCTAGGCATCTCCCTGTGGGCTTATTGCAACCGGTGCCTAACGGAGACCGTCCATGGTCTCATATATCCATTGACTTCTTGGGAGAACTACCGGCATCTAGAGGTTACAAGTTCATTCTTATGGTGGTCGATAGATTCTCTAAGATGGCACATTTTGTGCCTCTGACTGGCCTTCCATCAGCTCAGGAATTGGCTATAGTTTTTGCCAGAGAGGTGTTCCGTCTGCACGGAGTGCCCAGAGTGATTGTCTCCGACCGTAGGAGCCAGTTCGTTTCTAGGTTCTGGAGGGCATTTTGTGGTCAGATGGGCATTCAATTGTCGTTTTCCTCCGCTGAGCGTGCCAATCAGGGACTGGAACAGTTCCTGTGCTGCTTTGTCACCGATCATCATGATAATTGGGCTGACCTGTTGCCATGGGCAGAGTTTGCCAGGAACTGTGCGGTTAACTCATCGTCCGGGAGCTCCCCGTTTCTCGTGAATTATGGTTTCCAGCCTTGTCTGCTCCCGGACTCCTTTCAGGCGCAGCAGATTCCTGCTCTAGACGAGCATTTGGCACGACTTCATTCCACTTGGGCACAGGTTCAGAGGTCCCTCAGTCAGTCTTTCAGGCGGCACCAACGGCACGCTAATCGCAGACGCCTTCCAGCGGTCTCATTTCAAGTTGGGGACAGGGTATGGCTGTCATCCAGAAACCTCAACTTACAAGTGCCGTCCAATAAACTGGCTCCCCGGTTCATTGGTCCATTTAAGATTATCCGCAAGATTAATCCGGTTTCTTATGCTCTGGAGCTTCCACCCTCTATGCACATTCATAATGTGTTACATGTGTCTCTCCTGAAACCATTGGTGTGCAATCGTTATACTACTACGCCAGTGATTCCTGGGCCGGTGGACGTCCAGGGCCAAGAAGAATATGAAGTCCAGAGTATTATTGATTCCAGGAGATTTAGAGGAAAGCTGCAATATTTGGTTCATTGGAAGGGCTATGGCCCTGAAGAACGTTCTTGGATTGATCAGGGGGATCTCCATGCACCGAGATTAGTACGCAACTTTCACTCTAAATATCCTTTGAAACCCAAACCTCAGGCTAGGAGAGGGGGTCTTTGAGAGGGGGGTACTATCACAGTGCCTGTGATTCCTGTCACTCTCAATTGTGGATGTCACTGATTTGCTGACTGAGTTTGACCCGCCTCCTGATGACCTTTTTATACCTGGCTATCACTTATGTCAGATGCCCTTTCGTGGTGTTCCTGAGCCAGTAGTGCTGTTGCTGTGTTCCTGTATTCTGAGTTCCTGTGTACTGATTCGGCTTGCCCTGACCATTCTCCAGTGTTCCTGCCTGTGTATGACCCGGCTCGTCTGCGGACCACCCTTGGATCCTGACTCGGCTAGTTTGACGTTCCTGCCTGTGTATGACCCGGCCCGGCTGACTTCCTGCTCCGAAGATCGACTTCCAGCTTGTTCCAGTGACCTGCGTTCCAGTTGTCGCCGCCGCAAAATTTTCCAGTCCCTGCTGCCCACGTCTGTGCCACTGCCTTGCCTGGTGATTCCTTCGATAGTGCTGTGCCTCGTTCTAGTGCAGAGCTGTGTGTATTCTGTGGGCCTTCCTCTCCTTGCAGAGCCTGACAGTAACGCTGAAGCCTCGAGTAACGTTACAGAGCCTTGCAGTAGCGCTGAAGCCTCGAGTAAACGTGCATTTTAACTCTTGCAGTGCTGCCTCAAATTCACTCTCTCTATCTCCTGTACACTCTCCGTCGGCAACTCTAGTCTAACGTTGCAGAGTGTTCACATAGTTTGGGCCGTTTGGGCGCTTAAGGCTCTCCGGTATTGGTTACCGACGAGATCATTGACACAGAGTGTTGGCAGAAAGGCTTCAGTGTTGGCTTATCCGGTACTACGCCCAAGGGGGCTAGTGGCTCTGGCTCTAGTATTACTGCAGTTGATTACACCTGAGGAGGTTATTTGCTCTTGCATTGCAGGCCGGTTTCCGTTACGCCCGAAGGGGCTATTCGCACTTGCACATACGAAAGCAGTTCCTGTAGCTACGCCCGTGGGGGCTAAGTTGTTACCCATTCTGCTTACTATCAAACACCTTGGCAAGGCAGCTCATTCCTCAGCACCTGATGAACATCGTCTGTACAGCACAGCCTATTTAACATCCAGGGCGTGTCAAACCTCCACATCTGAGACTGACTGTTATTTGGACTTTAACCCCTTAGGGGTCCATATCATCCTAGTGCTTACTGATTTGCATTTATGTCCATTTTGCTATCACCCTTGTATTATCTCAGTTTACTTTATCTGTGTATTACCTACCGCCTCTAGAGGGCGTAATTGTGCATTATTCACTTTAATAAAGTGTGTTTTATTTTCACTTATTTGTCTGAGAGTCCTAAAAAACCGTAACAGCAGGTAAGGAACAAGCACAGGGTCGCCCGACTGAATGGAGCTCAGTACCACTCTGACTGAAGGTACTTGCTAGTAGCAGTGATGGTAGTAGCTACTAGTACAGGAGCAGCTGTAAAGCCCCTGGGAACAGAGGGAAATACACCAGATATCTTAAGCTGGTTGAGCTCAGAGACAGGACTCCCTAGAAGGCTAGGGTAGACCAACAGGCAGCGGTAACTGGTATTCCCTAGAACGCTAGGGTAAACCAACAGACAGGGGTAACTGATGTTCCCTAGACTGCTAGGGTAACCCAACAAGCAGTGGTGACTGAGGCTACCTAGAACGCTAGGGTAGCCTAACAGGCAGCGGTGACCGTGAGGCCCTAGCACTCTAGGGTACCCAGTGGCACAGAGCGGAGACAGCGAGAATGCCAGTGGCACAGACCGATACAAACTGAGCACCACTCGAATGAGGGAGCGTAAGCGGAGACAGTAGGTCACAGGTATTGAATATTGAGGTCACCAGAGCCTGGTCAATACGGAGCGGGTAGTCAGCCAGAGCCAGGAGTAAAACAGAGAGCGGGTAGTCAGCCAGAGCCGGGAGTCAAACCTAGAGCGGGCAGTCAGCCAGAGCCGGGAGTCAAACCGAGAGCGGGCAGTCAGCCAGAGCCGGGAGTCAAACCGAGAGCGGGTAGTCAGCCAGAGCCGGGAGTCAAACCGAGAGCGGGTAATCAGCCAGAGCCGGGAGTTAAACCGAGTGGGCAGCAGTCAGGGATCAAACGGAGCCGAAGTCAAAACAAGCCAGGAGTCATACACAGGAATCGAGCATCGGAATCACAAGAGCTATCGCGCACAGGTACACCACAAAAAGGCAAGGGAGACGTGGCAGGCTGAGGCCTTTAAGGCCTAATAAGTAGGCGGAGACTCACTCTGGCAATTAACAGCGGCCAATAAGAATAGCAACTGTGCTTCAGCGCGACAACCAGGAAGTAATGCAATGTCGCCTGTACACACAGTCGCTGGAGGCAATCACGGGAACCGTGATAACTTCCTATGCGTTGACGTGAGAAGCAGCCTAAATCCGAATAAGAATCCTCTTCAGAGATTTACACTGTAGTGTGTTGAGAAAATCCCCTATGTGCAGATGTCAGTGAACACATATATGTTTGGCTGATCACTCATTTTGTGAGTATAAAATCTAAAAGTGGTGAAGGGTTGGTGAAAATACCCCATTAACAGACAATATTGCACAAGAAGTACCTTCTTCTTCTTTTGTTTTTACATATAAACAACACTCCACACGAAGGTGGCAGTCTGTGAGGCATTATCTATGAACATCATATGGAGAAATTAGCTCTCTCAGGCTAGAGTAGAGGAGAAGAGTAAGAGAGAAAAAAAAAAAGGTACAGATGCCAGGAGAGACCAAGGCTCGGAAATCTACTCGGTCCAGCCCCGGATGGAACTCCGGGTTGCCAAGGATTCCTAATAGAGGAGTGGAGTATGGTGCCCAACCAGTCCTCCTTTTAACACGTTTCCATATATATATATAAAATTGAGCCCAGGATCGGGGATGAGCATACCTCCACAGTTCCAACAGGGCTACCCGTGGTGGGATAGAGCTTGCGGAATCAGAGATGGAAAGCAGGACGTCGTCAGTGTAACCAGAGACATTGTACTCTTTGTTGGCAAGGCTGATCCCCTGAATCTCAGGGTGGGATTGAATCACACACAGCAGGGGCTCCAAGGCCAAGGCATGAAATAGTTGGGAGAGAGGGCACGTCCCATTTGAGATGCAAAAGTATTCTGTGCTGAATCCCTGGTATATGTTTCATTCTTTTCTATCCAATTTTGTACACTACATATTTCACTCACCTTTTGTTGGACAAATTCTCTCCTCTATATATGTTCCTTTTATTTAGTCAATTACATATGAGTAGTGTTTTCAACTTCAATCACATTATTACACACATCTGTGTTCTTACCATCATTCACCCATCACACACTTACACTCACACACCCACACTTTCCTTTCATTCAGTTTATTTATATAACGTGCACCAATTTCACCCACAGTATAACACATTCACATTTTATCTTTATTTTTCATCACACACTTATATAGCATTCATATATTACACTATCATCATCATTTTATTACTTTTTCTTTGTATCTTTCATTTTATTTTATTATTATATATATATTTTTGTTATCAGTTTTTTGTATTATACTTTGTTTTGTTGGGGGACTTAGCTCTTTATCGATAGGTTCACTTGGGAGCTAGTTACGATCTCTTTTGGCTCCTTTGGTCTTTTACTGGTTAGCAGTAGCTTTATTCTACTGAGACTACATATTCCATCACTCCCCTCTTTGTTTTGTGATTGGAGGTTACAATCATGTGACATGGATTCTATCTCCTCCCCATCGAGTGCCATCACTATCTGTCTGTAGGCATATTTACGGGCACATGTTCCCGAGGTCCTCAGCTTGCGATCGATCAGGTGATTCACTGTTGGAGGGTTTGATAGGTTATTTTGAATACCTCTGGTAATTACAGTTCTGTTACGGATTAGTATTTAAGTAGGTTTTGTTCAGGAGGTCCCGTTTGTTTACATGATGTCAGAGACTTTGTCCTGGGGGAGCATACAGGGTTAATTCTAATTGTAGAAATTAGCTGAAATTCTGTTTAAAATGTGTTCAAATTATCTCCTGTTAAAATATTCAGGGGCTCTATGAGGGAGAAATAACTAATTGACATTTATGGTGATAAAGTGAATTTTGCCAGACATTCTTAGTGTTATCTTATGAGAAAGACTGACTCCTTTATGTGAAAGACATAGCAAAATGACTGGTTTATGAGGTTTCTGATAAACCTCCTGACCTTTTTCAGTCTTGACAAAAGCCATATATGATCTGCCACATATAAAACTCTAATATACAGTAATAGCGCCACCTGCAGTCTTTTATATTTTAAACTACTCATAATGTTTTTATTTATCTTTGATTAGCATAAGATATGAGTATCCAATCAGGTCTGACCGGTGATGTCACGGTATAATGAGATGGATCTTTGTCCAATCATTAGAAAAAGGTGGGGATTACTGATAAGGCAAAATTTGTCAATATAATCCCCAAATACTCTTAGTTAAGAGTCTTTTTGACTTCCTGAAAAAGGGTCCTTCACTTAACCTCCTGAAAAAGAAAAGGCTTCCTGGGCTCTCTTGGCTGATGATCAAATTCCTGACCACACCTTATAACTTCAAGAATCCACACTGATTGACCTGGTAATTATATTTTATTTATTCTAATTCTGCCTAATTTCAAAATAAATTGAGGAAAATTATATATATATTTGTCCATAGAAGCCTGGCCAGTTTTATGGAAAATATTATAATCTGCTATATATTTAGCATAGTCATTAAGAAATTATGCAGAATTAATTAATTAATTTATTGTTATAAATTACAAGAGAGATCATAAAATAGAGATAGCAGTGAGATATATTTATCCTTGTTTATATTGGTTAATATAATTTTGAGTATGTCTAGAATATTGTGTTTCTGGTAAAATTATAATAGCTGATATTTAATCAAGGGAATTCTTGGAATTCATTTATTAACTCTCTAACTGCTGTTTGTCTATTTATTTGTGGTGTGCATTCTAAAGTTCTTTGTATATGTGCCAGGCTTATATTTTGTAATTGAAGGTATTAACTCAATAGACAAAATAACTGCTGGGTGTGGCATCTATTTTAAACGTATGGATTAACCCTTGGAGTGCCTATAGGTTTTATATATGTTGCTGTAGTCAAAATTATGATAAAGGTTGCATGAAGTAATTTTAAGTAGATTATTTGTGTGATTTTGAGTGACTATATTAATGGCAATTCATATATTTTATTCAGAGGTATTCAATATTGAATTCAGTAGATAATTAAATTATAGTGATTTAAATCTGGGATTTTATTCCAGTTATTGTCTAAATTTGATTATTATTGATCTATGATACAAGGAATTGTTAGAGGAATTATTTAATTCATCTCACAATACCCCTTACATCATAATTGGCATAGTCTGTACAGTTTCTGGGGCAGAGGTATTAGGAGACCCTGCAGCCAACTGTATTATATTAATTGTAACAATCAATTAACCTGTTCTATGCTGCTGAATGCAATTATTGTTATTTTACCTCTGAATATACCTATAGGTGGTTAACCCTTGCACCGCTGGTAATCTTTATGATAAGTGTGGTTTGATTTTCTATGTACCTTTTATAATTGCTAATCACTTATATAGTTCATTGTTGCTGATATTTATATATACATTGTATATTGTATTTTAATAAAATAGATATATTTTTGCACAAATATGAAGGATTGATTCTTGTGATCAATTCGTTACTGTGAAGTAGCGTGTCAGTACATATTAAAGATAAAGTTCTCGAATTATTTTATATTGTCATTTGTCTATTTAAGTGAAGAAATACAACCTGAGTGGTTCTCTGTTTTAACCCTTTGGATACCTTCATATAAATAGCCCGACAATGAGTTGTATTTTAATTGTCCTGGCTTGCTGAGCTTTGATAAAGCGGCGTCCTAGCCGCGAAACGCGTTAGCATTATAAGCCTGTATTATCATTTTTATTATTTTTTATCAATAAAAATTTTCATAACAAGTGACCAGCCTGTTGCATCCAGTTTGGGAATTTGAAGTGTTCCAGAACACAGAGAGAGAAGTGACCCGAACAGAGAGGGGAGAAGTTCTCCATGTGCTTGAACAGTCAGTAGACTCTGATAACAGTGCCCTGACCTCTTCTAAATGTGAGTGCATAATTTATATTCATTGAGGGATTGTTTATTAAGACGTACTTCACCACAGGTGCCCCTTTTGTGTTTTTGGTCTTATGTATGTTCTGCTGCCAAGAGAGAGCGTGATCAGGGAGCTGCCTACGGTTCAATATTCTATATTTGGACACCCACCGTGTCTGGAGACGGTTCCAATTTCTCCATGTGTCTGTCTAGTCATTACTGGTATATGCCGTAGCTGACAGTACACTTTTGTGAGTATGCACATTAGGGTGCGGTAGTGGTTCAACCTTTACAGTCTGATATACACAAGCGGCGCCCCTTGTTTTTTGTCTCTCTTTTTTCTTCTATAGCAATGGGCTTGTTGAGTTTCCTACGTTCATCTTTAAAGATGGTAGCTTTATACTGTTAACAAGTTTCACATAAGCTTCCTATCGAACACCAGAGAATTTTGGAAGAGCTTCCCATAAAACTGCTCCTGTCACTTAATCATAGGTTTTAAATTGGCGCTTATCCCTATTTTGGGCCCAAAATGTAATTTCTTACACACATTACTATGCATAGTTGAACAAATATCTTTGGCCAGTTTAAAGCTGTCTTTGCAACAAGGAATCAAGTTCGCATTATAATGAATTAATAACTGCAGTTCTATTTTTCAGTCTTTTCTTAGGTAACCTTTTTAGTTGTCCCCTGACTACTGCCTTATGAATCTGCCAAACATACATGGGGTTCGGACCATCAGGCTGAGCATCATTTTCTTGGAAATATTTAATAAGAGTGTCAACTATTTCACGTGTCCCATGAGCAAGTTAATAATCCACCTTGGTTCCCTCAAAGATCCCAAACTGGACTTTGTTGATAGGGATATTGAAAAATGATCTGACCAGACTTGTGGGCTACATTTTACATAAATTATTTCTTTAATACCATGATTCACAAAAAAACAAAAAACAAAAACACATTCTGGAAGGAGGTGCTCCACCCAAAGGAAAAACAGTAAATTCCCTCCCCCACGGGTACAGGTAGGCGCCGGCCTAGGGCGCACAAGTACTGGGGGAGCGGGCATGCAACACTGCACTCCCTTATCGGGTCAGATCTTTAGCAATGCAGAGCGCACTGGGAGTCAAGATCTCCCGGCGCGCTCTGCATTACTGAAGAGAAGACTGCGTGGGAGCTACAGGTATGTGATGGGGGGCATAGTGGAGCTGCTGGGGGCAAGTTGGAGCGGATGGGGGGGCAAAGTGGAGCTGATGGGGGCAAGTTGGAGTTGATAGCCTATCAGCTCCAACTTGCCCCCATCAGCTCCACTTTGCCCCCTCAGCTCCAACTTGCCCCTATCAGTAATAGGAGCAAGTTGGAGCTGAGGGGGCATAGTGGAGCTGGTGGGGGCAAGTTAGAGCTGGTGGGGGCAAGTTAGAGAGAATGGGGGGCAAAGTGGAGCTGGTGGGGGCATTTTGGAGCTGAGGGGGCAAGTTGGAGCGGATGGGGGGCAAAGTGGAGCTGGTGGGGGGCAAAGGAGCTGATAGGGGCATGTTGGAGCTGAGGGGGCAAAGTGGAGCTGATAGGGGCAAAGTGGAGATGGTGGGGGGCATCTCTTACAGGCATATCCAGACCAGGGGCTGACTGGCCCAGGGGACAGAGAGGGGACAATTATGAAAAGAGATGGGGTATAAGTAGGCGGGGTATAAAGGGGTGGGACACAAGGGGCGAAGCCAAATGGGCGGCAAAATTAGGATTTGCCTAGGGTGGCAAAAATCCTTGCACCAGCCCTGGGTACAGGACCCTCCAAAGATCCACCACCCTCAGACTATTCATAAGGTTATTAATAATTTGGCAATGAAATTTCCTGAAACCCACTGAGTTAACTCTATCGAGTTGAAATCTCCACCAATCACTAAACATCCCTTTCTACGTTTACAAATTTTCCAGCTTACATTAGAAAATATTTTTTTCCTAACGGAATGGGGACCATATACCAAAACTATCAAAAGTGGGATCCCTGGGATGCAATCTCTAAGAATCGGGAATCTAGCAGAGATCTTCTATCGTTTCTTCCACAGTGAACAAAGTACCACTTCTGACCAAAATAGCTATTTCATGTTTTTCACCTATATTACAACTTAAGAGAAAACTCTTATTTTCTTGTCAAGTACTTTGGAACATGAAATCTGGTCAAAGCTCATCTAAACTAGAAAAAAAAAACAAACAAACAAAAAAAAACAAACTATGCTACGTTTATTCAGTGAACATAAACCTTAAAAGTTTTTTGGTTTTTTTTTGGAGTAAATCACAAATTCTCCATTACAAAGTTCCCCTCCCCACCCCGGCAAGTGTAACTTCGCCTATTTTAAAAAAAAACAGGCACAGTCACAAGCTAAAGCGATACAGTCTCCTCTCCCCCATCCCCAATACGACAAAGATAAATGGAAAAAGCCCAAATATATAAAGATGTGGAATCTGGTTGTAAGACCAGACAGATAACAGAAGGGGACAATCTTCTTCCTATGAGAACAATGAAGGCCCTTCCCCCCTTTACAAGTTTTTCTGTTTTTTCCCTTATCTTAATTGAAGATTGTCCCCCTCTGCAGTCTGCCTGGGCACCTCCCTTCTGATCTGGCTGAGCAGTGTTGCATCAGTAAAAGGGGCGGGAGGGAGATACTTTATTATTTAATTACTCTTGAACTACAACTCTGACAGAATTGAAATAACACTCTCCAAAATCCAAATACTATGAGGATTAATTAGAGCTGCTTTTATTATGAAACATTACTATCCCTTTAAGAGCCTCGCATTTTGAATTATTAATACGAAAACCCGACAAAGAAGAAAAAGTGGCCAACAGAGAGTACAGGTTCGGGAGGGAAGTCAAAGGCGAAGAGAGTGTTAATAGCACGTCGTCTGCAAAGAGGCTCAGTTTATAGGAATCACTTCCAAATAATACACCCTTAATATCCGTATTAAGGCGAATTGCACATGCCATTGGTTCTATGCATAAGGCGAAGAGCAGTGGAGACAGCGGACAGCCCTGACGGGTTCCATTGCGGACTGGGAAATAGGGCAAAGAAGCTCAGGACACCGAAACCGCCGATGTGGAAGAAGAGTATAAGGATTGAATACTTTCCAAAATGGGGCCTCTAAAGCCAAACGTCTGCAAAACCTCCCACATATAGCCCCAGTCCACGCGGTCAAAAGCTTTTTCCGCGTCCAAGGTAAGCAACATCAGGGGGGAAGACCCGGTAAGTCCGGCCTGAGTGAGATTCAACAGGTGTCTAATATTATCAGGCACTTCCCTACCAGGAATGAAGCCTACTTGATCCACATGAACGAGAGAACCAATCACCGAAGCCACCCGTCGTGCTAACACTTTTGCATAAATTTTAACGTCCACAATAATGAGCGAGATAGGATGGTAGCTGGCACAGGAAGTGGGATCTTTTACATCTTTGGGTATCACTACGATCTTTGCCTCCAACATCTCAGGAGGAGGAGCAGAACCCTTGAAGAAGTCCTTAAATAAAGCGGTAAGATGAGGAAGCAGAACCAACTAAAAGGATTTAAAGTAATAAGCGGTAAAGCCATCTGGCCCAGGAGCTTTAGCCGATTTCATGGTCTTGAGTGCTAAAGCAATTTCCTCCTCGGTGATCTCAGAGTTCAAGACATCCAGAGCTTCCGCCGATAGACACGGAAGTTTACAACCTTCCATAAATGAGGAGATGGCTGAACAAAATCGAGCGTTGTTGCACCTTACGGCCATCAGCCCGAATAGATCTGCTAGTCAATTGGGAACGCAATTTAGCCGCTAACATCGCATCCGGTTTATTTGCTTTCTCAAAGAACTTCTGATCTGTCCATTGCATAGCCTTAAGAACTTCCTGAGAGAGCAGGAGATTCAGTTCTCCCCGAAGTCGGGTGACAGATTGTAAATTAGTGGGGGTAGGATCCGTTTATGAACCAGCTCCGCTGCATGCAGCAGCTCCGACAAACCGAGCCTCTCTGCTTCCCTTGTTTTTTTCAAGTGTGACGCCACACTAATCAATGTACCCTGAACCACAGCTTTATGAGCTGTCCAAAGAAGCGCAGGGGAGATCTCCTGAGATTGGTTAAAGTCAAAATAATCAACCAAAACACGAGAGATGTCATCGTGAACAGCCGGATCTAGTAGAACTGTGGTGTTGAAATGCCAGGAGGAAGGAGGGGGAGAACCCAATGGGTTGAGAAAAACACATTCCACAATAGCGTGATCAGACCAAGTGAGGTCATGTATCTTAGAGCTACCCAAATCGCTAAGCAAAGACCGGGAAGTAAATAGTCAATCTGTGAATAAAGGTTATGAGTATGAGAGTAAAAAGTATAATCATGGGTGGTAGGATGCTGTAGGCGCCAACAATCGAAAAGATTATGAGAGTGGACCAAATTGATAAGAAGCTTAGATTTCGGAGGAACAGAGAAACGTGGGGGAGGTGCCGACCGTCCAGTGTGCAGCCCCAGCTAAAGGCGCAGTCATCACCTATTGGCAAGAGGAGAAAAAAAAAAAGGGGGGGGGAGCAGGGAGGACAGAGAAGGAAGATGGGATTAAAATGAGAAGAATAAAGGAAAGGAAGAATCCCTGGTCACAAAGAGGGGCACAGAAAAAGAAAAAACAGAGAAAGGAGAGCTAAACAGAAAGGGGATACCCGTAGGTGTCAAAACGATCATCCCAAACAAAACCAGGGAGAGGAACTGCGGACAAGGGAAACATTAAACCATCCCTGATTAACCACTAAAGTAGGTAAGCAAATGATCCCATAGAACCCAAGTAGAACCTGCAGCCATGTAGAAGCAGAAAAAACAAACCCCACGGAACCCACAGGAGCTGTAAGATTGTCCTGGAGAGGACAACTGACCTATGAAAGTAAGCTAAAATAACAAAGGAAACTAGGACAATGCCCAGTACTAATAATCCAAGAAGCTAGGAGTAAAATACACACCCCAAGATGCAAAGCAGATACGCAGCTTTATAGTTTGCATGAAAAAAAAAAAAAAAAAAAAACACCCTCCCTCACGTCAAAAGCCCATCTCATTTGCCCCCCTCGCCAGAGCAGAATAAAAAAAAAACTCCGCCACAGAGTCAACTCCCTGTGCCTTGCATCTTGGAATAAGCATCAGGACGTATAATGATAAGCCCACCCAAGTACCTGGAACAACCCCCCCAGAAAAACCCAGAGGGAGGGCCCCCCCAGAGGGAGGGCCCCCCCAAGGGAACCCCCCCCCGGCGAGCCAGAAGCAGGCCAAACAGCCGGCTCCCAATCTGCCTGGAGCGTGTCCCCCGTGCGGAACCCACCCGAGCCCGCCTAGCTACATGAGCAAGGTATTTCCCATATAGAGCCCTGTGAATATGAAGGTCAAAAAGCACAAAAGAACCCCAGGCACACAGAAGCAAAAACAACATATATTATAGGAAAAACAGGAACTACACCACCATCCTCCCACCCACCCCGTCCATCCACATCACAGGGGAGAAGCCCATGGTATTCCGAGAGAGAGAAGAAAAAAACAAAAAAAAAAAAAAAAACCACACACCCTTAACTAGCATCAAAAGGAGACTAAGAAACGTTCCCCAGGGAGAACGATTCACAGAACATACCCAACCCAACCCCCCCAAATGAACCCTCACATAAACAAAATACAAATACAATATGTGGTGGATAGCAATACAATACACATAATGAGTAATCATTAATAAAAGAGACCGGTACCGGTCACATAGCACAACCGAAAAGTGAAGTTCAGTCCCCAGAACCTCTAGGAGTCAGGTGGGGCCAGGCCACTTCCATACGACATGCTTGGAGCAGTCACCTAAGACAATCTTGTAGTGTGTCGAACAAAGGAGCCAGATGCTCCTAAGTGGAACCAGAACAGAACTCAGGGGGAAGCAGAAGTGGGTTCCGCAGAGGTACGGTCCACCGTAGGTGGTGGGGTAAAGTCCTCATACAAGGCCCGCACATCAGCAGTCATAGTCAATCCAAGGCGATGTAGAAAGTCCTTACAGTCAGCTGGGTCTCGTAGCATAGCGGACACGCCATTCCTCGAGGTCTGAAGGGAAAACCCCATCGATACAGCAGGCCCTGGGATCGTAGCAGAGCCGTCAGCGGGCAGAGAGTGTGCTGCTTTTGTAGAGTAGACTGCGCCAAATCAGAATAGAATTGTGGCGTTATACCATCTAGTGCAGGAGTAGCTTTCTGGGCCGCAGACATGACCGCTTCCTTAGTCATGAAGAATGTGAACTTCACGAGCACATCCCTTGGCGGGTCTTTTGCTGAGGGCTTGGGGCGCAGCGCCAGGTGAGGTCGATCCAGTGCAAGCATGGAGGTAGGTAGATCCGGTAGCAGCATCTGAAAATCCCGAAAGTCGGTTATAGATTCCGGCACATTATGAAGGTGGAGGTTGGATTGTCCAAATCCTCCACTGCTTCCTGCAGCCTATGATTACGAGATCTAAGGCTCGCTACTTCATCGTGTAAAGCTGCATAGGAGTCTTCCATGGCCGCCATCTTGGGCTCCAGGGCCGAGGTCCTGGTAGCTAAACGCTGTAAGTCCATGTGCAAAAGTTGGTCTTTTTTGACTGAGAGCAGCAACTCCTGTAGCGATTCCACATCTTGCCGAGTGCTCGGGGGGGGGGGGGGGATTGGGTAGATCACCAGGCGGACACGATGACCGTGTCCCAGTCTCCTTTTTTAAAAAAAAAAAAAAAAATCCGCCGGTTTTGCAGATTTGTGCACCCTTTTGGACATCATACAGCCGTGGTATGACCCCAGGTAGCTGATGGAAGCAAGGGGATCACAAAAAAGGCCAATGTTAGCTTCGTTTGGTGTGACAGAGCAGGAGCTCTAAGCAGCTCATAACCATTCCGCTCGAGCCACAGGCCACCAGCCCACTCTTCTGTTTTTTGCAGTTTTGCTCTGTAACATCTGTAATGTCAAAAAGCAGAGAAGTGACTGGCAGCTCTGCTTCCCAAGAAGTTTTGCAGCAAACACCAGGGGTTAAATGCCCCATTTAAATCAATGTAAATGTTTATAATGTGTATTTATCTCTATGGTGCACTTGGTTTGCCCCAGAACTGCACCCTTTTCTTAGTACATCAGCCTCTGTGTCTATTACAATGATACATCCTGAATCCCCACTTATGTTTAGAGTTTGGATCAGGTGAATCAGTGATACATATATAGGACTGTATGGAGAGGGAGCGGAACACCCTAACTACAGGTAATAAAGGGGAGGGGAATGGGGGGACAATTTACACTATTTAATGGCGCTGGGGACAACTGGAACTCCCCAGGCGCCATCAATGTAGAGACCTCCCTAAACCTACTGTTATAGGAGAAGTAACACCTCCACTTACATTATTACAGCCAGAAAATCCTAATGTCCCTATGAATTTATCCCTTGGATGTGTGTATAATAAATATGATCTTCAGTCAGTCCTGGATGTCACGCAAGTGGAGGCGGCTATGACAACTGCCAGCCAGACCACAGCGTATAAACTCCGCCCACTGCGCATTGCAATGCCAACATTGCTTTACAATGAGGTGTACACCCCTCTGGTCCTTGAAGGGTTAAAAGGTGGGGGGCAGGGTCCGTTATCGTTACAGATAGTATGGTAGACAGCAGGGATAACCAATTACTACACCACGGCTGGTTGGGGAAGATGGAAGTTGTAGTCACCAACAGCTGGAGGTCCAACAACTGACCCCCCCCTAGTGGAGAGGATAAAACCAGGAAGAGGCTGGATTTAGTCTCTCATGGTGCTGTAGGGCCCCCAAGTGGTAAACAAAACAGTCCAGTCATGATGCCCCTGAGATACCAGTGTCTGACATTACAGTTATATCTAGGGGCAATGAAAGGGATAACAAGTGAATTGACGTTAAAATGTTTTCCACAATCCTGTGTAACGTCTCTTTGTAGGACGTTTCCATGAAGTAGAGAAGTTCTCCCACAATTAGGACACAATTAGGGATTTCTTGTGATGCTACACTTATGTGGATAACCCACCATTTATTTTATTAAAATTAAATAAAACTTAAAACTTAAAATACTATTTCTCTTGTGATTATTTGGGCACAATGGGTTACATTTTTACGAAGACTACATGAAAGGTAGGACTGGTCATTCATATCTATAAAATGGGCAGTTTCAAGTGGGCACTCTCTTTCTGGGGCGAAAATCCCCATGTCCCTCTTTCCCCCCGTTTCTACTGTTTTGTTGGTTAAAATTCTGTAGCGTGTACAAGTATTACTTTTCTCCACAATAGTTAACAGTGACATGAATGTGTGTTTAAACTTTAATAGAGGTTTTATAAAAGAGGATTTTAGTCTTACCTGTTAAATCCTTTTCTCTTAGGCTATACAGGTTACTGGTAAATTTGGGTAGGCGATCAGCCCTTTAAGTAGGCAGAAACAATTTTGAGAAGTGACTGCTGGGTGGAGCCTACCTCCTCTCCTTAGCTTGCAACTAGCCAATCCCCATCCAGTAAGATTTGAAAACTAACTATTGACCAGGTAGTAAGAAGGTAAAGGAAGACTCCTGTGAGCATGAACCCGAAAGGACCCCCACGTTCTGCCACAGGAGCGCCAAGCATGGTCCCTTGACAGGGTGGGAGACCAGTAACCTGTATGGACTAAGAGAAAAGGATTTAACAGGTAAGACTAAAATCCTCTTTTCTCTGTTGTCCAATACAGGTTACTGGTAACTTTGGGATGTCCAACCATTAAGTTCCAGAGTGCGGGAAGAAAGGAAGGGACCAGGTGCAGGCCCCCAAAGTCACCAGAGCACCAACGAACCAACAGATCATGAATAGCTCAACAATAACCACAAACTGGACACCGAACAGGGGTAAAACAGACCCCAGAAACTGGTACACAGCACACTGCAGTTGATTAAGAAAGCCACGGCAACCATTTGGATCCCCACCATACCTCTCTGGGAGCTGAGTGGAACCTGTCAACCTCTTGGCCATGCCTGTGTCAGGAGAGGTTGTAACTACTAGTGCCCGGGAGGGTTCGGAAGGGGCCACCAGTTGAGTACATATTTGTTCAAGGTTAACAGTGCGCTGCAAGACTGTCTGCACAGCCAAAGACAACTGATCGAGTCGATGACTCAGTGTCTCCATCCTTTCCAGGATGCTTTGAAAAACTGCATTACTATCACCATCTGAACTCGTGGCCCTTGCGTACTGTCACGGTTCCCAGAGAAGTTCAAGAGTCAGTAAGGTATAGTTACATGCTATTTACTGACAACGAAAGGTAAACAAAATATATACAATATATACAGCAGGAACAAGCAGATGTTTACAGCGAGGTCTGCTATCAGGAATAGCAGGCTGCCAAGCCTGACCAATCTGCTGGAGACTAGGCCTAAGCCACTGGTAGTCTCTGCTGGAGCCAGGAACAGGAACACAGGATCTTGATCCGACATAGCGGGCGTACCGACTCAAGCCTGCAGTCAGTAGGGAGCGATATCGGACTCACGCCTGCAGTCAGAATGGGAAATAGATAGCTGACTCGCCTGCAGTCAGTATCAGAGCTGGTCTACCAGAGCCCCAGGTCCGCACTAGGTTGGGTGTCTGCTAGGTACAAACGTAAGAGTAGTCAGACAGAGCCACAAGTCAGCATCAGAGGGGGAAGTCAGACAAGCCAGGTCATACACAGTTCAGGCAGTCAGCCAGAGCCACAGGTCTGCACCAGGTTGGGTGTCCACTATAGGGATAGACAAAAGAATAGTCAGACAGAGCCACAGGTCAGCACTAGGTTGGATGGAAGACTAGCCAGAACCCAAGGTAATAGAACTGCTATGAACAACAACGCAAGGACAACTGAGTCAGGACTCAGTCTGCCTTTTAAACCTCTCCACAGGAAGTAGGTAGGAGAAGCAGCTCAGAGGGAGGAAGTAGGTAGGAGGAGACTACAGGAAGCAAACACATAAAGCAGAGGCCTGCTGCATGCTTGAAGCCTCGTGCCTGTAGATGACGCTGAAACCAAGGTAAGCTCTAAGCTCTAACACCTGTTCAACAGGGGAATGGGAGGAAAGAGGTATGCCAGAGGGAAATTCCACGGGATCAACAAGGCAATCACTGCTAGAGCCAGGGGATTCACCCAGCAAAATCAGAACGATGAAACCTTCCTGTTGTATCGTGTTGCCATCAGGTCGATGCGCGGAAGACACCACAGCTGGGCAATGAGGTCGAACACCTCTTGATGCAGTTCCTACTCTTCGATGTCCACTGTGTGTCGACTGCGGAAGTCTGCCAGAACGTTACCTACGTCAGGAATATGAACTGCAGAAATGGCAGGGACGTGATCCTCTGCCCAGGAGAAAATAGCTTTGACCTCTAGCCAGGCTGCGAGATTTCTTGTGCCGCCTTGCTTGTTGATGTAGGCTTCCACTGTGGCATTGTCCAACTGGACCCTGACCGGGAAATCCTCCAGTTGGCTGAAGTTTCCTAGCATGAGCCATAGCAAATGGAACCACTTCTATGGTGGAAATGAACTTCCCCACCAGGGATGACAACTTCTTAGCTGGAACCGGATCCTGATTCAGGACAGCCTGGAGCTTCAGTGCTATCTGATGAGCCACTTCGTCCGTGAGGAAAACCATCCCTCTGAGTGTTGAAGAGGATGCCCAGGAAGACCATCCTCTGTGAAGAAACAAGGTCTGACTTGTTGTAACGGTTTATTTGACACACAGACACAGTGGTTTAGGATAAAACACAGTTTTATTGAAATGACAGTAATATAATAACCCTCACAGGTCCTGTAGTATTTAAGCAGAATAATACAGACACACGACAGGTTACATATACATATGCCTACACAGGTCCAGTATAACCATAAAGTCCATAACAGCATATACTGACACAGGTCAGGCAGACTACGAAGAATTCCCAGGAGAAAAGTACTGCATGGGTTAATGGTCTTCAATGAGTGTAAACAGTCCCATGTGAAGAGAGGTCTGTGATGGAGCTCACTCCATATAGAGAGCTTAAGGATACGTAACGCCCAGAAATGGGTTAGAAGAACAAACGTGAACTGCCAGAGGAATATCAGGAATTGAGCAACATATGACACTGCCGTAGCAGTAATGGAGACCAGACCACTTACACTCTGCTGGAGCAGTAACGCAGACAAGACCAATGGCACACTGCCGTAGCAGTAATGGAGACAGGCCACTTGCACTCTGCAGGAGCAGTAACGGAGACAAGGCCAATGGCACAATGCCGCAGCAGTAACGGAGACAGACACTTGAACTCTGCAGAAGCAGTAACGGAGACAAGGCCAATAGCAGTAACGGAGACTAGGCCACTTGCCCTCTGCAGGAGCGGTAACCGAGACGAGGCCAATAGCACACTGCCGTAGCAGTAATGGAGACTAGGCCATTTGAGCTCTGCAGGAGCGGTAACGGAGACAAGGCCAATAGTACACTGCCGTAGCAGTAACGGAGACTAGGCCACTTGCGCTCTGCAGGAGCAGTAACGGAGACAAGACCAATGGCACACTGCCGTAGCAGTAACGGAGACTAGATCACTTGCGCTCTGCAGGAGCAGTAACGGAAACAAGGCCAATGGTACACTGCCGTAGCAGTAACGCAGACTAGGCCACTTGCACTCTGCAGGAGCAGTACGGAGACACAACTGAACACTGCCGTGACCGGACTGACTGGGCAACTGAGCAGCTCGACCTGAGGTTGTAACCAACCGGAAGCGACACAAAATGCCTGATGGATAAGAATGTCGCCAAGGTGACACAGAGGCAGCCAGAGCAGGAACGTCAGCCACGCCGGGTCGGTACACAGAAGCAGGAACGTCAGCCAAGCCGGGTCGGTACACAGAAGCAGAAACGTCAGCCAAACCGGGTCGTTACACAGGAGCAGGAATGTCAGCCAAGCCGGGTCGGTACACAGGAGCAGGCGCAGAAGAATGGCAGGCAATCCGGGTCGGTACACAGGCAGGAGACGAGATGCAGAGTAGTCAGGCAGGCCAAGTTGGTATACTGGGAATCACTGAGCAGAAACAAGCACTGGTACAGGAACACCACGAAAGGGCACCGGAGGGGTGCCAGAGCCCAGTATATAAAGGCCATACTGGGAGGGACAAACACAGAATAGCCAATGGGAGCAAAGCACAGTGTAGACTGAAAGTAGCAAGGGGAGGACGGGCACTGTGATACTTGTCCAGATTGATGATCCACCCGTGATGGGAAAAAGCATGAACTCAATCCTGCACTTGCTGATGAAGGCGTTCTGGAGACAAGGCCTTCAAAAGGAGGTCGTCTACATACGGGGTAACTCTGATGCCGTCCCGATGAAGGAAGACTTGAGGAGCCACGGTCAGGCCAAAGGGGAGGGCTGAAAACTGGAAATGCCCTCAGTCACAGGCAAAGCGGAGATACTGCCGACTCTCTGGATGAATGGTAATGTGCAAATATGCATCCTGAAGATCCAGAGAAGCTAGAAATTCCCCAGGAGACATGGCAGTGATCACTATGCATAGCGACTCCTGGCGATACTGGGACCTGACCACAAAGAAGTTGAGATCCTTCAAGTCCAAAATGGGACGACAGCCACCATCCTTCTTGGAAACCACAAAGAGGTTGGAGTAGAATCCCAACCCCCTTTCCTGAGGAGGAACTGGTTCCAAGACCGCCTTGTCCAGAAGGACCTGAATGGCTCACTCGGAAATGTGGAGCTTTTCTGTGCCCAGAGGAGTGCGAGAAGAGAAGGTCTGGGAGGGAGAGAGGGAGGTGGAGGGAATCCTGTACCCCACAGCCACCACCTGCAAAACCCAAGGGTCCGCCACAGATGCTTCCTAAGCCGAGAAGTAGTGGTGCAAACGGCCACCCACCTTTCAGTGAGTCATGCAGAAGAAGGTTTGGAAGCCTTCGGCTTAGCGGAGGACTTGAACCTCCATTGCTGTTTAGGCTTGGATGAGGTGCGCGGAGCCAGAGGCACCATCTGGGTTGCCAGATGTGAATCAGTCTGGAAGGGATGAAAAAAAAACGATTCCGTTTGACAGGCGTCTTCATCCTAGGAACACTGTTAGGTGAGTGCTCTTCCCCCCCCCCCCCAATGGCTTCACTGAGATCACTTGAGATCAGGCCCAAACAGTGAGGTGCCCTGAAAGGGCAAGGACAGGAGGGCCGGCTTGGAGGCAGTGTCAGCAGACCAGTTCTGGAGCCAAAGAGCACGTCTGGCTACCACAGACATGGTGTATGCCCTGCCAACCACACAAACGGCGTCAAACAGGGCAGCAGAAACATAATGCTGGGCCTCAGAGATGTTGGCGAGAAGCCGCAACATGTCAGCAGTAGGAGCTCCCTGACGGACAGCTAAGGTGAGTTGCTCATTCCAAACAGCTACAGCCCTATTCACCCATGCCACAGCAAATGCAAGGCAGAATCAGCCATCACAAAAATGGCCTTGAGAGAGGTCTCAAGCTTTTTGTCAGTCCAGTCTTTCAGAGCAGATGCATCAGCCACAAGCAAGGCAGTGGACTTAGAAAGCCTGGAAACAGGAGCATCCACCTTAGGAGGATGAACCTACTGAGCTAGGGCCACTTCAGAGAACCGATAAAGTTTAGCAAATTTCCTAGCGACAGACGGTTTTCTGTCTGGAAACTTCCACTCCTCAGACACCAAGTGGTCAAGAGTAGGATTAGGTGGAAAACAAGTATGGGGCCCGACAGACTCCTGAAACACATCAGAGGAAACCTCCTGTACCAAGGGTGTTCAACACAGCCCTGATCAGGCCCTCGGCTGAGGGAACAGGATCAGCCTCAAAAGGGTCCCCAAAAAACTGAGAGGAAGGGACAGCAGAACAGTCTTCATCATCAGAATCCACCAATAATTCCCTCAGAGGAATCAGACACATCAGGTAGACCCAGCGGTTTAGGCAGGGAAGACCTGATAGGGGTGGGGACCTTCCATGAGTGGAAGAACCCCTGCAAAGTGGATAGAAGGAGTTGTAAGGTAGACCGGAGGTCCCTGGTAGTACCCTTAAACTCTTGCATCCAAACTGGCTCTAGTGCATGGCTGGAGGTCCCTGCAGGTGACTCGGGGGCAGCAGCGCATGCTGGGCAAACATGACCTGAGTATTTTCTAGGTAACCCTGCGCGACATGAGGCGCAATGAGTATTAGGTCTAGCCCCAAGGTCTAACGGAATAGACATACTCACAGTGTGAAACAGTCAAAGTCTTAGAAACACCCAAAATACAGTGTGTATATGATAATAAAAATCACCCCAGAAACACTAAAATAGGCTTATTAGGTGGGCGAAGGGTTAAACTGCTGAGGAGAGAAGCAGAGTCCAAGCCCTGCGTAGGATACTCTATCAGCGAAGGCACAAAATGGCTGCTGCAGCGGGAGCCAATCAAATGAGCGCACAAAGCAAGTGCTCATGGAAATTGTGGTTTCGCTCAAAGAGTACCCCAGTACTGCCCGAAGCCCCCTGAGCCCCCCAACATGCCCACAACATTGACCGGATAACAGAGCAAGGGCAGACCAATAAAAAGAGCTGTCGCTGACCTCACTACGTGGATCGGCTGTAGAGATATGTCCCAAACTGTAAAGTCCCATAGAAGTGAATTGAGCAATGGCGTCTATGCAGTAAACGCGTGCCACAAATTTTACAAGGTAAAAACCACTCAAAAGGCCAATAGAACAAGTCAGCAGACCCAATAAACACTGGTCCCAGTAGGGAAAGTGCCTACAACACCCCAAAAGATGCCAAACCAGTAGCCAAAGGGTTAAGTTACCACAGAAACTTGCTCGAAACACCTCACAGACATACAGATAAACCCAATGAGTGCATGAGTATGTAATAGGAAATCCAATAGAGACCCCTGTGCAGAGGGGAAGCATAGGACATGTGGACCTCAGCACTCAAAGGGTGCTCACCTTTTTCAGCAGGTCTTCTGTCTTCAGATTACCATATATCAAGAAGAAGCCTCAGTGGGCAACTCCTGGGAAAGAACTTGCAGCCATGATTTTCCCCCCAGGGTTTACGTCCACAAAAGCACCTGTTAAACCGAGTTATCCACATTTGGGACATGGGAATTGTCAGTGATGGTAATCCACCTAATGGTGGTAGTCCATATCTAACAGAAAAATAATAAAGAAGCTAAAACTATAGCAGAACTGTTCTCTTGCCTTGTGTCTTGACCAAGGAACAAATCTTACTGGATGGGGATTGGCTAGCTGCAAACTAAAGAGAGGAGGTAGGCTCCACCCAGCAGTTACTTCTTGGAATTGTTCCTGCCTACTTAAAGGGGATGATTGCCTACCCAAAGTTACCAGAAACCTGTACTGGATGACAGAGAAATAAGTTTGTGTAAATAAATGTGAAGCAGAGCAATTTATTTTATCAAGCAAGCTGCTGTTAGCAGTTAAAAAATTAACCTACATTTATCTTGCCCAATGCTCCAGCGCTGAAGCAGTTAATACCCCCGACTTATGCCTCTATCTTCTTTCCAATGCATCGGTTCTCTGCTTCTCTCCTCCCTACTTTCATAGTAAGGAAGAGAGAGACACTGAACAGTCACAAAGGCAATGTGTAAAACACAGCCTTTGTGAAAGAAAGAAACGGTACATGTGATCACTGCTGGAGCGATCACGTGTACCAGCAGAACAGAGAAGTACTAAAACCAAGTGCTCCGGTCCTAGAGCGCTCAGTTTCAGCCTGTTCAGCATGATAGCTGCTACCATTTAACCCATGACGTATCAGGACCAGCATGGGCCCTTATTGGAAGTTTACCCATGACTTTCCTGGCACATCATGGGTCTTTAACGGGTTAAATAAAAACACACATTTTTTTTTTCCCAAGTGCAGTCTCTGATGCATGTTATAACCTGAAAGCTGGTGGAAAGATTTGCCACATTCAGAACATACAAATGTTTTTTCTCCAGCGTGAGTCCTCTGATGTAAAACAAGACGTGAACGTTTGCTGAATGATTTCCCACATTCAGAACACACAAATGTTTTTTCTCCAGCGTGAGTCCTCTGATGTAAAACAAGACGTGAACATTTGCTGAATGATTTCCCACATTCAGGACACACAAATGGTTTCTCTCCTGTGTGAGTTCTCTGATGTAAAACAAGACCTGAGTGCTGTACGAAGGATTTTCCACATTCTGAGCACATAAATCTCTCCTGTGTGAGATCTCTGGTGTACAACAAGATTTGAGCGTTGCACGAAGGATTTCCCAATTCAGAACACACAAATGTTTGTGTGAATTCTCTGATGTATAAGAAGACGTGAAGGTGCATTAAAAGATTTACAACATACAGAACACTGGAACTGTTTCTTTCTTCTATGAATTGTCTGATATGATACAGGTTCCTGATGCTTCTTTTTCCTTTTTGTGTTCTTATTAATAGGAATAGGAGTGGATTCTGTCCCTGTGAGTTCTATATGAGAGTCTGTGATATTGGATTCTTCATGTAAAGTTACATCCATATGTAGAATTGTATCACACTTTGTCAGAGTCTCACTAGATGAACTGTCACTAACCAGTTTTGGTCCTTCATTATTCTGGGTAAAACTGGAACATTCTGGATCTGAAAGTGAAATAAGATGTGTTTTAGTTTAAAGTTCTCATATGAGAGATTCACCTGTTGGAAAGAAACATTAATGAAAATAAAGGAGAACTATTATATTTTATTAAGCCTGTTCCCATGGGAACATACATGGTAAAAACACTGGGGCTGCATTGTTTGGGGGAATCAGAAAACTGAACACCTTAGCTGACATGTGGGCTGGATGTAAACCAGAAAACTGCAGCTCACAGACACAGTCTACCAAGTTACACACACACACAACCCCATAGACTGCTAGTGTCAGAATAGAAAACAAAGTCTGGCAGCTCGGCATCAATTACAGGATCAACAGAGGTCATCTATACTATAAAGGAGAAACTGGTCAGGTGACCAGCAATTCTCCAGATGTGCCACACACACCCCAAGCTACTCAGGAGAAGGAGTTTTGCCCCTCTCTACCATTCACATTGCTCCACAGATTCACAGGGGCATGATTTTAATTCAACCCAATGCTACTCCTGTGAAAATCTCTGCAGTGAGTCACACACATTCCAATTTAGCTGTTCCTGTGACTTTGTCCCTCTCACTCATTGTCTTCCTTCGACTTTGTGTCTCCACACTCATTGTCCTCTGCATGGAGTCACACATTCCATACTCATTGCCCTCTACATGGAGTCACACATTCCACACTCATTGCCCTCTACATGGAGTCACACATCCAACACTGATTGTCCTCTACATGGAGTCACACATTCCACACTCATTGCCCTCTACATGGAGTTACACAGTTAGCAACTTTCGTTTTCCCTCAACATTATCCTTTCTGACTCATTCGCTGAGCTACACTGCCTTCCAGTGATCAAGTACAACCCACCCCCTTAGGAGTTATCCTTAAACCTGTGCTTTCCTCCTCACACTGCGGTCCCAGATACCTTGGCCGTCAGCATTGCTGCTCTCACTCTCCCGGCTGCTCCCTCCGGTTCTCCTATCATCCGTCCACATGCTCTGTGCCCAATATCAAAAGTAGTCTTGTTGCTGGCTTAGGTGTAAGCATTCCTCTTCCTCAAGCCCACATACATATGGCCGGAGGGAGTGCAGGAGATGGACCAGCACCAGTAAAGGGTAAAGTGATCAGCCCCCACACTCTGAGCTGCAACTCCACCACGAATCCCTGCAGCCACTGTTACAAGCAATCCATTGGCACTGCAGTGTTTTCTGCAGGACCCCCCCCCCCCGATCCCACCAATGAGGTCCTGGTAAAAAAAATATATACGTCCACAAAAGAGGCGACCGTGTGAGTGCCACGGGGGTCTACAGCACATTGCAAAGCAATACAATGGACCCTCGTGGCACTCAGAGGGATATTTTTTTTTAATTTAGTTTTTATTTTATCAGACCTCGTGGTGGAACATCAGGACCCCTCCTGGTGTCCCTACAGTTATTGATCTCCCAGCCGATTGTGCTGGAAGATCAATCTGGCGACCACAGGAGAGCAAAAGCTATCCTTCCCTTCTCTCTACCTCCGGTAGGAGTGAATACTCTCGGGCAATGCTTGATCATGTCACCAATGATGTTAGGAGGATTCTCACGGTCCCGCCCACTCCTACCCTGAAGTTCGGGTAGGAGAGAGGAGGAAGGAGAAGCTCCGCTTCTCCTCTGGCAATACTGATCTCCCAATGGGATCAGCTAGAAGATCAATTACTAAGGGGGCTGAGTGATTCTCATCTCTCCCCATGTATTCCAGATGCTTTTTTTTTTTATGTGGTCACTGCATTCTGTTTATAGCAGCTCATGCAGTGACTGCATTCAGTGGGTACATTGTACGAGCTTGGCACAGCGGCCCAATCTCAAACACCGTACACACTTGGCACTCAAAAGGTTTATACTATATAATAATTCGCTAGGATGTTTGTCAGAAGCGGTAATGTGCAGTAAAGACTGCCCAAACGCACGGAATGCTGGGAGTTCTGTGCTGGGAGCACGGAATGCTGGGAGTTCTGTGCTGGGAGTACAGAATGTTGGCATGTGTAGGAATGCTGGGAGGTCTGTGCTGGGGATCAGGACGTCCATTTTGTTAAGCTTATCCCAGATTTCAAATATGTTTCGTACAATCGGGTGAGGTATGGAAGTAGAATGTCTGTCAGCCCTACGAATCAGTGCATCAGCCAAGGGATCTTTAGAGGGAGGTCAATAGATCTCTCAAGGCCACCCACTGTTTGTTTTCATGGTTCTGTTGCCAATCTGGGATTGATGTCAAGATAGCAGCGTGATAGTAACATTTGAGGCTGGGCATACTCATATCTCCCTCCGAGCAATTTATGCCGCCATAACGTAGTCTTATTCAGTTTGGGTTTATGTCTGTTCCAAAGAAAAGATGAGAAGATAGCAGAAACAGCTTTAAAAAAATGAGTCAGGAATCTTTATGGGAAGTGGCTGGAAGAGATAAAGGAAATGTGGCGGAATCATCATTTTGAGGGCAAGGATGCTCCCTATCTGTTATGGACACAAATAAATTGCAGCAAATTGCAGCAACACTGTATCCATTGCATGGTTATGTTCTCATGTCATTCATCCCACTTTTGGCTCTCCACCATTTTCCTTTGTCTCCCTGGTCTGTTTGGGCGGGAAAATGACAAAGAAGGACAACCTGCTCTTTTGTTTCTCTTCCTTCTAGGATAAGGGGAGGAGGGGTGTGTCAATCAGGTAAAGTGGGCTGGAGATGGGTGGGTCTTGCCAACAATAAGAGAGGTGTGCAGAGAGCCAAAGGGGCAGTCTTGGCAGGTCTTTTGGGGGAAGAAGGGTCTTGGAGCGAGAGAGCTATGGAGAGGGAGATGTGACCAGCAGCAAGGGGGCCATGCCTTGCCTAGGCCCCAAGAACTGTTCCAGGATCCTGGCCTGTTTTTCCCCTGCAGCACCATCCTCATTGTTCCAGATAGATGAGTATAGAAACTAAGTATCTCTCTATTATTTTCATACTATCTATAATATTTCTAGGAAAAATACCTTAGTAACCAACGTATAGTGTTTTCTACTATAATTGTTGTATCATGTGTTTTATTTGCACTGCAGTAAGTAATTGTCTAGTTAATATTATTAGATGTTTTAGCTAGAATATATTTGATAATATACAGTGTATTGTTAATATTATTGTTTGTTATTAAATATTATTGCTTACTGCTAGTACTGGGGTGTTATTGTGTTAATTGTGGTATTGGTCATTAGGACAAATTTCTCTGGATATATCCTTTAATTAAAGGGTTGGCTTTTTGGGTGTGGGCAAATTCATATTGCTTCTAATAGCTGTGTTGGGGTTTGTGTGGTGTGAGCAAGTTGTAGGCCTTGCCTTTGTTCATAGATTTTATCTCAGAGCAAACACATGGTCTGACTCCATCTTGCTAGGCCCCAGCCTGTCTCCACATGGTTGAGGACGCCATTTTGTAAAGCACATGGTGTGAGTTTGCAGTTTCTTCACAACTACATTGATTTTAACACAGCTGCTATTGTGCAACCTTTTGCGCCAAATTAATTCACCCAAAGCCACGAACATAAAACACTATCCACGAGATAAATAGGCCTCTCCAGTTGGCCAGATCCTTTTGAATTTTTTCAGAAGAGGGGGAAAGTTGGGCACAAAAATTAAGCAAGCAAAAAGTAGTCAGAATTTTAAATCCCAGGTACGGGATTGTGGAGGTGTACCAATGTAAAGGAAATCGCATTATCAAAGAGGACAGGGTGGCCCTGTCTAGAAACAAGGGGAGAGCTTCAGACTTTTGAACATTAATTTTAAAGTTAGAGAGGTGAGAGAACTGATTTAGCTCCATTAGAAAAGATGGGATAGAAGACTCAGGGGTCGTTGTGGTTAATAAGATATCGTCCACAAAAGTGGAAATTTTGTAGTTAGTCCCACTAATGTCAACGCCCGCGATATCTGGGTTTGCCCAGATATGCTGTGCTAGAGATTCCATGGAAAGGACCAACAGTAAAGAGGATAGAGGGCAACCCTGGCGTGTGCCGTTTGTTATGGTAAACGAGCTTGACAGGTAGTCATTGGCTTTAAATTTTGCTCTTGGGTTAGGGTAAATAGTTCGAACCAATGACAAAGTTAGGGCTGAAACCGAAGGCTTTAAGAGACTCAAACATAAAGGACAATGTACACTGTCGAATGCCTTTTTTATGTGTTTCAATATGGTGCAATAATGACAGAATTGTACACATAATGTCTCTTGCCTCTCTGTGAGGTGTAAAGCCTACTTGGTCGGTGTGACGAAGAGATGGGACAAAACAATTTTACTCTGTTGGCTAGAATTTTAGCATAAAGTGTAATATCTAGAAGCGATATCGGCCTGTAGCTAGAACAATCTGTCACGTCTTTACCTGGTTAGGTAGGACAATCACGCGTGCTTCAGTTACAGATAGGAATCTGGAGACTTCCTCCAGTAGAGCTTTGAAAGATTGTGTTAGAAGTGGTGTGATTAAATTTGCAAAGGATTTATAGGGCCCGTGCTTTTTCCTGGTGGGAGAGCTTTAATTGCCTGCACCACCTACTCCTCCTCATAGATAGGCATCTCCGAGGAATGTACAGCAGACTCATCTAGTTGAGGAAGTTTGGCTTCCCTAAGATATTCTGATATAGAAGGCATCTGTGGAGGAGCAGCAGACACATAAGCACAGATTTATACAAACGGTCATAGTAATTTCTACAACAGTCAGAGATCTCTCATGGAGTGTGGGCCGAAAGGCCAGAAGGATCCTTAATAACAGGAATATAAGTTTTTGAATGTTTAGCCCTCAACTGTGTCACCAGCAGAGCTCCCAGTTTACTTCTATGTCCAAAGTAGTACTGTTTTGACCTAAAAAACGCTTGCTCTAGTTTAGCTTCTAAAAGAGATTTTAACCCCTTCGTGACAATGGACGTACATGTACGTCCTCTGTGGGTGTCACTTAGTGACAGAGGACGTACATGTACGTCCAGGAAATCCGGATCCCCGCGCGGCTGCACGCCATTCGGGGACTCCGGATTCTGTTTAAAAAAAAAAAATGTTAGACGCGCCCGTCACTAAGGGGTTAATTCCCGCTGGACGAGAGTCAGTTATTGGAGCAGGTGTGTCAAGTGAGGTTTTGTGTGAGGATTCCAGATGGGATATTTGGTTGAGAAGAGAGATTTTGGCTTTTTAATTATGTTGTGGGCTGTCAGTTCAGGATAGGTTGTGGTACAGCTCTGTACCGCAGCCTGTCAATCCTTGTCTCTTACCACCTTACCACCAGCACATTGACAAGACAATGTCTGACAAATGTGTGAAATGATGAACATGCCATTGCCTTATACAACTGTTCAGGAGAGGTCTGGTTCTTGTAGGCTCAAGAGGCACCCACCAACCTGGTGGAATATGCCATAATCTGAAAAGGGACATCTGCCTGGTGGATGATCCCCTTGATCCAAGAAGCTACTGCTACCTTGGATGCAATCTGGTCCACACGTGCACCCTCAGGAATGACCAATCAGATTCCTGAAAAGGCTGTGTGTGATAACATAGCACTTCAAGCACCTAACCACATCAAAAAATTAAGCTTCTGCTCCTATCTATCAGATGGGGCTGGACAGACAGAAGGAGGAACTATTTCTGCATAATGTGAAACTCTGACAACCTTAGGTAGAAACCCTAATGGGGGGTCTGAAAAACAACCCTATCAGAGTGGAAAATCAGAAAAGGAGGCATGCAAGACAATGCTTGAGGTTTGGCCATCTGCCCAACAAAGACAGCAAAATATACCATCATGAGCGTTTCTAGAGAAAAAGAAACTGAAGACAGAAGCTCCAAAGGAGCCTTGTGAAGCACTCCCATAACAAGATTCATGTCTCATGGTGGAGAAGGATCCTGAAAGACTGGCTAGGCATGAGCCGTCCCTTGCACAAAAGCTTGCATGTCTGGCAATAAGGTAATACACCTGTAAAAAAAAAGTACGGAAAGAGCAGAAATATGGAATGAATAGAGCGAAGATGAAGCTTTTTGGAGACCATCCTAAAGAAAAGGCAGAATGACCAGAAAGCAAAAAGGTCCTGGCTGATACTCCAGTACTCACACCACTTCTAGATCAAGGACCCTACCCTATGGAATGCCTGGGAAGGAACCAGCCTGTGAGCCTGCAACATAGTAACAGAGTCAGAAAACCCTTCTTCCTCAGGATGCTGACTTCAAGATCTAAGCCATCAAAGTAAATAAACATGTTACCCATTGTTCTGTTTTTTTGCAGTTTTGCTCTGGAACATCTGTAATGCCAAAAAAGCATAAAAGTGAATTGGAGCTCTGCGTCCCAAGAGGTTCTGCAGCAAACACCAGAGGTTAAATGCCCCATGTAACTCAATGGAAATGTTTATAATGTATATTTATCTCTATAGTGCACTTGGTTTGCCCCAGAATTGCACCCATTTCTTAGTACATCAGCCTCTGTGTCTATTACAATGATACATCCTGAATCCCCACTTATTTTTAGAGTTTGGATCAGGTGAATCAATGATACACATATAGGACTGTATGGAGAGGGAGCGGAACACCCTAACTACAGGTAATAAAGGGGAGGGGAATGGGGGGACAATTTACAGTATTTAATGGACACCTGGAACTCCTCAGGCGCCATCAATGTAGAGACCTCCCTAAATCTACTGTTATAGGAGAAGTAACACCTCCACTTACATTATTACAGCCAGAAAATCCTAATGTCCCTATGAATTTTGCCCTTGGATGTGTGTATAGTAAATATGATCTTCAGTCAGTCCTGGATGTCACGCACATGGGGGCGGACCTGGCAACTGCCAGCAGGACCACAGGACACAAACTCCTCCCACTGCGCATGGTAATAACATTGCTTTGCAATGAGTTATACACCTCTCTGGTCCTTAAAAGGATAAGGGGGCAGGGTTCAGTATTATTATAGATAGTATGGGCTTTGGTCACTTTGTACTTTAATTCTTTCCTTCACATTATTGGGGTGGTTGGCCACAGGCACAGGGAGACCAGTGGTAGACAGCAGGGATAATCAGTTGCTACACCACGGCTGGTTGGGGATGATGGAAGTCACCAACAGCTGCAGGTCCAACAACTGACTCCCCCTAGTGGAGAGGATAAAAACAGGAAGAGGCTGGATTTAGTCTCTCATGGTGCTGTAGGGGGCCTCCAAGTGGTAAACAAAATGGTCCAGTCATGATGCCCCTGAGATACCAGTGTCTGACATTACAGTTATATCTAGGGGCAATGAAAAGCATAACAATTTAATTTGTTAAAATTTTTTCCACAATCCTGTGTAATGTCTCTTTGTAGGACATTTCCATGAAGTAGTAAAGTTTTCCCACAATTAGAACTTACAAATTGACAATGAATATACTGGAATTTTTCAAGAATCAAGCACATGGTAAATCAGTTCAGTAAACAAAAGGGAAATGGTCAATATGAGTCTTCTTACATTAAAATCAATCAACTGTTTTATTTCTCTGATCTTTGTGATGATAAAGAAGGGATGGTTTAACTAAATACATCACTATGTTTTTTTTTCTCTGATGCCTGTAATAATGTGAACTGTGACAGAAAGATTTCCCACATTTAGAGCATAAAAACATAGAATTTGACAGCTGATAAGAACCATTCGGCCCATCTAGTCTGCACATTTTCCTACTGTAAAAACCTCAAACCTTATTTTGTCCTTGATCTTTTCTTATGTTCAGGACAGACTTATGCCTATCCCATGCATGCTTAAATTCTGCCACTGCATTAACTTCTACCACTTCTGCTGGTAGGCTATTCCACTTATCTACTACCCTCTCAGTGAAGTAAAACTTTCTTACTGTGTCCCTCTAGTGTTAGACTATGGCCTCTTGTCCTAACATATTTACTCCTTTGAAATATACTTTCATCCTGTACTTTGTTGAATCCCTTCATGTATTTGAATGTTTCTATCATATCCCTGTAAACCAGTCACCATTTTAGTAGCCCTTCTCTGAATTCTCTCTAGAGTATCTATATCCTTCCGGAGATGGGGTCTCCAGTACTGTACACAATACTCCAGGTGAGGTCTAACCAGAGATCTCTAGAGTGGCATGACCACTTCCCTTTTTCTGCTTCTAATGCCCCTAGCTATGCAACCCAGCACCCTGCTTGCATTCCCCGCTGCTTTATTACATTGCCTGCCTACCTTTATGTCATTAGAAATTATTACTCCCAAATCCCTTTCCTCTGTTGTCTCTGACAAAACAGTACCCTTAATAGTATATTTTTACTTTGGCTTTTTATATCCCAAGTGCATTATTTTACATTTATCAACAACAACAAACTGCAGCTGACACACTCTTGCCCATTCTTCTAATTTTCCTAAATCATTTGTCATTTGGCTCAAATTTGGCTCATTCCCCCTGGAATGTCTACCCCATTGCAGATCTTTGTATCATCTGCAAAAAGGCATACCTTACCTTGAAAACCTTTGAGAGCTCAAAATGGTTTTTCTCCTGTGTGCGTTCTCTGATGTGCAACAAGATTTGAGTGTTGGTTAAAAGATTTCCCACATTTAGAACACACAAATGGCCTTTCTCCTGTGTGAGTTCTCTGATGTACAGTAAGATTTGAGAGGTGATTGAAAGATTTCCCACATTCAGAACACACAAATGGCCTTTCTCCTGTGTGAGTTCTCTGATGTACAACAAGAACTGAAGGTTTTTTGAAAGATTTCCCACATTCAGAACATACAAATGGTCTCTCGTCTGTGTGAGTTCTCTGATGTGCAACAAGAATTGAGAGTTGGTTAAAAGATTTCCCACATTCAGAACAAACAAATGGTTTCTCTCCAGTGTGAATTCTCCGATGTACATTAAGATTTGAGCGGTCGATGAATGATTTCCCACATTCAGAACACACAAATGGTTTCTCTCCTGTGTGAATTCTCTGATGTACAGTAAGATTTGAGTGTTGCCTGAAAGATTTCCCACATTCAGAACACTGGAACAGTTTCTTTTTCCTGTAAATTGTCTGATGCTTCTTTTTCCCTTTTGTGCTCTTATTAATAGGAGTAGAGGTGGATTCTGTCCCTGTGAGTTCTATTTGAGAGTCTGTGATATTTGATTCTTCATGTAAAGTTACATCCATATGTAGAATTGTATCACACTTTGTCAGAGTCTCACTAGATGAACTGTCACTAACCGGCTTTGGTCCTTCATTATTCTGGGTAAAACTGGCGCATTCTGGATCTGAAAGTGAAATGTGAGGTGTTTTAGTTTAAAGTTCTCTTGTGAGAGATTCACCTGTTGGAAAGAAAAGTAGTAAAAATAACTTAAAGGAGATTATATTTTATTAACCCTTTGAGTGCAGGGGGTAGACAATGCATTGCATACCACTCAGGCACGCAAAGGGTTAAGTCTGTTCTAATGGGAACAGACATGGTAAAAAACCTGGGGCTGCATTGTTTGGGGAATCAGAAAACTGAACACCTTAGCCGACATGTGGGCTGGATGTAACCCAGAAAACTGCAGATCACAGACACAAACTGCCAAGTTACACACACAACCCCATAGACTGCTAGTGTCAGGATAGGAAATGAAGTCTGGCAGCTCAGAGTCAATTACAGGATCAACACCGTACCTCCCAAGTGTCCCCTCTTAGACCCAAATCCCTCTGTCCATCAGACTGTGTGATGTGTATATAAGAGTATTGCATTGCACCACAGCAATAAAACTTACATTAGTATTTGTTTAAAGTTCATTATATGTATTTATAAATTAGTCTGTGTAAACAATATAATTTTGTCTCGCTCTAAATCATTTATTCAGTTACACAACGGAGGTGTCAGTAGGTCATGAAATAAAAATGATTGGTAATGCACCGCCCACAACCTAATACACAAGTGTCCCTCTGGCCATTTGAAATGCTGGGAGGAATACAACAGAACAACGGAGGATATTATTACTAAAACCCCTGATCTGCTTTCCTACTGATCCTCTGGGGCTCACAATGCAGCATCAGTTCCTCAGCAACTATCACTTTTTATCTGCCCTTTAATTTACCTTTACTTTTTCTTTGTGTTTGTCACTAGAATCAACCATTTGTAAGTGACCTGAAACCATACTGTGTGGAGGAGAAACGCCACAGAGATAAGGCAGACTGCTATTAATATGTATATACACAGTGCACAGGAACACAATACATCAACACGTTCAACAGAGAAAGATAAACAGGGCCGTCCCCAGTAAGCGAGATGCTGGGGTTCATAGAGAGGGGTACAGAACTGGCTGGAGTTGGCTACCCCCAAGGCAGCCTTGCTGCGGCCAAGGCTTAGTTAAATGTGCTGACATTAAGATCTGCTACAGCGATTCCACTGCAGTGCACAGCTGTCCAAAAAAAGGTTACACTGCCCCCTATGGTGGTGACCCTACCTTACGGACAAGATTGATGGGTGACTCACCAGTAACTAGGAATAATATGGAGGCTATATATTATTATTCTTTATTTATATAGTGCCAACTAATTCCGCAGCGCTGTGAGTCTTGGTACAATGTAACTCATCATTGGGATGTCATTATACCAGGATACAGTCTGCACAGAAGAGAAAACCTGAATGAAGGGTTACACTAAGGACAGAATTCATCTAGGTGTGCATGGCTCAATAGGCAAGGAAATCAGAGGAATTCTTTGAATTGTAACCATTAGTCCATTCAGTAATTGCCGGATTGTGTCTGCCCATCTCTTATTCATCATTAAGCGATGGCCAGAGAGATCCATCAGTTTTATCTGGTGGATCCCATTACAATCTATGGGAAGAAGACATGTATACACATTCGCTGTATATATGCCTTGGTATATCGTCAGATTGGCCCCATGAACACAGTTTTCCTGCTTCACATACACAAGGCAGGGAAATACGACAGATTATTGGTGAATATCCAAAGGCATCCATCACTGATCACAACAAAGTGCTTGTGATGAGCAGTGTATTTGATTTGCTGCTTTTTCTGCACTTTGATGAATTTCGGCCTCTATGTGAAGAACATAAAAGCTATATTAGTACATGATACCAAGAGAAATACAAGCACATATTTGAGTAACTACTGAAAACAGGATTGTTTGGATAGAAGTAATTTATAGACTTCCAGATCAAGATCAATAAATGGTAGAAATAACAATCTCAATGAGGGGTTAGTTAACCCCTTAACGACCCTTGAAGGTCCTAGTACGTCAAGGGTCGATCTGACTGAACGACCCATGACGTGCTATGACCGTCATGGAGTTCCGGGCTCCCCCCGCGGCTGCACGCCGTTCAGGTAGTCCGGAACCGGGGAGAAAAAAAAAAAAAAAAAAAAAAAAAGCTCCGCGGACGTTCAGACATGTTGCGGCGCAGATACCCCGGTCGTTAAGGGGTTAATAGATGTGGAAGACTTTGACCCTTTGAGTGCCAGAGGAGTACTGAACGCATTGCTTTACAATGCGTTCCGTACCCCTCTGGCACTCAAAGGTTTAATATACCAGCTGACTGGCAGGATCACATCCTATATAATAATTCGCCAAGTTGTGTGTAACGCCCGACATGCGCAGTAGACACTGCTGCGCGTGCGGCAGTCACATGCAGTAGAGAGTACCCGCGCCGCGGCTGATACAGAGCTGGGTGCTCCGAAGGAGCGTCCAGCTCTGTATCAGCCGAGGCGCGGGCAGTCTACACTGCGTGTGACTGCCCCGCGACCGGCTGCCAGAGGCACTGTGGCCCGTGTGACGGGCTGTTCAACTAGTTTGACATATTATACAAGCAGAGCTATGAATAAGTGCAGATCATACAATGCAATGGCAGATTCATACATTCCCCTTACTGAGACCCAGAGACGTTTGTGGGATCAATGCCTCTAGTTAGGGGTATTATTTATCTTACTGCTAAAGGAGACAACTCACCATGACAATAAACTATATCTGATACAAAAACAGACGTGTTTGTGGGTGAGAACCAGTGTCCTGATTACTAGTCAGAGTGATTTAGTATCAGCTGTGCGCTGGAAGGACACTTAGAAAAAAAATTGTTTTTATTTGCATTCATGAATACATGTTCAGGTTTTTATCCTATACTTTTATTAAATTGTTTTATGTTATATAATTGTATCTATCAAAGCCAGACTTCGAATGTGGTATTTAAATACTCTATTTTCCATGTATTTATATATATATTTTGTAAAATAGGATTTTAGTCTTGCCTGTTAAATCCTTTTCTCTTAGTCCATATAGCTTACAGGTACTATGGGGAGGCGACAGCTCCTCCTAGTAGGTTGGAACAATTCTTCAATGACATTGCAGGGGAGAAGCCTCCCTCTCCTCCTAGCAGGCTAGCTAGTACTCCCCACCCCCAAGTTAGATTTGTGACATAAAACCTACTGAGCTACACAGCAAGAAGAAGAAGAGGAAAACTCCTGTGAGCATGAACCCAATAGGACTCCCACATACAGCAAAAGGAGACCAAGCATGGTCCCTTTCACTGGGTGGGAGAGCTCTAAGCTATATAGACTAAGAGAAAAGGATTTAACAGGTAAGACTAAAATCTTATTTTCTCTGTCGTCCAGTATAGCTTACAGGTACCATGAGGATCTACCAACATTAAGTCTCAGGGTTGGAAAATGAAGGAAAGGACCAAGTGCCAGTCCCACTGAGGAGTAGGAACCTTATAAGCAGGGAAAGCATGAGCGACCACCCCCTGTGCTGCATCGGTTCCACTACCTGACGCTCAAAGGGTTAACCACCCCATCCCCATTACCAGAGCAGAGGAGATCCATTAACTGTTAGTGCAACCCTTTGCTGTGAATCGCTCTCCCTTCTCACTATGGTGGCAAATGGACAGCTGCTCTTTGGATCTTTTACTGATTGACACAGAACACAAAAAATATCAGTGGGATACAAATGATATAGTCTATCTCCCCTTTCAACTAAAAAGCATACCGCTTCAGTGTTAAAATGCCCTCAATTTTAATTTCCAGTAGTGATAGTGAATATATAACTTTAAATTATGAGTAAAAAGAAAAAGGAAAATGCACAGCGCCAACCAGAGCGATATTATATCCTTTTGATATATAGAATATATGCTGGATAGAAGTATATCTATAGTGTACTCTCTAACAGTGCATCAATAAACAGAAAAGATAGAATTGATTTTGATTATAAAAATCTTATTTCAGTGTTTATAACAGTTCTTGAATTAAAGGAGTCTCTTTAAAAGAGGGGGAACAAACTAGGTCTCCTTAAAGGGATAGTAATACTTAAAATGTAAAAAAAAATGTTGTAGGGTTTATCCCCCTGAGTAAAACAAGAGTACTCCTACTGCTGAAAGGTGTTTCATTCAAATGTTATTAATTTTCAAAGTTGAATTTTTTAGGTGCAATATCACAGTGGCCTGAAATTGTACAGTGGAGCTGTTGCTACACAATCCTATGGAGATTTATGGTCCAGAGACCAGAGCTGTCCATAGGATAGTGTAGCAACAGCGCCACTGTACAATTTCAGGCCACTGTGATATTGCACCTAAAAAATTCAACTTTGAAAATTAATAACATTTGAATGAAACACCTTTCAGCAGTGGGAGTACTCTTGTTTTACTCAGGGGGATAAACCCTACAACGTATTTTTTTTTTTTTTACATTTTAAGTATTACTATCCCTTTAATATACAGTAATGGATATACTATCCCTAAGAATTGTTTGGTTGTAGGGCTTCCAGACACAAACTCTCTGCTGCTGCTCTCACGAAGTGTGTTGTGATTCTCAATCCGAAACGGAGTTCACATAAACAATAGAGAGACAGTGCAAGGGTATCAAAGTGTAGTAAATTTATTCATTCACAATAAAACTTCACAATGATAAGAATAAACGAGCGAATAAATGAGCTCATTTATTCTTATCATTGTGAAGTTTTATTGTGAATGAATTAATTTACTACAATTAGATACCCTTGCACTGTCTCTCCCTTATACCTATTGTTTTTAATTATGAGGGCCAGAAGGGTACACAACGTGTTGCTTTGCAATGCGTTGTATTACCTTCTGGCACTCACAGGGTTCATTGATAACCTTAAAAACCAAAGTAATTTGCCCGCTGCTATTCATGATTGTGTATTTGGCGTGCATCAAAACCGATAATAGCTGTAAATATATACCCGCTAGCCCAATTAGTGCTTACGGGCGGTGTCAGTGCTTTACCCACTCAAAGTGCCAAAACTCCCATTTAAATAAGTGGAAATGTTATTCCAATGTTAACAGAGCCGCACACTCCAACCTCCCCCACAATTAACCCTCTCATTGCTGCAACTCAGAAGTCGGTGAGCCGCTCTGCTCAGCCACCTTGGCAGGTGTTGTAGTATTATACTTCCGAACCTATGCCTTTCAGATTAATCCATTCCAGGGAGACCAGTGTCAATTCTACTTTCATATACGTGACACCTATGTGCCACTCAAAGGGTTAAGTGTCAATGTACAATTCACACTGGTGTCTGCCTTAAATGGATTAATCATGTATCAGTGTTTGCCGATGACACAAAATTAAGTAAGGTAATAAAGTCTGAACTGGATGTGTCTTCATTACAAGAGGATTTGGACAAATTGAGTAACTGGGCAGGCAAATGAGATTCAATATAGACAAGTGTAAAGTTATGCATTTTGGGTATAAAAATAATAAAAATGGAACATATAGTTTAAATGGTGTTTGTCTGGGGAAATCTACAAATGAAAAGGATTTGGGAGTAATGGCAGACAATAGACTTAGCAGTAGCGTGCAGTGCCAGCTGGCAGCTGCAAAGGCCAATAAGATATTGGCATGTATTAAAAAGGTTATTGACTCAAGGGAGGAAGATATAATTATGCCTCTTTACAGGTCCATGGTAAGACCCCACCTAGAATATGATGTTCAATTCTGGGCGCCCTTTCTGAAAAAGGACATTATGGAACTAGAAAGAGTGCAGAGGAGGGCTACAAAACTAGTAAGGGGAATGGAAAGTTTTAGTTATGAAGAAAGGCTAGAAAAGTTAAACTTGTACACACTAGAGATACGGCAATTAAGAGGGGAAATCATAACATCATATACATATACAAAGGGCTCTCCAAAGACCTGTTAATTAACAGAACAGTACACAGGACAAGGGGCCACCTGCTTAGGAAAGGAGATTTAATCTACAACAGCGGAAGGGTTTCTTTATGGCAAGGACAATAAAGGTATGGAATTCACTGCCTGATGAGGTGATGCTATTGAATACATTAGATGCCTTTAAAATGGGCCTGGATACTTAAAAGAGCAGAACATAGAGGGCTATGTACGTTAGTATTGGGATTAATATTTAGTTAGGACTTGTTGATCCAGGGAGAAATCTAATTGCCATTTGGAATCAATCAATTCCCCCCCCATTCAATGCAGAATTTTAAATTGCTATATTGAGGGGGTTTTTTGCCTTCTTTTGGATCAACGATGGTAGACAGGAATAGGAAAAGGGTTGAACTAGATGGACGCAAGTCTTTTTTCAACCTAAATTACTATGTTACTATGTTAATCTGCAGGGAATAGGTACGTAAGTATAATACCAAGGTGGCTTAACACTTACACAATGTTAACTCATTGAGGGAGGACAATGGGTGCAAACAGAATGCGTGTCCCACCTATTTTGCATGCCACTATTCATCCTCCACCTTACAGTTACTAAGGTTGCCACCTAGCCGGTATTTTACCGGCAAGCTGGTAAAAAATTGGCTTCTTTCCAATGTTAAGTCTATGGAGGGAATGCCTTGGCTGGTATTTTTTGAAGAAAAGGTAGCAACTCTAACAGTTACACTTATGTCACCTCTTGGTTTCCCTATGTTCATTGTAACCCTGACATTCTACTTACTATCCTGTCCTCATAACACTAGTCTACTTTAGGTCACTCATTTGCATTGGACAGTGATGCTCTATCTTGATACACAGGCAGAATAGTTGTGTATATAAGCCTCTGAAGAAGTGGCTATTGAGTCACGAAACTCGTTAGGAATTTTTTTTAATTATAGACATACTATCTTGTCTTTTATATACTACTCATTGCTCTTTTTAATTTGCATGCTGGTATTTCACTTGGATGTATCCTATTTACTTTGAGCTTGAGCTTTAACGTCTGAAAAAGCTGTAGACACGCTCTTTTTAACCAAAAGGGATTAAGAGAATAAAGAAGGTACAGCCAGCACTGCATTGTGAATCATATGGCCCATTGATAGAGTGGCTGTTTTCCACATAAGTTTCTTTAAAGGAGCAGTAAACTTTTTTTATGAAAACAGAGCATTTCCTGCTGAATAAAACAAGGTCACTCCCATCGCTGTCGGATGTTTTATTCGAAAATTATAGCAGTTTAAATAATCAGGAAGTGAATCTACTGTGTTTACTTCCTGATAGTTCTAACTGACAGGAAGTGACTCAGCAGTTACTATCACATTCTATGGAGAACTGTATGTCTCTGACTTTTCTCTCCATTAAAATCTAACAGGAAATCTAATTAGAATTTGACAACTAGAGGTCACTGTTAATGTAAAACAACATGGGTTTAAACTGTGGGAGTACCCTTATTTTACTGAATAGGAAAATCCTTACCATATATATTTTTTCATAAAAAAAGTTTACTGCTCTTTTAAGTTCAAGGAGAGTGAGGCCGAATAGAGTGGCTTCTAGCCTGGAAGTCCGAGTGAAGAACACAACACTGGAGTGAAAACCAGCATAAGCAGTTATACTAAGAGGCAACTAGTGGCCTCTTAAATGTGAGTAGTGTTTTATGGGTGTTTATGGGTGTTGGTAAAGGATCATTCCAGTGAGAAAATACTACGCTTAGAGAATGGGTTTTTTTTTGTCCTTTGTATTTAGAGTGGGAATCCAGCTCTTGAAGAACGTGCAGCATAGATTGGATTAATCCAATTCCAGAAGAACCATATTGTAAAGGGACTTTTTTTGTGACGTTTCTTTTATATTTCTTTTATTGATATATCTGTTTCTTTATTTTTTTCCCCTTTTTTTTTAATTTTGTTTGAGGTCCATACTGCATAACTTCCAGAACAGATTAAGATGCTCTCCTTTAGACTGCAAGTCTATTTTGGACACACAGTCCTATCTGAATATATTTCTACAACATAACCCTTTTGGCTTCCATTACACCAAGGGATTAAAGTGGATCTATCATATACAGATATCTAATGCTCATCAGATAGAGCATTTAGCAAAAAAGTTTAATATGTTAGTCATTTTTAAAAAACAAACAAAAAAAAAAAACCTATTATCTACGCAAAAATTCAGGTTTAAAAGGTGCCCAGCAGCCTACTTCAGCTTGCCACTGCAGCAAGCGGCTTGCCGCACAGAGGCTGCTCCTGTCCCACTACCCAGCATCCTCCGATGATGG